>CM074722.1:390777883-391377883 GCA_037306005.1 Rhinophrynus dorsalis
AAGTATTTTATTTACACAGATAATGTATAAACAAATATAATGATGTTAATGTGAGTTTTATTGCTGTGGAGCAATGTGATACACTTATTTACCCACCACACAGTCTGATGTCCTAAAAAAGAGGGACACCAGGGTGTGAAAGAGGGACAGAGGGATTTGGGGCTCGAAGAGGGACACTTGGGAGGTATTCTTATACCCAGCATTGTTCCACTGCCCACTGGTAGCCATAGAACCCCTCATACACTGCTTGATAACCTTGCACTTCTAGCCCCTATTAGCCACACATCCACTGTCTGATACTCCAGTGGTTTGCCACCGGTAGCACCAGGCCCACACATGAACTGATATCTCAGTCTTCTTCTACTGGCAACTGGTATCCATAGAACCATACATACACTGTGTGATACCCCATCATTGTTCCACTGGTTACCTGTAGCCAATCATACACTGTCTGATTGCCGGCATTTTTCCATTGGCCGCTGGTAGCCACATAACAACGAACATAAACTTTATGATACCACAGCCTTGTTCCACTGGCCACTGGTAGCCACAGCCATGTTTCTCTGCCCAGATTCCCCAAATACACTGTGTTACCCCAACAGCCTTCTACAACTGCCTGCTGGTCGCCACAGATTCCCCTCATACATTGTGCATCCCCACCAGCCTTGTTCTCCTGCCCACTGGAAGCCACAGATTCCCCACATACACTGCGTGTGCCCCCCCTGCCCACTGTTATCCACAGATTCCTCACATACACTATGTGATTCCCAACTGCATTTTACTCCTGCGCACTAATAGCCACAGATTCCATACATACATTATGTGACCCCCCCAACAACCTTATTGCCCTAACCACTGGTAGCCACAGATTCTCTACATACACTATATAACCCCCCTAGCCTTGTTCCTCTGCCCACTGGTAGCCACAGATTCCTTACATACACTATGTGACCTCCCCCAGCCTTATTACCCTGTTCACTGGTAGCCACTGATTCCCCACATACACTGTGGACCCCACCAGCCTTATTATCCTGCCCACTGAAAGACACAGATTCTACACATACACTATATGACCACCACCATCCTTATTCCAATACCCACTGGTAACCACTGATTCCCTACATAAACTGTGTGACCCCACCAGCCTTGTTCCCCTACCCTCTGGTAGCCAGCCCGCAAATTCTCCACATATACAATGTGACACCCACCAGCCTTGTTTACCTGCCACTGGTAGCCATATATTTCCCCCATCTATACTGTCCCTCATACCTTCTCTTCTGTTCTGCCCCATTTTGCTTTCTGTTTCAGTGTAGAGCCATGGGCTCCACACTGCCTCCTCTGGTACTTCAGGTGCATGTTGATGACCTCATCGCAAAGCACCAGGAAGTGCTAGAAGAGCCAGTGTGGATTGGATCGCTGTGGGCTGAAGCTGAGAACAGAGTAAGGCAGCAGCCTGCTCTTCCAAGCTATATATGCCCACAAGTTGCTGGGCAGCAGCCAGCCAGCCTCAGGATAAACAGCAGGAGGAGTGATTGTCTGATTGTCTGACATTCTGGGCTGCCCACTGACGCACTCGGGGCTTCAGCCCCCTTAGCCCACCCCTAGCAACGCCCCTGGGGTACACAACGCATTGCAAAGCAATGTGTTGCATACCCCTCTGGCACTCAAAGGGTTAAGTAAGGAGGAGTTACTGCTCCCATTAGGTGATTCAATGGGGGAGTGATTTAAATCATGCAGGGAGTTGGCCTGCCCCCACTATCCAGCCCGCCCACCACTATCTAAGTAACTGAAAAAACAAAATGGCTGCCACTCGCTCCTACACCACAGACACAAACACATCAGACAAAAAACACACACTCACACACACTCAATCACACACTCACACTCAATCACACACATTCAGTCATACACACTCAATCACACACATACACACAATAATTCACACACTCACATTCTCTCATTCACACTCAATCACACACTCAATCCCACACACTCACACTCTCTCACACTCACTTGCACACTCTCTCACTCACACTCATACACCCTCACACTCACACACTCTCACTCAATCACACCCACTCACGCAATCACTCACTGTCGTACTCACACCCAGGAAGCCAACACGATCCACCTTCCATCATAGTCTCACTCACACCCCTGGAGCCAGCACGATCCACCTTCTACCATAGTATTTGCAATTCCCACATGCATTTCAACTACATGAATGAATGCCACAGTGGAGGCATAAGTACAAACACAAACTCATAACAATGACACATAAGTCACCCCCTTATGACTCACTTCTGTGTGTGCATGTGTGTCTCTGTGTGTGCCTGTGTGTTCCTCACTGTGTGTGTTGCATGTCTGTATCACACTCTATGTGTCTGCATGTTGTGCACTGCATGTATGTATGTATGTATGACCGTGTCAATCTTTATGCATCTCAGTGAATAGAAACATAGAATTTGACGGCAGATAAGAACCATTCGGCCCATCTAGTCTGCCCAATTTCCTACTGTGTAAAAAAAAAACAAAAAAACACACAACCTCAAACCTTTTTTGGTCCTTGGTCTTTTCTTATGTTAAGGACCGCCTTATGCCTATCCCATGCATGCTTAAATTCTGTCACTCTATTGACGTGTGCATTTGCGTGTGTGTCTCTGTGTGTGTTTGTCTTGCATCCGTGTGTGTGCGCATTAATTCCCTATATATCCTGACGGGCAACGCCGTCCCACATTGCTAGTATAGTTGTAAATGGTAATCCTATTACCCCTTATACATCTCTTTTCTTAAAATGCACAAAGTCACATGCCAATGGCATAGGCTACCCTGCCGCTGGTATTTACTACTAGTGCCAGAGACAACATTGGTGGGGAACTACTGCAGCTTCTGCTGCTATTTGCTGCTGACCACTGATGGAAAGTTACCCAATGAGTAGTCATATGGTCTATACTTTTCCACATCTATGGTAAGGGGAACTTTATTGCCATATGTTTCTAGTCCTTTTCCCACCACACTAAACACTTGCTTGTACAACTATGGCACAGCCGTCCTTGAAAATTAACTGAGTAGTGTGGTGGAGATTGTTGTTGAGGAATTTTTGGGCAATCAATGACTCTTTGTCACGGTATGCAGGCAAAAGAAGGACAGACACAATCGTATAAAATATAACCATCTTTATTTATAATGTACAGCAATAATAATATAGCCCACACAACCCCAGACAAGGAATTAGGATCCATGGTCCCTCCAGAACTGCACACTGTGCTGTGCACTGCACTACTCAAGATCTTGAGACTAGGGAGGCGACTCAAGTGGGACAACAGAGAATGGTAGAGTATGTGTGAGTCACCACTTGATCTATGGATCAACAGAGCGATTGCAGACCAGAGCCAGGAGGCACTGAGACTACAGGTCAGGCAAGCAGGTAGTGAGGGAGCGAGTAGGCAGCCAGAGTCACAGGTCAGACAAGCCGGGGACTACATGAAGCGAGAGTAACCAGGCCACTGGTCAGGCAACCGGAGACTATGCTGAGTGAGTAGGAGCCAGGGCCACTGGTCAGGCAAACCGAGGACTACAAGGAGCAAAAGTAACCAGGCCCACAGGGAAGGCAACCGGAGGCTACACTGAATGGGTAGTAGCCAGGCCACTGGTCAGGCAAGCCGGGGTCATACACAGAGCGAGTAGTCAGCCAAAGCCACAGGTTAGAACCGATGTGGGTAGTCACACAAGCCGGGTCATACACAGAGCGAGTAGTCAGCCAGAGCCACAGGTCAGAACTTATGTGGGTAGTCAGAGAAGCTGGGGTCATACACGGAGCAAGTTAGTCAGCTAGAGCAACAGGTCAGAACCAGTGTGGATAGTCAGACAAGCCAGTGTCATGCACAGAGCGGATTCTCAGATAAGGCACGGGTCACAACAGAGCACAAGACACAATAGCAGAAACACCACGTAAGGGCAATGACTCCCAGGCCCAGGGAGGTTTATAGAAGGAGGCGGACCCAATAGGCCACACAGAATATGCCCTTAAACAGGCGTCCATGCTAGTTCCTGTTACCTGATGTAGCAATGAGGAAGTGGCTGGAGGCCATGCAGGCCAGAGGCCATACAAAGGTAAGGAAGCACAGAATAGCCCAAGGGAGACTGTGATAGTACCCCCCTTTAAAGACCTCTCACCTGCGGAAGAGAACCAGCGCTAGAGGCGTGGAATTCACGGAGAAGGGCTGATGCATTTAGATCTCTCTTAGCTACCCAGAAACGCTCCTCAGGTCCATAACCTTTCCAATGAACTAGATATTGTACCTGACCTCTGACCCTGTGAGTTCCCAAAATACTTTGTACCTCATACTATTCATGGTCCCCCACTTGGACAGGTCTGGGACGGACAGGAGCAGTAGTATATCTTTTGCAGACCAATGGATTTAGTAGCGACACATGGAAAGCATTAGAGATGGGCATATTAGCAGGGAGTTCAAGGGAATAGGTTATGGGGTTAATCCTACAGAGAACCCGAAATGGACCCATAAATCGGGGAGCCAGCTTTTTACAAGGCACCTGGAGATGGAGATTGCGTGAGGACAGCCATACTCTCTATCCCACCTGGAACACTGGAGCCGGTAGCTGTCTATGGTCTGCTTGTCTCTTATAGAGCAACGTGGAACTCTGCAGGGATCTCTGAAGCCCATAACCCATGTGTAGCGACACTCCCTCAAATGCTCCTCCAGAGCAGGAATATTCTGAGCCTCGAAAGACTTTGGCAGCAGCGAAGGTTGGAACCCGTAGTTAATCAGAAAGGGTGATTTCTAGAGGTGGAATTGACTTCACTTCTGGCAAGCTCTGCCCATGGTAACAGGTTCGCCCAATTGTCATGATGGTCCAATTTAAAACAATGGAGGAACTGTTCCAATGCCTGATTAGAGTTCTCTGCAGCACCATTAGATTGTGGATGGTAAGCTGAGGAGAAAGAGAACTGGATACCCATCTGACAACAGAATGCTCTCCAAAAACACGAGACAAACTGGCTCCCACGATCTGAGACTACCACCTTGGGTATACCGTGGAGACGAATCACCTCCTTGGCAAAGACCTCAGCCAACTCCTTGGTGGACGGTAATCCTTTGAGTGGTACAAAATGGGCCATCTTAGAAAATCTATCCACAATCATGAGGATGACTGTGAAACTCTCTGAGACAGGCAAGTCTACCATAAAGTCAATGGATAAGTGCAACCAAGGCCGCTCCCCATTGGGAATGGGTTGAAGGAGACCAAGTGGAAGGTGTCTAAGGGTCTTTGTCCGAGCACAGGTGGAACAGGCGGCAACAAATCTAGAACAATCTGCCCTCAAGCTCGACCACCAAGAGTTTAGTCATAGACCATATTAATTGGTCTCTCCCAATGTGCCCTGCAGCCTTCGAGGAATAGTAGGTCTCAAGCAGTCTGGTACGGATGGATTCAGGCACAAAACATTTTCCATTAGGCTTATCTGTCGAGGCTAGTTCTGGGCGGAGTCAGAACCCAGCAGCCAATAAGAGCCCAGCAGGAACAGAGCAGGACGTAGTAATGTCGCTCACGATCAAGAGCATGGGCACCATGATAAGAGGCTACAAATTCTGTGAAATTATGAATTATGGGTTGGCCCAGGCCAATGCCTTGCTGGACAGGAGGGAGATACGGAATCCCACCTTACTTCGCTCAGTAGGGAAAGCATGTGGTACCATTTCCCAAAAAATTCCCAGCTGATTGAGGAACCCCCGGCACAGTATAGGTTCCCCATCATATCTTTGAGGTAAAGGAGCAGAGCGAGACAACCCTCTACTCATGCCAGCCTCAGAGGAAGTTGTCACAGCCAGTGCAGGTACTGGGGAAGCCACCTGTTGTTGAGCGAAGCAATCAAGGTGAGCAGTGCAATTCAATAATGTCTGCATAGCAAAAGACAACTGGACAATTCTCTGGTCCTGAGAATCCATCCTGGACAGGATGCTCTGATTAGGTGGACTGCCTGATCCTTCAGTAGACATGGCCCTTACGTACTGTCGGTATGCAGGCAAAAGACGGACAGACACAATCGTATAAAATATAACCACCTTTATTTATAATGTACAGAAATAATAATATAGCCCACACAACCTCAGACTAGCAATTAGGACCCAAGGTGGCTCCGGAGCTGCACACTGTGCTGTACACTGCTCTACCCAAGATCTTGAGACTAGGGACCGAGGACTACAAGGAGCGAAAGTAACCAGGCCCACAGGGAAGGCAACCGGAGGCTACACTGAATGGGTAGTAGCCAGGGCACTGTTCAGGCAAGCCGGGGTCATACATAGAGTGAGTAGTCAGCCAGAGCCACAGGTCAGAACCAATGTGGGTAGTCAGACAAGCCTGGGTCATGCATGGAGCAGATTCTCAGATAAGGCACAGGTCACAATAGCAGAAACACCACGTAAGGGCAATGACATCAAGGCCCAGGGAGGTTTATAAAGGAGCAGAAGGAGGCGGGACCCAATAGGTCACTCAGAATAGGCCCATAAACTGGCATCTGTGCTAGTGCCTGTTACCTGATGTAGCAGTGAGGAAGTGGCCGGCAGCCATACAGAGGTAAGGAAGCACAGGATAGCCCAAGAGAGACTGTGATACTCTTATCACCTTCCCCAGTTAACTCACAGGCAGTGAAGGATGAAAATTGGCAAAATATGGCACTTCCTACTTTGTGAAGAATTTCCCGTGAAAAGTGTCATTTATCAGCTTTTTTCGCCTAGCTCATTTCCTTAGAATCAATAGGAAGAAGCATTTTTCCAGTCCACATAAGAGGGTGTCAGGCTGTCACAGCATGCCGATCTGTATTTGTGAAAGGAGAAAGCAGCAGGTTTTTAAGGTAGAGAAGTAGGCAAATAAAGGGGAATTGAAGTGTAATTAGGGAGTTTTTTTAGGTAGGACGTGTTCTCTGTATTAGTCTAGGGGCACTTCAGGGAAAAGAAGGGAGGAAGGAGGTTGATACCATCACCACAAAATTCAGTGTGACTGACTGGCATGACACAGGCAACTAAGGTCCAGTTTACTTGCTGATCTTGCTGTTATTGTCTCTGTGCTGGGGAAGTGTGGGGAAAGAAGTTGTTGATTTTGTTTTTCAGTTCTAATTTTGATAAGATAGAGTGGACAACTTAAAAATAAATAAATAAAAAATAAAAATAAAAACATGAAATAAAAATAATAAATAAACAAATAAATATATTAGGTGATAGACAGCTTACTGGGAGCCTGACATGAGCTGTGTGACTGAGGCAGACTTGATAGACAGTAGACGACAGTGAGAATTTTGTTGAGTGCTAAGGCAAGACATTGAGCTCCATCAGTTGTATACTGTAAAGAGTAAAAACACACACAGTGGTTGAATAATGTCCAGCAAACGCACAAGGGATAGGGGCAGGGAGAAAGGTGGAGCAATGCATACCCCCTCTGGCACTAGACTTAATACTACTAACTAAATAAATGGATGATATAATAATAAGCATACACTTTTGGGCAACTCAAGGTCAAATAAATATCTAAAACCATCTCAAAGCCAGTCTGCAGAGATAACCCTTTGTGTGACAGTGCCAGAGGGGTATGAAATGCATTACTTAACAATGTGTTTCTGCATACCCCTCTGGGACACAGGGTTATCAGGGGTACAGGGGTACGCATCTCATTGCAAAGCAATGGTACTCAAGGGGTTAAAAAGATCAGCATGTATAAAGTGCCCCTTGAAGGAGGGGTAGTAATTTCAGGAACTTCGACTCGCAAAATATTCCAGTCCCCCATGCTTTATGCTTGTGTATTTTTAAGGGAACACACATGGCCATTTGTCACACTAAAAGGTGTGGCAAAGTATGGGTGGGGGTGCCTGCTTTTTGTTGGGACCAGGGCAGCAGGAAGCCTAAATACATAACTGCCTCCAGCATCCTCCTTTTGTTCAGATACAGATGAAATTGAGAGTGAGAGAGATAATGACATGACCAGAAAGTTAGCAGAAAGGCAAAGTCTCAGTCTTTCACCATTGAAAAGGAGCACTGTGCCTGTCTTTAAATGTTTGAGAACACCATTGGAAACACTGACCCTGGACAAACAAAGATAGCAAAAAGCATGCAGTCAGTATGTCAGTCATCATCAACATCATCACCACTTCCAAGTCCAAGTTCCACTCAGCCACACACACTTGTGTTGAGTAACCAGCAGCAACAACAACAGAAACAGAGGTTATTAACATCCACAGCCTTAGCTATGACAAGTGCCCCTGCTGCTGCTGGAAGTGCTGCACCTTTGACACCTAGTAGTATTAGCAGTAGAATTGTAGGTCAAATGTATTAACAGCAGCACAGATGAGGAGGAGGGATGTGAAGAAGAGTTGCTACCATCCAACAGACTTGGGACCACTGCTATAACCAATCAGTAATGTGTTTCAGTAAGCTAAGAAGGATAGCTTACTTTTGACACAAACATGATAATAATAAAAAACTACACATCAATCACACCACATCAGCCCCCCACTACCATTACCATACACTTCTGCCACATTGTAGGTTGAACTTTTTCTTCTATCTCTTGACATCATCATGAATATGTGTCAGTGTCACTTAAGCAGGAATACATTTTTCAAGGTATATGTTGCTGTAGGACTTCCAGCTTTGATTTTCAGTTACTTATTGTTCCACTGTAGCCCGCAGAAGACGTAATATTATGGTGGGAAATGTTGCACCACAGGAAACATAGGTGAAAATTTTGCTGGAATAGGCAACAAATTTGTTGGATTTGGCAAAAAGGAAGAACATTTTGCATTGGCGAAAAGGAGAAAAGCTTCATGAAAAAAGTGAAAAATCATACATTTTTCACGAAAAGACATACAAGAAATGTTTCTCCCTTTTTACCCACCCCTACTCACAGACATGCTTCTCTGCATTAGCACAGCAGCAGTAGGAGATATTAGTGTTATTGTAATTGTGGAAAGTTCTGTTTGCACACTCTGAGACATCTACAACACTACTATTATATACTCATGATCCCAGTGCACTTTGTGGAGTGCTTCTTCTGCAGCTAGTCATTGCACCGCTGATGGTGTGTCTTGGAGTCAGATCTATGGTTGTACTTCAGGTGAGAGTTTAATAAGGATGTTCCTAGATGGGATCATGCTTTTCCCCTTCTCATATTTTCTTTTACAGAGACAACAAAAAACAATGTTTAGCTGTTTGGTCATCAAAGAAGTATCTGAATTCTTTAGATTCCATAGATTGAGGGTTTCCTGAGGGACTATTAATATAGAGGCTACATGTTGCAGCAGCAGATGCACATATAGGTAGGAATGTGGATGTTAAGTTGTATTGCTGCTTAGTAATAATAGTGAGTGTAACTGGGTTGGATTTGGAAGAGGTGACAGTGATGATGATGATGATGATGACCGATTATTTTAATTTTTAAGTAGGTTTACTTGCCCAGACTTTTTAGTTTTCCTCTCAAAGAGTTTCTAAACACTCACTGCTTCTTACTGCTACTAGAAGGTTGAACCTTTCCTTCCAGTTAATTTTTTAGTCATATCATCATTACTCTCACTCTACTTTATCTGCACCTTGAGAAGAATGGGAGAACAGTGAAGGAACATATTCTAACTCAACCTTGCCATCATCATTATCAATAATTAGGCCATCTGTAAGATATGGCTTGATACTCACTATGACTACTCTCATCTCACTGGTATCACGGTGCCCGTGCTCCTGGCTGCAGGCGGTGACATTCTGACTAGTCTATTTCCATAGCTCCTTTCTGATTGGCCAGTGTCATTGTCACCGCCCAGTGATAGCCTTTATAACCTCTGTCATGTCTACACTATGGTGCCCTTTCATGGTGTACTAGTTCCTAACTTCTGCTCCGTTATTGCTGATTTTGTATGACCTGGCTTGTCTGACGATGTTCCTGAGTTTGTTGTATTTCGATTGCTCCGTTGCTGACTGTATCTGGCTGAGAACCCGCTCCGTTGACGACCCTATCTGGCTGAGAACCCGCTCCGTTGCTGACTGGATCTGGCTGAGTACCCGCTTCCGGTACAGACTGTTTCTGGCTGAGAACCCGCTCCATTGCTGACCGTATCTGGCTGAGGACCCGCTCTAATGCTGACTGTGCCTGGCTGAGAACTCACTCCGTTTCTGACCATACCTGGCTGTGAACCAATTCCGTGTCAAGCATATTGACACACCGTTGCCTTGCGTATATAGCCTACCGCCTGGTGGCCTCCGTTTCACTCCTGCTATATTGGCGGTGGCTTGCCGTTACACTAGTCGGTTGCGCCACGTATCGCTTTTACTCTATCGACCATTAGCTAAGCATTCATGCTGTAGCTACTCTCCTTACTGCCGTTGGCGGAGTGCACATGTGAAGTACCAGTAAAGTGTTCATAGCACTGACTGTGTTACTGCATTCTAGGGTTAACTTGGGAGAGTTATCTCGGTCTGATTGGCATCCGGTGCCAGGGTCAGTGTTGCCTCGCTCCTCTGGGTTCTGTGCCTCCCAGGCGTCTGGGTTGTGCCAGCGGTGTTGCCTCACTCCTTTGGGTTGTGCCAATCACCTCCTCCTGGACCATCTGCCATCAAGGTCCTGTGGTCAGCTCTCAGACGGTGTTACCTGCTGCCTGTCAAGTTTAAGCCAGGACCTCCATTGCCAGAGATTGTCATTTTTCACACATACATCGCTATTACTGGCTTGCTATTGCTGTATATATATCTGCATGTATTTCTGCTCTGTTTGTGAGGGCCCATAGGCCTAACTACGTGTGTTATCTTTATTTCAATAAAGTCATTTTAACCTTACCAACCTGTTCTGAGTGTTCGTCTAAAAACAGTGACAGTAAGAAAGGGCCAATGACCTCAGACAGTTCTGGGGAAGGAAGTTCTGTGAATATCCATTGGAGAATGGATATGTATGAACAACGCCTCGATCAGTTGTCAGTGGTGGTGCAAACCATATTAGAGCGTACCGCGCACTTGGACAAACCAGTACCAGCCTCGGTGGCCACCTCGGTTCAGGCACCGACGGTCCAAATCCTGAATGCTAACCAGCAACATAAAGGGCTATCTGCGACGGCACCCCTACCGCTAAGGTACGATGGAGAACCTACCCTATGTCGGGATTTTCTCAATCAGTTTGAAATTTTTTTGGAACTAGCCCCTCAACCATTTCCTACTGAAAGAAGTAAGATTGGGTTTATGATCTCGCTATTAATAGGCAGAGCCTTAGCCTGGACAAACCCTATTTGGGAGACAGCGAAGCCTATTACTGCCAATTTCAGTGAATTTGTGAGGGCCTTTCATAGTGTGTTTGAGGTTCCTGAGTACAACCTCTCAGCTATTAAACAAATTATGTGCATCCAACAGGGCGATCATTCTGTTGCTGACTACTCTATAGAGTTTCACACCCTGGAGGCTGAGGTTGCATGGAACGACGAGGCCTTGGTAGGGGCTTTTGCACAAGGTCTCCATGACCGCATTAAGGATGAGATAGTAGCTCGGGAGTTGCCTGTCACGCTGGACAAATTAATAAAATTTGGAAACCTTATTGATACACATATCAGGGAGCGGACGCAAAATAGAGACTGCAAGCGCCTAGGTCTTCTGCAGAGCAATGGCACAGGAACGAACTCCCACCCTTGCCTCCCTCTCCTCCCTTGCCTCCTGGGCAAAACAAATTGATGGAACCTATGCAGGTTGGGTTTACGAAACTAACTAGAGAGGAACGGTCTTTCCGCTGTAAGAATGGGTTGTGCCTTTATTGTGGCAAAAGAGGGCACTTGCTGCGTAATTGTCCCTTACGGCCGGAAAACGCACGCACCTAGGTTTCCTAAGGGGACAGGTCCTAGGTGGCATTCAGCAGTTCCCAGAGGATGTGCCTTCCAAACCAGTGGTTGAGGTGGTAATTTCCTGTGCCAGCTTCTCCTTTACCGCTTCCGCTCTGATTGACTCTAGAGCAGCTGGATATTTTATGGATAAAGAATTTGCCGCATCTCATAATATTCCTTTGGTCGAGTTGGTCAATCCTATGCAAATCGAGGCGATTGATGGGTGACCTTTGGTGCCTCCCCAGGTCACTATCATGGTGCCCGTGTATTGCTGGCAACATTTTGACACATGATTTCTGATGCTTTCTTATTGGCTAGGTGGTAGCCTTTAAGTACTGTGCCCTGTCACTCATACAGGACCCTTTTGTGGTGTTCCCGTTGCTTAGTGCTTGCTGCCGTTAACTTGTGATATCCTGTGTATGACCCGGACTGCCTGACTACTCTCTCTGATCCTGTTCCTGCTCCGTGTACCGACCCAGCCTGGCTGACGTTCCTGCTCCGTGTATCGACTTGGATTGGCTGATGTTCCTGCTCCATGTACCGACCCGGCCTGGCTCACATTCCTGTTCTGTGCCTCCAGTCCGGTGCACTACCGTATCCGGTAGAGAGTATCTCCTGTGCGCTGTCTTGAGCGTGCTGGCCCAGTTGGTTGCCTCAAGTACTGCATTACCGTTCCGTGACTGCGACCCATTTGTGCCTTGCTGCCTCCTTCCTCCTTACCCAGGGCTGACGCTGATCTTGCTTGCTCATTATACATTTGGCTTGTTATTGTTCCCACTGTGGTTGGTCTCCTGGGTGCCGCAGTTAGTCTCTGCTCTTGTCAGTCGCCAACAAGCCAAGCGCCCGTTACCAGGGCCGTCCGGTAATCACCCAGGTAGGAGCGATTCTGGCACATTATATGCTGGCTAGTCACTACTCCGTTATTGAGGTTGGTCTCTGGGGCACCTCACTCGGCTCTGTCACCCGGTAGTTGCCATCGAGCCTAGCGTTATTACATCCATTCTCAGGTACAATTACCATGGGTTGCAGTCTGTATGTATTCCTGGGCGTTCCGTTGTTCCTCCAGTTGCAGTACTACTGATAATCGTGATCCATCTGGGCCTCGCTCACCCTTCCTGGGCCTAGTCGCTATTTTGGCACTCATCCACAGAGAGTGCTTCTTGGGCCTCTCTATTTGGGCCTCCCAGCCTCCTGGCCTAATAGCATTTACCATCAGTGTCTCACTATACCACACAAACTGCTCCCAACCTGTGTCAGTATATGTATTGCTCTCTGATATATGTATACTGTTTGTTAACTATTGCTGGACCCATGAGTGTTACTTTATTCTGTCTGGTTTCAATAAAACTGTGTTTTACCAAATTGCGTGCCTCTGAGTGTACTGAAAACCTTTACAGTACGAAAGGGCCATGTCCTCAGATGGTACAGGTGATGGTAATACACAAAGTATCCATTGGAGGATGGATATACATGAGCAGCGCATGGACCAGATGACGCTGGCCATGCAAACCTTACTAGAGCGTACCGCTCACTTAGATAAACCAGTACAGGCCTTGGTGGTCCCCCAGTCACGACACCGGGTGCCCAATCTGCGACGCAAGCAAACTCGAATAGAGGGTTAACTGCTACGGCTCCCTTACCGTTTAGATACGATGGTGAACCTACCCTGGCCAGAGGGTTCATAAACCAGTTGGAGATTTTCCTAGAGTTAATTCCTCAAGCCTTTCCTAGTGACCGAAGTAAGGTCGGGCTCATGATTTCTTTGCTAACGGGCAGAGCACTGGCTTGGACAAACCCGTTGAGGGAAGCAGCGAAACCATATACTAAGAACTTTAATGAGTTCCTAAGAGCATTTTGTAGAGTATTCGAAATCCCTGGAAGAGCCGCCTCTGCTGCCAAAAGGTTGTTGGAGATCCAGCAGGGATCTCGTACTGTTGCAGAATACACTACTGTAATTTCCCACATTGGCAGCGGAGGTGGGCTGGAATGATGAGGCGCTCATGGCAGCATTTGCACAGGGTCTCTGTGACCGTATCAAAGATGAGATAGCTGCCAGAGACTTGCCGAGTGATTTGGACGAGTTTATTGACTTTTCTATTCCAATCGATTCCCGCATTAGGGAGAGAATGTCGGCTAAAGACCGTAGACAAAGGGCCAGAGAATGGGGACAACTGAGACAAAATTCCCCACCCATACCTCCCATGCCTCCTGAATGTAATCGTGAGAGCAGTGAACCTATGCAGTTAGGGTTCACTAGGTTGACCAAGGAGGAGAGGGCTCAGCGCCGCAGACAGGGCCTCTGTCTGTATTGTGGCCAAGCTGGGCATGTGTTGCGTTCCTGCCCTACATGGCCGGGAAACGAATGCACCTAGGGTACCTCAGGGGACAGGCCCTAGGTGGCGTTCAGACGTCCCCAGATCCAGCTAACCTAAAGCCTACTATTCAAGCTGTGATTTCCTGGGCAGAATTCTCCGTGGAGGTTCTGGCCTTAGTGGATTCCGGTGCAGCTGGGTATTTTATGGACAGCTCTTTTGCTGAATTACACAAGATTCCACTAATTGAGAAAGAAGCTCCCTTGGCTATTGAAGCCATTGATGGCAAGCCATTAGTACCAGCTCTTATTACTAAGGAAACCATACCAATGTCTATGTGCATTGGGGTGATCCACACTGAAAAACAACATTTTCAGATTATCCAGCCTCCTCACTATTCAGTGATCCTGGGGTTCCCATGGCTCCATATGCACAATCCTGGGTTCAATTGGCGAAATTGTGAAATCATGGTGTGGTCTGAATACTGTAATACGCGTTGCATTTCTTATCCTATCAAGACTCTGTGTACCTCCCCCTCTGTGTCAGCTGAATACCACCAATTCAGTGAAGTTTTTAGCAAGGGGGAGGCTAGCTCTTTGCCGGTTCATAAGGCCTACGATTGCGCTACTGATCTACCTCATGGCGCCGTTCCTCCTCGGGGTTGGGGACTTCTCCGTTATCCTGCGAGGAGAATAGGGCCATGGAGGAATGCATTACAGATGCAGTTGAGAGGGGAATCATCAGGAAGTCATCCTCGCCCGCGGGGGCTGGTTTCTTCTTTGTCAAAAGAAAAATTGCGAGTTACGACCCTGTATTGATTATTGTGGCCTGAATAAACTCATGGCCAAAAACACATATCCGATACCACTCATCACAGAACTGTTTGACAGGTTAAAGGGTTCCTCCATTTTCACCAAATTGGACTTACGTGCAGCTTATAACCTGATTAGGATAAGATCCGGTGATGAGTGGAAAATGGCGTTCAATACTAGATCTGGACACTGTGAATACCTGGTAATGCCATTTGGGATGTGTAAAGCTCCCGCAGTGTTCCAGGAGTTTATTAATGACATTCTCCGTGACTTGCTCCAGTCATGCGTTGTGGTTTATCTCGATGATATTCTCATACACTCATCCAACCTGTCCAACACATCAAGGATGTGTCCACAATTCTGTCTAGACTCCGTGAAAACAAGCTTTACTGTAAGATCGAGAAGTGCGAATTTCACAAGCCTATGGTCCCTTTCCTAGGCTTTGTGATCTCCAAAGATGGCATTGCAATGGACAAGGAGAAGCTGGCAGCGGTCCTGCAGTGGCCACATCTTAAGGGTCTCAAGGCTATCCAACGTTTTCTTGGCTTTGCCAACTATTATAGGAAATTTATTCTGAATTTTTCCACCATTGTAAAGCCACTGTCCGATCTCACACACAAGGGTGCTAACCCCTCACAGTGGTCTCAGACAGCTGAACTTGCCTTCGAGTCGCTGAAATCCGCATTTGCTTCTGTTTCTGTGCTGTCCCACCCTAACCCTTCCCTTCCATTCACTTTAGAGGTCAATGCCTCTGAAACTGGGGTAGGGGCAGTGTTGTCACAACGTCTGGACCCTGGGAGTGGACTAAGGCCATGTGGGTTTTTCTCTAAGAAGTTATCCAGCGCCCAGAGCCATTATGAGATTGGGGACAGAGAGCTGTTGGCAATTATTCTAGCCCTTAAAGAATGGCAACACCTGTTTGAGGGTACTAGACCTCCAGTATTGATTTTGACTGACCATAAAAATGTAATATACCTTTCCGAGGCAAAGAGATTGTCCTCTCAGCAGGCCAGATGGGCCCTGTACCTGTCCCGTTTTAATTTCATTGTATCCTACCTGCCTGGCTCCAAGAATATTAGGGCAGATGCTCTGTCCAGGCAATTTGGTCCTGAAACTGAGGTTGACGAAGCTCCAGTACCCATTATTCAGCCAGATCGCATTTTGGCCACCTTGCATACTAGCAAGGCTACCGCACCCCCTGGTACCCCGGTGGGCAAGTGTTTTGTGGCTGAACCGTTCCATACCCGCCTACTCGACACCTACCATGCATCTCGTGCAGCTGGGCATGTAGGCAGGGACCAGTTGATCTGGTCTCTTTCGCAGCTATTCTGGTGGCCTTCCTTACGTGCTGATTGCACTGCCTACACGGCAGCTTGCACTATTTGTGCCCGTGCCAAGTCCCCTAGACACCTCCCTGTTGGCCTACTTCAACCAGTGCCTAATGGCGAGCGTCCCTGGTCCCATGTCTCGAATGACTTCCTGGGACAATTGCCTGTGTCTAAGGGATATTCATTTATTCTTATGGTGGTTGACAGATTCTCTAAGATGGCACACTTTGTGCCCCTTCCTGGCCTTCCCTCTGCCCAGGAACTGACTGTGGTCTTTGCCCAAGAAGTGTTTCGGTTGCATGGTGTACCCAGAGTGCTGGTATCTGACTGAGGGAGGCAATTTGTGTCCAGGTTTTGGAGGGCATTCTGTGATCAGATGAGCATACAATTATCCTTTTCTTCTGCCTACCATCCCCAGACCAATGGGGCCGCCGAGCATGCCAATCAAGGTTTAGAACAATTCCTATGCTGTTTTGTGTCCGATCATCATGACAGTTGGGCCGACCTGTTGCCGTGGGCAGAGTTCACCAGGAATTAATGTTAATTCATCGTCTGGGAGCTCCCCGTTTCTCATCAATTACGGGTTTCAACCATGCTTGCTCCCGGACTTATTTCAGACGCAGCAAATTCCAGCTCTGGATGAGCATATAGAACAACTCCGCTCTACTTGAGCACAGGTACAGAGGACCCTCAGTGCTTCGTTCCAGCATTATCAGCGTCACGCTAATCACAGGCGGCTGCCGGCGGTCTCCTTCCAGGTTGGGGACAGGGTATGGCTTTCCTCCAGAAACCTCAATCTGCAGGTTCCATGTAAAAAGTTGGCTCCTCGGTTTGTCGGTCCCTTTAAAGTTATCGGCAAGATTAACCCAGTTTCTTATGCTTTGGATCTACCAGCATCCATGCGGATTCATAATGTGTTCCACGTATCCCTGCTGAAGCCTTTAGTTTGCAACCGTTACACTACTACTCCTGTGGTTCCTGGGCCTGTGCAGGGACAAGGTCAGGAGGAGTATGAAGTACAAAGCATAATTGACTCCAGGAGATTTAGAGGAAAGTTGCAATATTTAGTTCACTGGAAGGGCTATGGCCCGGAAGAATGTTCCTGGGTTGACCAGAATGACCTCCATGCTTCCAGACTGCTGCACAGATTTCATGCTAAGTACCCTCAGAAGCCGGCTCCCTCCTCTCGGGGGAGGGGGGCTTTGAGAGGGGGATACTATCACGGTGCCCGTGTATTGCTGGCGATATTTTGACACATGATTTCTGATGCTTTCTTATTGGCTAGCGTGTGATTACTCCACCCAGTGGTAGCCTTTAAGTACTGTGCCCTGTCACTCATACAGGGCCATTTCGTGGTGTTCCCGTTGCTTAGTGCTTGCTGCTGTTAACATGTGATATCCTGAGTATGACCCAGACTGCCTGAATACTCTCTCTGATCCTGTTCCTGCTCCGTGTACTGACCCGACCTGGCTGACGTTCCTGCTCCGTGTATCGACTTGGATTGGCTGACGTTCCTGCTCCGTGTAACGACCCGGCCTGGCTGACGTTCCTGTTCTGTGCCTCTAGTCTGGTGCACTACCGTATCCGGTAGAGAGTATCTCCTGTGCGCTGTCTTGAGCGTGCTGGCCCAGTTGGTTGCCTTGAGTACTGCATTACCA
Source organism: Rhinophrynus dorsalis (assembly GCA_037306005.1). Classification (NCBI taxonomy): domain Eukaryota; kingdom Metazoa; phylum Chordata; class Amphibia; order Anura; family Rhinophrynidae; genus Rhinophrynus; species Rhinophrynus dorsalis. The sequence goes on from CM074722.1 coordinate 390,795,848, forward strand.
TTCCCTGACTGCAACCCATTTGTGCCTTGCTGCCTCCTTCCTCCTTACCCAGGGCTGAAGCTGATCTCGCTTGCTCATTATACGTTTGGCTTGTTATTGTTCCCACTGTGGTTGGTCTCCTGGGTTAGTCTCCGCTCTTGTCAGTCGCCAACAAGCCAAGCGCCCGTTACCAGGGCCATCCGGTAATCACCCGGGAAGGAGGAATTCTTTGACACATTATATGCTGGCTAGTCACTACTCCGTTATTGAGGTTGGTCTCCGGGGCGCCTCAGTTGGCTCTGTCACCCGGCGGTTGCCATCGAGCCTAGCGTTATTACATCCATTGTCTGGTACCGTTACCCTGGGTCTCAGTCTGTATGTATTCCTGGGCGTTCCGTTGTTCCTCCGGTTGCAGTACTACTGATAGTCGTGATCCATCTGGGCCTCGCTCACCCTTCCTGGGCCTAGTTGCTATTTTGGCACTCATCCACAGAGAGTGCTTCTTGGGCCTTGCTATTTGGGCCTCCCAGCCTCCTGGCCTAATAGCATTTACCATCAGTGTCTCACTATACCACAAGAACTGTTCCTGAGTCAGTACCTGTGTCAGTATATGTATTGCTCTCTGATATATGTATACTGGACCAGTGTGGGTTAATGTTATTTAGTACCAGAAGTTTAACTGGTAAAATAGGGGAACTGGAACTGGTAGCTGAAATTGAAAACTATGACTTGATAGGCATAACAGAAACATGGTGGGATGACACACATGATTGGTCAATCAATTTGGAGGGCTACATGTTATTTAGAAAAGATAGGTCAAACAAAAGAGGTGGTGGGGTCTTTCTGTATGTCAAACCAGCATTATTGCCTCAATTGCGGGAAGATATATGTGATGACAGTAGTGAACATGTGGAATCCCTGTGGGTTGAAATAGTCACTGGGGGTAAAACTGCCCAGAAAATATTAGTGGGTATTTGTTATAAACCACCAAACATTGGTCACCTTGAAGAATCAAAGCTATTAATGTAAATAGAAAAGGCTTCTCAAATAGGGAGAACTATAATTATGGGGGATTTTAATTACCCAGAAATAGACTGGAAAAATGGAACAGCTAATTCTGCTAAAAGCAGCAAGTTTCTGAACTTGTTGAATGACAATTTTTTGTCTCAACTAGTGCAGACCTCAACCAGAGGGAATGCATGCCTGGATCTGGTAATAACTGACAATGAAGAACTTATCTCTAACATCCAAGTTAGGGAGCACATGGGGAATAGTGACCATAACATGGTATCGTTTGAGATTAATTCAAAATAGCAATTTGGTATGGGTTCCACCAAAACACTGAATTTTAAAAAGGCCAACTTTAGCAGGTTTAATTCAACCCTTGGTCTTGTTGACTGGGATAAAATATTTTCAGGAAAAAACACAGAAGGTAAGTGGAATGCCTTCAAAATAACATTGCAAAAAAACACACATAAATGTATCTCTGTTGGAAACAAATAGAAAAGAAGCAAATTAAAACCAATGTGGCTAACCAGTAAAGTAATTCATGAAATAAATAACAAGAAAGCGGCATTTAAACATTACAAAGCTGAGGGATCAGCAGAGGCATTTGTAGAATACAAAAATGTCAACAAAACCTGTAAAAAGGCTATTAAATTAGCTAGACTCAAGAATGAAAAATATATTGCTAAGGAGAGCAAGAGCAACCCAAAAAAATTCTTTAAATACACTAATGGCAAAAAATTAAAGTCTGATAATGTTGGGTCCTTGTTATCTGAAACGGGTGAGATGGTCAAGGGGGACAGAGAGAAGGCAGATATTTTAAATAATTTATTTTCTTCTGTTTTTACCAAGGAAGACCCAATGGACAAGAATCTGCAAACTACTTTTACAGAACAGTCACAGCAAGCATGGGACTGGCTAACACAAGAAAAAGTGTTAAAACAATTGAATGGTGTTAAGGTAGACAAAGCTCCAGGTCCAGATGGTATACACCCACGGGTACTTAAAGAGCTAAGCCAGACCCTGGCCAGACCGTTATATTTGATTTTCAGGGATTCTTTTATTTCAGGTATGGTGCCCATGGATTGGAGTAAAGCAGATGTGGTGCCCATATTTAAAAAAGGATCAAAGTCACAGCCAGGAAATTACAGACCTGTAAGCTTGACATCTGTGGTAGGGAAGCTGTTTGAAGGGTTGCTAAGGGAATATATTCAAGAATTCTGCTGGAACAGGAATATCATTAGCAATAGTCAACATGGCTTTGTGAAAGACAGGTCTTGTCAAATGAACTTGATCGCATTTTATGAAAAAGTGAGTAATAATATAGATGCGGGAGCAGCGGTTGATGTGATCTATTTATACTTTGCCTAGGCATTTGATACACACAAGAGGTTACTGTACAAATTGAATGAAATAGGCCTAGGGGAAAATGTCTGTGTGTGGATTGGAAACTGGCTGAAAGATAGAATGAAAAAAGAGTGGTAGTAAATCGCAAGTTCTCCAGTTGGATTAATGTGATAAGTGGAGTACCTCAGGGATCTGTCCTGGGACTTCTTCTTTTTAATTTGTTTATTAATGACCTCCCAGAGGGCATAGGGGGCCATGTATCAGTGTTTGCCAATGACACAAAAATAAGTAAGGTAATAAAGTCTGAACTGGATGTGTCTTCATTACAAGAGGATTTGGACAAATTGAGTAACTGGGCAGGCAAATGGCAAATGAGATTCAATATAGACAAGTGTAAAGTTATGCATTTTGGGTATAATAATAAAAATGCAACATATAGTTTAAATGGTGTTTCTCTGGGGAAATCTACAAATGAAAAGGATTTGGGAGTTATGGTAGACAATAGACTTCGCAGTAGCATGCAGTGCCAGCTGGCAGCTGCAAAGACCAATAAGATATTGGCATGTATTAAAAGGGGTATTGACTCAAGGAACGAAGATATAATTATGACTCTTTATAGGTCCATGGTAAGACCCCACCTAGAATATGCTGTTCAATTCTGAGCGCCCTTTCTGAAAAAGGACATTATGGAACTAGAAAGAGTGCAGAGGAGGGCTGGAAAACTAGTAAGGGGAATGGAAAGTTTTAGTTATGAAGAAAGGCTAGAAAAGTTAATCTTGTACACACTAGAGAAACGGCGTCTTAGAGGGGATATGATAACACTATATAAATATGTTCAGGGCCCACATAAAAGTCTCTTCAAAGACCTGTTCATTAACAGAACAGTACACAGGACAAGGGGCCACCCGCTTAGACTTGAGGAAAGGAGATTTAATCTACAACAGCGGAAGGGTTTCTTTACAGTAAGGACAATAAAGGTATGGAATTCACTGCCTGAGGAGGTGGTGCTGTCAAATACATTAGATGCCTTTAAAAGGGGCCTGGATACTTATTTAAAAGAGCATAACATAGAGGGCTATGTACGTTAGTATTGCGATTAATATTTAGTTAGGGCTTGTTGATCCAAGGAGAAATCTGATTGCCATTTGGAATCAAGAAGGAATTTTTTCCCCCCATTCAAGGCAGAATTTGAAATTGCTATATTGAGGGGTTTTTTTTGCATTCTTTTGGATCAACGATGGTAAACAGGAATAGGAAAAGGGTTGAACTAGATGGACGCAAGTCTTTTTTCAACCTAAATTACTATGTTACTATGTTACTATGTTACTGTGTTACCTGTCCTGTGTCAGTACTGTTTGTTAACTATTGCTATTGCCCCTGCGAGGGTTACTTTATTCTGTCTGGGTTTCAATAAAACTGTGTTTTATCAAATTGCCTGCCTCTGAGTGTACTGAAAACCGTTACAGTCACCCACTAGATGTGCCCACTCTCAGTGCTTACTGGAGCACTACATTGCGAGACCCTGTAGTTTCAAATTATTCAGTCACCTCATTATGTGGTTATTTTAGGGTTTCCATGGTTACGAACCCATAACCCTAGAATTAATTGGGGCTATTGCAAGATTACGGCCTGGTCTGACTATTATATGAGCCATTGTTTACAACGACCTACCAGGATTATGTGTACCTCTCCCTCCCTACCGCATGAATATCAGTCCTTCAGCAATGTTTTTAGCAAGGGAGCGGTTAGCACTTTGCCACCACATCGGGCATATGACTGTGCTATTGATATTGCGCCTGGTACAGTGCCCCCCAGGGGTAGAACCTATCCTCTCTCCTGTGAGGAGAACGGGGCCATGGAAGAATATATTGCTGATGCCTTGGCCTGGGGCATTATTCGTAAATCATCCTCGCCTGCGGGGGCTGGCTTTTTTTTCGTTAAGAAAAAGTCTGGTGAATTAAGGCCTTGCATCAATTATAGAGGGCTCAATACGCTGATGATTAAAAGCGCTTATCAGATTCCACTCATCACCGAGCTGTTTGACCGACTGAAGGGCACTACTATCTTCACAAAACTGGATCTAAGGGCTGTTTATAATCTCGTTCGTATTAAGGAAGGTGATGAGTGGAAAAACGCGTTTAATACACGTACTGGGCATTACGAATACCTAGTAATGCCATTTGGGCTGTGCAATGCCCCAGCTGTGTTCCAAGATTTGATTAATGATGTTCTCCGAGATCTGCTTCAGTCTTGCGTAGTAGTCTATTTAGACGACATTTTAATTTATTCCCCTGATTTGGAGACTCATCGTATTCATGTGGCCACTGTACTTCAGAAACTTAGGGAGAATAAATTATTTTATAAGATTGACAAATGTGAATTTCATAAGTCCATGGTGCCCTTCCTGGGTTACGTCATTTCGAAAGAGGGCATTTCCGTGGACAAAGAAAAGTTGTCTGCGGTGCTACATTGGCGACGTCCCAAGCATCTCAAGGCCATTCAGAGGTTTCTTGGCTTTGCCAATTATTATCATAAACTTATCCGTGACTTCTCTATTATTGTCAAGCCTCTCACGGATCTGACGTACAAAGGGGCCAAGGCATCTGAGTGGTCAAAGGAGGCTGAGGAGGCCTTTGAGGCACTGAAGGCGGCATTTGCTTCAGCACCGGTTCTAGTCAATCCTAGGGCTGACCTTATATTCTGGAGGTAGATGCTTCTGATACTGGCGTGGGAGCTGTACTGTCCCAAAAGTCTGAGCCTGGTCAGGTGCCTAAGCTGAAAAAACTGACTGGCACAATCTGTATACGAGATTGGTGATAGTGAATTATTGGCAATTATCCTGGCATTATGCGAATGGCGTCACTTGTTGGAGGGTACCAGGGCTCAGATCCTGATTTTGACGGACCACAAAAATCGATTATACTTATCGGAGGCTAAGAGACTGTCGCCAAGACAAGCTAGATGGACACTCTTCCTCTCCCAGTTCAAGTTTGTGGTATCCTAGTTGCCCGGTTCCAAGAACGTGCGGGCCGATGCTTTGTCCAGACAGCATGGGCCTGAAATAGAGTCTGATGTACAGCCAGTACCCATTATATCTCCTGACCGAATCCTGGCCACCCTGCGGACGAGCATCACTTCTCCTCTGGGTCAGGAGATTATGGCTACTCAGAATGAATCTCCTCCTGAAAAACCCATGGGCAAATGTTTTGTGGCTGAACCCTTTCGGACCAGATTATTGGAAACATACCATGCTTCTCGAGCTGCAGGGGCATGTGGGCAGAGATCAATTGTTCTGGTCCTTGTCACATATATTTTGGTGGCCCACTCTAAGGAGGGATTGTGCTAACTTTACTGCCGCTTGTACAGTTTGTGCCCAATCTAAGTCTCCCAGACACCTGCCTGTGGGCCTGCTACAGCCTGTACCCAATGGCGACCGACCTTGGTCGCATGTGTCCATTGATTTCTTGGGAGAACTACCTGTTTCTAATGGCTATACGTATATTTTAATGGTGGTAGACAGATTTTTCTAAAATGGCACATTTTGTGCCTCTACCAGGTCTGCCTTCCACCAAGGAGTTGGCGGTAGTCTTCGCCAAAGAAGTATTTAGACTCCATGGTGTCCCTAAGGTGCTCGTTTTGAACCGTGGCAGTCAATTCATTTCGAGATTTTGGAAGGCATTCTGTAGCCAGATGGGCATTCAACTGTCCTATTCATCTGCGTACCACCCACAAACGAATGGTGCAGCAGAGCGATCTAACCAGGGGCTTGAACAATTCATTCATTGCTTTGTATCCAACCATCATGACAATCGGGCTGAGTTGTTACCCTGGGCTGAGTTCGCGAGAAACTGTGCTATCAATACTTCATCCGGGAGCTCTCCCTTTCTTGTCAATTATGGGTTTCAGCCATCCTTGCTTCTGGATGCATTTTAAGCACATCAGATGCCAGCCCTAGACGTACATCTACGACAACTCCTTTCCACTTGGGCACAAGTACAGAACTCTTTACGTGAGTCCTTCCAACGTTATCAACGACATGCCAATAACAGGATGTTGCCGGCTCCTGTTTTCCAGGTTGGGGGTCGTGTGTGGCTGTCTTCCAGAAACCTGAACTTGCAGACTCCTTGTCATAAGTTTGCTCCACGTTTTATTGGACCATTCAAAGTCCTCCGGAGGGTCAACCCTGTCTCGTATGCTTTGGAACTTCCCGCAAACATGCGGATTCATAATGTCTTTCACGTATCTCTACTCTGATTTGCAATCGTTATACCACTGCTCCGGTGGTTCCTGCCCCTGTCCGCATTGACAACCACGATGAGTACGAGGTTCAAAGTATCTTGGATTCACGCAGAGTGTGTGGCCAACTGCAGTACCTGGTGCATTGGAAGGGCTACGGGCCGAAAGAACATTCTTGGGTGTCACAGTCTGATATCCATGCACCTCTATTGTTGCGTAGATTCCATGCCAAATTCCCATCTAAGCCCGGTCCTTCTCCGCGGGGAGGGGGTCGTTGAGAGGGGTACCTATCACGGTGCCCATGCTCCTGGCTGCAGGCGGCGACATTCTGACTAGTCTATTTCCATAGCTCCTTTCTGATTGGCCAGTGTCATTGTCGCCACCCAGTGATAGCCTTTATAACCTTTGTCATGTCTACACTATGGTGCCCTTTTGTGGTGTACTAGTTCCTGACTTCTGCTCTGTTATTGCTGATTGTGTATGACCTGGCTTGCCTGACGACGTTCCTGAGTTTGCTGTATTTCGATTGATCCGTTGCTGACTGTATCTGGCTGAGAACCCGCTCCTTTGACGACCGTATCTGGCTGAGGACCAGCTTCTGTTACTGACTGTATCTGGCTGAGAACCCGCTCTGTTGCTGACTTTATCTGGCTGAGGACCCGCTTCCGATACTGACTGTTTCTGGCTGAGAACCCACTCCGTTGCTGACCGTATCTGGCTGAGGACCCACTCTGACGCTGACTGTGCCTGGCTGAGAACCTGCTCCATTTCTGACCATACCTGGTTGAGAACAAATTCTGTGTCAAGTGTATTGACACACCGTTGCCTTGCGTATATAGCCTACCGCCTGGTGGCCTCCGTTTCACTCCTGCTATATTGGCGGTGGCTTGCCGTTACGCTAGTCGGTTGCGCCGCATGTCGCTATTACTCTATCGACCGTTAGCTAAGCATTCATGCTGTAGCTACTCTCCTTACCGCCGTTGGCGGAGTGCACACGTGAAGTACCAGTACAGTGTTCATAGCACTGACTGTGTTACTCTGATCTCTCTGTGTCCACCTCCTTTACAGTGCTGGGCTCACTCCCTTGGGGAGTTGCAGTATATCACAGAGCGTTACATATTGACCCTTTGCGTACCTGGACAGACCAGGAAGGGTTGTGCATTTTCCTATCTGCAGTAGTCTTGGGCTCAAGAGCCAGCATTGCATTGTACCATCCTCAGTAGAGGGGACATTGGTTGCCGACATATATAAGTGTTTCACTGTGTTGCAATCCACCCCTAGCGTTCTAGGGTTAACTTGGGAGAGTTATCTCGGTCTGATTGGCATCTGGTGCCAGGGTCAGTGTTGCTTCGCTCCTTTGGGTTCTGTGCTTCCCAGGCGTCTGGGTTGTGCCAGTAGTGTTGCCTCGCTTCTCTGGGTTCTGTGCCTCCCAGGCATCTGGGTTGTGCCAGCGGTGTTGCCTCGCTCCTCTGGGTTGTGCCAGTCACTTCCTCCTGGACCATCTGCCATCAAGGTCCTGTAGTCAGCTCTCAGACAGTGTTACCTGCTGCCTGTCAAGTTTAAGCCAAAACCTCCATTGCCAGAGATTGTCATTTTTCACACATACATCGCTATTACTGGCTTGCTATTACTGTATATATCTGCATGTATTTCTGTTCTGTTTGTGTGGGCCCATAGGCCTAACTACATGTGTTATCTTTATTTCAATAAAGTCATTTTAACCTTACCAACCTGTTCTGAGTGTTCATCTAAAAACCGTGACAGCTGGTTAGGCTATGTTCACTTCTGGTTATTGTACTTGCTCAGCTTGATTATGTGTAATCTCTGATCCATGGTAATAAAACCTCTGTGTTTGTCTACACTGGATCTCTTCTTCCTGCTTGCATGGATTTTGAATTTAGCCTTTTAAAAAGTTTGATTCAACCTTTACAGTTTTGCTTTTTCAAACTGATCTCAAATGTAATTGAATTGTTCCTGTGAAAATTAACATGGCCTTTAAAACCTTGTGGATGAAATCATGGGGGTAATCTGGCAGTGCTGGACATCTTTTCCAGAATTCTAAGAAAAGTAAGCATTATGTGTCTCTTTCATCCGCTACACTAAGTTTCCTTGGCTGACCACTGCTTCTACCATCAATATTGCCTGTTTATTTGTGCTTCTCCAAAAGAGCTTGGACAGCGCATCTGTAAACCCCTATCTACCTTGAAATTTCTATCTTGCCATGGTGCATGACTTTTGACATTAAACTGTCATCAGCAGACTCACCTTGTTAGCTGAGTCTGGCTGTTCCTTACCCAGTTTTATTCCTCCTACACAGCCGTTTCTGTTTCAGTTAATGATTGAAACATAGGAAAACAGACAAACTGCTTACCGCACAAGCATGTAAATGGCAAAATTAACCAGTGCAATACCAAAATAACACAAAAAACATGCCCATGCAACACAAATCACTCTCACACACAACACAACAACCAAGCAACACCACAGGACAAGGCCTTCCAAAAAAAACACCAACACGACATGGCACAGAACAATGGGGGTTAGCACACAACACGGACACCTGGCAATACAAAACAAGCTCACCTGTGAAACATCACCAGACGATCCAGACACAACCTGCACCCCACAACTTCACACCCGCAACTGACAGAGACACAGCAATTAGAACACACCGGCAAACACTTACCTGGACAACTAAATCCTTCCCATTGATCATTACTCACCTCATCTCCACACCTACATAACGACCTACCTAGTACTTAAAGGGACAGCTCACCATTTGTGGCTTGTTTTCCACTCAGGGAGAGAGAGATAGAGAGACAGAGAGAACAATACGTATGTTGGGTTACTTATTGATGCGAAGACTGCAGAGAAGGCATGCAAGGGCAAGAGCTAGGGAACACCAGCAAGCCCCAGACACACCTGATCAACAGCCTTCACCTGTTGCAAGTGAGGAGGCTCAGGCTCAAGAGCCACACAGGAGCCCATCCCCACCTGGAGGACAGCACCTGCCTGCAGATGCACAGCTGCAGCAACAGGATGCTCCTCAGCAACAGGATGCTCCCCAGCTGCCACAGGGACCCCTGCAGCAGCGTAGGATGTATAGATGACCACCAAGGCCCAGGGTATACTGCCCAAGGGTCACTATATTTGGAATGACTGGTGACGAGGTGTTTGATCGCTACAGGTTGAGGCAGCACAGCATCATTGCCTTGTATGAGATCATCAAGGATGAGGTGGGTCCGATTTTCATCCACAACCATGCCCTATCTGGCTTGCAAAAACTCCTGTGTGCCATACACTTCATGGCAATACTGCACAACATCGCAGTGTACACTAGGCTGGTGGATGATATCCAGGCCCACCCATACCTGAAGTGCCCATGGACATTGGCCATGGTGAGGAGACCCTGAGAGGGGCATAGATGAGAGACAGGCTCATCAGGAACCACTTCACCTGTGAGTATGAGACAGGCATTCACACTATCCATGCATGTCCATCATCAGTCCTGTGAATTGGTGCCAACACACTAATCACGCCGCACATGATGTTCTGTTTCACCCCACATGATCAATAACACAGCCCTGACACTGGCAGCAGTATGGCCTAAAACATCATCCATACCATGGGCGTGGCATATTGTGTCTGGGGATTCCAAAACCATCTGACATTTCCTTCTCCACGTTGACATTGCTACCTCAAGGATATCATGCATAGCCCCAGCAGAACCAAGGTACAACACATAACCCATGTTCAGCATCTTCGAGGCCTTGATTGACAGCAACTAACGTGATTTGCCATGATCATAGCCACAGCAACCATGGTACCCTTTTAGAGAAAGAGTGTTATCCAATGCAATGCATTGGATAACACTGTCACATCAGGGGTTAAAGGGCCATTGGAGTGAACATGGGACCTGTACTTTGCTAGAGCTGAGAAGAGCAGCAGAGGGATGGATCTACAGTGGTATTGTTACACAACATAGAGGTCATGAAACGTGGATCAGATCTCCATGGACACCATGCTGACCTGTGTACAGTGATATGTGCCCCTGACATAAATACACACATCAACAAATGTGTCCTAATAGTTCCATGAAACAAATAAAATTGGGCTGCCACTGTCGCTCTCACAGTGGCAGCCCAAATTCATTTGTTTCATTGAGCTATCAGAACATATGTGTTGATGTGTGTATTCATGTCAGGGGCACATTTCCTTAGGGCTGCAATGCTTTGTGTATTCACCTGTAACGGAAAAAATTAAGGGGATTATGACGTTGAAGTTGTTGCATGATGATCAGTTCGAGGGTGCTGCTCCAAATCCTGTCCTCTTGTCCCACAGGCATCCATAGCATGATCCATCCCTGAACAGAACAGTTTCCATGTGACTGGACTGAAGCCCTGACAACACTTCCATGAAGCTCACTCCATGATGTTTCAAGTGATTGTGTTGGTAATGCAATGTTTGACCTGATGTTCACAGAAACCTGTACTGGAACATTCACATATCCACACAAGATACAAATTCATGTGTGTGCAAACATCCAGATATCAAACCTGTACAGTAAGAATGCTCATCTATAGAGCTAACAAACTTTGTGGACAATGCATGAGCAGTTCAGTAGTGTTTAAAAAGTATTCATATCTAGTTTAAATGTACCTTTTATGTGCTCATACAAGTGTTCAGTGCATATATTGGCAATATACCCAGAAAACACATGTATGTTTTAATGTAGTTTGAGACACAATAAAGTAGAACCATCACTATTCTATATGTGTGTGTATGAATAAATGTTGGATTAGACATGTCTCAATGTGAAACCACACTAAAGGCTACAGTATCCCTCATACATGGGAAGGCATGACCCACATCACAGGAGTCCTCTACTTGTTTGGCCGTGAGTGGACTCAGTGGCAGTGATACACTAATGTGTGTTGTGAGTGTTAAAGAGGTGATACAGGAGACATACTTCCACAGTGAACTCATATCCACGGTTTCAGTGTTGCTCAATATAATCAATGTTCTGAGATTGCTTCAGTTTGACATATCTCAGTACATGGGTGTTACGGTTTTTCTGACACTCAGACCAGGTTGTAAAGTAAAAACACAGTTTATTGAAACAGAATGATAAACAGTGCCCCTAGGGGCCAGTATAGGTAAGAACAATACTGACAATTACAAACATGAATAGGCAATATAAACAGAGCATGAATATAGCTACAGACTGTAGCTACTCAGAGGGTTAACAGGAGCAACTGGTGAGGCTCAGGCTAGATTGGCCAACGCCCAGGAGATATATCAGTCTCTGAAAACAGTTTCTAGATGTAGAACAGGAACACAGGATCAGCTCTGTATCACTCTCTAAGCAGAAGCAGGATGAGCCCCTGTTGCTCTGAGCTGAGCCAGTACCACCACCGTGGGCTAGGAGGAATGCTACTGCCAATCTGATGTAACCAGAATAGGAATCGCCCAGAATGAGTAGTGAGTAACCCTGCGTGTGCCAAGGATAGTATGCAAGCCCTTGGGAGACCACAGTAGATAGTAGTTGCCCAAGCTTAAGAAGAGCCGATGCACAGAGTAGTGCAGCTGGAACTGTACACTTTAAGCAATTGAGATACAGCCCAGACACCCCTCCGGTGTCGCTCAGAAACCTATAGCAAGAGCGAACAGACTGCCAGCGCCAACCGGCGTGATCACGGTGCACCCCGAACACCGGACAAACGGAGCTCTGCAAGGACTGGTATAGCTGCAATAGGAGACTCAAAGTGTAACGGCTCAGAGAATCAACAGGAGCTTGGCAAGTTAACAAGTGGCACGTAATCGGAGACTACAGGCACTGCAAGGGTTAATCTGGTACATTTAAAAGAGCAATGCTCAGCGAGTACAAGGCAGGCAAACTCGGCTACAGCTAAATGAGCGAGAGGAAACAGAGAACAGTTCAGAATGTCGCCAGCGCGACCAGAGGACACTGGAGCAGCAACCGGACAGGAGCGATAGCCGGAACTGGATGACAGAGTCGCAGGAACACCACCGGAGAGCGGAACAATCACGAAGCAGGATCAGGAGCCAGAACCGGGTCGAATTACGGAGCAGGGTCGTCATCCAGAGCCAGGTCAGATCACGGAGCAGGGTCTTCAGTCAGAGCCGGGTCAGATCACAGTGCAGGGTCGTCAGCCAGAGCCAGGTCAAATCACGGAGCAAGGTCATCAGCCAGAACCGGGTCAAATCACGGAGCAGGAACAGGAGGAGAGTCAGACTAGCCGGGTCGGTACACAGGAGACACTGGAGATCAGCAACTAGGCGCAGCAACATGAACACCACAAAAGGGCAACTGACAAGTGCCCAAACCCCAGTATATAAAGGCACATCCTGGGCTGGCCAATCAGACTCCTCCAATGCAAATGTACACAGTCAGAGATTGACAGGGAATCACGGGGACTGTGATAATGGGCTACATCAACAAACAACCAGATTAAGTGGACAAATGTTAGCACTGGTGAAGTCTGTTACAACCTTAGTAAAACAACAACACAACTACATAACCCAATGCTCAACCCAGGATTTCAATGTGTTGCTACACATTGAATTCTTAGGACGATCATTGGGTTATCCAATAAGTTAGGCTGTGATTCTAACTCTTATTGTGAAACTGACTAACTGGAGAACCCAATGCTCAGGCCAGGATTTCAATGTGTGTGCTATACATCGAAATCCTAGAGTAAACATTGTTTTCCCCAGTACGTCAGTTTCACAATAAGAGTTTGAATCAAAGACTATTTTGCTGCATGTTCCATCTGTCCTACTTGTTAGTTCTCTGCTAAGTCAAATAGCTGTTTGTTTGGTGAACCCCTTAAACACAACAATTGATGCAGACTAGTGTTGAGCGAGCACCCCGATGCTCGGGTGCTCGGGTGCTCTGACCGAGCACCCCCTGAGGCTCGAGTGCTCGGCCGAGCACCCGAGCCCCATTGAATTGAATGGGGAGACACGAGCATTACACCAGGCACCCCCTGCTCTGATGAGGGGAGGGTGCCTGGTCAATGCCCCCCTTCATCTCCACAATGTCCCCCTTCATCTCCTCTATGCCCCTCTTCCACAATGTCCCCCTTCATCTCCGCTATGCCCCTCTTCCACAATGTCCCCCTTCATCTCCGCTATGCCCGTCTTCCACAATGTCCCCCTTCATCTCCGCTATGCCCGTCTTCCACAATGTCCCCCTTCATCTCCGCTATGCCCGTCTTCCACAATGTCCCCCTTCATCTCCGCTATGCCCGTCTTCCACAATGTCCCCCTTCATCTCCGCTATGCCCGTCTTCCACAATGTCCCCCTTCATCTCCGCTATGCCCCTCTTCCACAATGTCCCCCTTCATCTCCGCTATGCTCCCTTCATCTCCGCAATGCCCCCTACCTCCAGTCCCTGGTGGTCCAGCGGAGCGTCTTCAGATCTGTGCCTCCTTCGGCACAGATCCCCGCCACCCGAACATGCCGGGCGAGCACATGGCGGTACTCGTACGAGTACCGCCATGTGCCGAGCAGAGCGATGCTCGAGCCGATCCGAGCATCGGCCGAGCATGCTCGCTCAACACTAATGCAGACGAATGTTCAGTAGACTTGTGATTGGCCAAAATTTAATTCGAATTCGTCAGAAATGATTTTTTTTAAATTCGGATGATCCTAATTTCGGACCGGCCCTATTCGAGTCGGACGACATTCTGATCTATTCCTAATGATTCGGCTGAATTTAACATGGGTTAAATGATAGCAGTGCGCCTCCGTACACACTGCTATCGTTCTTTATAGACAGGGTGTGCATATAGAAAAATATGTATCCCAAATATGGACATTGTCATACATTGCCAGTCTGTGCATGTCACCTCTTCTCCAGCATGGGTTGCCGGTCACAATCCAAATTGCACGTGTTCGAACATCAACAACCCATGCCTGTCACATTCAATGTAGCATATGGTCAAACATCGAAAACCAACTGTCACATTCAGTGTAGCACATGGTCCACCATCGACAACCCATGCCTGTCACATTCAAGTTAGCATATGGTCGAACATCGACAACCCATGCCTGTCATATCCTACTCAACATAAGTGGTCAAACATCGACAAACTATACATGTCACATTCTATGTTAGTACATGGTTAAATGTTTTATTTTCTTGTACCAGCCTCCTACCCTATTGTCCCTCTTTGGTACCCAAATTCCTCTGTCTCATTTTCCTACCCTGATTTCCCCTCATATCAGATCAGTCTATGTGTATACATTAGTGTTTCATACATTAATCTTCTGTTAAATCGTCAACTCACTTACCCAAAGAGTTGCCAGTAGGTTTTAAAGTTAACTACAAAGTGACCGGAATGTCCCACCAGTCACACCACCAGCAACACGTATATATGATCTCTGTATATCCATCTCCCTTCACACTTTAGGCTGTAATCTTTCAAACACAAACCCCACTTTTCAGTGTTTCATTCTCTTAAGCAGTCTTCATCCTGTATTGTCCAAACCCTTATCCACTTTCACCCTTTGAGTGCCAGAGCGATATCCAACACATTGCTTTTCAATGTGTTGGATAACTTTATGACACTCAAAGAGTTATGTAATTTGTTCACATACACCAAGGGCTGGCAAGAGTTCAATCAGTAGGTCGGCAACCATGCCCCATGCACCACTAATTCACAATAAATTTCCCCCATCTTTGGCCATTTATTTTCCAGTCAGCTGTATGCTCTGCTTGTGTCTTCCTAGCTATCACTGTAAGCAGTAATGTTATGTAAACTATACATTGGAGCTATAATTGGTTCACCCGGTAGAATTGTCGCATAGTAGTAAAGTTCGAAAGAAACTGAATGCGCCAGGCCTTGAGCACTCAGTTGCCTCCCTGGCATGATCACAGATTGCCACGCATAGTTTGTCGAACATCATAAACATATGTCTGTCACAGTCTAACCTGCATAGTTTTTCTAACAAAACCCACTCTACACAGTTAGTTGAATACAAATGAAGCAAACATCACCAACCCATGCATGTCCTCACCTACCCTGCACAGCTTGTCAAACAATTCATATCTGTCACTTCCTGCCCCTGCTTAGTTTGCGATTTCACGTTGTATCTTCCTCGAATCGTATTGGATATATTGAGATGGCATCACCCATTCCAGCTCACGCTTTCAAATACTATTGGCCCATTGGTGGTTGTCCAGTTGCCTTACTAGCAATGCAAAAAAGTTAAAGATGACTCTATGACCTGGAAAAAAGTGGGGAGTACCCCCAAACAAGAACCAGCCCCCAAAAGCCACCATTTTAGAGAAGCAGCCACCATCTTCAAGAGCACTGAAGACTTCCGATCAATAGCAGCAATGGCCAGAAGAAGAAAACTACCCTCAGCATGGAGGAGAATGAGGCACTAGTGGGGGCACTGTAGGGCTGTTTTTCCCAGCTCTTTGGCCCATTGGCAGCTTCAACCGTAGTAGTGGATAGGAGAGAAATGTGGGATACTGTGGTGGAAGCTGTCAATGAGGTGGCAGTGTCCACACACACACATCAGACAGATGCAGGAAGTGGGTTTACGACATGAGAAGGCAGGTGCCGCGGAAAAGGGCAAAGATGGAGGTAGCGAGGTCATCTGGGGCCTCCAGTAAACCTGTTCTATTCCATCATTATGAACAGGTCCTGAATGGCCTCATTGCAGCATCTGAGGCAAAAGCTGCTCCTGCTTCAGGCAGTGATGAGGATGTTGCTGGTCCATCACATGCTGGACCAGCTCCCATCACCCTATAACGGTAACCAAAGGCACGGGCTGTCCTGGGCCATCGTAACTGGGTTCTCTCTACAGAGGTCGGCTGGGGGACCATCGAACGTCTTGGTCGAACAGTGGAACCGAAGCACCGAATCCGCCAATCGAACCGGGGACCAGCTGCAGCAGCTTCCTTCAAGGCCGACACCTCTTCAAAGTTCGATACCGCGCCAAACAAGTCGAGTCAGTCCGGTGGATCGGAGCAGGAGCGGAGAGGATCGATGCTGTAAGATGAGCGGGTCAGCGTCGTAAGCTCCAGCAGGCGAACTGTGAATTAGCTCAATTGCCCTAGAGGGATCGGAGTCAGAGAGGACTCTTTAAACCACCCCGGCAAGAAGTAAACACGGAGACTGCTTACTCGAAATGAACAGCACACCTTTTTATACACCACAACACAATACAACAATGGGGACGGGAGGGACCAAGTAGTCTAATAACTGGTTTGGCCCAAGGACCAATGGGCAGGGAAGGTGGCAACATGGAGCTGGGCCTGAGTGGTCTGTTTACAAGTCTTGGCATAATTAGGGGTTGGGCTAGGGCTAGACCTGATCCTCTCAGCAGACAAAAGGATCTCAGTGGGGGGCACAGTCTCAACAGTTTACAGTCCACACAAAGACCAATGGTTACGACCGTTGGAAAGGGTCCTAGAATATCCCGCCATTTCCATTGGTAGTCTCTGCTGGAACCAGGAACAGGAATGGAACAAGAGCAGGAACAGAAGTCTTGATCCGGGGTACCAGACTCACGCCTGCAGTCAGAATAGTAGTAGTAGATACTTGACTCATGCCTGCAGTCAGTATGGAGGAAGCAGATCCTTGACGCCTGCAGTCAGTATAAGAGCTAGTCTACCAGAGCCCCAGGTCTGCACCAGATTGGGTGTCTGCTAGGTACAGGGGACAAACAAGAGAATAGTCAGACAGAGCCACAGGTCAGCACCAGAGAGGGTAGTCAGACAAGCCAGGTCATACACAGTTCAGATAGTCAGCCAGAGCCACAGGTCTCCACCAGATTGGATGGTATGACAAGCCAGGTCATACGCAGTTCAGGCAGTCAGCCAGAGCCACAGGTCTGCACCAGATTGGGTGTCCAGTATAATAGGATAAGACAGAAGAATAGTCAGACAGAGCCACAGGTCAGCACCAGATTGGATGGTCAGACAAGCCAGGTCATACACAGAGCCCAAGGTAACAGAACTGCTTTGTACAACAATGCAAGGGCAACTGAGTCAAGACTCAGTCTGCCCTTTAAACATCATCACAGGAAGTAGGAGCCCACACTAAAAATAAGACCCTGCGTCATTCTGACGCATCTCATAGCCTTGCTACCATTCTGCTCCACGTCATATAATGACCGTGAGCCCAAAAATGATGCATCTCTGCGACGCATCGTGCACGGCGTCAATGCAGCAACACACAGGCAATACTACCATCCAGCCCGAGGCCATGCATGGTTACTGACACCACCAAGTACGCACAAACCCGGGCCATGGAGAGATGCCTGGAACTCAGTAGAAGTGCCTAGACGGAGGGTACTTCTCCAGCGTTGCTTGGAGCGTGTCACTGGATATTAGGTATGCTAACAATGTATTGTATTGTAAACTTCTGGCACTCAAAGGGCTCAGTATCTACCACTGAGCTGATAGGTGTGCAATGTATGGTAATGCACTGCAAATCACACATATCTGCTCTATGTAACTTAATCCTTTGTAATGCAATGTCCACGTGTGTGTATTGTAATTTAGTACTTTGCTATGCAATGTCCATGCGTGTGTAATGTAATGTAGTACAGTTTGTTATTCAATGTCCATGCTTGTGTGTACTTAATGTAGTGCTTTGTTATGCAATGATTCCAAACACAAGAAGAAAACCGCACTTAACGTGGATTAGCAAAAGTAAAAAACCACTTTATTCACAGAGATACACTGGGACACCACATCCAATAATAGTCTAACGCGTTTCACACAAACTGTGCTTATTAATTGACATAAATAATCTACAAGTGAAAGGATATTTATAGGAGACTAAGTCAGACCTCCTGCGCTTAATTAACCAATCATTCTATCCAAAATTTCAAATCCAAGACTCAAAGCCTCAAGGGAAAAACTATTAAAGGCAATTTTGGATGTTCTGAAGATATTAACTCTATCTTAGCCGTATCCTATAGATATATATATATGTAATCAAATTTAAACGCAAAGGAAAAAGACTAATGTCCATATATATCCAAAACATACAAAATCGTGAACACATATAAAAATAGACATATATCATTACACATTAAAAGAAAAATAACCTCAACCCTGATAACCATCTGCACTTAAAGTGGTAATCACAACATTTAACAACAATGGTCATTATCCAGTCACTATCGACATTAGTCACAGTGGCACATGCCAAATCTTAAATAATAAACTTACATAGAATGATATAAATCTGTAAATCCCAAACTACCGTGATCAATAATCTCACCCCAAAATACACTGACTGGAGATTGATCATTCAATCCTATTATCTCACAACTTTTCAAAAAGGATATCAAACCAAAATATATAACTTCATATCAATTTATAATCATATCACAATTTATCAAACACAATGTGTGCCAAAAGATCAAACAAAATGAGTCACATCATATTCGCAATTTAATCCCAAAGGTTTACGAGTAGATAAGGTAAAAATCCAGAAAACTTCCCTTTGGGAAAGCAATCTGGACAAGTCCCCCCCCTCACAGGGAGAGCTACTTTCTCTATTCCAGAGACCCATAATGAACTCAATGAAGATGCATGAATATTGCAAAAATGATGTGATACTCCAGTTCTTAAGTCACCACAATTTATGTTGCTAATATGTTCTCTAACACGTTCTCGTAAGCTACGATTAGTTTTGCCCACGTACTGTATCTGACACTCTGTGCAAGAGATGACATAAATTACCGCTCTCATTGCACAGTTAATGTACTGTTTAATATCATAATTACTTCCAGTTTTCATTGATTGAATCTGTTTTGTTGAGTGTACCCACTGGCAACAATTGCACCGTCTGCTACCACATTGATACATTCCCACTGTGTTAAGCCAGGTTCTGTTGCTAGTCAGTTTATCACCAATAAACAAACTAGGGGAAAGTTGTTTTGCCAAAGTTGGTGCCTTTTTTGACAAAAATCTACATCCTTTAGATAACGTGCTATGTAGCGTTTTGTCTGCCATCAATATTGGCAAATGTCGTTGCAAAATCCCCTTAATCTGGTGAAACTCCGCACTGTATGGAGTGCTGAATGTCACCTGTTCATTTTGATCTAATGGTAATGATCTAATGCCTTGTTTATTAAGAAGGTCCTTGGACTTAGATCTAGCTCTTAATTCAGCTCTTTTAATTATCCATTCTGGATATCCCCTCTCTTTAAATCTATTTCGTAGATCCAAACAGGCTTTATCAAATTCTAAATCAGAGGAGCAGTTACGTCGAGCCCGCATGAACTGCCCCACTTGGATGCCTCTAATAGTAAGTTGTGGATGGCAACTATCTGCCCGCAATAATGAATTAGCCGCCACAGCCTTTTTATGAACACCCGTGGCAATTGATCCAGAGGATACTGAGGCAGAAATTTCCAAATCCAAAAATACTATATCTGTAGTGTGATGTTCCATTGTGAATACCAGATTGTTGTCATTATTGTTGAGATAATCCAAAAATCTTGGTATACGATCAAAATGACCACACCAAATGATAAGTATGTCATCAATATATCTTTTAAAGTAATAGATGTCATCTTTAAATGGATTCCTATCTCCAAAGACGTGGGTCTCCTCCCACCAACCCATATACAGGTTGGCGTATGAGGGGGCGAACTTCGCCCCATGGAAGTCCCATGTCTCTGGAGATAAAAAGATCCATCAAACAAAAAATAGTTATGTGTTAAAAGATATTGTATTATCCCAATCAAATTATTAGAAAAATCCTCAGAAAAATTGCTATATTTGTCAAGATGAAATCGAATAGCTGATAAACCTAAATTATGCGGTATACAAGAATATAAAGAAGAGACATTGCAACTGATCCAATGAAAGTCCTTCCTCCAAGTAATCTGGTTTAACTCCTGCAACACTTGTTTTGTATCCCTCAAGTACGTATTCAACCTAAGTACCAATGGTTGCAGGCAGCCATCCACGTATTCACTTATTTTTTCATTAAGTGAACCTATACCCGATACGATTGGATAAAAATTGCTTATCTTCCTCACTGTGGCTGATGGTTTCGGGATGACTGCCTGCAAATCAGAGAGGTCTCGTGACTCGCCCTGAAGGAACATAAGTTCCATAGTTGTACATTGTTCCTGAAACAAGATATGTGAAATGATACATTGGTCTTTTATCACTGGCACCACGGGTTCCACAACAGAGTCGGACTCACCCGGCTCCACCGTAGAAACCAAGGGAACAGTATCACAATCTGAAAAATGCTTTTTCAAAGCTAACTTTCTCAAAAACCGATTGACATCTAGAATAGTGCCAAAAAGGTTGAAATGATTCACCGGAGCAAATTTTAAGCCCTTAGACAATACTCCAACCTCATCTTTAGTTAACACATATTTAGATAAATTAATTATTGGAATCGTTCCCTTGGACGTCGATTTCTCCTCGGGTACCGTCGGTTTGGTTGTTCCTCTTCCTCTTCGTATATATTTTTTCTTCCCGAATGTCTGTATCTCACAGATCTCTTCCTTTGACCTCTCTTGTTTTTTGATTTCTGTTGTACATTCCTATATGAAGACCCATCACTAGAGTCACTAAACAGATTTTCAGCCCTTGAAGATCTACTACTTTCAGCTGATGAGACCTCAGAATTTGAGGCTGTTGAGGTATCTAAATCCGTAGAATTTAAATCCGTACTAGAGAAGGCCACTCTCTTATTTTTGAGAATTGACTTATGTTCTTTTTGAGTTTCCTTTCTATAGGTCTTATGGGACCAAGTGTAGATTTTCCCAGAGTCATAGTCTTCCTTGTCACGACTAAATTTATGTTGCTTGATATCCATAATAGTAGTTTCTAATTTCTCTATCTTAGATTGCATCTGTTGTTGCAACTTGTTATAATCAACATGTTGTGATTCCTTCTTTATCAAATCCTGAGCAATTTTAATATCCTGTTGTACAATATTCAACAATATCTTTATGTTGTATAATCAAATTCATCAATGCAATAGAGCAATCAGTTAGTATCTGGTTCCATGAAATGAGAAAAGGATAATCATTTTGTGCAAATGTTGGTTGTTTTTTTATCCTTAATCCCCTTGGTATTCTCTTATGAGTAATGTATTTATTTAAAGTGGTGACCTCCCACCAAAGTTTTGTTTCACGGCTCATCAGTCGTTCTAGATTTTTAAACGCCTTAGGCAGATTTAATGTCACTGTCTCTTTGTCATTCCTTTGTCCAGAAAAAACTTTATGTATGCATTCCTGTCTTTTACTCAAAATGTCCACATTTGCAATTATGGTTTCCTCATGGTTTGGTTCAGAAAACAAAATAGATGTGGTGTCCTGTTCCTGACCCGTGTTCTCTGTATTCAAAGTAATATCTGTCAATATAGTCACCATTGTGATTTCTTCCACGTTGGGCGGTGAGTGTGAAAAATCAAAAGACATTTAAAATTGGTCCTCAAAGTTCCCTTTAATCTTTAGTACTTACTATGACTGTTTTACATATGGGAACTCAACATATTCAGACTAGCGTCATGCTTCTGACAATATTCAATGTTATGCAATGTCCATGCGTGTGTAAAATGTAATTTAGTACTTTGTTATGCAATGTCCATGTGTGTGTGTACTGTAATGTAGTACTTTGTTATGCAATGTCCATGCATGTGTGTACTGTAACCTGGTGTTCTGTTCTCATTATAGATGACCCTGTTGAAGTACCTAGCTCTGGAAGGGAGGGGGAACTATTGATCATCCTGGATCTGCAGCCAGTCACTGCCACTACTCTTGCCAGTGTGGAGGAAGAGGTGGCTGCTGGTAAGTTGTTTTTAAGATTTATCCCTCACATACAAATGTGTTTTTAGTCATGTTAAATTGTTCCATTTGTGTATTAGCAACCCCAGCTTGCTTTAGTCATATCTAGTTTTTATAAATATTGCATTGTCACAGGGGTGAGCAGAAGCGCATTGCTAAGCTATGCCTTACTCACCTTTCTGGCACTCCAAGGCAGGGCCAGACTGGCCTACCGGGATACTTGGAAAATTTGTGGTAAGCCACCTGCACTGGGCTTCCCTGAGGCTGCTTCAAAATCAAGAAGCAATCCATGGCCATGGTCCTGTCACCTTGCAGCCGTGGATTGCTTATTGATTGCAGGAGTGCTGGCTGCGGCCAAAAGGTGACAGGACTGCGGCAGGGAGATGTAAAGGGCCCCGCAACATGCTGAGTTCTGTGCCTTCTTCGGCAAAGACCAGTAGCAGCTGAGCTCCCTAGTCTGATCTTTAGTAATGTTGAGCGCTGGGAGATTACTGAAGAGAAGATCATGCGGGAGCAACAGCAGTAAAGAGATCTGTGCAGAAGGAGGTACAGACCTCTCATGCCTCACCACTGGACCACCAGGGAGGCAGGAAATGGACACGGGGGGGAAATGCGAAGATTGTGGAGATTGGGGGGGCAATGTGGCGACTGAGGGCAATATGGAGATGGGGCAATATGGAGATGGGGGCAATGTGGAGATTGAGGGGGGGCAATGTGGAGAGTGAGGGGCAATGTGGAGACTGAGAACAATATGGAGATGGGGGGCAATGTGGAGATTGGGGGGGCAATGTGGAGATTGGGGGGGCAATGTGGAGACTGAGGGGTTATGTGGAGACTGAAGGCAATATGGAGGTCACCCAGTGATGTCAGACGCAGCGTGAAGAAGAGCACTGCGTCTGCGCACCAGGTTGGCCGCACTGCAATGATATGGGACTGGTAAACAATTTTTTCCAGGGCTGGTTTTTATTCCCAGTCCGGCCCTGCTCCAAAGGTTAAATATCCCACTATGCACATATAGAGCACATGTAAGAAATGTTTGACATGCTCCTGCCATTCACATGATGACATTGTAGGCATGATGGAAACAAGCTAATGCACCATGGTGGTTGTCTCGGTATGTTGAAGCCCTGCCATGCATTACAGTGATGCTTCATAGGCCAAATTTTCCTCTCTGTTGTTGAGTAAATCCTGATAACTAGGTTATCCCACCTTGGTGCAGTTGTTGTGAACCTGAATGCTTACACAACTGAAGCATTTAATGAAGTCAGTGTTTCTCATCACATGTTAATTCCCTCAATATCCAAAATAGGTCCAGCTGACATGTCGGAGGAGGTGAAGAAGACGAGGGAGTGCAGGCCCCTGTTGGTGCACCTGGGGACCACCAGGTGGAAAGGGCAGGTGAGGATAGTAAATTGTACTATGTCCTCCAGCAAAAACATGTACATCTGTTCAATGTCTAATATGTCTTTTGTTGTGTGTTGTTGGTTTATGTTTGTGGAAAGGGTTCCCAATGCATTCTCAAAATTGTTGCACACCCCTCTGGCACTGAAATGGGTTAAGGCTCCATACAATTATCCTTGTGAAAATGTCCTATATCTCTTCAGGGTCATCGCAGGCTGTGTCTGGTGAGGAGGAAGATGAACCACCTCTGGGGGTGCCTTCCTCTGCTACTGAGGCTATGGAAGGGGAAGCGCATGGTAAGTAAAATCTTAAATCTGCTATCCCATGTGTGTTCCACCTCTCTCCCATTCCCTTACAAAAACCCCAAAGTCCCTATAGTGATTTGTGTTCTTGTCACACGTACCTGTGACAGTATCATGGAATGAACAAATATCATTATGTGATTTTTGTTCATGGCATGATCTTGTCATACATGTATGCTTGGCTCCAGGCCATAGCACATACCTACAGTTCTCGTTTGCAGGCTAGTACTAATTGAATGTTGGTGGATCAATCACAATGACAGTGATGATCCACCTGTGTCCAATCAAGACTAAAGGGAAAACCTGACGTGTCAGTTTGTTCAAAGCAGGGGTGGTCAATCCTGTTCTCAGGTCACAACAATGCCACATGTTTGCTGTGTCCTGTCACGGTTTGTTACCACTCTCAGACACAAAGTTAGGTAAGAACACAACTTTATTGAAAAAATAATTAAAATGATCCCTTAGGATTCCAACACGTACATACAACATTAAATATAGAAGTAGCATAGATAATATAGGCTTTACCGGTCTTGCCAATATACCGGGCAAGACAGCCTGCAAATAAGGGACAATAGGCTCTACCAGCCTTGCCAATACCGGGTAAGGCAACCTTCTGATGGAATAATGTACCAGGTTCTACCGGCCTTACCAATATACCGGGCAAGGCAGCCCAAGGAACTATACATAGGCTCTACCGGCCTTGCCAATACCGGGTAAGGCAACCTTCTGATGGAATAATGTACCAGGTTCTACCGGCCTTACCAATATCCCGGGCAAGGCAGCCCGAGGAACTATACATAGGCTCTACCGGCCTTGCCAATACCGGGTAAGGCAACCTTCTGATGGAATAATGTACCAGGTTCTACCGGCCTTACCAATATACCGGGCAAGGCAGCCCAAGGAACTATACATATAGGCACACCAACCAAGACTATGACCTAAGGTTTTATTGGAGCAAACTAGCGACCGCACGCTGGGACCAGTAACTGATTGTATAGCCACAAGGCTTCTGGAGCAAACCAGCGTCCGCACGCTGGGACCAACAACTGATAGTATAGCTGCAAGCTTCTGGAGCAAACCAGCATCTGCACGCTAAGACCAACAAGTGATTGGTATAGCCGCAAGGCTTGGAGCAAACCAGCGTCTGCACGCTGGGACAAACAAGTGATTTGTATAGCCGCAAGGCTTGGAGCAAACCAGCGTCCGCACGCTGGGACCAATAAGTGATTTGTATAGCCGCAAGGCTTGGAGCAAACCAGCGTCCGCATGCTGGGACCAACAAGTGATTTGTATAGCCGCAAGGCTTGGAGCAAACCAGCGTCCGCACGCTGGGACCAACAAGTGATTTGTATAGCCGCAAGGCTTGGAGCAAACCAGCGTCCGCACGCTGGGACCAACAAGTGATTTGTATAGCCGCAAGGCTTCGAGCAAACCAGCGTCCGCACGCTGGGACCAACAAGTGATTTGTATAGCCGCAAGGCTTGGTGCAAACCAGCGTCCGCACGCTGGGACCAACAAGTGAATAGTATAGCAACAAGGCTTGGAGCAAACCAGCGTCCGCACGCTGGAACCCACAAGTGATTGTACAGCCGCAAGGCTGGAGGAAAACCCAACGTCCGCACGGTGGGACTGCAAATGTCGCCAAGGCGACCAAGCAAACAAGTCGTCAGGAACACAGCAGACAGGACAGGAGATAGCAGGAACCAGCAGGGCGATCACCCGGTCAGGAAGCGGCAGCGACGATCAGCAGGAAACAGCAACCTCAAGGAACTAGGCCGGAATCAACACTGGAACAGCACCGCAGACAGGGAACTCGGGGACAAGATGCAATCTGGAACTCAGGAACACAGCAACAGGCCCAAACGACTACTGGAACAAGGTGAAAGCAAACGTGGTCAGAGACACCACGAAAAGGCAACCAAGGGGTGCCCAAACCAGGTTTAAATAGGCAGTATGAGGTGGGATAAAGGCAAACAGCCAATAGGAGCCCCCTAATGGTGACAGGCAAGGAAATGCATCAATCACGGGCACCGTGATAAGTCCCCTCAAATTAAAGTGGATGTGTCACCTATTTATAACATAGCCTAAATAGTTAGGGTACATATCGATTACTTCTAAAACGTTATTACTTTCTTTTTTTTATGTTTCATTTGTTGTAAATGTAACTTAGAAAGTCTGTCCCCTACCTGCTTCTGCACAGACTGCTCTGCCTCTGCTCTCCACCCTCCTCTGATGACATCTGTCTGTAAACTGGAGTGGTTTCATTGGTTAGATATCGATTTCTGCCAATGAGACCGCTCCAGCTTGCAGACAGAAGCCTCTGTCATTGGAGGAGGGAGGAGAGCAGAGGCAGAGTGACAGACTGCAGTTACAGAGCAGGTAACCGCAGTCTATACAGAAGTAGATAGGGGACAGATTTTCTAAGTTAAATTTACAACAAATAAAAATTAAAAATAAAAAATTAATAATGTTTTAGAAGTATTCGATATGTAGCCTATTTAGACTATGTTATAAATAGGTGACACATCCACTTTAACACATTTTGTGTGGTTATTCTCAGCAATGGTCCTGTTGTCTAGGACGCACAATCATGTCCTCTAACCACCCCAGCTGTGCATGTTGTCACTTGAACACAAGTGAATGTCAATACTGCATGTGTTTAAATGAGCACATCCTGACAACATGCACTGTTAGTGTGGTTAGAGGACATGACTGTGCATTCTAGACAACAGGACCATTG
This sequence comes from Rhinophrynus dorsalis, assembly GCA_037306005.1. Lineage (NCBI taxonomy): Eukaryota > Metazoa > Chordata > Amphibia > Anura > Rhinophrynidae > Rhinophrynus > Rhinophrynus dorsalis. The sequence continues at coordinate 390,822,669 of CM074722.1, forward strand.
CTTAGAATCACCCTGCTAAATGCATAAAACATCTGTCTGCCAGAGAGGTGCTCACTGCTTTGCATTTCTTCTTTCCCCACAGCTGCATCTGATGAAGAACAACAGCAGCAGCACCCTTCCAGCCAGGAGTACGCAGAGGCCCTGGACATCCTATATAGGATCTCGGCTGACATCAGGGGCTTACGGCGGCAGCTGGGATACGACATGCACTGTCAAGAGGCTCTGCTCCAACAAATGGTGGAGCAGAATAGAATGATGCTGGGCCTCTTGATGGAGTATATCGTGCGTTCAGGGCCAGCCCCTGTCCCCAGCCCCTCCTCATCAGACAGCAGCCTGGCATCATTGTCACGGTTTGTTAAGACTCTCAGACGCAAAGTTAGATAAAAACACAACTTTTTATAAGTATAAGACAACCCCATAGGGTATCGTACTCATTCATACATATATCTTTATTGACAGGAAAGCAATAATAACAATAGAGATACCGGCTCTACCGGCCCTGCCAATATACCAGGCAAGGCAGCCAGGAAGTTGGTACAAGGAATAGATAGGCTCTACCGGCCTTGCCAATATACCGGGCAAGACAGCCAGGAAGTTGGTACTAGGAATAGATAGGCTCTACTGGCCTTGCCAATATACCGGGCAAGGCAGCCAGGAAGTTGGTACTAGGAATAGATAGGCTCTACCGGCCTTGCCAATATACCGGGCAAGGCAGCCAGGAAGTTGGTACTCAAGAATAGAGGCTCTTCCGGCCTTGCCAATATACCGGGCAAGGCAGCCAATAGACAGACAGCGATATACAGGCTCTACTAGCCTTGCCAATATACCGGGCAAGGCAGCCAATAGACAGACAGCGATATACAGGCTTTACTGGCCTTACCAATATACCAGGCAAGGCAGCCTAGTAAGGAGTGAATGGCAACCACTAAGCCTCCGTGACTGTAAAGGTGGCAACAGCAGTCACAAGGATGACATAAGAGGCTAAGTCAGAATAAGCGGCAAGCCAAGGAATATCAGGGTACTACCCGTACCTGCTTACTGGGAAGACAGTAATGCACAATACGATAATAGACTCAAGGGTGGTGGAGCGAACCAGTACCTAGTACTGGGAGCAAGTCAATAAGGTGCAACTGCAGCCGGGAGGCTAAGGAGCGAACCAGTACCCGTGTACTGGGAAACCGGAACACATGAGTTACTATAACAGCTGGGAGGCTGTGGAGCGAACCAGTACCTTGTACGGAGAGTGCTATACGTATACGTAATAACAGCTGGATGGCTAAGGAGCGAACCAGTGTCCACACACTGGGAACGCTAATCGTATCTTGCAATAACAGCCGGGTGGCTATGGAGCGAAAAAGTGCCCACACACTGGGAACGCTAATCGTATCTTGACAATAACAGCCAAGTGGCTATGGAGCGAACCAGTGCCCACAAATTGGGAACGCTATACTTCTCGTACAATAACAGCTGGATGGCTTATGGAGCGAACCAGTACCTTGTACGTGGAACGCGAATCGTATCCTGCAATAACAGCCGGATGGCTTATAGAGCGAACCAGTGCCCACACACTGGGAACGCTATACGTCTCGTACAATAACAGCCGGATGGCTATGGAGTGAACCAGTACCCTGTACGTGGAACACTAATCATATCCTGCAATAACAGCCGGGTGGCTATGGAGCGAACTAGTGCCCACACACTTGGAACGCTATACGTCTCGACAATAACAGCCGGATGGCTCTGGAGCGAACCAGTACTCTGTACGTGGAACGCTAATCGTATCATGCAATAACAGTCGGGCGGCTGTGGAGCAAACCAGTACCCGCATACTGGATAAACCGGCAGAGAGTAGAAATGTCAACAAGGCGACTCGGGAACGTCAGCTGACTACAGGCGAACTGGATAGGAACCAGCAGGTGGAAACAGGAACCAGCACTCAGATGATCAACCGTAATCAGGAACGGCAGCGGGGACTGGCAGCAGAAAACGGTGCCCAGGAAGCTCAGGAACATAATGTAGATACAAGCAGCATAGAGACAACACGAAAGGGCAACCAAAGGGTGCCCAGGCTCAGTCTAAATAGGCAATGCAGGGCGGGCTGAAAGCAGACAGCCAATGGAGAGCCCCCTACTGGTAACTAACACAAAAAGAGAGCAATCACGGGCACCGTGATAATCATCTGATGCCCTGCCTGCTGCACGTGGTGGTAGGCGTCACCTACCCATACAGGGGCCTCGCACAAGGGGAGGAAGGAGGCACCCCCACTGACCCCATTCCCTCCAGAGGGGGATTTATATAATTTGTATTTTATTAATATTATTATTAATAATAATATTATTGTTATTAATATTATTATAATTATTATTAATATTAATATGTTCTTAAAGTACATTTTACAACTTCAGCATAGTTGTTCTCCATTTATTTCAGACACAAATAGGGGGGAGATACACCAAAGTGTTATGAGGAGGTGATGAAGTGGAGATGACACTTCCAGTGTGATGAACGGTCCTTTCTTCTTCCATCTAGCTAGTGAACCGAGATTTAAGCAACCTGTAAGTTCTTAGTGCATTGGCATCATGGGACAATCCAGGAACTGGAGAGTTTAGCACACTGGAGAAGTTCCTTATACCTCATCACCATTTGAAAACACCTTAGTGCATAACCACACTGCTGACCCACTCTTCTGTGTGTGTCTCCAACCCTTGTCTGTCTCCCCTAAAGATCGGAAATGGAAAGGGGACAGACATAGATTTGCATGAAGGGAGGCTGACAGAGGAGGAGGGTGGCAGAAGGATAGAAAGGGAAGGAGACGGATGGACAGAGAGGGAAGGAGGCGGATGGACAGATATTAAAGGAGGCGGACAGAGGGAATGAAGGTAAAGGATTGGAACGGAGGTGTGTAGATTGACTGGGCTCGATTCAAATGTTGGAGACAGCTGTTTTTTCTGCTGATGGCATTTTTTGGGTGTTAAAGTTGAGGTATTTTCATCCACAGGAAATAATGAAAACACTGTTAATTGCAATTCAATTGTCTGCGTTAGCTATGAAGATCTGATAAGGGACTAAGTTAATTTCAGGAAAGTTAATACCTACTTTTTTTCTGACTTTAGTCCCTTATCGCATCTTCAAACAGCTGATGCCAAAACTGAAAGAGAAAATAAAGTTAAAAAACAACCCCAGTGGGTATATTGATATGGGGCCCTAAGCCTCACATCAATACATCCAAGCACTCCAAAACAATGTCATATGTTAGTAGAATTAACCCCTGCACAGACATCTTTCTATAGTGACATCTGTGCGCCTGCACTGTCAGTCCCAGCCTGCTCTAGGAGGCGTTTCTAGGAGCCGTTCGGCTCCAAAAGAGACTGAAAGCGCAGGCATGCAGACGTTAATATGGAAAGATGTCTGCACGGTTTCCTGCCTGTCAGTCTGGGAGCAGTGTATAATTCTCATTAACGCAGAAATAATTCTGGCTACTAGCTTTACTGAGCAGCTAGGCACCAGATGGTTAATTATTTGGGGCCATGTTTGTAAGAGGTGGTAGTTCCACTGTCTTGCGACAACGTTTCAAAAGGGAATTGACTGGTGCGAGGTGGACTCCGGATGACAGCAACACTGGAGATGTAGCCAGCAGCAAACCACAGGACACTGGAGCAGACAGGACTCAGTCAGCAGATGGATACAGCAGCAACTAAGGAAGACTGGTGCGAGGCAGACTCAGTACGACAGCAATACTGGAGATGTAGCCAGCAGCAAACCACAGAATACTGGAGCAGGCAGGACTCAGTCAACAGATGGATAGAGCAGCAACTGAGGAAGACTGGTGCGAGGCAGACTCAGGATGACAGCAACATGGATGATTGTAGATGTCTGAAGTCCTTTTTGTTTTTCTAATCTGCATCGAACCTGAGAGCAGGGTAACCCAGCTTTGGCAAGTTGCCTTTTAAAAAAGTAATTTGTTCCATGAGGTGGGGGGCCAATTGAGAGCGCTGGGGGATAAATATATTTCCAGTTACTGAAAATACCCACTCACTCTGGACAGTGGTTGGGGGGCAAAAAAGCAACTCCTGGGCTACCAGGAACAATGTAGGCCACACAGCCCTCTTTTTAACCCAGAAAGTCAAAGGATCTGTACTTGGGGGCAAAGAATGTTCCGCAAGGTAAGCCTTAACCTCAAACTCAGCACTTTTTCTATTAATGGGGAGCTGTTTTTTTCTCCGAAGCATAATCTGTCCATTGCCTCAGCAAAAAAGCAGCAGCTGCTCCCCTGGAACAGGATGAAGCGCTACTGGCACTGCTACTAATAGGTCCTGGAAGACCACCACACTCCTCCAGCTCATCTTCAGAATCTTCTCCCTCCTCCTGTTACTGCATTCTAGTTTTCCTTTGCCCCTCATGCACCCTTGCTATCAATTTTTCCCTCAAGGCAGTGAGGGAATTTGAACGAAGTACCATCTTACCTTTGATTAGAGGATCGCAAATTGTGGCAAGCATTAACTCGGGACAATTGTCCATGCGCTCTTCCATGCTCTCAGTCAGTTCCTTCTTCAGCCTTGTTAGAAGGGCAGCAATATCAGGAAGTATATTACCCTCAACACCAGGCAAGCTTTCCCTATGGGAAAGGAAATCGTTCAATTTTAAGGGGAGGTGTATGAAGTGGGTAATGACTTCGGCCAGGCTAGCGTTCTCTTTGCTCAAAAGTTCCATCAAAGCATGGAAAGGCGTAAGGACTGTCACTACAAGTTCCATCAGGGCCCAGTCAACCCTGCCCAGTGTTCTGTTACTGCCAATGAAATGGTGACATGACATAAATTGCCTTTTTCTGCTCCAGGATACGTTCTAGCATATCTAAGGTGGAATTCCACCTGGTCCCAACATCTTGTTTTCAGGCGGTGCTCTGGGAGGTCTGCTTTTTTCTGTTCCTCCCTGAGTAGCTGGCAATCTTTGACGCTCCGATGGAAGTGGCCAGAAATTTGTCGGCACGACTCCAGAAGTGCTGACAACCTTCTAGTGTTACTACCATCCTCAAGAGCAGCCTTCACTACTAGATGCAGGACATGCGCTGAGCAGCGCACACCAACAAATCTGCCATCCCGGAGAGCCTTGATTATGTTAGCTGCACCATCAGTAACCACAAACCCCATTTGCGTCTGTGTGCCTGCTTGCTCCTCTAGCCAGTGCACCACCATGTTCTGCAGTGCTTTGCAAATGTTATCTGAGGTGTGCTGCTGATCCATTACCTCAGCATGGAGGAGAAAAGAGAGGTGCCCTGCCTGCTTGGCTACTGCACCTGAACTATCAGTGTGTCTTGCAACACATTGGGCTACCACCAATGCGCCGTCAATGACAGAAAGCCATGCTGGCCACTCGGAGCACTTCATAAGTCAGTGGTAAAGTGCACTGACTGGCCAGCAGCCTTTCCTAGCAGGTCCTTCAAAAGACCAATGCATGACCTGTACAGTGAGGGCACTATAGTTCTACTAAATGTAGTGCGGGATGGAATTTTATATCGGGGTGCAACAGCTTCCATTATTTGATGGAAGGGCTCCCCGTCCACCAAATTAAAAATAGCACCCTCAACGGCTATGAGCTGTGCAATGAGGCGTGTAATTTTCCTGGCCTGATGTCTGCACATCCCCTTTGAATGAAACCCACCAAAATCTTCCAGTGTGGCCTGTATTGACTTTGGGATGGGTTGTGACTGTCTGCTGCTTTTACTAGGACCAGGTGTGGCATGATCTCCCTACCCTTTCTCCTGCCTACTAGTGTTGAGTGTGACACTGATAAATGTAGTAGTGCCACAACGTTCTGAACTCATCAACACTGACTTGTGGTGGATGCTCAGGTATTGGTTCATCCAGGAGGTGGTTAAATGACCCAACACCCGACCACGGTTGACTTCCCTGCCACACAATTTGCAATTTGCTAGCCGGCCATCGCCAAGTGCCACAAAATGGTCCCACGCTTTGGAGCGACGGATGACTCTGGAAGGTGGTAGAGAATAAGAAACTGAGGTGACACTTTCTTCATCTTCACATGCTGGAGCAACCTCACTATGGTTTTTTTTCTACATACCTTTACAGGGGTACTAGTAGACCCAAATATGACAGCAGGGATGTTGGGACTAGGATTGGAGGAGGATGGAGTAACACTGGTGGCAGAGATATTAGCAGCTACTACCTGTCTGGGAGACTCATTTGGAACTGGAGAGGCAGGTGGTGAGTTTTCATCAATAGAAGACAGAATTGTAGCTGGAGAAACAGGAGGAGCACTATGGGTAGCAGTGGAAAAATGAAGCTTAGGAGAATAATCAAGGTCAGTGGAAAAATCAAGCTTAGCAGGCCTTGGTCCCACAAATTCATCTTCTACCTCTTGTAGGTTTGGACAGGAAGAAAAATCATCATCAGCAGATTTTGGGAAGAGCTGATGAATTCCCTCTTCTGCCTGGTGGCTACCGGAAAATGGTAAACTATGTCCCTCAATAACCTTTTTTGGAGATTATATGCTCTCAGTGTCAGTGACAGTGGTGGCAGGAGAAATATTCTCAAAATACTCCAATAATTCAAGTTTGGGCTGCTTACACAGACGTTCACTGTAAAACTTCCACGTTGACACTGCCCGCAGTTTCCCACCAGTAGTGTTCATGTTCAACATGCTAGGTGTGTCCAGGGTTATAGAACTGGCTGTAGCAGAGATGGTGATGGAACTGGCAGTGGCAATAGTCATTGTGCTGGTGGGTCTGGGGGGATCATCACAAAATAGCTGATGAGAGACAAGTGACAGCCGCTTCGTGGTCTTAGAGGAGGAACTGGACCTCTCTACCCTGCTAGTAGAGGTAGAACGAACTGCAGTTCCTTTCTTCTTTCTAGTTTTTGGTTTGGACTGCTGCTGCTGAGTTTGACTAGTGCTACTCAAAGTACTCTTCTTTCCCCACCTGCTGCTGCTAGCTTTGCTTAAAAGCAACTGCACTATGGTGGTGTTGGTGGCTGCTGGATCACTGCAGCTGGTACCAGGACGAGGAACATCAGGTTGTTCACTAGGACTCAGGTCCATTACGGATAGGTAGGTAGTAAACTATTATAGCTTTACAACTTTAAAACCTGCCCAAACAACAACTGTGACACTGGCTATGTGACTCTGAAAATTATTCAAACAAATCACTTGTATTTTTTATATTTTTAATAAAACCAACACAGGTGACTCTCCCTTGCGGTGGCGAAAAGGCACCCTGTTTGCCTATACAACTGTGACACTGGCAGTGTGATTCTGAAGATTATTCAATCACTTGTATATTGAATACTTTTAATAAAACCAACACAGGTGTTACGGTTCAGTACACTCAGACATGTTAGGTTTAGGTAAAAACACAATTTTATTGGAGCACACAAGAAATAATGTAACCCTCACGGGTCCAGTAAATAGCATCAACTGACACAGGACAGGTTACAGGTGGTTACCCACATGGGTCCAGTATGGTACACAACACAATACTGACACAGGTCAGGTAATATCGTGATACAGTGTATGAGTCCGATATTTACAGTGGAGCCACTGGCAGAGTGGCTAGCAATAGCTGCGGTACAATGTCGCCTAATGCAACAGGAGGCGACAATGGCATAAGAGTAATGGAGGCAAAGATAACTAGCACGGTTCCACTACGGTGGACGCCCACCGTGGACTACAATAGGCTGGTCAGAGCTCGTGCCAAACGGAGGCCCAACTGAGAGGTCAATACCAATGCTCTTGCTATGCCCCAAAGGGTTAATGTGCTTCACATAAAATGGATGGCAACCGGAAGCGCCCAACTGACCTACAGAAATGGTACGCCCAAGGTACTGGAAGCAACCACACTAGTATAGCAGGTAGATACGAGGCAACACCCCTGAAGGGGTTAATAATCGCAATGGTCTGGATAACGGCAACCACGGAAAGCGCCCAACTGAACCCAAGTAAGACCAAGCAATGCAGCACGGTGTGAGAGGATACTGGCACACTGAGACTCTGAGCCAGCTCGCAGGATCGGACAAGGTACCGGAGTACCGGAGACGTAAGACACACTCTAAGGGAACCGTGCAACTGTAAGCAGCCGGAACTGCTGGAGATAGTCCAGTAAAGCAAACTGAGAGCAGGAACCACTGCCAAGCCGATTCGGTAACCAGCACAGGAACGTCAGCCAAGCTGGGTCGGAACAGGAAGCAGGAACGTCAGTCTCGCCGTGTCGGTACACGGAGCAGGAACGTCGGTCTCGCCGGATCGGTACTGTAACGGAAGCTGAGAAGGGACCGCGTCACCTTCCGCCGTCGTTCCCGGGTCTCTCCTTCTTGACGCAGATAAGCGCCGTCGGATGCACCAGTTGAAGTATGGACAGTCACTGGAAACAGTCGCAGAATCACTGGAAGCAGGGAAGCAGGGAAGAGTCCACATCGCCGCCTGACAGTCCACGAAGTTAGGTCGCAGGAAACTGGCAGCAGGTGGTCGACGATTCAGGATACTTGGCGCAGATGGGTATCAGAGTGGATACTTTAGACCATGAGCAATACAAGACTCCAGGACTCCTTGTTCACTCCAAAACAGAACTCATTTTATTAGCACAAACCACAGATATTTATATACAGTGCAGTACATTGGATCACATGGGGAAACCTGATACAATAGGGAACATGATTAAATCATAACACATCAGACAAAAGGCAAGGGCTGACACAATGAGAGCATTCACAGAGGTAATCAACTCACAACATATAATACAAAGGGCTGGCAACAGAGTTTCAGGCTATACAATAGGTGACTCACAGACTGAGGGGTGTGAATGGATTAACACACACAGCAGGGGGTCTCAGGACAGTTCTCACTCCAAGGACTTGAGTGGCTAGAATATACATTCCCTTAACAATGGCCAGGGGTTGAATAATTAAGCAAAAGGTTTGGGAGTCTGCAATACATATTGAAATAATTAACCCCTCACTGCCTATTCCCTTGGAGTAAACCCTCAAACATACCACATACAATAACTAAAACGTTCGCCATACATTAAACATAGTATGTGATCCAAAGTCTATGAATTTAAGTCTTTCTCTTAGGGAATAGCTGGCCAGTTTGTACGCCAAGGCACAGCACAGAGTCCAAACAGTAATAAATGTCCATAGTCTTTGGATAAATAGTTTGAGGTCTGGACAAGGGCTCAGTAACGGGTAGGATCCGTTACATTTCTCCCCCTTTTTTGTACCAAGCCAGCGGTTGCGGTAGTAAATGCTGGCTTGGGACTCTAGGAGAGCCTTGCTGCTGTGAGCCGCTTGTCTGGACAGTTCGTTAGTCCAGCGGCCTTGGTCCTAGGCCAGTCACAAGTGTGGAGCCCCTTGTCCTGGGCCAGGGAAACAACAAGCAAGCCCCTTGTCCTGGGCCAGGAGAGAATAGCTGCACCCCTTGTCCTGGGCCAGAAGAAAACATGAGCCCCTTGTCCGAGCCTGGCAGTAGAGAACAAGGCCCTTGTCCTGGGCCAGGGAATAAAATGTAAGCCCCTTTGTCCTTAATGCTGGGCCAGGGGAACTGATGCCTGTTTGTCCTGGCAGTCAACAAATGGGGTGGCCTTCCCTGGGCCAGGCTCCATGCAGAGCTGGGGTTCAATGTTCCTGGGTCTGGGGCCAGGGGCTCAGGGTCCAAAGCCAGTCTATAAGGGGGATCTTCCTGGGGCAATTGTGTCTCTGGCTTCTGTGCATCAGAGTGTGGGGAGAGAGGCATATCTCCCCCTTTTAGTTGGGCCACTGCCCCAGAGGAACAGGAGAGGATGTTTGTCCCACTCTCCTGGGCTGGGGCAATGTTCTGGGACACATTCCCACCCCCCAGGCAGAGCTAAGGAAATTCAGGGGCCCCAGCAACATCCCTAGTGAGGACTGTCTCCTCCCTCACCAGCTCAGGGTTCCCTTGACCACTGGGAAAGCTTGTAATCCCACTTCCCCTGCCAAGAACATTTGTGTCCTTGAGTCGTAAACACTCTTGTTCCAGGGCAATCTCCATGGGGGTCACCTCCGTGGGGCTGCGGTGAGCTTACTTCCCTTCACCAGAGTCAGGGCAAAACAAGGGGTGGTGTGCTCACTCCTACACACCACAACAGAGGGTTCACAGGACTCGGTGGATTCGCTCCCCTCCACCAAGTCAGGGGTCACAGAGAGGTGGATATCCAAGGAATCAGCGCTGCAAAGGGGCAATCAGGTGATTTCCTTGGCGTTCGGGGCCTCCTCCTCAGGGCCACTTCTTTTCTTCAGCAGGGAGGCACTCCCAAACCTCCCAGCAATTTTACTCAGGCACCTGGAGAACACCATCTTCCCTTTCTCCAGGGCACTAACAACAGGGGGCAGACTAGGGCTGCTGGTGGGGACCTGCGTCTCCTTCACCACAGCAGGGGTAATAACAGGCTCCTTAATGAAGAGCGTGGCCCCACTCACTAGGCCAGGGGTCTCAGGGAAACTGATGGGGCACTCTTCCCCACCCATCAGGTCATACGACACATCCGCAGGAGGTCCAGCAGCACTATTCTCTTCCAGTCCGCTGGGGTCCTCCTCCTGTAGGCCATCACACACAGGCCTTTCTTCTGCCTGGAGGGAGACCGCAGTCCCATCCATCCAGGCGGCATTACTTGTAATCCTAGGGAGCATGCACGGCTCTGCTCCCAGCACATCTTCCACCCCCACCAGGGGCAACATCTTAGGCCCGCTGGTGGGCTCTTTCACACCCACTACAGCAGGGGATTCACAAGGGCTGATGGGGACCGCGCTCCCACCCATCAGTTCACAGTCCATATCTTCAAGAGGGCCAGCAGCACTGCTGTCTCCCAGCCCACTGGGGTCCTCCTCCTGTAGGCCATTACACACAGGCCCTTCTTCTGCCTTGAGGGAGACCGCAGTCCCATCCATCCAGGCGGCATTACCTACGATCCTGGGGAGCACGCACGGCTCCGCTCCCAGGGCATCTTCCAATCCCACAGGGGGCAACATCTTGGGGCTGCTGGTGGGCTCTCTTACACCCACTACAGCAGGGAGGTCATGGGGACTGATGGGCTCACTCCTACCCATCAGTTGGGACATACAATTGCTGCTGGTGGGGACCTGCGTCTCGTCCACCGCAGCTGGGAAAACAGGGGAAGGGGCAAAATGCCTATCAGGGGAGATGTCCGTCCCATCCCCTGATGCAGAGGCATTCTCTTCACTGAGGGGGAACGAATTCCCACCCCTCAGCTCAGGCAACAAACAGTCCAGGGGCAAAGGGGTATCAGGCAGGGCAACAGGGGCACTGGTGAGGAACGCATTCCCACTCACCAGTGTGGAGTGAACAGGGGCAGCTCCATCTAAGTCCTCAGCTCCACTGAAGTCCTCCTCAGATGAGTAACCCCCCTAGTCTTTTTCCTCTCTTTGTATCTCCTGGGCTTCCTCTATCCAGCCCATGTACATTAGCTCCAAGTTCCATTCCTGCTCGACTAAACGGTCTAGGTTCCCCTCCAGGTCTGGAGGAAAGTAACTTCCAAACATAGCCTTTCTTTTCTCCCAAATCTCCCAGTAGCGGCTGTAATTCCTCTGGCCGAAAGTAGCATCCTCCTGAAAGGCCATCCATACCAGTTGTTGGAGTTTCAGGCGCAAGTTGAACGGGAAAAAGTTGACCATAACTCCTGTATACTCCTTGTGAAGGCACTTGATCATTTCCCAGTATCCGTCCTGGACTCGGAGCTTCTCTTTGATGCAGGTGGTGACCTCCCGGTAAAACTCCTCTGCTAAATCACCTAGGAAGGTCTTCCATTGACATCCGATGTAGTGGTACCGCATGTCATACACTCCTATGGCCTCTGGTAGCCGCGCTTTCGCCGCCATCTCTTAGCTGCTACACCCGATAAAAGAAGGAGAAATCCCACCGCTATGCCACCAATGTAACGGAAGCTGAGAAGGGACCGCGTCGCCTTCCACTGTCGTTCCAGGGTCTCTCCTTCTTGACGCAGATAAGCGCTGTCGGATGCACCAGTTGAAGTATGGACATTCACTGGAAACAGTCGCAGAATCACTGGAAGCAGGGAAGCAGGGAAGAGTCCACCACGCCGCCTGACAGTCCACAAAGTTAGGTCACAGGAAACTGGCAGCAGGCGGTCGACGCATCAGGATACTTGGCGCAGATGGGTATCAGAGTGGATACTTTAGACCATGAGCAATACAAGACTCCAGGACTCCTTGTTCACTCCAAAACAGAACTCATTTTATTAGCACAAACCACAGATATTTATATACAGTACAGTACATTGGATCACATGGGGAAACCTGATACAATAGGGAACATGATTAAATCATAACACATCAGACAAAAGGCAAGGGCTGACACAATGAGAGCATTCACAGAGGTAATCAACTCACAACATATAATATAAAGGGCTGGCAACAGAGTTTCAGGCTATACAATAGGTGACTCACAGACTGAGGGGTGTGAATGGATTAACACACACAGCAGGGGGTCTCAGGGCAGTTCTCACTCCAAGGACTTGAGTGGCTAGAATATACATTCCCTTAACAATGGCCAGGGGTTGAATAATTAAGCAAAAGGTTTGGGAGTCTGCAATACATATTGAAATAATTAACCCCTCACTGCCTATTCCCTTGGAGTAAACCCTCAAACATACCACATACAATAACTAAAACGTTCGCCATACATTAAACATAGTATATGATCCAAAGTCTATGAATTTAAGTCTTTCTCTTAGGGAATAGCTGGCCAGTTTGTACGCCAAGGCACAGCACAGAGTCCAAACAGTAATAAATGTCCATAGTCTTTGGATAAATAGTTTGAGGTCCGGACAAGGGCTCAGTAACGGGTAGGATCCGTTACAGGTACATGGAGCAGGAACGTCAGCCAGGCCGGGTCAGAACAGGAAGCAGGGACGTCAGCCAATCCGAATCGGTACACAGAATCAGGAGCAGAGACTAATGACGTGGTCAGGCAGTCCGGGGTCATACACTGGTATCAGGATCACAGAAATAGCTCTAGGCATCAGGTACACCACAAAAGGGCACTAGCCGAGTTACAGTCCAGGGTAAAAAAAAGGCTGTCACTAGGAGGAGCAATACAGCGCAGCCAATAGTAGAGCAGCATAACAGAGATGGACAGAATGTCACTCAGATCACGGGCACCGTGATAGTACCCTCCTCTCAAAGACCCCCCTCCGAGAAGAGGTCCCAGGCTTTTGGGGGTACTTGGTATGGAAAATGCTCTGTAATCTGGGAGCATGAAGGTCCTTAGAATCCACCCATGAATGCTCCTCTGGGCCATAACCTTTCCAATGGACCAAATACTGCAATTTGCCTCTGAATCTGCGTGAGTCAATAACATTTTGCACCTCATATTCCTACTGGCCTTGGATCTGAATAGGCCCTGGTGCCACGGGGGTGGTAGTATAACGATTACAGACCAGAGGCTTCAGCAGTGATACGTGGAACACATTATGAATACGCACGGATGGTGGGAGGTCCAGAGCATAAGACACAGGATTAATTTTGCGAATAACTTTGAATGGACCAATGAATCGGGGAGCCAACTTATTGCAAGGAGTCTGAAGGTTAAGATTCTTAGAGGAGAGCCAGACCCTGTCCCCAACCTGGAAAGAGACCGCTGGCAGCTGTCTGCGATTAGCTTGGCGCTGATACCGCTGGAACAAAGCATTAAGGGTCCTCTGTACCTGTGCCCAAGTGGAACGGAGTTGCTCCATATGCTCATCCAGAGCTGGAATTTGTTGTGACTGAAATGAGTCTGGAAGCAGACAAGGTTGAAACCCATAATTGATGAGAAACGGGGAGCTTCCAGACGATGAATTAACCGCACAATTCCTGGCAAACTCCACCCAAAGCAACAGGTCGGCCCAATTATCATGATGGTCAGACACAAAATAGCGCAGAAATTGTTCCAAGCCCTGGTTGGCACGCTCAGCGGCTCCGTTGGTCTGGGGATGATAAGCAGACAAAAATGATAACTGTATGCCCATCTGCGCACAGAAAGCCTTCCAGAACCTTGACACAAATTGGCTCCCACGGTCTGATACCAATACTCTGGGTACACCGTGTAATCAAAACACCTCCCTGGCAAATACCCTTGCTAACTCCTGGGCAGAGGGAAGACCGGGCAAAGGCACGAAGTGTGCCATTTTCAAAAATCTATCAACTATCATCAGAATAAAAGAATGTCCCCTAGACACCGGTAACTCCCCCAAGAAGTCAATAGAAACATGAGACCATGGACGTTCTCCATTGGGTACTGGTTGTAGCAACCCCACTGGAAGGTGTCTAGGGGACTTGGCACGGGCACAGGTAGAGCAGGCTGCGGTAAATGCTGTGCAATCAGCACGCAAGGAAGGCCACCAAAATAACTGCGAGAATGACCATATTAATTCCTGCCGACATGCCCAGCGGCCTTAGAAGCATAATAAGTCTCAAGGAGACGGGTGCGGAGGGGCTCAGCTACGAAACATTTACCCACTGGGGTCTCAGGAGGAGCATCAGACTGATTAGCAAGAATCTCAGACCCCAGAGGAGAAGTAATGCTGGTACGCAGTGTGGCCAGAATGTGATCTGGCTGGATAATTGGTACCGGAACCTCCTCCCTTTCAGTATCAGGGTTAAACTGCCTGGACAATGCATCTGCCCTGACATTCTTGGATCCAGGCAGATAGGACACAATGAAGTTAAATCGTGACAAGGCTAAGGCCCACCTAGCCTGACGTGAGGACAATCTCTTAGCCTAAGAGAGATATGTAAGATTCTTGTGATCAGTCAGGATTAGTACTGGGGTACGGGTACCTTCTAACAGATGCCGCCATTCCTTGAGGGCCAAAATGATTGCCAACAACTCCCTGTCACCAATCTCGTAGTGGCTTTGTGCACTAGTCAATTTCTTAGAAAGAAAACCACAGGGCCTTAGCACACTCCCAGGGTCCAGGCGTTGTGATAGTACTGCCCCTACCCCAGATTCTGAGGCATCAACCTCCAAAGTAAACGGCAGGGAGGGATTAGGGTGGGACAGTACCTGAGCAGAAGCGAATGCAGACATAAAGGCCTGTTCAGCCTCCTGGGACCACTGAGATGGATCAGCACCCTTGTGAGTTAGGTCATACAGAGGTTTCACTATGGTAGAAAAATGTTTTATAAATTTCCTATAATAATTGGCAAAACCGAGAAAGCGTTGAATAACCTTAAGCCCTTTGGGACGTGGCCACTGGAGGACTGCTGCCATCTTGTCCCTGTCCATAGCGATGCCATCCTTAGAGATAATAAAACCCAGAAAAGGTACCATGGGCTTGTGGAACTCGCATTTCTCGATTTTGCAAAAGAGTTTATTCTCACGGAGTTTAAGCAACACAGCTGTGACATCCTTAATGTGTTGTGACAAGCTGGCAGAATGGATAAGAATGTCGTCAAGATAAACAACCACACAAGACTGTAACATGTCACGCAGGATGTCATTTATAAACTCTGGGAATACTGCAGGTTCATTATATAGACCAAATGGCATTACCAGGTATTCATAGTGACCGAACCTGGCACTGAATGCCATTTTCCACTCATCACCGGCTCTTATCCTGACCAAATTATAGGCGGCAAGTAGGTCAAGTTTAGTAAAGATGGAGGAGCCCTTTAAATGGTCAAATAGCTCAGTGATGAGTGGTATGGGGTACGCATTTTTAGGCATCAGTTTATTCAAGCCCCTATAATCAATACAAGGGCGTAACTCCCCACTTTTCTTCTTTACGAAAAAGAATCCTGCCCCCGCGGGCGAGGATGACTTCTTAATAATGCCCCTTTGCAGGGCATCCACAATGTAATCCTCCATCGCCTGATTCTCCTCACAAGACAACGGGTAAGCACGACTCCGAGGAGGAACGGCACCAAGAGGCAGATCAATAACACAATCGCAAGCCCTATGAGGTGGCAAAGTGCTTGCCTCCCCTTTACTAAATACATCGCTGAATTGTCCATATTCAGCTGGCACTGAGGGGGAGTCACACATTATCCTCATAGGGTGGGAGATACAGTGCTTATCACAAAACTCAGACCAAGCCGTAATCTCACAAGTTTGTCTGTTGAACCTGGGGTTGTGCATTTGCAACCACGGAAACCCCAAAATGAGAGCATGATGCGGGGAACGGATGATCTGAAAATGTTGAACCTCGGAATGCAAAGCCCCAATACGCAACCTCAAGGGAATTGTCTCCATGGTAATCTGGGCAGGTACCAATGGTCTCCCATCGATGGCCTCAATGGTTAACGGAGCCTCTTTCACCACCATAGGAATATTATGGGAGGCAGCAAACGACTCATCCATAAAATATCTGGCCGCGCCGGAATCAACAAATGCCAGGGTATCCACGGCTAGGTCTGCCCAGGAAACTACCACCTGTATGGTGGGCTTTTGACTGGTTGGGTCCAGGGACTGCTGAACACCACCTAGGGCCTGTCCCCCAAGGTACCCTAGGTGCGTTCGTTTCCCGGCCGGGTAGGGCAAGAACGCAACAGATGGCCTGCCTGGCCACAATACAAACAGAGACCTTGTCTGCAGCGGTGCACCCTCTCCTCCTTAGATAGTCTAGTGAATCCCAGTTGCATAGGTTCACTACTTTCACCAGCTGGAGTTGGAGGTAAGGGAAGTGAGGGAGGTATGGGTGGGAAATTTGACCTTACAGACCCCATTTCTCTCGCCCGTAGTATAGCAAAATCGATAAGTTCATCAAGGTCAGTTGGCAATTCTCGTGCGGCCGTCTCATCCTTTAATTGATCACAGAGACCTTGTGCGAATGCCGCTACCAATGCCTCATTATTCCAGCCAACCTCTGCTGCTAGGGTATGGAATTCTATCGCATAATCAGCAACTGTGCGAGACCCTTGTTGGATTTCCATCAATTTTTTTGCAGCAGAGGCGGCTTTTCCAGGAATCTCAAATACCCTATGAAACGCCCTTACAAACTCAGAGAAGTTCTGAGTACATGGTTTAGCGGTCTCCCATAGCGGATTTGCCCAAGCCAGGGCTCTGCCCATAAGCAAGGAAATCATAAACCCCACTTTACTGCGATCAGTGGGAAAAGCATGAGGGGTTAATTCAAGGAATATTTCCAACTTGTTAATGAACCCCCTGCACAGGGTAGGTTCACCATCGTACCTGAGAGGTAATGGAGCGGTAGCCATCAGCCCTTTGTTAGCGTTAGTTAGAGTACTAGACTGCACTTCCGGTGTCAGAACGGAGGGGCCCACCGGAGCCGGTACTGGTTTACTCAAGTGTGCTGTGCACTCAAGAATTGTTTGGACAGCCAAAGCCAACTGGTCTAATCGTTGTTCTTGGAGATCCATCCTTCAATGGATACTCTGTGCATTACCGTCACCGTTACCGTCTGAGGTCATGGCCCTTTCGTACTGTTATAGTTCAGTACACTCAGACACGTTAGGTTTAGGTAAAAACACAATTTTATTGGAGCATGCAAGAAATAATGTAACCCTCTCGGGTCCAGTAAATAGCATCAACTGACACAGGACAGGTTACAAGTGGTTACCCACACAAAGGTCCAGTATGGTACACAACACAATACTGACACAGGTCAGGTAATATCGTGATACAGTGTATGAGTCTGATATTTACAGTGGAGCCATTGGCAGAGTGGCTAGCAATAGCTGTGGTACAATGTCGCCTAATGCAGCAGGAGGCGACAATGGCATAAGAGTAATGGAAGCAAAGATAACTAGCACAGTTCCACTACGGTGGACGCCCACCGTGGACTACAATAGGCTGGTCAGAGCTCGTGCCAAACGGAGGCCCAACAGAGAGGTCAACACCAATGCTCTTGCTATGCCCCAAAGGGCTAATGTGCTTCACATAAAATGGATGGCAACTGGAAGCGTCCAACTGACCTACAGAAATGGTACGCCCAAGGTACTGGAAGCAACCACACTGGTATAACAAGTAGATACGAGGCAACACCCCTGAAGGGTTTAATAATCGCAATGGTCTGGATAACGGCAACCACGGAAAGAGCCCAACTGAACCCAAGTAAGACCAAGTAATGCAGCACGGTGTGAGAGGATACTGGCACACTGAGACTCTGAGCCACCTGGCAGGATCAGACAAGGTACCGGAGTACCGGAGACGTGAGACACACTCTGAGGGAACCGTGCAACTGTAAGCAGCCGGAACTGCCGGAGATAGTCCAGTAAAGCAAGCTGAGATGTCGGGCTATTTATATGAAGGTATCCAAAGGGTTAAAACAGAGAACCACTCAGGTTGGATTTCTTTACTTAAATAGGCAATTGACAATAAAATAATTTGAGAACTTTATCATTAATATGTACTGACACGGTACTTCACAGTAACGAATTGATCACAAGAATCAACCCTTCATATTTGTGCAAAAAAAAATATATTTTATTAAAATACAATATATATACAAGTATCAGCAACAATGAAATATATAAGTGATTAGCAATTATAAAAGGTACATAGAAAATCAAACCACACTTATCATAAAGACTACCAGCGGTGCAAGGGTTAACCACACATAGGTATATTCAGAGGTATAATAACAATAATTGCATTCAGCAGCATAGAACAGGTTAATTGATTGTTACAATTAATAAAATACAGTTGGCCGCAGTGTCTCTTAATACCTCTGCCCCAGAAACTGTATAGACTATGCCAATTATGATGTAAGGGGTATTGTGAGATGAATTAAATAATTCCTCTAACAATTCCTTGTATCATATATCAATAATAATCCAATTTAGGGAATAACTGGAATAGAATCCCAGATTTAAATCACTAAAATTTAATTATCTACTGAATTCAATACTGAATATCTCTGAATAAAATATATAAATTGCAATTAATATAGTCAATCAAAGATTATAAAAATAATCTACCAGAATTAATCCAGTAACATATGTCTAGTAATGCAACATATATCATAATTATGACTACAGCAACATATATAAAACCTATAGGCACTCCATGGGTTAATACACTCGTTTAAAATAGATGCCACACCCAGAAGTTATTTTGTCTATAAAAGTCAATACCTTCAAATTACAAAATATAAGCCTAGCACATATACAGAGAATTCCAAAGAAAACACCACTAACAACAGACAAATAGCAGTTAAAGGGTTAATAACTGGATTCAAAGAACTTCCTATATCAAATATTAACTATTATAATCATCCCAGAACCACAAAATATTACTCTAGGAATACCAAGACTTATATTATCTAATATAGATAACCCACGCTATATACTGTATTACACTGATTGGCAAAAAATAACAAATTCCCAATAATTATATATATATATATAGATTCTATTACTTCCAGAATTTAATAAACCTAGCTTATTACAAATTATCCCAAATGGTTGGCCAGTCCACTTAAGACAATTATAAGACTATTTAAGTTTCTTCAAACAGAAGAAAAATTATGAAATTCTGGATTAAATGAATCTAAATGAATAAATGATATTGTTACCAATCAAGATTTCTTTGTATTTCTCTGTGAGATGGCAGGATCATGTGTTGTCAGAGCCTTCTTTTGTCAGGAATCCCCTGGAGTTTTCTATTTTTCAGGAAATTAAGGACCTTTCTTTTTCAGGAAGTGAAGGACCCTGAACTAAGAGTATCTTGGCATTATATTGGCAATTTTTGCCTTATCAGTAATCCCCACCTTTTTCTGATGATTGGACAAAGATCCATCTCATTATACCATGACATCACCAGTCTGCCCTGATTGGATATTAATATATCCCTAATTATTCAAGGAATGTGGATACCCCAGTCATGATGCTCTCAAGACTCTAGATGGCACTCTTACTCTACTTAACATCTTACATATAATCAGTTTTTATGTCATCAATGATGTATGTAAGAGGGCGTTAAATGTTATATAAATCTGCCATTTTTTTTTAGACGTTCTCATAGGGGAGTGTTTTTCTCATAAGATAAAATTACTGGCTAGACACTATGGCTGTCTAGCAAACTCAATTAATCACCATTACTGTCAGTTAGTTATTTCTTTGTCTTAAAGAGGAGAGAATCTGAACACATTTTAAACAGAATTTCAGTTAATTTCTAGTATTAGAGTTAACCCTCTATGCTCCCCCAGGACAAAGTCTCTGACAGAGAGCAGGAACCACTGCCAAGCCGATTCGGTAACCAGCACAGGAACGTCAGCCAAGCTGGGTTGGAACAGGAAGCAGGAACGTCAGTCTCGCCGTGTCGGTACACGGAGCAGGAATGTCGGTCTCGCCGGGTCGGTACACGGAGCAGGAACGTCAGCCAGGCCGGGTCAGAACAGGAAGCAGGAACGTCAGTCAATCCGAATCGGTACACAGAATCAGGAGCAGAGACTAATGGCGTGGTCAGGAGGTCCAGGGTCATACACTGGTATCAGGATCACAGAACTAGCACTAAGCATGAGGTACACCATGAAAGGGCACTATCCGAGTGACAGCCCAGGGTATAAAAAGGCTGTCACTAGGAGGAGCAATACAGCGCAGCCATAATAGAGATGGACAGAATGTCGCTCAGATCACGGGCGCCGTGATAACAGGTGACTCTCCCTTGCGATGGCGAAAAGGCACCCTTCCTGCCTATACAACTGTGACACTGGCAGTGTGACTCTGAAAATTATTCAAACAAATAACTTGTATTTTGAATATTTTTAATAAAACCAACACAGGTGACTCTCCCTTGCAGTGGCGAAAAGTCACCCTTCCTGCCTATACAACTGTGACACTGGCAGTGTGACTCTGAAGATTATTCAAACAAATAACTTGTATTTTTTACAATTTTTTTAAAAGGAACATAGATGACTCTCCCTTGCGGTGGCAATAAGGCGCCATGCCTGCTCATACAACTGTCAGACTGGCTGATGTGACACTCTGAAAATTATTCGAAGAAATCCCTAATATTTTTTATATTTTGCACAGGAACAAAGATGACTCTCCCTTGCAGTGTCAATAACTGGCTGCCTGCCTGTGTTTAGCCTAATGCTACCTGCCTGCCTACACAACAACTGGACACACTCTAATCCCTTCTTCTCTCTCTGAGCTCCAACAATGCAATGAGGAAATGCAGGCTGACTGCCTGGGTGACTGTGTCATTAGTCCAACCCCTATCATGAAACAAAGGCTATTGGAATATAGACAAAAGAGGGAAAGCAGTGCATGAAACGGAGAATGGAATTGGACTAGAGACATGGAGGGAAAATTATGGAGGGAAAGTAGTCGAACGCGCGCAGATAGTACAAAAAAGATCAGACTTCGAACAGTCCTGGTCAAAAGTAGTCGAAACTTTCGGAAATTTGTTGCATGCCGAAACTTCTGAAAGTTTAGATGACTTTTGGTCCAGGGCTGCTCGGAGTTCTTTTTGTTGAACGACCCTTGAGTGTCGGATTGTCTGAATGTCTCCGAATGACCCCATTTTCGACAAAATCCGAATGTCTCCGAATCAATCCGCACAAGTCTAATGTTTAGTGTTGCACCAGTTGTTGTGCTAAGGGGTATGTTTTGTTGTTCAAATTCAACCCACATCATCTCCATATAACACTGTCATGTTATATGGCTCCAGGGCTGGATTGCCAGTTGAATAGTGTGTGTGTGAACCCATGTTGTACCATTCCACAAACATGTTACCTAGGCAGAAGTTGTGTTCACTGCATTGCTGGGCAATGCTTTGGAGACAACTCTGCCACCCAATCTATCACTAAACACAAAGCATATCAGGATTCAAAAGCACAATGTTCTTTTTATTAAGGGGGAAAATAACAAGTTGGGTGGGTTATTTTTTTTTGGGGGGGGACCTTCGACTGGGTTCCAGAGATGGATGCCCTGGCTGATTGCCTGGTCACTCTTTGCACCCTAGGTGTGGCTTCAGGGGTCACATTGGAGGGAGTGGTGGGCGCAGTGGACTCTTCTATGCAACGCATCTCTCTCTCCACACACAGGTTCTCCCTGCTGTTGTGGTCTCTCAACTCCACCAGCACCTACCCAATCATGTCCATCATCCCCGTGTGGCACTGATGGAATTGTGTGTGGATACTGGTCAGCTCCAACTCCAGGGCATGTATCTGATCCTCTATCCTTGAGGTATTCTTCCGGGATTCCCTTCTGCTCCTTGAAATGTTCTGATCCGTACTGTGGCATGCCGGGAGTAGCCTCCTCTGTAGCACCATGCACTCCACCTCCATCCCCGTGATGCGTGCAATGCTGGAGGTGGCTGTGCATGGTGACTCTGCTAGTGGGGTTGCTGCTGCTGTTGCTGAGTCCTCTGCTGCTGTGGCTGCTGCTTCTGAGTCCTCTGCTGCTGAGTCCTCTTCTACTGTGGCTGCTGCTGCTGCTGCTGCTGAGTCCTCTGCTGCTTTGGATGCTGCTGCTGAGTTCTCTGCTGCTGTGGCTGCTGTTGTTAAGTCCTCTGCTGCTGTGGCTGCTGTGGCTGTGACTGCTGCTGTGTCTGCTGTGGCTGCTGCTGCTGTGGCAGCTGGTGGAGTGGCTGCTGCAGATGATGGGTATATGCCCACCACATTTAGGGACTCCAAGCTGCCCAATGACGTCTGTGCTGGTGGAGGTGGTGGAATGATGTCTTC
Source organism: Rhinophrynus dorsalis (assembly GCA_037306005.1). Classification (NCBI taxonomy): domain Eukaryota; kingdom Metazoa; phylum Chordata; class Amphibia; order Anura; family Rhinophrynidae; genus Rhinophrynus; species Rhinophrynus dorsalis. Next base: position 390,845,302 of record CM074722.1, read on the forward strand.
CCTCGTAGAGGGCGCTGGGGCTCCCCATTCAGGCCCAGGTGTTGGTAGTCCAGTGGCCAAGGGTCATACCTTGACCACTGGTAGGTGTTTGGCCCCCATCTTGGATCATACCTGGAGCCATGCTGGGGAGCCATCCATGAGGGTAGGTCCATCTGGTCTCCTTATGTGCCATAATGATGGCTTGCCACTGTCCCTGGCAGCAATTGCCTCCCTGGTGGTGGTGGTGCTGCTGGAGGGTAGTAGCTCCTGAAGGTGGTGTGATGCATCCACCTCTCCTCCTGTTGCATCCAGGCTCTGTAATGGGGTGGAGCAGCCTGTGTTGGTACAGACAGTGGTGGAGCAGCCTGTGTTGAAGAAGGTGTGGATGGTGGGTATGGTGTCCACCGGCTGGTGCCCTCCTTTGAATACTCCTCACTGGGTATTGATTCCTCTTCCTCCACGGGCTCCTGCTGTACAGGAGGCCCGTAAGCTGTGTGGAGAAATGAGATGGTGTGATAGGATTAAAGGGATAGTAATACTTAAAATGTAAAAAGGAAAATATTTTGAAGGGTTTATCCCCCTGAGTAAAACAAGGGTACTCCCACTGCAGAAAGATGTTTTATTCAAAAGTTATTACAGCTCAAAGTTGAATGTTTTAGGTGCAATATCACAGTGGCCTGAAATTGTACAGTGGTGCTGTTGCTACACTGTCCTATGGAGATATATGATCCCGGGACCAGAGCTGTCCTTAGGATGGTGTAGCAACAGCGCCACTGTACAATTTCAGGCCACTGTGATATTGCACCTAAAACATTCAATTTTGAGCTGTAATAACCTTTGAATAAAACACCTTTCAGCAATGGGAGTACTCTTGTTTTACTCAAGGGGATAAGCCATACAAAATATTTTTCTTTTTACATTTTAAGTATTACAATCCCATTAACGGGATAACATTTTTAATTACACCTTGATGTAATATTGTAGGCATTGTAAAAAAAGATGTGGATCGATGTTAGTCCTATCCCTCAAACCCTCGTGGTTAGACAGATATTGCTGTATGCTACAGCTAGATATTTCAGTCATTTTACCACACGGAGTCTCTTCAGCAGAGCCCAGATTGCCCCATTTAGAGATAAATACTTTATTGGAATGGTCTACAAAGTGTGCCTGGTTTGCAAGCACACTCTGTGGACCATTCCAATTAAGTATTAATCTGTAAATGGCACAATTATGGCTCTGCTTAAGAGTGGTCAAATAACTGAAATCGCCAGCTTTCACATACAGCAATAGCTGTCTAACCATGACGGTCTGAGGGATAGGACTAACATCGAACCACATCTTTTTACAATGCCTACAATACTACATCAAGGTGAAATTAACCATTGCTATCCCATCCAAGGTACACAGAAAGAAAAATGGTCTGATATGTATGTGAATATGTACCTTTCATATGGGTACAAACATATCCTTACAAGATATGAACCCAGAGATCAGTTCAGTATATGTGATTGCCGTACTGGCTATATATGTGCACCCATCAAAAACTAACTTTTATTGATATCATAAATAAAAACATACCTCGTATATCTCATCTAAGTAAGGTGGGATATACTAGGTATGTGTATTTTGGTGATATCAATAAAAGTTAGTTTCTGATGGTTGCACATATATGGACAGTAAGGCAATTACACGTACTGAACTCAGGGCCGGATTTACATCTCAGGAGCCTGTAGGCACAGAAATCTGAAGTGTCCCCCCTCAAAAAAAAAGGGCAAAAAGCGTGACTGACTGTGTACAGGCAGCTCCTCTGTGGCTGTGCTGTTCTGATCTCCTACACACAGGGACACCAGGTGATGATACACTTATATACACACCACAGTCTGACCTCCTAAACACAGGGTCACCAGGGTGATACACTTATATACACACCATACAGTCTGATCTCCTAAACACAGGGACACCAGGATGGGAAAAACAGGGTCGGCCCCTCCTGAAGAGGGACACCTGGGAGATATGCATTCCAAAAACCTCTCTTGCATTCAGTGGGTTAAAATCCCATTTAAATAGAGAATTTTGAATTTGTTTTGAAAAGTTCCCCATGGTGTACTTAGTTTGCACCAGAATTGGGCCACTTTTACTTAGTATATCATTCTTTAGTAATCTGAAGTACTAAGACAATTGCTGCTATTCTGGACCAAACTGTAACGGTTTGTTTGACACTCAGACACAGTAGGTTAGGATAAAACACAGTTTTATTGAACAGTTGCAATAAACAATAACCCTCACGGGTCCAGTAATATATGACACAATATAGTACTGACACAGGACAGACTACAATGAGATATACCCACACGGGTCCAGCATATGCAAAATACAACAACACAATATACTGACACAGATCAGGTAACTTTCGTGTGACTCTGAAGCTAGGCAGCACGGAATGGGTTATTATTTGGCCAGGAGGACTGACAGGCCCTAATAGCGAGAGGCACTTTAAGACTCTCAGTTTGAAGAGAGTGCACAATATCGAGTAACGCCCAAATATACAATGGAGACCAGAGCAACTTGTGGACTGCCGTAGCAGTAGCGGAGGACTAGCAACGAGCCCGGAGAGGCACCCAACCGGAGACTGCACGGATAGATAGCTGGTGACTGGCACCCACCCCAAAGGGTTAACAATGCTCAGACCAGAGTCGACTGCACTGTCAGGTGAATTGCCTGAGGCACCCAGAGTGAACCCAACCTCAGTGTGAATGGCAGGAAGAGGTCCAGCGTATCATGGTGCACAGATGGAAGGAACACACCAGCAATGTCGCCTGGGTGACAACAAAAATAACGGAGACTAGACTGCAAGCGTATAGTGGTACGAGGTACTGTCCGGAGACAGAGAGGATCCTGGATAACAACCCCCACCGGAGACCGGATGGGGCATCAGCAGGAGAGAAGCACAGCCCAAGGAGCCCAACCGGGGCAGGTCGGTATACAGGCAGGAACATCAGCCAGTCGGAGTCGGTACACAGAGCAGGAACGTCAGCTGGGCCGGGTCGGTACACAGAGCAGGAACGTCAGTCAATCTGGGTCGGTACACAGAGCAGGAACATCAGCCGGGCTGGGGTGGTAACAGAGCAGGAATGTCAGCCAGGCCAGAGGAGGACGTGCGTGGGAAGGAGCGGTGAGAGCAAGGCCAACGGCAGGGCAGTGGGCACTGGGAGCAGCCTCAGCAAAGGGAGAGTAGCGTCGCGACTGTTGTGCAGTCCATCACTGGTGAGTGAGACCGCTGAGCCTCTTCTAAGTTCTTTGACTTAAATGATTAATCTTTGACAATGTCATATCGGCTGTCACCATTTTAAACCAGGCAACCAATGAAGAGAAATACTTTCAAAAAGATACCGCTTTCTTGCAGGGTTAAAAAAACATAAGATACCACTTTAGCAGCTAAAGTGGTATCTTATTTTTTTTTTAACCCTGCAAGAAAGTGGTATCTTTTTGAAAGTATTTCTCTTCATTGGTTGCCTGGTTTAAAATGGCGACAGCCGACATGACATTGACAATGTCATGTCGGCTGTCGCCATTTTAAACCAGGCAACCAATGAAGAGAAATACTTTCAAAAAGATACCACTTCCTTGCAGGGTTTGCGTTTATACTTATCCATAAAAACAACATTCAAACAGGCAAACGTCACAGAACAACGTCAATGCTCCTGCAGCTACAATTTATACTAACTAAAGTAACTTTGCTAGTGAGTGATTTAATGAGCAAATCACAGAGGCAAACAGACAGACGTCATACGTACACCACTTAGGATAAGCTGGGAATTTTTTATTAAAATCTAATGAGCTCATTTACTAAATTCTGAAGTACAAACGGCAGAAAATACTAAAATGTTTTTGAGGCGTTTCCAGTTCTCTAGTTTATCAAAGAACTGTCACAACAAAGACACGCCACCTTTTTTTACTTAAAAAATCCTTTATTTTGTCTTGGCTAATGTATTCACTCTTGGTCTATGGGACAAAGCTTATACAAGTCGTGGATACATATGTTATCGGTCAGTGTTGTACGTCGGCATTTCCAAGCAGAATGTCCCACTCATGCGCTTTTTTTTGCATTTTCAGGCATAACACCATTATGCATTGTGCCTGTAAAGAGAATGCACATATTGATCAATACCCAAAGGTTTTTCTTAATGAATGAATTGGATGTTCTGGTTGGTCCACTACCCCTCAAATCTTAAATTATTATTTTATGAGTTAGAGAAATGATATTAACTCTTTGAATGCAATGTGTGTATATATATATATATATATATATATATAATGTTATAATTGCTCCCCTACGTTTGTCTCTGGCCCCCTATGTGCCCCCCAAATAAGAATGCTGGAGTCGCCACTGCCCCAATTTCAAGACTCAATTCGCCAATCGCCTCCTGAAGAAATTCTCTGAGATTCTTCCCCATTACAGACAAACAGAAGACGGCAATATCGACTGTGTCATCCTAGAGAGGGACCTAGAGATAAAACATCAACGTATAATCAGTTATTTGTGTACAAGTCTGTCTTCTTTCTCCCTCCTTCCAAGTGATCACAGCGAGTCAGTGACACAAACAGAAGAAAATAAACATAGCGTGGGGTGTCTCATACCACGCAGTGGCGCAGGCTTACCTCAAGGCCAGGGGTAAGGGGTTGAATTAACCGTCCAGATTCCAAACTGTGCTGGTGCTGCAGGCGTCGGTCGGTGCAGCAGCATCAGACAGGAGACAGCAGTAGAGTCTGTACAGGCAGAGCTGGCAGCAGCTGAGCAGCCGATGCAGGCTGGTGGCTGCATGTTAACAACAACAACATCACGTCACATAACGTTCTTCTTCATGGGATCGCTCTCTGCAGGTTGAGCATCTGGGAGGAGGCGGGGCAGTTACGAACTTCTGGCAAGTCATAATGAGTGGTGGTGAAGTGAGGACGAGTAATGCCGTGCACCTCCGTGACACTGACTCCAGCTCTTCCTTCAAGTTCTGTGTGTCACAGAGTCAGTCACATCAAATCCGGCCGGCGAGCAGGTGCAGAATTCACCCCCTCCTGTCCAACAGACATAATGATGCATGATCTAAGTAAAAGGCTGGCTACTAAAAAAATGAAATAAAAAATAAAAACATTATCCCAATGACAGGCGCCCCTCTGTGGGCAGCGCCTGTAGGCAGATGCCTACTCTGCCTTATCATAAATCTGGCCCTGACTGACCTGATCTCTGGGTTCACATCTTGTTGGGATATACTTGTACCCATATCAAAGGTACATATCCACATACATATCAGACCGTGTCTCTTTGTGTACATAATTTTTTTTTTAACAGATCTGCAGTAGGATTCAAGTGTTATTCATCCCTATCTTATTAGTTTATCACGTACAATGCAAGATTTTGAATTGTTTTACAGGTGACTCTGTGGTTGTCATGATGATATCCTATGAATTGCATTGTGATGCACGGGATACCACCCTGGCAATCAGAGATTAATAAACTTGACAGGATCCTGTCCATGAGGTCTGTTCCAGTTCAATCCTGAAGGGCAACAATCAAGCCAGTAGTGAAGAATATCTTTGATTGAGGCCCGTTGTTTTTCTGGATAACCTCATCTATCCTTCTGAGTGAGGCAGCCATACTCAATCAGAGATATCCATCATTCATGGCCTGTTGGTGACCAAACTACAATGGTTCATATTTGGTTCCCATGTGTATCCTGCAAATAGTGGCTGGTGTAACATCCATCCATGGCATCACCACTCCTGAGGATCCATGTGTGAATCAAATGTGAGATATATGTCATTTCAAGTAAATGATTGCATACACAACACCAAGGCCTTCTTTTTTCTCCTTTATTTCCGGGTATTTATTTTACGCCTGTGTGTTGCACATACACCCAGTTATTCTCAGTGGCACTGTGATGGGTGACCTGCTCCATCCTTTTTGAGATTCAGTAAGCGATGATGAAGACCTGATGAACTGAACATGATGCTGACTTCTCCAATGATCTCATTTCCCCATTTGTAATGTTTTCTATGGAGTCTATGTGACGGAACTGTGGCGACTATGGGAGATATTGGTGTGTTAGAGATATGGGATCTCATGTCTTCAGACTATTTCTACCAAAAAGACTAACAACCATAGACTGAGCTTAGCCATAGTTGCTTCCAATACATTGCTAGAGTGCAGAGATAGTGGGGGTTGGGCTTTGCTTCCACTATACTCCAGGTCTGTGCTTAGGAATGTTAATTGATTCCTGCTGTGCTTCCTTGACCAATCAGAGGAGGTTATTGATGAGCCAGTTAAGAATGTATAATTTCAAGTCTTAATCTGCATTCTTATCGTGATAAGGGTGCTGGTGACTGATTGGTCAAGCATAGAAACACTGTCCAAGTATTCATTTACATGCTGATCTTGATAAGAGTCTCTGTAGTGTATATAAGCTGTGTGTTTGAGTAAATAAAAGAGAGTTCTTCCCTTGATCAAGTCTCGGCTGATGTTTGGGAATAGGAGATTTGGTATACTATTGGAGTGTTACTCTGAGGGAGAAAGGAACTATAACGGAGGTATCCAGCTTATGATACAAGGCGTCACGTTACAACTGGTGGCAAGCGACGGGATTCGGCTTATCCCAAGGAACTGAAACTGAGACCAGCATCCAGGGGGAGATATAGCCGCTGGCTTGACCCCGGTCTCAGCATCGCAGAGAGCAATGGATGAAGCAACAGCGAAACTGAGACCAGCATCCAGGGGGAGATATAGCCGCTGGCTTGACCCCGGTCTCAGCAACCGAAACTGAGACCAGAATCCAGGGGAAGATATAGCCGCTGGCTTGACCCCGGTCTCAGCAACAAAGCAGGCAGTGGATGGAGCAGTGCTACGACCAGCTGAAACGTAGCACTCTAAAAGACTTGCTGGAAGCAAGGGGACGAGTGGCAAGTAACAAGCCAAAATCCGTTTTGATAACAGAACTGATGGAATCGGACCAAGCCAGCACCGCATCCCCCGCAAGCATGGAGGAGACCGAGCTCCAGAAAGATATAAAATGGCGAATTGCGCTACTGGGACCAAATCCGGCACCAGAATTGGTTGTTGAAATCATGGCCCAAGCTACAGAGGCACTCAAATTCTGGGCCTTGGGGCATGTGGGGGAGACAGCATCCGTTACAGGTTCAATAATCGGGAACCGTCGGAAGCTACCCTATGCAGCATTTAAAGCATTTGTGGATGGGGAGGATGACATTGACTATTTTTTGGAGGACTTTGAAAGGCAATGTGGCATCCAAGGACTAGAGCCCGAGGACTGGCCCTCCATGTTAAGTGGCAAACTCAGCGGTTGAGCCGCTGCCGCTTTCCGGGCTATACCCCAGCATGACCTAGCCTGTTATGAAAGAGTAAAGGAAGCCTTGCTAGCCCGCTACACCGTCACCCCAGAATCTTACCGCAGGAAATTGAGGGGGATGCGGAAAGGAGCTAAAGACTCACATGTGGAGTGGGTTTATCGGATGCACCGGGCTGCCTCCAACTGGTTGAAGGGGTGCCAAGCAAAAACCTTGGAAGATGTTCTGCAAATATTGTTGCTGGAACAATTTTTTGACATGGCAACGACAGAGGTGAAAGAGTGGGTAAGGGATAGAAAACCCATGACAGTGGAAGAGGCTGCCAGGCTGGCGGATGAATTTATGGATGGCAGACGACCAGAGCCAGCTGCACTCAAAGTGCCTTTTATTCCAAGACCAATAAACCAGACCACATCAGGGAGTACGCAGTCTCGAGCAGTGCCCCAGGGGCCAGGACCCAGCCGGCCGGTCAACCGCAGGCCGACAGGAGTGACTTGCTTCAACTGCAACCAAGTAGGGCACTACCAGAGTAATTGTCCCAAACCTGCCCGAGGCACTGGAGCTAGAGGCGCTGTCCACTGTTTACAGCAGGATACCCTGCTGGGGGAAGAGGAGTTGGGGTTGGTGCTACATGAAGTAAATCCCTTGCAAGCAGCCAGGGATAATTGGGCACATCACCGACAACTTGTGCAAATTAACGGCCAGTCTGCTAGGGGTTTGCGAGACACTGGGGCTACCCTGACGTTGATTCAACCGCACCGAGTCAGGAATACAGACCGCACGGGGTGAACCGTGGCAGTCAGGGTGGCTGGGGGTGCTATCCACAAGTTGTCTACAGCCCGGGTGCACTTGGATTGGGGAGCAGATTTCCGCTATGTAGAGGTGGGAGTCATGCAGGAGCTACCAGCTGAGGTACTGCTGGGAAATGATTTGGGGGACTTGACGTCCCAGTTTGGTCCCGGCATCGAGGAAGCCGCTCACCCAGTGACCACCCGTTTACAAAGTCGAAGGACTGATCCCTCTCACAGTGAAGAACCACAGGTGAGAACACCATCCCCTAGCCCGACAATTCCAGTCCCTCTAGCCTGGGGTAACCCTGAGGACTTTAAGGGGGAACAGCTAGCAGACCCGACATTAGAGGGGTACAGGAAGAGGGCAGACACTCCGAATGAGGGGGAAGGGGGTGAAGCCATTGAATGGGATCATGGATTACTCTACCGAGTATCCGGAGGAGAGGGGCCAGGTTTGGCACAGGTTCCCCACCGGCAGTTAGTTGTTCCCCAAAAATACTGCAGGGAATTACTTCACCTCAGCCATGATATTCCCCTGGCAGGCCATTTAGGTTTACGGAAAACAGGGCACCGATTAACGCAAACTTTCTTCTGGCCTGGAATCTCCAAACATGTACGAGAGTTTTGCAGGACCTGTGAGGTATGTCAGAGAGTAGGGAAAAGGGGGGATCGGGCCCTGGCCAAACTGCACTCGCTAACTATAATTGAGGAACCATTCCATAGGGTAGCGGTAGATCTGGTAGGGCCCTTAAGTAAACCCAGCCCCTCCGGCAAAAAGTTCATCCTCACCATAGTAGACTATATGACAAGGTACCCGGAGGCGGTGGTGCTAGTCAACACTAATGCAGAAACTGTGGCGGAGGCTCTAATGAAAGTATTCTCCCGAGTAGGGTTCCCTAGAGAGATTTTGTCAGACAGAGGAGCCCAATTCACAGCGGAGGTTACCCAGCAGCTTTGGCGCCTATGTGGAATAAAGCCACTGTTTAATTCCCCCTATCACCCACAAACAAATGGTCTCTGTGAACGTTTTAAAGGCACGCTCAAGCAGATGATCAAGACCTTCACAGAAACCTATAAAAACTGGGAAAAGTTTTTACCCCATCTACTATTTGCGTACCGAGAGGTACCCCAAGAATCCACTGGTTTTTCCCCCTTCGAATTGCTATATGGCCGGTGTGTCCGGGGCCCACTAGACTTGATCAGGGAGCATTGGGAGGGAGATGTAGGAGCCGACGGGTTGCCTATTGTATCCTATGTCTTGGAGCTGAGGGACCGGCTGCAACAACTCACGGCATTCGTCCGTGAGAATTTGCAGGCGGCCCAAAGGCGCCAACAACATTGGTATGATCGAGGTGCCCGAGACCGGGTCTTCCAGATTGAGCAAAAGGTGTTAGTCTTGAAGCCAACCCGGCAAGATAAACTCCAAGCTGCATGGCAGGGTCCCTACCGGGTAGTGGAACAAATCAGTGACACTAGCTATGTGGTGGCCCGGTGCTCAGATGAAAGGGTCAAGCGGACTTTTCATGTGAATATGCTTAAGGAGTTCAGGGAGAGACCAGAGGAAGTGGCAGCCATATGTGCACCAGCCACTGAGGACAGTGAGAATATTCCCCTCCCAGACTTATTGAGTAGTACCCCCAGCACACTACAGCAAGTGGTTTTAGGGGATAAACTCACAGAACCATAGAAAACTCAGGTGACCCAGTTGCTACAGGAAAGAAGTGATATGCTGTCTGCCACACCGGGATATACAACCTTAGCGGTCCACAAGGTGGAAACACCTGGTCAGGAACCCCTGCGGCAAACACCCTACCGTATTCCTGTGGCAGTTAGGGAACACCTGAAGACAGAGCTAAGGGAAATGTTGGCCTTAGGGGTGATAGAACCGTCGCAGAGTCCGTGGGCTTCACCGGTGGTCCTGGTGCTGAAATGAGACGGCACCACACGCTTCTGCGTGGATTATCATAAGCTCAACGTCGGGACTACCACAGATGCTTACCCTATGCCCCGGAAAGACGAGCTCTTAGATAAGATCGCGGGAGGGAGCTATCTGTCCACACTGGATCTGTGCAAGGCGTATTGGCAGATCCCCCTGGACCAGGAGGCCATCCCAAAATTGGCCTTTGTCACCCCATTCGGCTTGTACCAGTTTAGGGTCATGCCATTTGGGATGAAAAATGCCCCCGCCATGTTTCAGCGGATGGCCGACCGACTCCTGGAGGGTCTGCAGGACTTTGCGTGTGCGTATCTGGATGACATAGCCATATTCAGTCGCACATGGGAAGATCACCTCGGGCACTTGTCTGCAGTGTTGGACCAGATTAGGGAAGCGGGACTGACCTTACGGGCTGACAAGTGTAACCTTGGCATGGCCGAGGTGCAGTACTTAGGACACCGGGTGGGTTCAGGGAAACAACGACCCGAGCCCGCCAAGGTAGAGGCCATAGCCAAGTGGCCCCAACCCCGAACAAAGACTCAAGTTCTGGCATTTTTAGGGATGGCAGGGTACTATCGGAGGTTTGTAGCCGACTATAGTGCCATCGCCAAACCACTAACCGACTTAACCAAGAAACACCTCCCCAGACAAGTACGGTGGTCCCCAGACTGTGAGAAGGCTTTCGAGCAACTAAAGCAAGCGCTAAGCGCCGCTCCCATATTGGCTGCACCTGACTCATCTAAACGTTTCTTTGTACACACAGATGCCTCAATGTTCGGGCTGGGAGCTGTTCTAAGCCAAGTGGGAGCCGACGGACACGAACACCCGGTGGCCTACCAAAGCCGTAAACTGTTGCCTAGGGAGATCAGCTACGCCACCATTGAAAAGGAGTGCTTGGCATTGGTATGGGTGCTGAAAAAACTCCAACCCTACTTGTACGGTAGACAGTTTACATTAATCACGGATCATAACCCACTGGTTTGGCTAAACCGGGTAGCTGGAGACAATCCGCAACTTCTACGCTGGAGCTTAGCCCTCCAGCCCTACAATTTTTCCCTGCAATATCGTCCAGGGAAAGCAAACCACAACGCCGATGGCTTATCCAGACAAACGGATATGGAACCACAGGCAGAAAACCCCGGACATCCCTAAATTACACCCGACTGGGTCTAATCGGGTATGCCGGACATGGATACAAGGGGGAGATATATGACAGAACTGTGGCGACTATGGGAGATATTGGTATGTTAGAGATATGGGATCTCATGTCTTCAGACTATTTCTACCAAAAAGACTAACAACCATAGAGCTTAGCCATAGTTGCTTCCAATACATTGCTAGAGTGCAGAGATAGTGGGGGTTGGGCTTTGCTTCCACTATACTCCAGGTCTGTGCTAAGGAATGTTAATTGATTCCTGCTGTGCTTCCTTGACCAATCAGAGGAGGTTATTGATGAGCCAGTTAAGAATGTATAATTTCAAGTCTTAATCTGCATTCTTATCGTGATAAGGGTGCTGGTGACTAATTGGTCAAGCATAGAAACACTGTCCAAGTATTCATTTGCATGCTGATCTTGATAAGAGTCTCTGTAGTGTATATAAGCTGTGTGTTTGTGTGAATAAAAGAGAGTTCTTCCCTTCATCAAGTCTCGGCTGATGTTTGGGAATAGGAGATTCGGTATACTATTGGAGTGTTACTCTGAGGGAGAAAGGAACTATAACAGAGGTATCCAGCTTATGATACAAGGCGTCACGTTACAGTCTATACAATGGGACTTTAGCAACTTGATTCATGTTATTGAGTATTTTCCATAGACTGACATTGGGATTGGTGAAGTGAGGGTATATAAGGGTTAATTTCTCTCCGTCATGTCTTTTTTTACTGCTTAGTGAATGCCCCCTGTGTAGCATGTAATCATTAGCCTATCAACTTGTGTTTGTTGTCTGGTTAACCCTTTTAGTACCGGAGGGGTTGCCAAAGCATTGTTGAGCGATGCATTGATAATCCATCTAGCACTCAAGGGGTTATGTGATGGTTTCCCTGTGGGTACATGGGTGACATTGTGTTGGAGCAGTTATGATGTTTAACATACAACAATTTTATGAGCATGGTTTGTGTGGATTGTGTGTGATCAGCACAGCAACATGAGGGTTAACCAGGGAATTGGACAGGTTTGGGCCTTGTTGAACCTTGACATTTGTCCTTGTCTTGTGTCCTGTTTTAACCCTCGGGATGCTGTGTTGGTACAGTTGTGTGGATGAATGATGGGCATATGTTGGGATGTGACTGTGTTTGTGTGTAATGGATGTATAGGTTGATGTGGTGTGTGGTTATGTGATGATGCAATTACCGGTAGTGTGGAGGCTCCTCTCTTCCCCAGTGTGTGATCCTCCAGGGATCCCCTTAATTAGTGTGGAGGACATGGTCTGCCGCAGCATCTCCTCCCAGCTTCTGTAGGTAACATCTGCAGGTGGACCACCTCCGGTGCCTAGGGGCACACAGGGCAGCATCCCCCATCTTCTTTTTTACCTGCCTCTTCCAGGCGCCCCATCTCTTTTTGACTGAGTCAACGTCCCATCTGCAGCAGGCCACCGCATTGACATGGCTGCAGATCTGGTTCCAGGAGGCCTTCCTCCTTGCAGCCAGACCAGGGACCCTCTCCCTCAGGAAGAGGACACTCTCCCTCTCCAAAAAAGCCTCCACGATTCTCTCCTTCTCAGCTGCGGCCTGCAAGGAGTCAGAACCAGAGTGTTCTGCCTGCACTGCCCCTGCCTGTGTGTGGTGGTCCCCAGCAGCTACACCTCATCCCACTGCAGCTTCTGACCCTGGCTTCTGTGTGCCTGCTCTTCTGGGCCAGTTCCCCCTCCGCCCTGCGGATCTCCCTCTCCCACCCCTACTCTGCTCAGGGATGCCCTCCTGACCTTCCTCCTCCTCCTCCACTACTCTCCCCATCCCTCTCTCCTGTCCTCCTCTCCTGGCCATCATTCACCCACTCACACCCAGGCACTCCCAGAGACCCCCACAGACACACTCAATCTCACTCACTCTGTTACACTCTTTCACTCACAGATTCACACTGTCAAAAAAAGTGTAACGTGTTAGGGAAAAAAAAAAGACTATGTGTATGTATGTGTATGTGTATGTGTTTGTGTTTGTATGGGTGTATGTAATACGTACAAAAGTGTGATATGTGCACCTCTATCCTAACTTCAAAAAACTCCTTCTACCTACAATGTCAGCTCCTCTCTCCCTCAATCTAATTGCTATCCTCCGCTCCTGGGTCCTGTGATCTAGCTCGCCAAAACTCGAAACACAGACATGATCTAATCGTTATTTTGGTGTATATATAGGTGTATTTGAACATCTTTCGTACTTTGGGGCCTTCGGATTGGCTGTAGGTTTGAATTTTGTTTGTGCATCTATCACGGTTGCTAGATAACGTCGGCCGCAATGTTACATTTTGACTTAAGTTGTGTATTAACGGGTGATTGGGCCTTTAAATCTACCCCAATATGCCTACAAAATCCCTGAATTTGCACAAGTGTACCTAAAAGAATTGATGTTGTTTTGAAGGTAAAGGGTGGTCACACCAAATATTGATTTGATTAAGATTTTTCTCCTGTTCACTTAATATCATTTTGATAATTAATAAATATAAACTATTAACATGTCTGTTTTTGTAAGCATTCTTACTTTACAGCATTTTTTTCACACATGCCTAAGACTTTTGCACAATATTGTATATGTGTGTGTGTATATATCTAACTATATATATATATATATATATATATATATATATATATATATATATATATATATATACATACATACATACACTCACACAAATATCAATCACACCACACCAGTCCACCACCACCATACACATCTGCCACATTCAGTGTAAGTTGTAACTCTTTCTTTTTCTCTCTTTTTTTTTATTTATCTCTTTTAAAGTAATGGTTAGCCAGCATACCAGCAGGCTTACAGAGAGAAAAGAGTGAGAAATACTTGTGTGTGCAGGACTCAGGCTTGCCAAAAAACAAGGACCTTAGATTTTTTTTTCTTTTTTTGCAGGACTTTGGCTTGCCAAAAACAAGCCTTGAGAAAAACAATGCGCTACTGGCCCAGTGCCAGCAATACTTAATGGTATTGTTGGCAAATGACACTTGTGACATTGTGCCTTTTGCTACTGCTGTAATTGATGCTGATGAGTTGTCTAAGCAGCAGGAGTATTAGACTGCTCCAGCAGGAGAACTAGGACCAGAAGTATTGGTGGTAAATATAACCTGTTCTAGTCCTATATCCCTACTTTCTGATCCTAGTCACATGGTGATGATGACCACAGTGGTCTGTGGCACATTAGCCTGCTGACCATCATCATCCTGCTGCTGTGACAGATGAACATCTTCTTCTGATAACTCAGCAGCAGGAATAACAGCAATAGCAAACTCAACAATGTCATTGCTGGTGATGATGCCCATCCCCATTTTCAACTCTTTCTCCCATTCCTTTTAACTTTCAACCACAATGCCCTCATGCGCTCTTTTACACCAGCTTCTCTATGATCACCCTCACTCTCATCAGCACCACCATCACCACCACCAGTCACTTTCTGCTATATGGGAAGGCACACTGGTAGCAGTAACAGCAAGCACAGACAGCTGACATGTACTGCTCACAGTTAGCCAGTACTGCCTTCTTCAATATTTTCGTCCAGATCCCAAGGGACTATTCTAAGGACTGGACATCATTAGGTATGGGGAATGTGGGCTTCCAGTCCCTTTAGCACTAGTGGTGCTGATGACTTCCTCCATCTCTGTATGACTATCCTCAGAGTCCATCCAGCTTCTCTTTTATACCACTAGCAGTGGTCATAGTGCAGGCCAGCATGTGAAATCAGTAACCACTTCCACATTCCTTTTCTTCTAAACTACACCATACTGAATTTCATGAAATTATGGGTTTATATAGTATGTGGACTGGAAGTTTCACACCAATAAAAAACATAGGCTCGAAATGGAATCATTCTCACAAAATTTTCTGTGGTTTTAGCAAAACGGAGGAAAATCTGTGGGGTTCTTTATGGGCAAAATTCCCATGGGGAAAAGTGGAAAACCATGTGGTTTGCAAGAATTGTCCACAGGAACAAAATGGGACATTTCGCCAATCCCTACAATAGGGTAGAGCTAGTTATTAGGTTAGGTAAATATTAGAGCAAGTAAGAATTGGCCTCCTATTGAAAGGAAAGTTTTGGAAGTAAAATAGGGGCCTAGTTGGAGCAGAGTGAGCCTCAAGGATAGGCATTAGAGCAAAATGTGCAATATGTATTGTACTGCAAGACAAGCACAGGTTGGAATGATGAGGCAGAGAGAGTCCTAATAGTGTCTTGTCCTTGTATCAGTAGGGTCTTTATAGCAACATTTGCAAACTGTGTCCAATAAAAGAATGCAACAGTGTGAAAAGTCTCAACACAGCTGTGATAGTGTGTAGCAAGTACAGAAGCAGGTATCAGGTTAGTCATGGGGTAGGGTTAAAATATGGCAAATGGAGAACTGGTAGTGTTGGTTTACTCACAGACCTCCTGCCAGATATGGCCTGTGGAAAGGGCCAGATTGGGTGATGTGTAGCAAAGTGTGTATTGGGGGCTGCATGCACCTGGTTGGGCCTAAACCAGAAGAAAGCCTAAATACAACACTGACAAGGCCAGTGGTTCTCAGCCATGGGCATCTACTTAGGTTACCACTTTTTCTATAAAGAATTTGACAAAATGTGAATGCTGATTTTCAGATGTATATTTATGGATATGGTTATGTACAATATACACATTTTTGCCATTCTGATTTTGGGACCTATGAATATTTACACTTATTTATTTAAATCCTCCTTTATATCCTTGACATATGACCCATGAAATATTAGATATACCCCAGAAATTTCAGACTGCATGAACTAGAAAAAAATACGTTATTTACATTAGAGAAGATGCAACTAAGACAAGAAGGCATAACTATTACTTACAAATCTATTTAAGGGCAATAGAATGAGCTCTCCTAGGTACTATTTACTCAAAGGGCTGAGCAAAGAGCAAGGAAGCATCCTTTAGTAATGGAGAAAAGGCACGTTTGACTTAAAAAAAGGCAGGGATTTTTTATATTAAAGGCAGTAACAATGTAGAATTGTTTTCCTTGAGTGGTTGTGTTGGTAGATACCTTTTTTTTTAGCTCAGAACAATATAAAGTATTATGACAACTGTCTACAATGCAGATAGGATGTTGATCTAGGGAGATACTAGGCTGCATTCTGGAGCCACGAAGGCACTTGCTTACCTATTTAGGTCTACAATGTTTTTCCTTTTTCCTTTCTCTGACACAACAAAATCAAGGGTGATATGGCAAAGGTTAAACTATATAGACATATATTTTTGATCCTCATGAAATATTTTACTTTCTTGCTATGTTCATGTTAATAATAATTATTTTCAGTTATTTATTTGAAAAAAAAAAAACAACAACAGATAAATGGTGTCTTACCTGGTAATTCTGCATTCTTTCTTCATGAACACCCAGCCCTGATGCACATGAGATATATGTTACAACCAAGGGCATGTTTTCATAATTTTCATTAAATAATAGAATGAATATTCAAAATGGTTTCAGTGCAAATTTAGCAAATCTTTGTTATGGCACTTCTGATTCATGCTTATTTTTTTACAGTTGATATATTTCTTCACAATTCTTCACAATTAGGGTGTCTGTTTAGTTGGGTTTTTTTGTAGGGATTTTATACAATAATTGTTTACATTTTAAGTTTCATCCGAAGCTAAAATATAAAAAGGTTCAAACTAAATTTAGGTGCATTATTAGTAATAACATTAATAGCAATGCACACTTCTTATTACATTAACAGTAGTTTCTGATAAAAACAACAGTTTTGGTGATTTAAAGGGAGGATTTTCTGCTTTTCTGAGCATAGACAGATACAAAAGCATCTGCCTCCTGCAAAGTGGTTTCACTGCATTGGTACATCAGTGGTTATATTGATAAATACTTTGTTTTATGCCCACTTAGCATTTTTATATCCATAAATAGAACCAGCACATTATTAACAGCTGCAAACCTCTTACTATATAAAAATCTGAATGTCAAAATTGAAGCATCTAAAACTAGCATTATCATCTATTCAGTCTGTTAAGTCTCTTCAACAGATTATTTTACAGCCACACTTAAATTGGACAGTTAAATCATTTTAGATAAGGAACAAATATCTGGTACATGTAAAAGAGAAAAATTGATATTAGCTATTTTAATTGAAACACATTCAAAGTAAACTCTGGTCATTTTAAACTTACACAGTTAGCTAAAGGAAAACATGCTGTTTTATTATTTTGATTAACTATCAATGATTCATAATATTTCATTTCGTTGTCCAGTTATATGCATTTATCACTGGTTCTATCTCTAAATAATATATCTTGGATTATTCTCTAATTTGCCCCATAGTCTACAATTCAGATATTTAAGATAAAAAACAGTGATAAAGTGTGTTCCCCAGGAGAAACTACTAACTTATTTCTATTATATTTTATTATAAAGGTTCACATAGATATTTACCGAAGGATAGAAAATAGATAGCTTAAAGGAATAAAGAAACATTTTAAAACAACTTGGTTACAAAATAGTCCATAGTTAAAATTAAGAGTTTACCTTACCTTCTATTTGGATGGTATGTAGGGGTAAGACCTGAATTCCTTGGATGGGATAACTCAATGCGGAGTTGGGCTGAGCAATAATAATCTTTTTCTTCAGAGACCCATCTCTAAATAAAAAAATATATATAATATTTAGAATCATCAGATGTCGATTATGTTGCTTTAGCATCAGAATATTAATCTTTATTGTTGCTATAATTGTCTTTACAGAAAAATGTGAATCCTAACTTTTTAAACACCCCATGAAAATGAACCACCCTGACAATCATTCATTGTTCTAGATTATGTAAATCAGTTCAATTGAAGTTATTTTTATTTAAGATAAATATGAATATAAATAAGGGTATTATTCACTAGCCCTGTGGTAAGTAATTTCAAGTTATGGAATTTATCAAAACCGACAAATAAATGTCAGATGTGTAATAAAGCATACTGTAACATCTCATTATGTGATAAAATGTTTGGAAGTATCAAATGATTCATGTGGTAATGGAATATCATGTAATAAAAACATGAAAGTAATATAACTGTGAGTTGGGTGATAAAACAGATAATTTCACTAAAGCCATTTCCAAACGTCATTACTGACTTCAAAATGGTAATCAGGCTTCTCCCTGGATCAACATCATAGCAGTACCATAATTCTCTATATTGTTAATATCTAAAAAGACATTCATAACTTTTGAGAGCACGTCAATGGTATACGCCAACACAAATTTCCACATCCCTACTGACTTTACTGTAAAAAGTCCTTTCCCATTGCTTGAGTCATAACCTATATAACAAGCAGTGTTCCAGTAGTATGCTTGTTTCTGTAAACCAGATGCTTAATCTTACATTTGTGGTCCGGGCTTCCGGCAGAGAATGAATAAGGGTTTGCTATAACCCTGAGCTTACCGCAAGCTCAGGAGTCGAATAGACGAGATAGGCAAAAATAAACGCCTACCTTTGAAAAATATAATAATAAATGGGGTGAGGAGGGGGGGCACAAAGACGGAGCGCCCCATGGGAGAGACTGAAAGCGGCATTTAAAACCTGCAGCCCCTCCCACAAATTCAGGCCCAGCCTTCCTCTTGTGGTCCGGGCTTCCATCAAAGAATGAATAAGGGTTTGCTATAACCCTGAGCTTACCGGAAGCTCAGGAGTCGAATAGATGAGATAGGCTAAAACAGAGGCAAAAAGGATATAATTAATGCAAAAAGATTTATTAATTCGTACATCATTTAGCTAGATTAGTAAGTGCCTGATGGATTTCTTCAGTGGGATTGGGTATATACCTGGAGTAGCAAGATGACTGCCATCGGCCGAAACGTTTAACAATATGTACAGGTACATTTTTCTTGGATGCAGCAGATGCTGCCCTGATTCTAAATGAATGACCTGAAAATTGATCTGGATTGAGGCCAAGTCTTAGTAATAAAATCCTAACGTAAGAAGTGAATTCTGCCGTAGTGAGGGGGCCAAAGTGAATTGGAAGGAAAGGGCTTTCTGCTGAGAGGTGCTGACTGTTCGAAGTGAGGTTTACTAATGCTTGATGGGGCACTAGGGGTCATTGGTAGCATAAAATGGGATGTTATGGCCCTTACCAGTCTGGTCTGTTTTTGAACGTGCAAGGAAGAGAGTAAAGTGATTTGAATGCCTGACAAGTTGATCCCGGCGCACAAAGACATCAGTCTTCAATCGGCAGGAGAACTCACCCGGCCTCAAAAAAACAAAAAATGACAGACAAACAGTAGCAAGAAGAGTATTATTAGTATAGAAGGAGAATGGGCAGATTTCAAAAGATCATACATGTCTCTAAATATTTTTCCTGAAATTGGCAACGTGGATCTAGCGGTGGATGGTTGAATTTTAGCAAGCCTCTTTAGAAAGAGCTTAACAATGTAAAGCGAAAGAATAGAAGGGGATAAAGGGTGCATTAAAGCATGATAGTGTTGGATGCCAGCAATGTAAGTTTTAATAGTAGCCGGTGAAAGCTTTAACCCTAAGTGACAATGGGAAGCAAAGGCTAGAACAGTAGTTTGAGAGAAAGATAAGGGAGAATTTGTGAGAGTCAAGAAATATTGGAATGATTGCCAAGCTCTTTCATATGACTTCTTAGTATTAGGGGCGAGAGCATGTTGAATGATGTTGGAGGCTTCTGAGAGTAGGTTATTCAAATTGATGTTATTTCTGTGAATGATTGAGGTATTGCTGTTTCAGGACGCGGATCTGCCGTTTCCTGAAATCGAAGTTTTACATAGTAACATAGTAACATAGTAATTTAGGTTGAAAAAAGACTTGCGTCCATCTAGTTCAACCTTTTCCTATTCCTGTTTACCATCGTTGATCCAAAAGAAGGCAAAAAAAAACCCCTCAATTAGTAATTTAAAATTCTGCCTTGAATGGGGGGAAAAAATTCCTTCTTGATTCCAAATGGCAATCAGATTCCTCCTGTGATCAACAAGCCCCAACTAAATATTCATCCCAATACTAAAGTACATAGCCCTCTATGTTATGCTCTTTTAAATAAGTATCCAGGCCCCTTTTAAAAGCATCTAATGTTTTCGATAGCACCACCTCCTCAGGCAGTGAATTCCATACCTTTATTGTCCTTACTGTAAAGAAACCCTTCCGCTGTTGTAGATTAAATCTCCTTTCCTCAAGTCTAAGCGGGTGGCCTCTTGTCCTGTGTACTGTTCTGTTAATGAACAGGTCTTTGGAGAGCCCTTTGTATGGACCCTGAACATATTTATATAGTGTTATCATATCCCCTCTAAGACGCCATTTCTCTAGTGTGTACAAGTTTAACTTTTCTAGCCTTTCTTCATAACTAAAGCTTTCCATTCCCCTTACTAGTTTTGTAGCCCTCCTCTGCACTTTCTCTAGTTCCATAATGTCCTTTTTCAGAAAGGGCGCCCAGAATTGAACAGCATATTCTAAGTGGGGTCTTACCATGGACCTGTAAAGAGGCATAATTATATCTTCCTCCCTTGAGTCAATACCCCTTTTAATACATGCCAATATCTTATTGGCCTTTGCAGCTGCCAGTTGGCACTGCATGCTACTGCTAAGTCTATTGTCTACCATTACTCCCAAATCCTTTTCATTTGTAGATTTCCCCAGAGAGACACCATTTAAACTATATGTTACATTTTTATTATTATACCCAAAATGCATAACTTTACACTTGTCTATATTGAATCTCATTTGCCACTTGCCTGCCCAGTTACTCAATTTGTCCAAATCCTCTTGTAATGAAGACACATCCAGTTCAGACTTTATTACCTTACTTAATTTTGTGTCATCGGCAAACACTGATACATGGCTCCCTACGCCCTCTGGGAGGTCATTAATAAACAAATTAAAAAGAAGAGGACCCAGGACAGATCCCTGAGGTACTCCACTTATCACGTTTATCCAACTGGAGAACTTGCCATTTACTACCACTCTTTGCATTCTATCTTTCAGCCAATTTCCAATCCATACACAAACATTTTCCCCTAGGCCTATTTCATTCAATTTGTACAGTGTGGAACTGTATCAAATGCCTTGGCAAAGTCTAAATAGATCACATCAACCGCCGCTCCCGCATCTATATTATTACTCACTTTTTCATAAAATGCGATCAAGTTCGTTTGACAAGACCTGTCTTTCACAAAGCCATGTTGGCTATTGCTAATGATATTCCTGTTCCAGCAGAATTCTTGAATATATTCCCTTAGCAACCTTTCAAACAGCTTCCCTACCACAGATATCAAGCTTACAGGTCTGTAATTTCCTGGCTGTGACTTTGATCCCTTTTTAAATATGGGCACCACATCTGCTTTACGCCAATCCATGGGCACCATACCTGAAATAAAAGAATCCCTGAAAATCAAATATAACGGTCTGGCCGGGGTTTGACTTATCTCTTTAAGTACCCGTGGGTGTATACCATCTGGCCCCGGAGCTTTGTCTACCTTAACACCATTCAAATGTTTTAACACTTTTTCTTGTGTTAGCCAGTCCCATGCTTGCTGTGACTGGTCTGTAAAAATAGTCTGCAGATTCTTGTCCATTGGGTCTTCCTTGGTAAAAACAGAAGAAAATAAATTATTTAAAATATCTGCCTTCTCTCTGTCCCCCTTGACCATCTCACCTGTTTCAGATAACAAGGACCCAACATTATCAGACTTTAATTTTTTGCCATTAATGTATTTAAAGAATTTCTTTGGGTTGTTCTTGCTCTCCTTAGCAATATTTTTTTGAGAGAATTAAAGTGGCTGAGTTAACATTATTTAAGATATGAGATGGATAAATAAAAAATCTATGAGTAAGGGGAAACCAATTAAGCTTTTTTAACAGTTTGTTGGTAATGGCAAATGAAGATATACCTTTTTTAAGGAGTTGACGAGAGTATTCAGAAGAGGCATAAAAATGACAGCTTTACCTTCCCATTGCGTGGCCCAAGTAGCTGCTGCAGCCACCATAGGGTAGATATCGGAAACACCTGGGGTGGACAGGTAATCGGAAGATTTAATTTCAATTGGCCAAGGGCTACTAATCTGATTAATATCCCAAACTGCTGTATAGCCAAGGTTGGCGGAGGAGTCTGTAAATACAGCCGGGCTGGCTACAGAAGGGGAGGGAGGGAACATAGCTTTACCGTTCCAATTAGTCAGGAATTTCTTCCACATATGTAATTCAGATTTAGCTTCGTCACTGATTGAAATGGATGAAAATGAATCGGAAGTGGAAGAAAGCAGAGCTAGTAGGTTGGCCAGAAGTGCCCTACCCTGGGGGAGAATTCTAGTGGCAAAACTTAGGTATCCAATCAAGGATTGCTGCTCAACTTTAGTCATGGTTGCTAGATTTTCACTTTTTGTAATAATTAGAATTAGATTTTTTCTAGTTTAGCTTGGGGAATTCTAGCTTCTAGAAGCCTGCAATCTAAAGTGATGCCCAGGAATTCAAGTTCTTTAGTTGGGCCACAAGACTTTCCTGGGGACAAGGGTATATTAAGGAAGTGAAATAGCTGTTTAAGTTTAAAAAGGCTATCAGGAGCAGAGGAATTATCAATAAGAAGGAAATCGTCCAGGTAATGGAGGACTCCCGGACAACGACAGTGGTTCAGCAGTAGCCAACACAGAATCTTAGCAAATGAGTCAAAGATCTTGGGGCTGCTACGTGATTCAAAGGTAAGAGATGTGGCAAAATAATATGCACCTAACCAACAAATGCCCTGGAGATGTCAGAGAGAGTGATGGACTGGAAGTAATTTAAAGGCATCTTTGATATCAGCTTTAGATAACCAGCAGTCAGGAAGAGATTGCTGGATAAGGTGTATTGCGTCGTCAATAGTTGAGTATGTTAGCGAGAATGATTCATATGGAATTAGTGAGTTAATGCTTGGTGTAGTGGTGGAATGGGGAGCCGAGAGATTAATTATTAGTCTTTTCTTACCTGAAAATTTATGTGTAGCTAAGCCAATGGGGTTAATGCGCCATAAAGGAAAGGGTGGGGCAGGGAATGGTCCTATAATAAATTTTTTCTCTGCTTCCTTAGCCAGCAGGGCTGAGGCAAGATTTTTACATTCCAATGAATATCTGGGTAGGCTACAACACCAGTGTGGAAGCCTTCAGACAGGCCAGAGAGGATATAAGTAGTAAGGGTTTTATTATGATGTGATTCAAGAATAGACTGGAGCCCATCAATATAAATTCCACCAGATTTTTTATCTTGGGGCAAATGGTTCTAGAGTGTGAATCCTTACAGTAAGAGCAGATGTGCAGCATTCTGCAGCCGCTGAAAAACACCCACGTGAATTAAAGTTATTGCAAATAGGGTGATTGCCTAAATAATGTATGACTCTCCCTTGCTTGTCGTGGGAAGGGCAGGAAGATGTACCAGCTTGTGGTATAGATTGAGGAGGTGCTGCAGCTTGGAGGCCAGATGGGCCAGCCACTACGGGGGGGGGGAGGCAGAAGTCACTAGAATGGGAAGAAGACTGGCAGTTATGACACACAGATGCCTTCAAACTGGCAAAGTGTTGGCAAAATAGCTCCATGTCCAGGCAGCTCCAGTCAGTCACGAAATTAAATTGGGATAGAGCAGTAGTGGCTTTGGCTGTAAATAATCGATGGTAGTCGTAAAAAGCAGATCCGCCCAATTTATGCACAAGATCTACCACCAAATGCATGTAATGGTCCAGCTCTTGACCTCTATGTGGAAAATCAGAACAGACTATATTCCTATAGATGCCAAAAGCCAAGACGAATTCCGTGACTGACAGTTTTTTATTGAGCAGAGGATCCTTGGAGCGGAGTGTTACCGACACATCGCCGCAGTTAATAATTTTACTATTTGAAAGATCTTGAGAGGCTATGAGTAAGGTTACCAGATTTACATATTTCTCCTCTATAATATCCCTACAAATATCAGGGGGGATTAAATGCGCCGGAGAAAGTCTTGGTGCCACTGAAGATGAAGTACATGCATGTGTTTGCTCGGTCATCATTAAGGCAGGTGGAACTTGGTGAGAGGCGTTCTCTAGTGAAGATACTCTAGCTTGAATATCTGCCAACATACGGGTAATCTGAGCAAACTGCTCCGAGACTGAGGGTGCTGGCATTGGGGGAGAAAGAGAAGGGGAGGGAGGGGGAATGTGAGCTGAAGTGGGGGAGAACAGAAGCTTAAACAGCTCAGCCTTTCTAGCTGAAGCGGGAAATGGAACATGTTGGTGGGTGAGTTCTGCCATAAGTTTCCCCACTGTCCAGCCTCTAAGGGAACGACTTTGAAGGGTAGGTGGAGAGGTCCTGGCTTGTTGAGTTTCACTGTCAGACTAAATGGGTTGATCAGCATTTTCCATGATGATCTAAAACAAAAAGAAGACATAGATGCTTAAGAAACCTCCAGCCCGCATGTAAGGAACAATAGGATATTACATGGGGGGGGGGAGGTATGCCTAAAGCCTCGAATAAAGTGACAAAGTGGTAGAACCTTCAACCATTGAAGAGGTAATGTAAGATCTGAAGTTCCCCAGACCTCCATTACTAGGAAAGATATTACAAAACCAAGAGATGGGGTAGGTTAAGAGGTACCTTCGGCCTCTACTTAAGAGGTAAGGTAAGTGCAATGGAATCTTCAGCCTCTACAAAGAGGTAAGGTAAGCGCAGTGGAACCTTCGGCCTCTATGAAGAGGTAAGGTAATTGAAGTGGGAACTTCTGCCTCTACGAAGAGGTATAGTGAGTGCAGCGGTACCTTCGGCCTCTACGAAGAGGTAAGGTAAGTTCAGCGAGACCTTTGGCCTCTACGAAGAGGTAAGGTAATTGACGTGGAAACTTTGCCTCTACGAAGAGGTACAGTGAGGGCAGTGGCACCTTCGGCCTCTACGAAGAGGTAAGGTAAGAGCAGTGAGACCTCCGACCTCTATGACGAGGTAAGGTAAGTGTATTGGAACCTTCGGTTCTATGAAGGGGCAAGGTAAGTGCAGTAGAGCTTTCTGCCTGTATGCGGGGGTAGGGTAAGTGAAGTGGAGACTTCGGCCTCTATGAAGAGGTATAATAAGTGCAGTGTATCACGGTCCCCGTGATTCTGTGTGTCACTCTCATCTGTGCTGCTCCCGGATTGGTTGAGCTGTGTTGGCCCGCCCCTGGTTACCTGTTTTATTCTGGCCACTGGCACCTGTCAGGTGCCCTTTCGTGGTGTTTCTGAGCCAGAGTTGCTGTTGCAGTATTCCAGTATCCTGATCTACCGTGTACCGACTAGGCCTGTACCGACGACGTTCCTGTGTTCCTGTTCTGTGATTGACCCGGCCTGGCTGACTTCCTGCGTGTTCCTGATCCGGCTTGTCTGTGAATCTCCTACTGCATCCGACCCGGCCTGGCTGACGATCCTTCTCAGTTACTGATCCGGCTTGTCTGCGAACCTCCTGCGTGTCCTGACCCGGCCTGGCTGACGACTGACTCCTGCGATTGCCTCTGTTCCTGCCATTCTGACGGACGGTTCCCGTTGTCGCCTCGGCGACATTCCTATACTGCAGGGTGTGACTGAGCCTCCGCTTCTCCGTTGCTGAGCCGTTGCTGAGACTTCCATTGTTGTTCTACATGTGCTGAGTCCAGACCAGCTGTGTTGGTTTCGGTACATAGACGCTGGTGTTGCCTCATCCGATTACTGCTACTCTTCCTCCTATTGCCTCAGCCTGTTACGCTGTCTCTGTGAGCCGGCCGCTTGTGGGCCTCGGTAGTCGGCGGCTCTATCTTGACAGAGCAGTGGTTCCGTTACGCCCATTGGCTGTTGGCAAGCAGTACTGAACCCAGTGGTCTCCGTTACGCCCGTGGGGGACTATCGACACAAGCAATCACGATACTAGTAGTCTCCGGTTACACCCGTGGGGGCTATTGGCTCAAGCAATCACGATACTAGTAGTCTCCGGTTATGCCCGTGGGGGCTATTGGCTCAAGCAATCACGATACTAGTAGTCTCCGGTTACGCCCATGGGGGCTATTGGCTCAAGCAATCATGATACTAGTAGTCTCCGTTTACGCCCGTGGGGGCTATTGGCTCAAGTATCACGGTACTCTTGGTCTCCGTTACGCCCGTGGGGGCTACCACCTTATCACCTGCAGCTCCCGTTCAGTCACAGTTATATGCTACAGCTTCACACAGTGAATGGACTTGGTTGCTATCATCCAGCACATATCGCTATATGCAGCACCAAGGGCGTGCCTAACACCACATTTGAGACTGATTACCAATACTATTAACCTCTTGTTCCCTGTTTTGTGCTTCTATACTTAGTGATTTATTACCTGTTGCACCAGGTATCTCTGCCTATATTCTGCCTATGCCAGTACCGCCCCAGTGGCGACCTTGTCATTTAATTTGCTTTAATAAAACTCTATTTGTTTTCTCTAACCACTGTCTGAGTGTCTGAAAACCGTAACAGTACGAAAGGGCCATGACCTCAGATAGCAAGGGAGATACTGGCACCCAGAATATCCATTGGAGAATGGATGTTCACGAGCAGCGCCTCGACAAGTTGGCACTGGCCTTGCAGACATTATTTGAGCGAATGGTACAAACCTAATCATAATCCGGTGGTCATCCCAGTCTCGACACCGGAAAATCTGCCTGTTGTCCCAACTACTCAGTCCAGAGGGTTCACGGCAGCGGCGCAGTTACCGTTAAGATATGATGGCGAACCTAACCAATGCAGAGGCTTTGTCAACCAATTGGAGATATTCTTTGAGCTCACGCCTCAGGCATTTCTGAATGATCGAAGTAAGGTTGGGTTCATGATCTCCCTATTAACTGGCAAGGCATTATCTTGGGCGAATCCTCTGTGGGAGAATGCCAAACCCTGCACTCTGAATTTTAGGGAGTTCGTAAGACAGTTCCGCAGAGTGTTTGAGGTACCTGGTAGAGCCGCTTCTGCTGCCAAGAGGTTATTGGAGGTACAACAGGGAGATCGTACCTTGGGCGATTACGCTATTGAATTTCGAACCTTGGCAGCAGAGGTGGGCTGGAATAACGAGGCATTAGTCGCAGCTTTTGCCCAGGGCCTGTCAGAATCCATTAAGGATGAAATTGCCGCCAGAGATGTGCCTACTGATTTAGATGAGTACATTGATTACGTCATGCTTATTGACTCCCGCATTCGCGAGAGGCTAAGAGGGCGAAATCCAGGAATTTTGGGCATGGCAGTCTTGTGAACCCACCCTCGCCACCCCTTCCTCCTGAACATACAGCGGAGGGGGGGGCCAATGCAGCTCGGGTTCACCAGACTAAGGAGGAGAGGGCGCACCGTAAAAGAATGGGCTTATGCTTATACCGTGGTAAAGCTGGGCACCAGTTACGCATCTGTCCAGTTCGACCGGGAAACGAACGCACCTAGGGTACCTTGGGGGACAGGCCCTTGGTGGCGTACAACAGTCCCTGGATACTAGTACACAGAGACCCACCATCCAGGTGGTATTTACGTGGACTCTGTGTCAGTTTTGGCTCTGGTAGACTCCGGTGCAGCCGGTTATTTCATGGATCGCTCCTTTGCTGAGTTGCATAAGATTCCGGTAGTAAAAAGGGAGTCCCCTCTGGCTATTGAGGCCATCAATGGCAGGCCATTAGAACCAGCACTTATCACAATGGAGACTACCCCTATTACTATGGCGATTGGGGCCCTCCACAAGGACGAAGTGCACTTTCAAATAATTAATTTGCCTCATCACGCAGTTATTCTGGGGTTCCCATGGTTATCCCATGGTTGAATACCAAGAATTCAGTGACGTATTCAGTAAGGGGGAGGCTGGCGCCCTGCCCCAGCACAGACCTTATGATTGTGCCATTGATCTGGCCCCGGGCACGGTGCCTCCCAGGGGCCGCACTTATCCGTTGTCAGTAGAGGAGAATAGGGCTATGGAGGAATATATTGAGGATGCCCTCAAGAGAGGGATTATCCGCAAGTCTACCTCACTGGCGGGTGCCGGGTTCTTCGTTGTAAAGAAGAAAAATGGAACTCAGACCTTGTATTGATTACAGGGGTCTAAATAAATTAATGTCCAGAAGTGCCTACCCCATTCCACTCATTACCGAGTTATTCGACAGGTTAAAGGGCTCTTCCATCTTTACTAAACTCGATCTCCGGGCTGCATATAACCTGATCAGAATTAAAGCTGGAGATGAGTGGAAGACGGCATTTAATACCAGATCTGGGCATTAGGAACATCTGGTAAAGCCATTCGGCCTATGTAATGCTCCTGCGGTATTTAAGGAGCTTATTAATGACATCCTTCGGGACATGCTTTAGTCCTGTGTCGTGGTATATCTTAATGACAAATTGATTCACTCTAACAATCTTACCCAACACATCAAGGATGTCTCTGAGGTTTTGACTCGACTACGTAAAAATAAATTGTTTTATAAACTTGAGAAGTGTGAATTTCACAGGTCCCAAGTACCCTTACCCTAAAGATGGCATTGCCATGGACCAGGAGAAGTTGGCAGCAGTCCTACAGTAGCCTCGTCCCAAAGGGTTAAAAACTATTCAGCGCTTTCTGGGCTTTGCCAACTATTATAGGAAATTTATTCAAAACTTTTCCACGATTGTGAAACCACTGTCTGACTTAACTCATAAGGGCGCCACTCCTTCTCAATGGTCTGTGGCAGCTGAGAACGCATTTGAGACACTGAAATCTGCATTTGCTGCTGCTGCTCCAGTGCTGTCCCACCCTAACCCAGTGTAACGGATGTTATCCGTTACTTAGGCCCTTGTCTGGACCATGAACAATTTCCTTAAAGACTATGGCCTTGTGGCCTCATTTGAACTCTGATAGGGGTTCCCCTAACATTATGTTAAAAGGTTTTCATGTCGAATGTTGTATGTTTGTATATTGTCGAATGTCGAAGGTTTAATGTATTGTACAGTATAATGTATTGAGGGATACACGAACACCGAAGCCGGTGATTCCCCGGTTCCTTTGTTCGAGGTATCCACGCCATCTCGAACGCGGGAAACCGGAGGCAGTGAGTCGACGCCGGATTGGCCAACGTACGACTCACTGCGCACACTGATTGGCCATATTCAAGCTAGTGTGTACGTGCTTCAACCCCTGGCCCAGTCCTCAGATGTGTATTCCCTCAGATCAGTCCATTGTCTTTGTCCAGACGTTGATTAATCATGTTAAGTCTACCATTGTCCATATTGTGTTCAGTTGCCCATCTCCCATTGGCTTGTTTCCCTTGGCTACCATTGGCCCCTCTGTTCCCCCTGCCATTGGTCCATTGTTCACTGTCACCATTGGTCTGTTGTCTATGCCCATTGTGTTGGATTGGTCCCTGGGCCAAGCCTGCATTAGAATGCCTGGCCCTTCCCCTCCCTATTGTGGTACCATGTTGTAAACTGTATAAAAGTTGAGTGTCTTGTTCAATAAAGTGTGTTACTGTTTGGAGTGAACCAGAGTCCTGGAGTCTGTCTGTTCCTGTGGTAAAAGTGGCCACTCTGCCGCCCATTCGAACCAGGTTCCTGTACGTTCGTCCGTCTGCTGCCAGGATCCCGCTACCGACCTTTGTATCCTGTCAGGTGGCAACGTGGACTCTGCCCTTTGGTTTCCTGCCTAAGCTCCAACCTTCGAGTCGAGCACCGGAGTGCTCAAACGGCTGGGAATATATCCACTTTGCTTCCTGCTACATTTTGCCTGATTCGGTCCTGCGCTTGTTTGACGGTGTTCGAGTGCCGTGACCCCTCCGGTAGTCCCATCCTTTCGAGGCAGAATCGGTCTTCCCGAGGTTCGACGACGCTTTGAGTCGACCTCCGGAACGCTGATTTGCTCGACCGGTGCACTCGACGGCGCCAGTCCAGCGTCGAGAAGGAGAGACCCGGGGACTAAGACGGAAGGCGACCCGGTCATCGCACCTTACCTTCCGTTACATTGGTGGCACAGCGGTGGGATTTCTCCTTCTTTCATCGAGTGTATCGAATGAGGAATGGCGGCACGCGGATCCGGCGGAGCAGTATTGCCCGAATGGGGTTTTCTGGACTTCTTGGATCTTATCGAATCATTTGGACCCGCATGGGGTCTCAGTGACTTCCACAAGCGCCTCGGAGCTGTAGAGCCCGACTGGAAGTACATTGACTTTTTAGTGAAGGAAAAGTGGACTATTATCGGGATTGGACCGAGTGATGACCCAGTGTATCGGAGGATGGTGAACCTTATGCTGCTTCTGGGATACAAGCCATCAGTGGCCAAGATTGATAGGCTGATGGACATTGTACGTGGCCGGTACATGCGCAAACTGTGTGCAGGAGAAGAGGAAGAATGTTGGGGGGGGCACTCATCTGAGGAGGACCTCAGTGAATCTGAGGACTGGGATGGAGCTGCCCCTGTTCACTCCACACTGGTGAGTGAGGATGCGTGCCTCACCAGTGCCCCTGTTGCCCCGCCTGATACCCCTTTTTCCCTGGACTATGTTTTCCCTGAGCTGGGGGGTGGGAATTCGTTCCCCCCCAGTGCAGAAGATGCCCTGGGAGCGGAGCCGTGCGTGCTCCCCAGGATTATGAGTGATGCCGCCTGGAGGGATGGGACTGCGGTCTCCCTCCAGGCAAAAGAAAGGCCTATGTGTAATGGCCTACAGGAGGAGGACCCCAGTGGGCTGGGAGGAAATAGTGCTGCTGGCCCTCCTATAAGTATGGACTGGGAACTGTTGGGTGGGAGCAAGCCCATCAGTCCCCCTGAGACTCCTGCTGTAGTGGGTGGGAAAGAACCCGGCAGCAGCCTCAAGAGGTTGCCCCTGGTGGGGGTGGAAGATGGCCTGGGAGCGGAGCCGTGCATGCTCCCCTGGAGTAGAAGTAATGCCGCCTTGAGGGATGGGACTGCGGTCTCCCTCAAGGCAAAAGAAAGGCCTGTGTGTGATGGCCTACCAGAGGAGGACACCAGCGGACTGGGGGAAAGTAGGGCTGCTGGAACTCCCCTGGATATGTTGCATGACCTGATGGGTGGGAAGGAGTGCCCCATCAGTCCCCCTGTAACCCCTGACTTGGTGCGTGAGAGCAAGAGCACCAGGTCATGTGAAGTCCTGGCTGGGATGAATGGGACAGCCGTCCTCATCCCCAGCCCAGCATTTGTTCGGCCTCCCCCTGAGACCCCTGGCCTAGTGAGTGGGGCCACAGTCATCATTAAGGGGACGGTTTGTACCCCTGCACTGGAGATTCCAACCTTGGTGAGTGGGACCAGGATCCTCACCAAGGACATTTGTGTTGCCCTGTCCCCTGTTGACCCCAGCTTGGTGGGTGGGAATGCATTCCTCATCAGGCCCCTACCTGATTTGACTCCGGAGCGTGGGAACTGCATCCGCTCCTGGCCCTCTGGGGCCCTGGCCCAACTAAAAGGGGGAGATGTGTCTCTCTCTCCAAACTCTGATGTCCAGAAGCCAGAGGCACAATTGCCCCAGGGAGATCCCCCTTATAGACTGGCTCTTGACCCTGAGCCACTGGCCCCAGACCCAGAAGGATTTGACTTCAGCACTCCCTGGAGAAGGGCCCAGGAGAGGCCCCCTAATTTGCTATTGGTCCGGGCAACCAAGCATCAGTTCCCCTGGCCCAGGACTAAGGACAAAGGAACTGGCATTTGCTTCACTGGCCCAGGACCAGGGCCTTGTTCACCACTACCAGGCCCAGACAAAGGGCTCATGTTTTCTCCGGACCCAGGACAAAAAGACTGTTCCAACCTCTGGCCCAGGATTAAGGACCAAGGGGCTTGCTTCACTGGCCCAGACAAAGGGCTCATGTTTTCCCCTGGCCCAGGACAGAAAGACTACTTTAACCACTGACCCAGGACAAGGGGTCCCTCAGTGGAAACTGGCCTAGGTCCAAGGTCTTTGGACTAGTGCACTGTCCAGACAAGTGCCTCACCACCTTCATGCCCTCCTACAGCTCCAAGCCAGCGTTTACTACCGCACCCGCTGGCTTGGAACCAAAAGAGGGAGAAGTGTAACGGATGTTATCCGTTACTTAGGCCCTTGTCTGGACCACGAACAATTTCCTTAAAGACTATGGCCTTGTGGCCTCATTTGAACTCTGATAGGGGTTCCCCTAACATTATGTTAAAAGGTTTTCATGTCGAATGTTGTATGTTTGTATATTGTCGAATGTCGAAGGTTTAATGTATTGTACAGTATAATGTATTGAGGGATACACGAACACCGAAGCCGGTGATTCCCCGGTTCCTTTGTTCGAGGTATCCACGCCATCTCGAACGCGGGAAACCGGATGCAGTGAGTCAACGCCGGATTGGCCAACGTACGACTCACCGCGCACACTGATTGGCCAGGGTTGAAGCCGCATATTCAAACTAGTGTGTACGTGCTTCAACCCCTGGCCCAGTCCTCAGATGTGTATTCCCTCAGATCAGTCCATTGTCTTTGTCCAGACGTTGATTAATCATGTTAAGTCTACCATTGTCCATATTGTGTTCAGTTGCCCATCTCCCATTGGCTTGTTTCCCTTGGCTACCATTGGCCCCTCTGTTCCCCCTGCCATTGGTCCATTGTTCACTGTCACCATTGGTCTGTTGTCTATGCCCATTGTGTTGGATTGGTCCCTGGGCCAAGCCTGCATTAGAATGCCTGGCCCTTCCCCTCCCTATTGTGGTACCATGTTGTAAACTGTATAAAAGTTGAGTGTCTTGTTCAATAAAGTGTGTTACTGTTTGGAGTGAACCAGAGTCCTGGAGTCTGTTTGTTCCTGTGGTAAAAGTGGCCACTCTGCCGCCCATTCGAACCAGGTTCCTGTACGTTCGTCCGTCTGCTGCCAGGATCCTGCTACCGACCTCTGTATCCTGTCAGGCGGCAACGTGGACTCTGCCCTTTGGTTTCCTGTATAAGCTCCAACCTTCGAGTCGAGCACCTGAGTGCTCGAACGGCTATAGATACCGACTTTGGTTCCTGCTACATTTTGCCTGATTCGGTCCTGCGCTTGTTCGACGGCATTCGAGTGCCGTGACCCCTCCGGCAGCCGCATCCTTTCGAGGCAGAATCGGTCTTCCCGAGGTTCCACGCCGCTTTGAGTCGACCTCCGGAACGCTGATTTGCTCGACCGGTGCACTCGACGGCGCCAGTCCGGCGTCGAGAAGGAGAGACCCGGGGACTAAGACGGAAGGCGACCCGGTCCTCGCACCTTACCTTCCGTTACACCCAGCCCTGCCGTTTACCCTAGAAGTTGATGCTTCTGAGGTTGGGGTCTGGGCAGTACTCTCCCAACGCCCGGTGGGAGGTGGTACATTAAGACCGTGTGGGTTTTTTTCAAAGAAACTATCCAGCGCCCAAAGCCATTATGAGATTGGTGACAGGGAACTCTTGGCTATCATTCTGGCACTCAAGGAGTGGCGCCACCTATTGGAAGGTACTAAGACACCAGTACTAATTCTGACTGACCACAAGAATTTGACATATCTCTCTGAGGCTAAGAGACTCTCCTCACGTCAGGCCAGATGGGAGCTCTTTTTGTCCCGGTTCAATTTTGTGGTCTCCTATCTACCGGGTTCCAAGAATGTCAGGGCAGATGCCTTGTCCAGACAGTTTGTGTCAGACATTGAGAAGGAGGAGGAACCAGTACCCATCATTCAGCCAGACCGTATTCTGGCCACTATTCGCACTAGTATCACTTCGCCACTGGGGGAAGAAATTTTGGCCTCTCAGGCTAGGGCTCCTCCAGAAACCCCAGTTGGCAAGTGTTTTGTCGATGAGCCATTACGTACCCGTAACCTACCACTCATCTAAGGCGGCTGGGCACACTGGGAGGGATCAATTATGTTGGTCTCTATCCCAGTTGTTTTGGTGGCCTTCCCTTAGGGCTGATTGCTCCACTTTAACTGCAGCCTGTGCCACCTGTGCCCGTGCCAAGACACCCAGGCATCTTCCAGTAGGTTTGCTTCAACCAGTACCTAATGGCGACCGCCCATGGTCCCATATTTCCATTGACTTCCTGGGAGAGTTGCCAGCATCTAGGGGGTATACTTTTATCCTTATGGTGGTTGATAGGTTCTCTAAGATGGCTCATTTTGTGCCCCTCCCTGGTCTTCCATCGGCTCAGGAATTGGCTATGGTATTTGCCAAAGAAGTGTTTAGGTTGCACGGGGTGCCTAGAGTGGTGGTGTCCGACCAAGGGAGCCAGTTCGTGTCCAGATTTTGGAGCGCATTTTGTGGGCAGATGGGCATCCAGTTGTCGTTCTCTTCCGCCTATCACCCCCAGACCAATGGAGCCGCTGTGCGTGCCAATCAAGGACTGGAACAGTTCTTGCGCTGTTTTGTAACCAATCATCATGACAATTGGGCCGACTTGTTGCCTTGGGCGGAGTTTGCCAGGAATTGTGCAGTTAATTCATCGTCCGGGAGTTCCCCCTTTCTCATTAATTAAGGGTTCCAGCCCTGCCTACTCCCGGACTCGTTCCAGGCACAACAAATTCCAGTTCTGGATGAGCATATTGAGCAGCTTCGCTCCACTTGGGCACAGGTGCAGAGGACCCTCAGCCAGTCATTTCAGCGTTACCAGAAGCATGCCAATCGTAGACGGCGGCCAGCGGTTTCCTTTCAGGTGGGGGATAGAGTATGGCTTTCCTCCAGAAATCTCAAGTTGCAGGTGCCCTCCAATAAACTGGCACCTCAGTTCATTGGGCCATTTAAAGTTATCCGCAAGGTGAATCCAGTTTCATATGCATTGGAACTTCCAGCTTCTATGCACATACATAATGTGTTCCATGTATCTCTGTTAAAACCTTTGGTTTGCAACCGCTACACTACTACTCCAGTGGTTCCTGGGCCGGTGGATGTTCAAGGCCAGGAGGAATATGAGGTTCAGAGTATCATTGACTCTAGGAGATTTAGTGGGAAGTTGCAATACTTGGTCCACTGGAAAGGATATGGCCCTGAGGAACGCTCCTGGGTAGATCAGAGGGATCTCCATGTGCCCAGGCTGTTGTGCAACTTCCACTCTAAATACCCTCAGAAACTAAGACCTCCGGCAGGGAGAGGGGGTCTTTGAGAGGGGGGTACTATCACGGTCCCCGTGATTCTGTGTGTCACTCTCATCTGTGCTGCTCCCGGATTGGTTGAGCTGTGTTGGCCCGCCCCTGGTTACCTGTTTTATTCTGGCCACTGGCACCTGTCAGGTGCCGTTTCGTGGTGTTTCTGAGCCAGCGTTGCTGTTGCAGTATTCCAGTATCCTGATCTACTGTGTACCGACTAGGCCTGTATCGACGACGTTCCTGTGTTCCTGTTCCATGATTGACCCGGCCTGGCTAACTTCCTGCGTGTTCCTGATCCGGCTTGTCTGCGAATCTCCTACGGCATCCGACCCGGCCTGGCTGACGATCCTTCTCCGTTACTGATCCGGCTTGTCTGAGAATCTCCTGCGTGTCCTGACCCGGCCTGGCTGACGACTGACTCCTGCGATTGCCTCTGTTCCTGCCATTCTGACGGACGGTTTCTGTTGTCGCCTCGGCAACATTCCTATACTGCAGTGTGTGAATGAGCCTCCGCTTCTCCGTTGCTGAGCCTTCCATTGTTGTTTTACGTGTGCTGAGTCCAGACCCTTACTGTGCTGTGTTGGTTTTGGTACATAGACGCTGGTGTTGCCTCATCCGATTACTGCTACTCTTCCTCCTATTGCCTCAGCCTGTTACGCTGTCTCTGTGAGCCGGCCGCTTGTGGGCCTCAGTAGTCGGCGGCTCTACCTTGACAGAGCAGTGGTTCCGTTACACCCGTTGGCTGTTGGCAAGCAGTACTGAACCCAGTGGTCTCCGTTACGCCCGTGGGGGGCTATCGACACAAGCAATCACGATACTAGTAGTCTTCGGTTACGCCCGTGGGTGCTATTGGCTCAAGCAATCACAATACTAGTAGTCTCCGGTTACGCCCGTGGGGGATATTGGCTCAAGCAATCACGATACTAGTAGTCTCTGTTTACGCCCGTGGGGGCTATTGGCTCAAGTATCACGGTACTCTTGGTCTCCGTTACATCCGTGGGGGCTACCACCTTATCACCTGCAGTTCCTGTTCAGTCGCAGTTATATGCTACAGCTTCAATGGAATGGACTTGGGTGCTATCATCCAGTACATATCACTATATGCAGCACCAAGGGCGTGCCTAACACCACATTTGAGACTGATTACCAATACTATTAACCTCTTGTTCCTTGTTTTGTGCCAGTACTAGACATGTGCGAATTCATTTGGAGACATTCGGATTTCGTCGAAAATGGGGTCATTCGGAGACATTCGGCCAATCTGAAACTCATGGGTCATTCGGAAAAAATGATCCGACTCCAAACAGCCCAGGTCCGAAATTCGTCGAAACTTTCGGAAGTTTCGGCAATCGACACATTTCCAAAAGTTTTGACTACTTTTGACCAGGACTTTTTTGTACTTCCTGTGCGCGCTCAATTACTTTCCCTCCATAATTTTCCCTCCATGTCTCTAGTCCAATTCCATTCTCCGTTTCATGCACTACTTCCCTCTTTTGTCTGTATTCGAATAGCCTTCTTCATTTCATGATGGGGGTTGGACTAATGACACAGTCACACAGACAGACAGCCTGCATTTCCTCATTGCGTTGTTGGAGCTCAGAGAGAGAAGAGATTAGAGAGTGTACAGTTGTTGTGTAGGCAGGCAGGTAGCATTAGGCTAGGCACAGGTAGGCAGCCAGCATTAGTTCCAGTTATTGCCACTGCAAGAGCAAGTAATATTTGTTACTGTGCAAAATATAAAAAAATATTAGGTATTTGTTCGAATACAGGGCCGGCCCTTACACGGGTCCCAGTGGGTCCATGGACTCAGGCGGCACTTTGACAGGGGCGCAATTTGCCGTCCCATAGCATGTTTATTTTGTGCTCTTCCGCCAGTTCTGTGTTGCAGGGTGTCCCATCAGTGTGACTGTCAGCAGCCGGGCAGCCCTATGCTCACTCAGTGGCGATGCCTGTTGGCTGCTTCAGTGACGTGAATTATGTGATAGTGAAACATTATGCCTATTTTGTATTGTTTATCGCCCACCTAAAGTCAAGACTTGAGTAAATAGGTCTACCTTCCCAGATTTGCTAGAGAGGTTTTACAAATACAGGAGGGTGCCCCCTGTACAAAATGAGTCTAAACATTTGGGATCCCTAGTATGAGTGCACAATAGTGCATGATGTGTCCTGAACAGGATTGCTGTGAGGTGTCTCCACCCAGAAGGTGCTGTCCGGGCTGAGCTTCAACATTGTGACGAGTGACCAACTAAGAGCACCGTGCCAGACTTAATCTGCAGCCATAGCATCACCCCCTCCTACTCTCCGGGTCCCGCTGACTGGCAATAACAGGTGAGTCACTAAGATCTGAAGCCTTTCTGGAAGTCCTGTCACTTGGAAAGGGGCTAGTATTACTTGGGGGAGTTGCCTCGTGTGTAAATAATTTCTAGGTGGGAGATGAATGTGCATCACTTATGTGTTTCCTAACAGTAGTTAGAATACAACTCCCATCATCCCCTGATTATGACGTTGGGAAATGCCCAGCAATTACCGTAGAGCCCTGTATTGCACACTCACGGAAAACTGTGATATTGCTATACTAAGACAATGCTGTGGACCCCTCTTCAGAATAGATGTCAAGCATTTTTTTTTAGTTCTCTCCTGTGTTGCAGTTTGTTCACAACAGAATGTCTCAATTTTTCTTTTTAACACATTACATCTATCACATTACAATCATTGATGTTTATTCTTGATGTAGTATGAAACACTACAATGTATATACACATAGAGTTATCTGATATGAGGGGAAATCAGGATAGGAAAACGAAAGAGAGGAATTTGGGTTTTAAAAGGGACAGTAGGGTAGGAGGCTGGTACCAGAAAATGAAACCTTAATCTTTACCCATGTACTAACATAGAATGTGACATGTAGTTTGTCCATGTTCGAGTCGACCACTTATGTTGAGTAGGATGTGACAGGCATGGGTTTTCGATGTTCGAGCATATGCTATATTGAAGGACAGGCATGGGGTTTCGATGTTCGAACATGCTAAATTGAATGACAGGCATGGGTTCTCGATGTTCGACGTTTGCATTGTGACTGGCATCCCATGCTGGAGTAGAGGTGACATGCACAGACTGGCAATGTACGACAATGTCTGTTTTTGGGATGGATCTTTTTCTAAATGCACACCCTGTCTGCAAAGAATGATAGCAGCGTGCACGGAGGCGCACTGCTATAATTTAACCCATGTTAAATTCGGCCGAATAATTCGGAATGGATCAGAATTTCGTCCGAATCGAATAGGCCCGGTCCGAAATTAGGATCATCCAAATTAGAAAAAAAAAAATTCGTCCGAATTCGAATTTTACCAAAAATTTTGCCCGTGCACAAGTCTAGCCAGTACCGCCCCAGTGGCGACCTTGTCATTTATTTTGCTTTAATAAAACTCTATTTGTTTTATCTAACCACTGTCTGAGTGTCTGGAAACCGTAACACAGTGAAACCTTCGGCCTCTACGAAGAGGTAAGTAAAGTGCAGTGGAACCTTCGGCCTCTATGAAGAGGTAAGGCAAATGCAATGGTACCTTCGGCCCCTGCGAAGGGGTAAGGCAAGTGCATAGATACCTTCGGCCTCTATGACGAGGTAAGGACAGTATAGTGATATCTTAGCCTCTACAAAGAGGTAAGGAAAGAGTGATTTTCCGTCACTTTCTATGAAGATAAAAGTAAGTGCTGTGCTATCTTTAGCTTCTACAAAGAGGCAAGGCAAATTAAATAGTCCTTTTGACCTCTATGTAGAGTTAATGAAGGTGCAGTGGACCTTTAACCCCTAATAATACATTTAAGTGCGGTTGAACCTTCTGTTCATATAATGAGTGAGCGGGGTTATGGTGGAGGAGGAAGGATGGAAGTGCAATATAGTGCAGCGACTGGCATAAGCTTGACCGGACGTGAGTAACTGTAGGCAGCAAGGCCTCATAAGGATGTGACATGAGGGGGGAGTGACTTAATATAAATAATAGCTTACCTTAGGATGAGTCTGATGAACTAGTGTTGAGAACATAAACTAATATTATATTAAACCATCATTAATGGTACAGATTAATAAACGTAGGAGGAGAAGTAAAGTAAACTACCTGGTGGGTAATTACTCTTTGCAGAAAAGCTGGACCCTTTAAGCATTAAAGACGTTGTGAAGGTCCGGCACGCAAATTTAATAAATCTGGACGATCTGCTGACTGCTAGCATTAGCAGAACCTGCTAGATGAAAAATAGAGTGTGGGGGGGTAACAAAAAGGGGGGAAAAAGAGGTGTCGGTGAGAGATCTGTGGTGATGTCTTGTTCACTATTGCTAGTGTTAAATTCATTAAAATAACAATAGATGCTTACATAGAAATGCACTTATTTAAAGATAACCAAACGTTATTGTTCAAACAGTCAAGGTTCAAGGGATCCTAAAAAGAGAAAATTCACATACATGTAAATTATTAAACAAGGCATGAAACACAAATCAGCAGGGTTAAATTTCAGGTTAAATATGGGAGTCTAAGATGACTGTGGAACCACCTTATGAGTGCTTTAGAAAATGATCCATAATAGACCACAGATATGAACCAGTTAACTGTTCTGAACAGGTGACAAGAATGCACAATTGGATGTATGACTAATAGGAGCAGTCAGCTTTGTTCAAATGCATAATTTCAGTTCTTGCAAAACACCTTAACTCACTTAGATATGAGTCCCTGTGCCAAGATTAATTGATAATGTTCTCAATGTAAAATGTAGTCATTTATATTACATGAGAAGCAATAAAACCTCCCAATAACTCCCCACCTTTATCACTTTGAACAGAGAATCCTCTTGTGCAAAAGAAAACTACTCCAATCCGTGCTAGATGTCAGGCCCACAGAGGCAGACCTGACAGCCGCTGGCATGTTATTTACCAAGTTAAAGCAGGGAGAGTGGGTGAGTCCCCATAAATGTAGTTGGTACAATAATGCTGTATACCCATTTATTTGCAGATAAGAAAATACACCAAGGGAAATAAGCATGGGTAGTTTGTAGTGAGGGCTTAGCATTTACCAAGTGTTAGCTACCGTTATAACCGGGAGGAAATGCAGTCAATAGTACCAATGAAATGTGCAGCTTCAGCGTTAACTCAGAGGACAGTTCTTGCTTACCTAACTCGGATCGTAGAACCGGAAGTGACGCAGCCGCTAGAACCGGAAGCGACGTCGCCGCTATACTTACGAACCGGAGCGAACGACGACCAGGCACAAAGACGGAGCGCCCCGTGGGAGAGACTTCAAGAGGCATTTAAAGCCTGCAGCCCCTCCCACAAATTCAGGCCCAGCCTTCCACTTATCCATATCAACCCCCAATCGCCTTTTGACTGTCCATTCAATCAGTTTATCCAATCTTTCTGTTGTGAAAAAAATCATAAATTGTCTGTGCTAACTCAAATTCAGCGAAGAGTGAGACAGTATTTGCAAAATCTACTTCAAAGTCATAACATGGAATGGAAAGCCTAATTATGAGAATATACATATGTTGGAGGGCTTTTCCTGATGCGTAAAAGGATACTCCCAAAGTTGTTTCATGGTTCTTTCAAAGGTTATTGGAGAGCTAAATTGCAATTTTCCAATAATTTGAGTTCAAAATGTGTTGACCGTTGGCGATGCTACAGTTATCTATGGAAATATTGCATCTGTGACACTTAACTCTTCTCACATAATAATAGAAGCTATGTTACCTGGCTGCAAGAATTATGAATACAAACTGTGAAAACATTTGCTCTGGAATAACTTTTACTGAAGAACCTTCCAGCAGTAGAAGTATCCTTTTTTCTTAGCAGAAAAAGCCATTTAACATAAATATTTTCATATTAAGGGTTCACTGCTGTTTTTAAAAAATGCCATAAAAGCATGAGGCCCAGACTGCACCCAAAGAGACTTAACTTGGAATGGTTCCTTTCACAATAATTTTTCAGATAGAAAGTTCTGGACTACTAATTTTGTCAGATATGTTGTCCTGTTGTTCTGGGATATGCTTCAGTATAGAATCTTTCAGAACTATATGCCCCAATCTAACATCTTGTGTAAACCACTCCTATCCATTTCTTCTTTTCTAGATTTTGTGTGGTTTGCTCCAGTGATGTAATATCCCTTGTCTTGTGTTCCAGATTGTCTTCTTTGTACCAAACCCATCTTGACTAATTATAAGACATCTGTTCTGTTTTACTGCCTGTGTTCACATCTGGTTACAACTCTTGCTTAGCCTGACTACTTCTAAACTGTCTAGTAATAAGACCACTGCTCTGTATAATTATGTCTGATCTTCACTTCTGGATATGTCTCCTACTCAGTCTGCTCCATGCAACCAATTACAATCTGTTTCATTTGGATAGTTAGATGACAACTTTGTAATTGTCTGATCTTATCTACTCTGCATAAACTTTGAGAGGGGAAGCTCCGTCCTTCAGGGCTCTCTAGAGCAACAGCCTCTCCAGGTGCTTGGAGTTGAGTGATTTCTAGGTTAAAGACAAGAGGTCCTGGGATGATGTTTCTCAAATGACTGCTCCCCAGTCATGTGTGCTCCCCTCCAATGTGACAATCAGCCAGCTTGTGATTAACCATGGGTAACCTTTTGCACCTATGGGTAAAGATGGGTAAAAGGTCCACTGGAATTTTCATGTAAAGTGCACAAATTGTTGCTTTTCCAACAGAATTACGTGTGCTTAGAAAATACAAAAGTTTCCACCTTGCAGCTGAGTAAGAGGTGTTGGAGGAATACTGTTGCTTAAGTGGTTGAATTCCATAGCAGCAGTCTAGTAGAAGCAGTGTTAAGCAGAGAAGACAAGCATATATTGCTGCTGCCACCTCCCACACAATATTCCTTATGACTCAGACACAAGAGCCCACTAGCAACAGATAGTGCTTCCATAACTCCCACAACATCCCTTGCGGCTCACAGGTGCCAGAGTCCTCCAGCAGCAGATAGTGCTGTCAGCAGCACCACCAAATCCCTGTTACACCAGAGTCCACCACCACCAGCTCATCCTCTGTGATTCAGAGACTTCAATCAGCACTAAATATTGTTGCACTTGCCACCAACTCAGTAGACAGTGCTGTCACCACATTTACCTGTGACATCAGGTGTACCACCTCCACTTAGGTCACACACACACCACTACAATGAGTAAAAGAGAAAAAGAAGAAGAAGAATGTGGTGGTGCTGCTGCTGATAAAGGTTGGTACCAGTGGTAACATGATGAGAACTTTCCTCACTTATAGAAAACAGGAGTGGAAGAGCGACATGGAGGGAATGGGAGTAACAGACATGATGTCGTTTGGTGTTGATATAGTTGTAGATGCTACTGAATTCTCTTACTCCCAGTCTCGCCAGCATTATCAGATATTACAGGATAATCAGACTGGTGTTTCCACCATGCTGAGTACTGGTGGGAGTA
This sequence comes from Rhinophrynus dorsalis, assembly GCA_037306005.1. Taxonomy (NCBI): domain Eukaryota; kingdom Metazoa; phylum Chordata; class Amphibia; order Anura; family Rhinophrynidae; genus Rhinophrynus; species Rhinophrynus dorsalis. Next base: position 390,887,991 of record CM074722.1, read on the forward strand.
GGGGTCATAATCCCCACCCCAGACTGTGGTGGTGGTATTGGACATACCAGCAGTTGTGTGGGATAGGTGGTTCCACTTCCTAGCACTAGTGTCTATTAGGCAGTAGCATCAGAAACAGCAGAACAAGATACTTCAGGTGCATCTGAGGAGATGTGCAATCAGCAACATCTCACTCCCTGAAATTGTAGGTGTGGGAATATTTTATTTAGCTACAGGAACTGTGCAATCATCTTCAACCTCAATGTGCACAGTCTGTGAGAAAGTTGGGAAGAATGGGAAGAGGTGTCATATAGTGATGAGCGAGCACCCCAATGCTCGGGTGTTCGGGTGCTCTGACCGAGCACCCCCGGAGGCTCGAGTGCTCGGCCGAGCACCCGAGCCCCATTGAAGTCAATGGGAGGACTCGAGCATTACACCAGGCACCCCCTGCTCTGATGAGGGGAGGGTGCCTGGTCCATAGGAAAAGGGCGGAAAATGATGGAAACACCACAGAAATGGTTCAGGGACAGCATAGGGAGGATGTCTGGATGCATCTTGGACTCCAACATCGCTGCTGGGAACGATCTTTCGCCCGTAGTACGCCATTTTTACAGACTGACCGTAAAACACACAAATAGGAAAATAAAAACGACTTTAGGCGAAAAATTGTTACCAAACAGTATTTGCTGTATATTTACTTGTATATCATCTGCAAATTCTTCCAAAAATGTCCTCGATTTTTCTGAAGTGAGGCCATGATTAAGAGGGAAACGTGCGCAGAGGCAAATTCTCCCAAAAATTTCCTTGATTTTTCTGAACTGAGGCCATAATTAAGAGGGAAACGTGCACAGAGGCAAATTCTCCCAAAAATTTCCTCGATTTTTCTGAACTGGGGCCATGATTAAGAGGGAAACGTGCGCTGAGCCGACCATCTAAAACATTATGGGTGAGGGTCTGCTGCGGAGCTGACCATCCTAAACATTATATGCGAAGGCCCGCTAGTGAGCTGACGCTATAAAACATTATATGAGAGGGCCCGCTAGAGAGCTGACCCAATAAAACATTATATGAGAAGGCCCGCTGGTGAGCTGACCTATACAAAAATTGTCAAACAGGGCCCGCTAGTGAGCTGGCCCTATATAAAAATTATATCACAGGGCCCGCTGGTGAGCTGGCCCTATATAAAAATTATATCACAGGGCATATGGAAGAGGAGGAGGAGGATGAGAAGATTAAGAGTCAACCATATACCCATTTTTTGGGTGGAAGGGGTGAATGGGAATACAGAGTATTCCCATCATTGTAAATAACATATATAAAGTGAGTTTATGTTCCCCCGGGGCTTTCCTCCAGTGGAGTGGAGAAGTCAGGGGAAATCCAGGCCTTGTTCATTTTTATAAGTGTCAACCTATCAGCATTGTCGGTGGAAAGGCGGATACGCTTATCTGTTATGATGCCACCAGCAGCACTAAATACCCGCTCAGACAGAACGCTGGCGGCAGGGCAGGCCAGCACCTCCAAGGCGTAGAGTGCCAGTTCATACCACATGTCCAGCTTGGACACCCAGTAGTTGTAAGGCACAGAGGGATCATTGAGGACGCTGACACGGTCTGCTACGTACTCCTTCACCATCTTCCAAAACTTTTCCCTCCTTGTGACACTAGGCTGCGCATCAGGGTGAGGGTGCTGGCGGGGTGTCATGAAGGTGTCCCACGCCTTGGAGAGTGTTGCCCTGCCTTTGTCGGAACTGCTGTGTGCTCCCCTTTTCTCCCCTTCTCGGTTGGCCAAGGTAGCACGTACTCTGCCGCCAGCGTTGTCAGATGGAAAATTTTGGAGCAATTTTTCGACAAGAACTTTCTGGTATTGCACCATTTTGCTTGTCCTCTCCACCGGAGGAATGAGAGATGAGAAATTCTCTTTGTAGCGGGGGTCCAGAAGGGTGAACACCCAGTAATCCGTGTTGTCTAAAATGCGTATAACGCGTGGGTCACGGGAAAGGCAGCCTAACATAAAGTCAGCCATGTGTGCCAGAGTACCAACAGGCAAGATTTCGCTGTCCTCACCAGGAGGATGACTCTCAATCTCCTCATCCTCTTCCTCCTCTTCTGCCCACCCACGCTGAAGAGATGTAACTAAAGTTCCATGGCTACCCTCTGTAGCGGAGGCAACCGTGTCTTCCTCCTCCTCCTCCTCCTCCTCCGCCTCCTCCAATTGTCACTGAGAAGATGAAGTGAGGGTGCTCTGGCTATCACCTTGTGTAAGCTCTTCCTCCCGCATTTCCACCTCTTCCACATGCAAAGCGTCGGTTTTAATTGTGAGCAGCGAGCGTTTCAGTAGACACAGAAGTGGGATGGTTACACTGATAATAGCGTTATCGCCGCTCACCATCTGTGTCGATTCCTCAAAATTGCGTAAAACCTCACAGAGGTCTGACATCCATTCCCACTCCTCACTTCTGATTACAGGAAGTTGAACGGAGAGGCGACGACCGTGTAACAGCTGGTACTCCACTACTGCCCTCTGCTGCTCACAAAGCCGGGCCAACGTGTGGAAGGTGGAGTTCCAGCGCGTGCTCACGTCACACAGCAGCCGGTGAGCTGGCAATTGTAAGCGCTGCTGCAGCTTCAACAGGCCGGCTGAAGCTGTTGATGACTTACGGAAATGTGCACACACGCGGCGCACCTTGGTCAAGAGATCATGCACATTGGGGTAGGTTTTTAGAAATCGCTGAACCACTAAATTAAATACATGTGCTAGGCATGGTACGTGTGTGAGCTTGCCGAGCTCCAAAGCCGCCACCAAGTTACGCCCATTATCACACACAACCATGCCTGGTTGCAGGTTGAGTGGCGAGAGCCACTGCTCGGTCTGGTGACTAATCCCCTGCAACAGCTCTGAGGCCGTGTGCTGTTTGTCCCCAAGGCAGATCAGCTTCAGCACGGCCTGTTGACGCTTCCCCACTGCAGTGCTACACTGCTTCCAGCTACCGGCTGATGGGTGAGTGGCGCTGCGCGCAGAGAATTCGGAGGTGGAAACGGAGGAGGAGGAGCCAATAACGTAGGTGCTGGTGGAAACCCTGATGGAGGTAGGGCCCGCAATCCTCGGCGTGGGTAGCACCCGTGCCATCCCAGGGTCCGAGTCGCTCCCAGCCTCCACGACATTCACCCAGTGTGCCGTCAGGGAAATGTAGCGTCCCTGGCCACAAGCACTTGTCCATGTGTCAGTCGTTAAGTGGACCTTCCCAGTAACTGCGTTGGTCAGGGCACGGGTGATGTTACGGGACACATGGTGGTGTAATGCGGGGATGGCACACCGGGAAAAGTAGTGGCGGCTGGGGACCGCGTACCGAGGGACAGCTGCTGCCATCAGGCTGCGGAAGGACTCAGTCTCCACAAGCCTAAATGGCAGCATTTCGATGGCCAGTAATTTGGAAAGGTGTGAGGTTAGTGCTATGGCCTGTGGGTGGGTGGCTGGGTATTTTCGCTTGCGCTCAAATGCCTGGGGTAACGACATTTGGACGCTGCGCTGGGACAGGGAAGTGGATGTGGTCGCTGATGGTGCTTCAGATGGTACAGGTGCAGGGCGGGAGGTATGCGGGCCTGCGCCTTCGACAGGCAATTGGCCGGCACTGAAAACAGGGGAAGAGGAGGCAGTGGTGTGGCCTGCAGACACAGTTTGGCGATCCGGGCGTTCCTCCCACTTATTACGGTGCTTGGATGCCATGTGTCGGATCATGCTGGTGGTGGTGAGGTTTCTAGTGTTCATGCCTCGGCTCATTCTGGTGTGGCACAGGTTGCAAACTACAATTCTTTTGTCGTCCGCACTTTCCTTAAAAAAACACCATACCGCGGAACACCTACCCCTTGGCAAGGTAGATTTACGCAAGGGGGTGCTCCGTGGAACATTTGCGGGCCGGTTTGGTGCGGTCCGCCTTCTTTCTGTAGCCACACCACTGCCTCTTCCAGCCTGTTGCGGTGCTGCAGATGGCTCACCCTCAGGACTGCTGTCATCGCTCAGCTCTACACCTTCCCAGGTGGGGTCAGTCACCTCATCGTCCACCAAGTCCTCCTCCACTTCCTCACTCTGATCATCCTCCTCATGTCTTGATCCCACCACATACTCAGTCATTGACAACTGTATATCATCCTCCTCAACAAGGTCTTGAGACAGTAATAGTGGTTGATTTAATGGCAACTGTGTCTCATCATCATCATCATCCACTACTTCCTTTGACCTTAAATGCCGTTCACATCTGTCATCTTCTTGTGATTGGGTACCCTCTAGAGGTTGTGAATCAGGGCACAAGATGTCATGTTCCTCTGCAAGCGTGCTTGGAGAGAGGGTCAAATGAAGGATTGGTGATGAGACGAACTCCTCACTATATCCCAGTGTGGGATCACTTCTTTGACCAGACCGTCTATGGTGGGAGGAAGGATGATCAGAGTGAGGATTATGTTGACCAGACTCTTGGCTACTGAGAGTGGACTTGGTGGAAGACAGGGTGGTGCTTAACCGACTGGAAGCAGTATCAGCTGACATCCAACCGACCACCTGTTCGCAGTGGTCGGACCTCGAGAGTGATGTCCTGCGACGCCCTGTAAAATGAGACATGAAGCTAGGTATGGTGGATGTCTTTCTTTCTTGTGCTCTGGCACCAGGCACAGTTTCTACGCGTCCTGACCCGCGCCCTGAACTATCAGAATCACGTCCACTTCCCCGTCCCTTTTTACCCGCCTTCTTCATATTACACGGAATATGTGCTGCAAATCTGCAACTCTGCACAGTACACAGAATGTGCTGCTAAACTGCGGTGACGCACACTGAATGGAATATGTGACTTTGATATTTTACAGTTTGAAGACTTAACAGTATTTCTTCCTATTCTGCAACTCTGTACAGTACACAGAATGTGCTGCTAAACTGCGGTGACGCACACTGAATGGAATATGTGACTTTGATATTTTACAGTTTGAAGACTTAACAGTATTTCTTCCTATTCTGCAACTCTGCACAGTACACAGAATGTGCTGCTAAACTGCGGTGACGCACACTGAATGGAATATGTGACTTTGATATTTTACAGTTTGAAGACTTAACAGTATTTCTTCCTATTCTGCAACTCTGCACAGTACACAGAATGTGCTGCTAAACTGCGGTGACGCACACTGAATGGAATATGTGACTTTGATATTTTACAGTTTGAAGACTTAACAGTATTTCTTCCTATTCTGCAACTCTGCACAGTACACAGAATGTGCTGCTAAACTGCGGTGACGCACACTGAATGGAATATGTGACTTTGATATTTTACAGTTTGAAGACTTAACAGTATTTCTTCCTATTCTGCAACTCTGCACAGTACACAGAATGTGCTGCTAAACTGCGGCGACGCACACTGAATGGAATATGTGACTTTGATATTTTACAGTTTGAAGACTTAACAGTATTTCTTCCTATTCTGCAACTCTGCACAGTACACAGAATGTGCTGCTAAACTGCGGTGACGCACACTGAATGGAATATGTGACTTTGATATTTTACAGTTTGAAGACTTAACAGTATTTCTTCCTATTCTGCAACTGTGCACAGTACACAGAATGTGCTGCTAAACTGCGGCGACGCACACTGAATGGAATATGTGACTTTGATATTTTACAGTTTGAACACTTAACAGAATGTGCTCTAATCTGCAACTTTGCACACAAAAACGGAATGTGCTCTAATCTGCAACTTTGCACACTAAACAGAATGTGCTCTAATCTGCAACTTTGCACACTAAACAGAATGTGCTCTAATCTGCAACTTTGCACACTAAACAGAATGTGCTCTAATCTGCAACTTTGCACACTAAACAGAATGTTCTCTAATCTGCAACTTTGCACACTAAACAGAATGTGCTCTAATCTGCAACTTTGCACACTAAACAGAATATATGAATTTTTTTTTTTTTTTGTTTTTTTTCCCCCCACACAAAATAAACTGCTGCCCCCACACACAGTAGTCCTAAAAGGGACTTTTGGTTCTTTTTTTTTCACAATTGCTTTTCTTCTCCCTACACTGACTTTCCCTTCCTATCCTCATCTCTCCCTGGCTAAGACTGAGCCGAACTCGCTGGTCAGGTGCTATACAGCACCCGACCACGGGTTCTGGCCAGCCAATCAGTGTAATGCCAGCAGCCAACATGGCTGCTGGCATTACACTGATGTCAGAGCCTCCCTGCACGTTTATTGGCTGCGCAGCAGCCGCGAAACGTGCGGGGAGGAGACCCGAACATGGCGGGCGAGCACATGCGGTACTCGTACGAGTACCGCCATGTGCCGAGCAGAGCGATGCTCGAGCCGATCCGAGCATCGGCCGAGCATGCTCGCTCAACACTAGTGTCATACCTTGGCACATCCTCCATAATGAACATATGAAGCATAACCATCCCAGAGTGTATGGGAAACATGTGGAACTCTCCCCCAAGAAAACAATCAGGTGCTGCTGTCACTGTGCTTTCTCTGACCCCACCGTTAGGAATGCTGTGGTATAATATGGGATGGGATATACCCAAAGTTATTAAAAGTACTTAAGCGTGTTCTGGCAAAACCTTTAACATACTTATTCAATCACTCACTATATACAGGAGTAGTTACAGAAGATTGGAAGGTGGCAACTGTAGTACTGCTTCACAAAAAGGTTGAAGGGAAAAGTCTAACAACTAGAGACCAGTAAGTCTTAAAGGGATAGTAATGTCTCATAATAAAAGCAGCTCTAATTAATCATCATAGTATTTGGACCTTGGAGAGTGTTATTTCAATTCTGTCAGAGTTGTAGATCAAGAGTAATTCAATGACAAAGTGTCCCCCTTCCGCCCCTTTTACTGATGTAACATTTTTCAGCTAGAGCAGAAGGGAGGTACCCAGGTAGATTGCAGAGAGGGACAATCTTCATTTAAGATAAGGGAAAAACCTGAAAATATTGTCAAGGGAGGCAGGGCTTTCATTGTTTTCATTGTAAGAAGATTGTCCCCTGCTGTTATCTGTATGGTCTTACAGCTAGATTCCCCATCTGAGAAGAGATGGCTTACACTAAGAAAAAGGGGCGGGAGGGGAAACTTTGCTTGTGAATATCTCTTAAACCATAAAGGTTTGAGAGATAAGACTTATATCATTCTTCATATTTTTTTAATGCCTACAAAATAAAATAAAGTTAAAACGAAGTGTTACTATCCCTTTAAGTCAGTAGTGGGAAACCATGTTAAAGGAAATAATTGTTAAATATCTGAATTTAAATGGCTTGCAAAATCCCCAACAGCTTGGGTTTACAGCAGGGAGATTTTGTAAAGCTAACCTCATAGATTTTTTTGGATTGGGTAACTAAAATAGTAGACCAAGGGGGAGCAGTAGATATTGCTTATCTAGATTTCAATAAAGAATTTGACACTGTCCCTAATAGAAGACTCATTAATAAATGTCTGTGTTTGGGTCTGAATGTAAAAATAGTTGAATGGATAAGACATCGAATGAGTAATAGGAGACAGAGGGTTGTAGTTAATGAAAAATATTCAGATGAAGGTCATGTTACTAGTTGGGTACCTCAGGGATTTGTACTGGGGCCAATTATTTTTAATATTTTTATTAGTGATATTGCAAAAAGGCAAGGTATGTCTTTTTGCATATGATACAAAGATCTGCAACAGGTTATACATTCCTAGGGGAATAAGCCAAATGACAAATGTTTAAGGTAAATTAGAAGAATGGACAAGAGTGTGGCAGCAATAGAACGAAAAAACAAGGTAGCACTTAATCATAATAGAGTTCATAAAATTGACATCATGAGTGAGTTACGAAATCCATCTTTCAAATCCCTCAAGGTGCTGACTCCAAACAAACTTTCAAACTGTCCTTGACACATGTTGGCCAAAATTGAATCACACTCTTGAAATACAGAAAACTTTGCTTACTCATAGTCTGTGAGTGCTCAGTGTACTGTATCTGTTTTTATCGCTATGCAAATAAAGAAGAGATTTTATCTACCATCTATTCTGTATTTCAAGAGTGTAATTCAGTTTTGCCCTACAAGAGTGTGGCAGCTATAGTTTAATGTTGAAAAATGTAAAATAATGCAATTGGAATGTAAAAATCCAAAGGCAGAATATACTATTAAGGGTATTGTGCTGTCAGAAACAACAGAGGAAAGGTATTTGGGAATAATTATTTCTGATGACTTAAACGTAGGCAGGCAATGTAACAAAGTGGCAGGGAATGCAAGCCTGGTGCTAGGTTGTATAGCTATGAGCATTAGTAGCAGTAAAAGGGACATGGTCATTTCACTCTACAGATCTCTGGTTAGACCTCAACTAGAGTATTGTGTGCAATACTGGAGATTTCATCTCCAGAAGGATATAGATACTCTAGAGAGTATTCAGAGAAGGGCTTCTAAAATGGTAGATGGTGTACAGGAGAAGAAATATCAGGATAGAGTAAAGGATCTGAACATGTAAAGCTTGGAGGAGAGAAGAGAGAGAGGGGATATAATAGAAACATTTAAATACATGAAGGGATTCAACAAAGTGCAGAAGAGAAGTACATTTCAAAGGAGTAAGAGGCCATAGTTTAAAACTGGAGGGGCAGAGGTTTAGATGTAATGTAAGAAAGTTTTACTTTACTAAGAGGGTAGTAGATAAGTGGAATAGCCTACCAGCAGAAGTGGTAGACGTTAATACAGTAATTTAATTTAAGCATGTATGGGATGGGCATAAGGCTGTCATGGATATAAGACAAGACCATGGACCAAATAAGGATAGAGTAGAAAAATGGGCAGACTAGATGGGCTGAATGGTTCTTATCTGCTGTCAAATTCTATGTTTTTGATGTTTCAATAAAATCCCACAAAAGAGGTGTGAGGCATTAGCCCACCCAGCCAAGAATGCTGATATTGTCACCTGTCTCATTATCCCCACCTATTCTTAGAGCTATGATACAGGCTACTAATCATATTAGTAGTATCTAAGTTTCACCCCCTTCCCCCCATCACTCACACGGTCCTCCTCAGAAGTGGCACCGACACCAACATATTTGTTTGCCACCAGTACCACCAGCAGTCAGTGAATTTCTCCACACATTTTGTATTGTAATGGCCACAAATAGCAATAGCATTCAGAGAATGAGTGAGCAGCTGCTAATTGTCCACCCTGCAGAACACCTAGGGAGGGTCAATCATTTTTATTGAGTGTTATTGACTCATTTGAAGTGTCTTTCATTCACGAGACACTTTTTTATGCGAGATAAACAAGAGGCACAATGACTGACAACAGATTCACATTGTCAATATGTTTTATTAGAGCAGAAGTGCCAAGATGTTTGCACCCTGTTTGTCTCCCTCTTACAACATTTTCACACATAGTGCTCATTGCAGTTGTTTATAACTGCACAGTCCCTGATTTTAGGGGAAATTGAGGAGAAATATCATGGTGTTTGAACAGCTTCTACCCAGATACATCTGAAGTGGTGGTGGTTTGTCGTGGTAGTGCTGCTGCTGTCTCAGCACAAGGAGCATTATGATCTACCGTTGCTTGTCCCATGTCAATACTGGTACTGCTTCTCCCACCACAATCTGTGGGCATAATGATCCCAGCCCCTCTCCCACCACTAATAATATCCATGAGAGTAGTGGATATATCTGCCTGCTTCTGTAAAGTGACATTTGATATTCAGACAATTCAGCAGCAGCAGGCACTAAGTTACTAAACACCATAATGTCACTTGTGGGTGACATATGATATTCCTGGTGGTGGCTCACCTGGCTGTAGGTCTGAAGTCAGTTTTATTCAAGGCTTGCAGACAATATTTTGAAGGCTTGCCTTTATGCAAGCCTGCTAATAATTTGTTTCAAGGCTTGTTTTGCTCTAATCCTGCTAAAAAGTTTTTTCAAAAATATAAATAAAAAAGGTTGAATATAATGTGGTTTCCATGGATAGTGGTGTTGGAAATATAATGATGAAGAGTAGGAAGGCATGCTAGACAAATAATATGCAGTATCATGTATGAAAACTAACATTTCAGTATTATTTGTCCCAACTGTCATAGATGGTACTACATGCTTTGCATTCTTGTCTTGTGTGTTTTTCTTTACACCTCTGCTATATAATACTCATTGTGGAGAACCAGGTTAACTCCTCATGTCCCCGTGATGTGTAAGGACTGTGGGGTTACATGGACATTACAGGTAATACATCTTCCATGGAGTTTTTCCAGCTAAAGTCCTTTGAACTCACTGTTGCCATCTTTTGGTTGAGCCCTGTTATAGAAGCATGTGAACTGTCATCTAACACTGAATAGCAGTATTGCACTGATGCCATCTATTGTCTGAACCATGTATTATCCTGTCCTGTGAATTTCCATCTATTGGTTAAACCCTGCATAGCAGGATTGCACTTATGCCATCTATTGGTTGAACCCTGCTATGGAAGCACAGGCATTGTCCTGTCCTGTGAACTGTCATCTATTGTTTGAGGCCATGTACAACAGTATGGCCTGTGAGTTCAAGGCCATACTGAAATTTTCTACAATAAAGCTGATTGTTGTTTTTATATTTCCGGAGTTTTGTGGTGATTAACCATAGTGGTGCTGGCTCATTCTTGTTGTGTATGCAGTGGCCAATAGCCAGGCAATATGCCAATCCATTACTGTTGCCAGTTGTGTACCTCCAGTCTGTCTAAATTATATTCACATCCTACACCCCAATAATATGATATCCTGTGCTGTTTGTTATATGTTTTGTATTCTATGTGTTATGGTATTTTGTTAAATGCATGTAATGTCACCCTAAGTTAACTGTAGGTTATATTTAAATAAACTTAGAGCATTTTTCACTACCCCTGTAGCAGATGTCTAGGCTCTGTTATTGGGGGTGGGGGATTGAAAACACTAGGCCTGTCTAGCCAAAGGCACCTTGTTAAAGGCAGTGTTTTGCTATCAAGGCAGAGGGGTTAGCACCTGCCTGGTGGAAACGTTGGAGTAGATGGGAAGATACCTGCTCTGCAGCAACAGGGCAGAGGGGTTAGTGCCTGCTTGGAGGATTCATTGGAGCAGAGGGGACTATACCTGCTCGGTAGTAGCAGGGCAGAGGGGTTAGTACCTGCCTGGTGAGTCCCTTCCCAGGTCACTACACTAAGCGGGCTGGATGCACCTGAAGGAGAAGTTCCAGTGGCAAACAGTCTCGGCCTGTCTGGTGGTCCCTTGAGACCAATCCAGTACAAATGTCCTGGTAGGTGTCCCCCAATCTACAAAGGTGGATACCGAGGCTGCCACACTCATAGTATTAGATGTTGGTTAATTTTAAAAAATATAAGTCTACTTGCACTATTCATGGATAGATGTGTCCTACAGTCATTGAATATATAACTGCACTACAGTATGCATCATTGATGGCCTCACACAACTTTGCAAAGTGGTTCTTCATTTTTGGCCTACAATAATAATTCGATAATTTGTGTAGATGGAATAAATGAATTAGAGGGAAAATGTGGTTGAACAAAGGCATAAAAAAGACCAAAATTGCTTGGTTACTCTTGTGTAAAAACCCTTGGTTCTCCCTGGTTTTTAAGGGGTTAATGGAACTGATTCCTGAGCCAGCACAACTACCCATAAAGGTGTTCTCCTCAAAAGGCTTCAGAAGCTTACATACCTCAACATTTACTGCCACTGACCACATGACAAAGAATCCTTCTCCAAAGCCTTCCATTTATGCAATGCATCCTCACTATGGCACTATGGCCTTGTTCTTCTCATATAAATGCTTCAGCATGTACAATGTGGAATTCCACCTAACAGGGACCTCCATTTAAGCCCATGATAGGATTGTTGATTACTCTTAAGAAGCATGTAATGCATTGTACCACTTGCCGACACTATAGGACCAGCTACATTTGTATTTCTTTTGAGGGTTTCAGATTCTGAGGGAATTGGAGTAACAATTAGATTTATGACATGGTTATAGCAAGGAACATGCATCATATCTGCTATTCCACAGACAGATATTCTATTGGAGCCATTGGCAGAAGACACAAAACCATATTTCAAGGAGCAGAATACAAGCCGTTCATGTATAACCTGATGCCGTTTATTTAACACATCTACAGCTTTCTTCAACTGCTTGTCAAAGCAGTAGCTTAATTGTTTTAACAACATAGCTAGTGGTAGTGGTGGTGGTGTGGGCACTCTATGACACTTGTCACTGCTTCCATGCAATTTATTGACAAAACAGGAGGAAAATGTTGCCCCACTCAGCCATACACTACTGTTGAATAACCATCAGCAACAACACAGATTATCAACATCCACAACCTTCGCTATGATGAGTGCCCCTCAGAACCTCCTTAGCCAATGAAGTCCACATTATGAAGCTACTTAACTCATGATCCAAAAACTAAGCATGTGGCTATCTGTTGTCTCTGTAAAAAGCATGTGAGCAGGGGTAAAGCTGGCTAACCCCATAGGCACCACCTCAATGAGATCCCACCTGTAGCATAAACGTAGGTCTTACTGGGAGACATACTATCAACATGTCAGAGGTGCCACAACTAGCACAGAATCACTCAGAAAGGTCCTGGGGTTCTGGGGCACATAATAGAATTAGTGATGTTAATGGTGTGTCTGAGAGTTTGCCAAGAGTTTGTTCATGCCAAATAACACCTATGGCTCCTGCTGCAGGGGAATATGGTCCTGTAGAGGAGTATGGGTTTGCTGTAGGAGATGACAAGAGTTATAGACTATCCACACATGCTCTCTCCACCTCTACTACCACTCTACTTATGTTGTTAAAGGAATCAAGTTACAGGATTCTTCTGTCATGTATTGCCAACCCACACTCACTAAGGTCTTGGGAAGGAGTCAAAAATTTCACAAAAATAACCCCAAAGTGCACCTGTGGAATGGCAATGTTGCCAAGATGTTGGCAGTGGACATGCTGCTATATTCTTTTGTTGAAAGCCGAGAATTTAGAGAACTGATGTCATTTGGAGCTCCTCACTGGCATATCCCAGAACTGCAGTCCCAGAATTGTACAAGCAGGTGGTTAGTGTGGTGCGCAGGGGGGCTGGAAAGCTCATAAAACAAGACAATCCACCTGACAAAAGATTCTTGGACAAGTGGGAAGAGCACAGACTATATGACTGTGACTGCTCACTGGGTTTCCCTGCCACCACCACCAACACTACTAGCTAGCAGCATTAGGTGACAGACAGTAATCTTGCCTTTGGTCCTGGCAGTGTGATTAAAAGGCAGCAGCAGTAAGACTGCCCACAACATCGGCATGCCCCCTTGTGCATGTGGAGTTTTGAGAAACAGTCACATGAAGCCATAGATGCATTAAGTAAACTAAAGCAGGTATGGCTTGTACCCTGCTCCTTAATGTGATAGTAATAATTCAACTTTATTTTATATTGTAGCCATTAAAAAAACATTAAAAAAGATATAAGTCTTATCTCTCAAACCTTTATGGTTTGAGAGATATTCTCAAGTAAAGTTTCCCCCCGACTGACGTCAGCGCTCTAGCTGACAGATTTGGAATCCGGTCCGCAGACCAGCCGGCGGCTCTTCAGCAGAGCAGAGATCGCAAAATATATAAATAACAACTTCATTGGAATGGTCTACACAGTTTCCCTGGTTTGCAAGCACACTTTGTAGATCGTTCCAATGAAGTAGTTATTTTTAAATCTTGCAATCTCGGCTCTGCTGAAGAGCCACTGGCTGGTCTGTGGACCAGATTCCAAGTCTGTCAGCTAGATGGCAGACTTGACCAATACAGCCAGTCAGGGGGAAACTTTACTTGCGAATATCTCTCAAACCATAAAGGTTTGAGAGATGAGACATATCATTTTTAATGTTTTTTTAATGGCTACAATATAAAATAAAATTAAAGTATTACTATCACTATCACAGAATTTTCCAACTTTTTCAAGTAAGATAATTCACCATCTAACACAACTTATTCATTATTTTTTTGTACAGTGACAACTGCTTGTTTGACTTTAACCCTTTTAGTGCCAGTGGGGTACACAAAGCATTGCATACAAGGTGAGGAGGTAGAAGGAACTGCTCAAGTTGGAAAAGAGAAAAATATGGTCACCGAGTATTAGAACTACAATACTATAGTCTCACGGAAGTAGTAATACCCTATGACCCAGAGATCAGTTCAGCCCCTAACTAGGCTACCAGACTAGGATATGGATGTTGTAAATAAAAACAACCTTTATTGAAATATAATTAAAAACACAAACACACAAGCAAACAGCCCCCTTTCTTGTTAAGTTAAACCAAATCGGTGTGCGGGGAATAGTAAAAATGGGCTAATTAACCCATATGAGCACCTGAGTCAATAAAGGTGATCACAGTCAGCAGAAGAGTATGCTATCAACTCAGTATATAATGGATTATAATAAGATGGTACACTGAATCTGTTACAATAATTTGAACTCAGCGCTGCGGAATTAGTTGGTGCTATATAAATAAAGAATAATAATAATAACAACTAGAGGCCGGCATCAACAGCTGTTCACTGAAATATTATTTCTATGCAGTTCAGTTATAGCTCACTCGTATGGGAGTAGTTGCTGTGTTTATCTAGCTATGTATCACACTCCACTAGAGGAGATCAATAAGCTTGCATTATCACATGACTTGTATCTTATTCCCAATCGTTGTAACAACCGCTACAGCAATCACAAATTAATTGGACTTTGTATCAGCTGTAAATCGTAATGGTATATAAGATGCCAGTACTCTGTCTCAACTATCTGAGCATAGCTGCTCCTGAGAGACAGCTAATATATTTAAAACTCACAGACTATGTGGTTCTGATACGGGCTAATTAAGTGCTGACAGAGAGATCTTTAATTTACTGTGATGCTTTATAGCCCGGGACGTGAAATAATGTACCTGTGTGAGCACTTAATTAGCCAGAACAACATAGTCTGTGAGTTTTAAATGTATTTGTTGTTTCTCAGTAGCAACTATGCTCAGATAGTTGAGACTTATTATCTAAACAGAGTACCGACATCTTATATACAATTACGATTTACAGCTGATACAATGTCCAAATAATTTGTGACTGCCGCAGCAGTTGTTACAATAATTGGGAATAAGATACAAGTCATGAGATAATGCAAACTTATTGGTATGTGACACTTAGCTAGATGGACACAGCAACTACTCCCATATGAGTGAGATATAACTGAACTGCATAGAAATTGTTTTTCTGTGACCAGCTGTTGATGTTGGCCTTTGGTTCAAATTATTGTAACAGATACAGTGTACCATCTTATTATAATCCATTATACACTGAGTAGATAGGACACTCTGTTGCTGACTGTGATCACCTTTATTGACCCAGGTGCTCATAATTAGCCCATTTTTACTATTCCCCCCACACCAGTTTGGTTTCAATTAACAAGCAAGGGGCTGTTTGTTTGTGTGTTTGTGTTTTTAATTATATTTCAATAAAGATTGTTTTTTATTTACAACACCCATATCCTGGTCTGGTAGCCTAGTTAGGGGCTGAACTGATCTCTGGGTCATAGGGTATTACTACTATGAGACTACGGTATTGTAATTCTAATACTCATTGACCATATTTTTCTCTTTTTTCTTTGTTACTTTATATAAGATCTGCAGCCCCAATAAACTAAAAATGAATTTCCCCTTAGGTTATTTCACACAAGCTGGAAAAAAGAAACACTCTGTAAGGAAATTAAACAAGTCCAAGAAGACAGGACAATACTGAATATCTCCAAAATTGTATCTGAAAATTACATCAAAGTCTTGAAAAAAAGGACTGAATTTTGCACCGACTAGACACCAGTGTTTTTGATAACCTTTTTGGATGTCAATAAGTCCATAAGAAAACTGACTCTAAAAAAATTATTTTTGGATAAAAGTGATAACTCTCTGGTGATAGAGTCTGATAAGATCTCTCTTAATGTAGAAAAAATAGAAATTATACCCAGATGTCTTTTAGGGAATTCACTTCCTTGGTGGACATGGTTAACATCCAACATGAGAGTACAGAAACACCTTCAGATACTAGTGTAGTCAGACATTGTGACAATCTCTGTATCACGGTGCCCGTGATTTGCTGCAGTTACTTGTCTGTCACCAGTAGGGGGCTTCCATTGGCTGTCTGCAGATAGCCCGCCTCTTATTGACTATTTAAACCTGGATTGGGCACCCTTTGAGTGCCCTTTCGTGTTGTTTCTGACCTTCTTGCTATCACTATGCTAGTGATAGCTGGGCCTCTGTTCCAGTGTTCCTGAGTTCCTGATCTCATGTGTTCCTGAGTTCCTGATCTCTACTGTTCCAGTGTTTCCTGCATGCTGAAGTACTTCCAGTCCTGGTTCCGGCCTAGTCTCTGGTGTTGCAGTTCCTGCTGAACTTCTCTGCTGTTTTCTGACCTGACTGATCGTTGCTGGTTCCTGTCATCTCATCACCTGTCTTCAGTATCCTGGCGACCTTCTGCCTGGTCGCGTTGGTGACATTGCTACAATTCCGTGTTGGTCCCAGCGTGCGGACGCTGGTTTGCTCCCAAGCCTTGCGGCTATACAAACTCGCTTGTTACACCAGTGTGCGGTCACTGGTTTGCTCCAAAGCCTATCAGCTATACAAATCTGTGTTGGTCCCAGCGTGCGGACGCTGGTTTGCTCCCAAGCCTTGCGGCTATACAAACTCGCTTGTTACACCAGTGTGCGGTCACTGGTTTGCTCCAAAGCCTACAATTCTGTGTTGGTCCAAGCGTGCGGACGCTGGTTTGCTCCTAAGCCTTGCGGCTATACAAACTCACTTGTTACACCAGTGTGCGGTCACTGGTTTGCTCCAAAGCCTTTCAGCTATACAAATCTGTGTTGGTCCCAGCGTGCAGATGCTGGTTTGCTCCTAGCCTTGCGGCTATACAAACTCGCTTGTTACACCAGTGTGCGGTCACTGGTTTGCTCCAAAGCCTATCAGCTATACAAATCTGTGTTGGTCCCAGCGTGCGGACGCTGGTTTGCTCCTAGCCTTGCGGCTATACAAACTCACTTGTTACACCAGTGTGCGGTCACTGGTTTGCTCCAAAGCCTTTCTGCTATACAAATCTGTGTTGGTCCCAGCGTGCGGACGCTGGTTTGCTCCTAAGCCTTGCGGCTATACTACTCGCTTGTTACTCCAGTGTGCGGTCACTGGTTTGCTCGCTAAGCCTAACGGCTATACTATTCAGTGTTGTTTCCAGCGTGCGGACGCTGGTTTGCTCCAAAGCCTTGCTGCTTAACGATTCTGCTAATTTGCCAGTTCCATCTGACTGCTGCTATTATCTCTGGGCTGCCCTGCCCGGTATTGGTAAGGCCGGTAGAACCTTTTGCCACATTCCATCTGAGGTTGCCTTACCCGGTATTGGCAGGGCCGGTAGAGCCTACATTGTGTATCTATTGAGGCTGCCTTGCCCGGTAATTTGGTAAGGCCGGTAAAACCGTTATGCTATTCCATCTGCAGGTTGCCTTACCCGGTATTGGCAAGGCCGGTAGAGCCTAAAGACTGTCCTGTCCGGTATATTGACAGGACCGGTAGAGTCTGCCTTCTGTCTGTGCTATATTCTGTATATATATATATATGTATGTTATTGCCATCCTAAGTTATCATTTATTATTTCAATAAAATTGATTTTTTTTTACCTAAAACTTGTGTCTGAGAGTCATAATAAACAGTGACAGTACGAAAGGGCCATGACCTCAGACAGCAAGGGTGAAGGTAACGCACAGAATATCCATTGGAGGATGGATGTGCTCGAGCAACGTTTGGATCAGTTGGCAGTTGCAATTCAAACGATCCTTGAACGCACGGTACCTGCTGACCAATCTAGCTCTAGCCCGGTGGTCTCGCCAAGTCAGACACCGGAAAGTGATACCAGACCCCTAGGGGGTACTGTTAAAGGGTTAACGGCTTCTGCACCCTTGCCGCTAAGATATGATGGTGACCCTAGTCTCTGCAGAGGGTTCATCAATCAACTCGAAATCTTTATGGAATTGACGGCACACGCATTTCCCAATGATCGTAGTAAAGTGGGGTTCACGATATCACTGCTCACTGGCAGAGCATTGGCTTGGGCTAACCCCTTGTGGGAGAATGCTAAACCTTGTACTAAGAACTTTAGTGAATTTGTGCGTTCCTTTCGAAGAGTGTTTGAGCCTCCTGGTAGAACCACCTCTGCTGCCAAACGCCTTATGGAGATACAACAGGGCAGGCGTACAGTGGGCGACTATGCCATCGAATTCCGCACATTGGCAGCAGAGGTAGGTTGGAATAACGAGGCATTATTGGCAGCCTTCTCTCAAGGCCTGAATGACCACATTAAAGACGAAATCGCTGCTAAAGATCTACCTATTGATCTAGATGATTACATTGAGTATGTTATGATAATTGACTCCAGAATACGTGAGAGATCAATTGCCAGAGATCGTAAGTTACGGTCAAAAAATAATGAGCCTAGTAGCATGTTTTGCCCACCCATCCCTCCCTTGGCATTGAAGTCTAGTGAACCAGTACGGGAAACAAGTGAACCTATGGAAATAGGCTTCACTAGACTATCCAAGGCAGAGAGACTATATCGCAAAAAACAAGGGTTATGTTTATACTGCGGTAAAAAAGGGCACTTGCTAAATTCCTGTCCGGTACGTCCGGGAAACGCACACACCTAGGGTATCTTGGGGGACAGGCCCTAGGTGGTGTACAATCGTCCCCAGTGTCGGGCATAATGAAACCCACCATACAGGTGGTATTGTCTTGGGCACAACGCTCTGTGGAGGTTTTGGCCTTGGTTGACTCCGGTGCAGCAGGGTATTTTATGGATAATACCTTTGCTGAATTGCACGGAGTTCCACGCATTGAAAGAGAAAACCCCTTGACTATTGAAGCGATTGATGGTAGACCCTTAGAACCGCCTCAGGTTATATTTGAAACTATGCCATTGTCTATGACTATTGGGGCACTTCACAGAGAAGAGCAGCAGTTTCAACTGATTAATTCCCCGCACCATGCGGTGATATTGGGATTTCCGTGGTTACAGTTACATAACCCACAATTCGATTGGAAAAAGTGTGAAATTGCTGCTTGGTCCCAGTTTTGTATGGACAAGTGCGTCATCCAGCCTATTAAGGTCATGTGCACCTCCTCTGCTATGCCGGATGTGTACCAACAGTTTGGCGATGTTTTTAGCAAAGGAGAGGCTAGTATGCTACCCCAGCATAGACCTTATGATTGTTGCATTGAATTGCAGCCTGGTGCAGTACCTCTGAAAGGACGCACTTATCCATTATCTTGTGATGAAAATAAGGCTATGGAGGATTACATTTCTGATGCCCTTGCTAGAGGGATCATACGTAAATCTACCTCTCCAGCTGGGGCTGGGTTCTTTTTTGTAAAAAAGAAAAATGGCGAATTAAGACCATGCATTGACTACCGGGGCTTGAATAAACTAATGGCAAAAAACGCATACCCAATACCACTCATCACCGAGCTTTTTGACAGGCTTAAGGGCGCTTCGATATTTACCAAGTTGGACCTACGGGCCGCTTACAATCTGGTTCGCATTCGAGCAGGTGATGAGTGGAAAACTGCCTTTAATACTCGAGCTGGGCACTACGAGTATCTAGTAATGCCTTTTGGGCTGTGTAATGCACCCGCAGTTTTCCAGGAACTGATTAATGATGTTCTGAGAGATATGTTACAGACATGTGTTGTGGTGTACCTCGACGATATACTGATTTACTCCCAAAACATGGCACAGCACATCAAAGATGTATCCGCAGTATTGCTACGACTCCGTGAGAACAAATTATTTTGTAAAATGGAAAAATGTGAGTTTCATAGAACCAGTGTGCCATTCTTGGGGTTCATAATTGGCAATGATGGCATTGCCATGGACAAAGAAAAGTTGTCAGCTGTCCTACAATGGCCAAAACCCAAGGGTCTTAAAGCCATACAGCGTTTCCTGGGTTTCGCTAATTATTATAGGAGGTTTATTAAGAACTTTTCTTCCATTGTCAAACCTCTGTCCGATCTTACGCACAAGGGTGCTAATCCTTCTTGTTGGCCGGTATCTGCTGAGAAAGCCTTTGAGAATTTGAAGCTGGCATTTGCTGCGGCTCCTGTGTTATCCCACCCCAATCCTTTACTTCCATTTACATTAGAGGTTGATGCCTCAGATATTGGGGTCGGGGCAGTACTTTCGCAGCGACACGAGAAAGGTGGAACTCTCAGACCTTGTGGGTTTTTCTCTAAAAAGTTGACTGTCACTCAAAGCCACTATGAGATAGGTGACAGAGAATTATTGGCCATTATCCTTGCTCTTAAGGAATGGCGTCATTTGCTTGAAGGTACTAAGAATCCTGTCTTAATCCTAACAGATCATAAGAATCTGACCTATCTCTCGGAGGCCAAGAGATTGTCCTCTCGTCAGGCCAGGTGGGCACTGTTCCTGTCTCGATTTAATTTCATTGTATCATATTTACCAGGGTCAAAAAATATCAGGGCTGATGCACTGTCAAGACAATTTGAGGCCGACAGTGACAGAGTGGAAGCACCAGCTCCTATCATCCAACCTGATAGAATACTGGCTACTATACGCACGAGTATCACTTCTCCTCTAGGGGAGGAGATCCTGGCCTCTCAGGGGTCCGCTCCCCATGAAACCCCAGTGGGCAAATGTTTTGTCGCTGAATCATTTCGTACTAGGCTGCTCGAAACCTACCATTCCTCTAAGGCTGCGGGACATATTGGTAGAGACCAATTGTTATGGTCCCTTTCTCAGTTATTTTGGTGGCCTTCCATGAGAAACGATTGTGCCGAATTTACGAATGCCTGTGCCACCTGCGCCCGCGCTAAGACCCCGAGACATCTCCCTGTGGGCTTGCTTCAACCGGTGCCTAATGGCGAACGCCCCTGGTCTCATGTTTCCATTGATTTTATGGGAGAGTTGCCTATGTCGAAGGGGTACTCCTTTATATTCATGGTGGTGGACAGGTTTTCTAAAATGGCTCATTTCGTGCCCCTCCGTGGTCTTCCTTCAGCGAAGGAATTGGCAATGGTGTTCGCCAGAGAAGTATTCCGGTTGCATGGAGTGCCTAGGGTACTGGTGTCTGACAGGGGGAGCCAGTTTGTGTCTAGATTTTGGAGGGCATTTTGCCAACAGATGGGCATACAGCTGTCCTTCTCCTCTGCCTACCATCCCCAGACCAATGGAGCCGCTGAACGAGCTAATCAGGGCTTGGAACAATTTCTCCGTTGTTTCGTTACTGACCATCATGATAATTGGTCCGACTTGTTGCCTTGGGCAGAGTTCGCCAGGAACTGTGCGGTCAATTCTTCATCTGGGAGCTCTCCGTTTCTGATTAATTATGGGTTCCAGCCCTGTTTGCTTCCAGACTCATTTCAGACGCAACAGATTCCAGCTCTGATGAGTATATCGAGCAACTCCGTTCCACATGGGCACAAGTTCAGAGGGCACTTGGTCAGTCATTTCAGCGTCATCAGCGCCATGCTAATCGCAGAAGGCTTCCAGCGGTTTCCTTTCAGGTTGGGGATAGAGTATGGCTTTCCTCCAGAAATCTCAAGCTGCAGGTTCCGTCTAATAAGTTGGCTCCTCGGTTTATTGGTCCATACAGAGTTATTCGCAAAATTAACCCTGTCTCCTATGCACTAGACCTACCTGCATCCATGCGTATCCATAATGTGTTCCATGTGTCCCTTCTTAAGCCTCTGGTTTGCAATCGCTATACTACCACACCTGTGGTGCCAGGACCTGTTGAGGTCGAGGGCCAGGAGGAGTACGAGGTTCAGAGCATTATTGATTCCCGTAGGCTTAGAGGAAGGGTACAGTACCTGGTACATTGGAAAGGGTATGGTCCTGAGGACCGATCATGGGTGGATAGTACGGACCTTCATGCACCTAGGTTAACTAGGGCCTTTCATGCCAATTACCCGCAGAAACCTAAACCCTATTCTAGGAGAGGGGGTCTTTGAAAGGGGGGTACTATCACGGTGCCCGTGATTTGCTGCAGTTACTTGTCTGTCACCAGTAGGGGGCTTCCATTGGCTGTCTGTAGATAGCCCGCCTCTTATTGACTATTTAAACCTGGATTGGGCACCCTTTGAGTGCCCTTTCGTGTTGTTTCTGACCTTCTTGCTATCACTATGCTAGTGATAGCTGGGCCTCTGTTCCAGTGTTCCTGAGTTCCTGATCTCATGTGTTCCTGAGTTCCTGATCTCTACTGTTCCAGTGTTTCCTGCATGCTGAAGTACTTCCAGTCCTGGTTCCGGCCTAGTCTCTGGTGTTGCAGTTCCTGCTGAACTTCTCTGCTGTTTTCTGACCTGACTGATCGTTGCTGGTTCCTGTCATCTCATCACCTGTCTTCAGTATCCTGGCGACCTTCTGCCTGGTCGCGTTGGTGACATTGCTACAATTCCGTGTTGGTCCCAGCGTGCGGACGCTGGTTTGCTCCCAAGCCTTGCGGCTATACAAACTCGCTTGTTACACCAGTGTGCGGTCACTGGTTTGCTCCAAAGCCTATCAGCTATACAAATCTGTGTTGGTCCCAGCGTGCAGACGCTGGTTTGCTCCCAAGCCTTGCGGCTATACAAACTCGCTTGTTACACCAGTGTGCGGTCACTGGTTTGCTCCAAAGCCTACAATTCTGTGTTGGTCCAAGCGTGCGGACGCTGGTTTGCTCCTAAGCCTTGCGGCTATACAAACTCACTTGTTACACCAGTGTGCGGTCACTGGTTTGCTCCAAAGCCTTTCAGCTATACAAATCTGTGTTGGTCCCAGCGTGCGGACGCTGGTTTGCTCCTAGCCTTGCGGCTATACAAACTCGCTTGTTACACCAGTGTGCGGTCACTGGTTTGCTCCAAAGCCTATCAGCTATACAAATCTGTGTTGGTCCCAGCGTGCGGACGCTGGTTTGCTCCTAGCCTTGCGGCTATACAAACTCACTTGTTACACCAGTGTGCGGTCACTGGTTTGCTCCAAAGCCTTTCTGCTATACAAATCTGTGTTGGTCCCAGTGTGCGGACGTTTGCTCCTAAGCCTTGCGGCTATACTACTCGCTTGTTACTCCAGTGTGCGGTCACTGGTTTGCTCGCTAAGCCTAACGGCTATACTATTCAGTGTTGTTTCCAGCGTGCGGACGCTGGTTTGCTCCAAAGCCTTGCTGCTTAACGATTCTGCTAATTTGCCAGTTCCATCTGACTGCTGCTATTATCTCTGGGCTGCCCTGCCCGGTATTGGTAAGGCCGGTAGAACCTTTTGCCACATTCCATCTGAGGTTGCCTTACCCGGTATTGGCAGGGCCGGTAGAGCCTACATTGTGTATCTATTGAGGCTGCCTTGCCCGGTAATTTGGTAAGGCCGGTAAAACCGTTATGCTATTCCATCTGCAGGTTGCCTTACCCGGTATTGGCAAGGCCGGTAGAGCCTAAAGACTGTCCTGTCCGGTATATTGACAGGACCGGTAGAGTCTGCCTTCTGTCTGTGCTATATTCTGTATATATATATATATGTATGTTATTGCCATCCTAAGTTATCATTTATTATTTCAATAAAATTGATTTTTTTTACCTAAAACTTGTGTCTGAGAGTCATAATAAACCGTGACACTCTGTAATAAGTCAACATTTTATCCAAAAGGATGTAGGGGAAAGGTTATTTATCATTTTCAATTGATGACAGAAAAAGATATCATAAATATAAAATACAATACAAAAAAGAAAAGGATCATGAACCTAACCATAGATGAGAGAGAAGTTCTTAACAACCTTAGTAAGCAAGATCAGGTGGTAATAAAGAATACTAACAAGGGAGGTTCTGTGGTTGTTTTAGATGTAGAGTATCACTATAGAAAAGCTATGAAACAACTACAGGATAGATATGCTTATGCTATCTTAATTTCTAATCCGACCCAGAAAATGTACCTGCCTTCTGGGTTCCTTGGTATCCAGAGGTGTCTCTTTGGGAGTTTTGTGTTGCAAAGAAGCTGGTCTCATAATAGTGGAACATCCAATTACAACAATATTTCATCTTCTCCCAAAGATACGTAAGTCACTGCAGAGACCAGATAGCAGGCCAGTAGAGTCAGGAATAGGATCTCTTCATGAAACATTAGATGAATTGCAACTCTTAGTACTGAGAATATTTAGTTACTTTAAAGACAGTACTCATGTGGTGCAGCAAAACAAAAGATCAAGTGGCTAACAACATATTCTTGGATTAGCTGTAATGTTAGTTCTTTGTACTTTTATATACGTCATCATCTAGACTTGAAAGCATTATGTTACCATCTTGACCAATATGCTTACTCTGAAGATCTAAAAGATTTCCTGTTTCTATCTGTTGAATATCTATTGATTCATAACCATTTCCTTTTTGATGAGGCTTTATATCTCCAAAGGAACAGTACTTACATGGGGGCCAAATTTGCTACCCCATACGCAAACATTTATATGGGCTGGTGGTAAGAGTGCCATTACTTTGGAGATGGGAATCCTTTCAGAGAATTTCAAGGTGTTTTTTTGGGTGACACATAAATGACTTGCTATTTGTATGGTGTGGAGATAGGGGAGACATAGACAAATTCATTCTTTATGTGAATTTGAAATTCACAAATTAATATAATTCATAAACTATTTAATATAATTCAGAAACTATTTCTTTCTTGGATCTTAAAATTGGTAGAGAACATTTAAGTGAGGTAATAGCCACTGCTGTATAGAGGAAGGAAGTTGCAGGGAACAGTTTCTTGCAAAGTTGCAGGCAGATAGCTGTCACCCGTTTCATACCATAAAAGGTATTCCGGTGGGAAGGTTTGTTCACTTTCGCAGGATCTGTTCCACTGAGGATAGTTTTATCCAGCATGCAAAAAATATTTATCAAAGACTATTACAACATGGCTATATGGCTTAGATGCTAGATAGAGCATTAGCCGTAGCAAAGGATAAAATACACAGGACCTCTTACATTATAAGACACACAAGAAATGGTCTAATAATGAAGAACAAGTTAAAGCAGCTTTTTTGACTCTATACGGTCTAGAGTTCAATGATATAGTGAAAATAATATAGATACACATAACTGTTGTGAATGGGGACAAAAAAAACAACAAAATATAGTTTCAAATGGGTTTAAATTTGTCTTTAGAAAAACACCTACTTTAGTCTCTTTGTCAGTGACAGAAAAAAGAGTACAGGCAACTGGCTATCAGTTCAGGGCAATTTCAAATGCGGAAGTTCGCGTTGTGGCTGTTGTAAATATATGCATATCTCTAACACTTTTTCATCTTAAGTTACAAAGAATGAATGTAGAATAACTAGCTACGTTAATTGTGCCAGGAGAGGTGTTGCTTATCTAATTACATGCGCTGATTGTAATATACAATATGTGAGTAAGACCACAAAAAGTTTAAGTGAAAGGATAAATGAACACCTCAGTGATATAAGGAATGCAGAATTTAGATTCAACTTTTTTTCTCATTTTAATATTTCATATGAGTAGTTTGGATACTTTCAGGGTACAAGGTTTGAAATGCATGTTAGAAGGAGTAAGGGGTGGTAATCTTGAAGGTACTTTATTGAAAATAGAAGTCTTCTGGATCGTTACTCTTGATACTAGACATCCAAAGAATATAAATAAAGAATATGATGTTATGTCTAGATATAACATCTAGTTGTCTGGGCTAGGATATTCTAGTTGTCTCTTTAAAAGTTATTCTGTATCTGTTTGTCCCCTGAATACTTCTTAAGTGCTGGCAGTTTATAGTGGAAATATATATAGGATATCTTTGGAGTGGTAGACATAAGTTATTGAGTAGGAGGTTAGAAACTAATAAATATGTATATCTCTATGACTAAGGTCATCATTGGAATTTTTGCTGTTTTTTTATGTCATGGGATTCAAATATTTTGATGTATGGATAAAGACAAAAATTCCTTTAATCTGATTTTGTAAATATTAAGTGAGTTATTGGCCCTAGGGGTATTTTCTGGGGTGGGGGGCACACACGCTGTGCATTATTAGTGGTGAGTTGCATGCTTCTCTGATTCTCATGGGATCAATTTAGACCTATTTAGGTTTTTAGAAAATTAACCACTAGCAAGAATAGATTTATCATCATTCCTACTCACCATTATATATATATATATATATATGTACACCAGATTACTCAGTTCTATTTCATTTTATCTTTTTGAACTCTTCAGATGCATTAATTATATGATATTTGTTGCTAACGATATGATTCTTAGTGTTGGTGTCAAACATAACTTAACCGCTTAAGGACCATGTGAATCAGGGGTGATTTACACTTAAGGACCAGAGCCATTTTGTATAAGTATGTTTGTGTATGAGTATGGCTTTGTTCAACAATATTTTCCCTCTAATTCCTTTAGTACACTCGCACAAATTCTATAATGTTTTAAGAACAAGTAGGGCTTTCTTTTCATACCACATTTATATGTATACCTCATCTTTTAATTTGATTCAAATAGAAAAAAGTGGAAAAAAAAAAAATTTTGCATTCATTTTCCTGTCATGACTTGTACACTATTACTTCATTTTAAAAATTGCCCCCCAGTATATTAATTTGCGTCTCCTGAATATGAGAGTACCCTGTATGCCTAATATTTCAATCCCTTGTTAACATTTACAGGGTAAATATTACAAGATAAACACCATTATTTCCAGGCTGTACTTTTTCAATATTAGGCATGTGAGGATTATAGCTTAGTTGACAGTGCTTGCATTCAAATGCACTGCAAATGAGTGGAGTTGAAAAGAAACTGGTAAAAAGTACATGTGAGTGTGTGTGGGTGTTTATTAAGGGTTAACAAGGTATATACTTTGATTTATTTTGTGTGAGTATTCCAAGGGTTAAAAAGATACTTATTTTGTTTACTGTTTCTTCTTCTCTCCTGAGTGATTAGAGCTTGATTGCAAGGGGGATAACCTATTCTGAATACAGGCCCTAGGCTCATTCTGAGCTTGCTCTTTTGTGGCTTGCATTTAGGTAGGCTGCAACAAGTGGAGTGGGAAAGAAACTGGAGTTAGAACAGAAGCAGGAGTTGGGAATCAGCAGAGCTCTGTGGTGAAGGTAATTTCAAGAGATATACTACATCCACATTTAAATTTGGTTTACTTTACCTTAGAGTGAGCATTAGAGGACAGTGTAATACTAGTTGAATAGTAAAACTAAGTATGAGTGATAGCAGGTTAGACAATTACACTCAGTGCACATCTTGACATCTTGTCACATGTTTGAACACTTGGAGCAATCATTCTGGGGGTCATACCGCTGTGCCAAGTGTGAGCATATTTTCTTTTAAGAATCTAAGGTATTGGATATAGAGAGAAATATTGCAACATTGCGTATCAGTGGAAACCTGGAAGGAGTTTAGAACTTACAGAACAGGTAGTATGTGGGGTTAGTGGTGAAGAGGGTGGAGTTGTAGATGAGGAGTGACAGGTAGGCAGCTGGGTAATAGTAGGAGGGGAGGTAGTGGGCAGCGGTAGAGGAAGGCCAGTTCTGAGTTGACTCAGTCCACCAGATTTGCAAGATTGTGAAAAGATGTTCATGTAGCTAGCTCAGAATTAGCAATATTGGAGAGGGCTGATTCCTCCAGCCAGGGGAACAGTCCATCTTCCAATTTAGATGGGATGCAGAGTAGGCAGAAACCAAGCCAGGTGGTGGTAATAGGGGATTATATTATTAGAAGGGTAGATAGGGTAATTTTCCTTCCGGAACATGAATGCAGAACAGTATGTTGTCTCTCGGGTGCTTGAGTACGGCATATTGCGGACAGGGCAGACAGATTATTGGAAGGGGCTGGAAGCGATCCTGCTGTCTTGATACATATTGGCACCAATGACAAAGTAGGAGGAAGATGGAGGTCTCTAAAGAATGATTTCAGGGATTTAGGGTGCAAGCTAAAGGCAAGGACCTCTAGGGTAGTGTTTTCTGAAATACTACCTGGCCCATGCTCCAGTGCAGGTAGGCAGAGGGAGCTGAGAGAGCTTAATGCATTGCTCACGTATTGGTGTAAGAACATAGTAACATAGTAATTTAGGTTGAAAAAAGACTTGCGTCCATCTAGTTCAACCCTTTTCCTATTCCTGTTTACCATCGTTGATCCAAAAGAAGGCAAAACCCCCCCTCAATATAGCAATTTCAAATTCTACCCTGAATAGGGGGAAAAAATTCCTTCTTGATTCCAAATGGCAATCAGATTTCTCCTTGGATCAACAAGCCCTAACTAAATATTAATCCCAATATTAACGTACATAGCCCTCTATGTTATGCTCTTTTAAAGGCATAGTACTACTTAAAATGTAAAAAAAAATATGTTGTAGGATTTATCCCCCTGAGTAAAACAAGAGTACTCCCACTGCTGAAAGGTGTTTCATTCAAAAGTTATTAATTTTCAAAGTTGAATTTTTTAGTTGCAATATCACAGTGGCCTGAAATTGTACAGTGACGCTGTTGCTACACCATCCTATGGAGATTTATGGTCCCGGGACCAGAGCTGTCCATAGGATCATGTAGCAACAGCGTCACTCTACAATTTCAGGCCACTGTGATATTGCACCTAAAAAATTCAACTTTGAAAATGAAAAACTTTTGAATGAAACACCTTTCAGCAGTGGGAGTACTCTTGATTTACTCAGAGGGATAAACCCTACAACATTTTTTTTTTACATTTTAAGTATTACTATCCCTTTAAATAAGTATCCAGGCCCTTTTTAAAGGCATCTAATGTATTCGATAGCACCACCTCCTCAGGCAGTGAATTCCATACCTTTTATTTTCCTTACTGTAAAGAAACCTTTCCGCTGTTGTAGATTAAATCACCTTTCCTCAAGTCTAAGCGGGTGGCCCCTTGTCCTTTGTACTATTCTATTAACAAACAGGTCTTTGGAGAGCCCTTTGTATGGGCCCTGAACATATTTATATAGTGTTATCATATCCCCTCTAAGATGCCGTTTTTCTAGTGTGTACAAGTTTAACTTTTCTAGCCTTTCTTCATAACTAAAACTTTCCATTCCTCTTACTAGTTTTGTAGCCCTCCTCTGCACTCTCTCTAGTTCCATAATGTCCTTTTTCAGAAAGTGCGACCAGAATTGAACAGCATATTCTAGATGGGGTCTTACAGTGGACCTGTAAAGAGGCATAATAATATCTTCCTCCCTTGAGTCAATACCCCTTTTAATACATGCCAATATCTTGCCAGCTGGCACTGCATGCTACTGCTAAGTCTATTGTCTACCATTACTCCCAAATCCTTTTCATTAGTAGATTTCCCCAGAGAAACACCATTTAAACTATATGTTGCATTTTTAGTATTATACCCAAAATGCATAACTTTACACTTGTCTATATTGAATCTCATTTCCCATTTGCCTGCGCAGTTACTCAATGTGTCCAAATCCTCTTGTAATGAAGACACATCCAGTTCAGACTTTATTACCTTACTTAATTTTGTGTCATCGGCAAACACTGATACATGGCTCCCTATGCCCTCTGGGAGGTCATTAATAAACAAATTAAAAAGAAGAGGACCCAGGACAGATCCCTGAGGTACTCCACTTATCACGTTTATCCAATTGGAGAACTTGCCGTTTACTACCACTCTTTGCATTCTATCTTTCAGCCAATTTCTAATCCACACACAAACGTTTTCCCCTAGGCCTATTTCATTCAATTTGTACAGTGACCTCTTGTGTGGAACCGTATCAAATGCCTTGGCAAAGTCTAAATAGATCACATCAACCACCTCTCCCTTATCTATATTTTTACTCACTTCTTCATAAAATGTGATCAAGTTAGTTTGACAAGACCTGTCTTTCACAAAGCCATGTTGGCTCGTGCTAATGATATTCCTGTTCCAGCTGAATTCTTGAATATATTCCCTTAGCAACCCTTCAAACAGCTTCCCTACCACAGATGTCAAGCTTACAGGTCTGTAGTTTCCAGGCTGTGACTTTGATCCCTTTTTAAATATGGGCACCATATCTGCTTTACGCCAATCCATGGGCACCATACCTGAAATAAAAGAATCCCTGAAAATCAATTATAATGGTCTGGCCAGGGCCAATAGAGCAATAGGCTGACTTTACTCTTGGGTACAATCTATATGGAAGTGATGTATCGTACCTAAATAGTAGGGGAGCCACAGTGGTAGGGGGTAGAATGCTAAGAAGGCTGGAGGATCTTTTAAACTAGGAAAGGGTGGGGGAGATATAGATAGCAAAAACTGGGAAGATAGAGTAGATAGGTATTGAGTCCAAGTAAATGATCATGGGGGTGGAGAAGGGTGGAGATAAATGTAGTCAATAGGGAGGAACTCCTATTAAATGAAGATTTATAAAAAAAGACATGTAAGGGGTAAAATATATAAAGACTTCAAAATTAATTGTATGCTGGCAAATGCAAGAAGTATGGTAGATTAAATGGGAGAACTAGAATTGCTGGCAGTTAATGAGCATTTGGACATAACTGGTATGAACAAAAATGCATGCTAAACACACCTTATAAAACAGTACCTCGCTGAACACGTCCAAATAGTCCATTTGGGAACTTCATGCGCCTGGTGCTTGAGCCGTCCCGGATCTCCTCCCTCATCCCAATCTTATTCTGCTGTTCGTTTGTGTTTTTTTAATCCTGTGGCACAGGCTCAGTGCCACAGGATTGGCGAAGAGCTAACATAGTGCCTCTATTTAAAAAGGGAACTAAAACAGAACCTGGGAATTATAAACCTGTGAGTTTGACCTCTGTAGTGGGAAAACTGCTAGAAGGGATAATAAGGGACTATATTCAGGATTACAACACAAAAAAATAAGATCATTAGCACAAATCAACATGGTTTTATGAAGACTAGATCATGTCTGTCCGGTTACCCTAGCATTCTAGGGAGTCTCAGTCACCACTGCCTGTCCGGTTACCCTAGCATTCTAGGGAGCCTCAGTCACCATTGCCTGTTGGTTCACCCTAGCATTCTAGGGAGATCTGTCTCTGCTCTGACACACCCTAGTGTACTAGGGAAATTTCCTGAAGTTCCCAGGAGCTTGACAGCTGCTCTTGTACTAGTAGCTATTACCATCCTTGCTGCTAGTAATTATATTCTGTCAGAGTGCTACTTGCCTCCTTTCAGTCGGGTGATCATGTGCCTTATCCTTACCTGCCCTGTGAGGGTTGAGGAAGTGCCCAGTCACTGTCCTTACACTTGGCCCTATGAGGGTTAGAGAAGTTCTATCTATTTTATGTTCTATTTCTCAATAAAGATAATTATTTTACTGTATCTGTACTTGTCAGTGTTGTTATTCCAGAGTCACTCCATGACAGTACGTAAGGGACATGAACTCTGAAAGTACAGATACTGGTAGCCGACAGTTGCCCAATATCCTTTACAAAATGTATATTCAGGAACAACGTATTGACCAGTTGTCTATGGCGATGCAGATGCTCCTTAACCATACAGCACATCTTGGTAAGTCTGCACAATTACCGGTGGCCTCTTCTGTTTCGGCATCGGTAGTAACCACTCAGGTGGAAAACACAAATTATAGAGGGTTGTCCGGAGCCACTCCTCTAAGATATGATGGGGAACCCATGTTGTGCCATGGATTCATAAATCAGCTCAGAATTTTTTTGGAACTGGTACCTAATGCTTTCCAGAGTGAAAGAAGCAAGGTGGGCTTTATGATTTCCTTGTTGACTGGCAGAGCGTTGGCATGGGCCACCCCATTATGGGAGATGGCTAAACCCATAACGTCGAACTTTACTGAATTTGTGGATGCCTTCCGTAAAGTATTTGATGTTCCAGGCCGAGCATCCTCTGCCACAAAAAACTAATGACCATCCGCCAGGGCACCCGTACAGTAGCAGAATTTGCTATTGAATTTCGTACACTAGCAGCAGAGGTAGGCTGGAACAACGAGGCTTTGGTGGCGGCCTTCTCACAAGGGCTTAATTATATCATTAGAGATGAGATGACAGCCCGTGAGCTGCCAGAGGATCTAGATCAGTTTATCTCCTTTGCCACACTGATTGATACCCGCATTAGAGAAAGATCCTCTTCTAAGGACCACAAGCCTAGCCTTGAGTCTCAACTGGCGACTAACTGGGAGTTCCCACCCATGTCTCCCTCACCTTCCAAGCCACGTAGTGCTGAGGTCAGTAGGGCTGAGCCCATGCTAGTTGGTTTCACACGGCTGTCCAGGGAGGAGTGGTCCTTCCGTCGTAAAGAAGGTCTATACCTGTACTGCGGTAAGGCTGAACATTTGTTATGGGCCTGCCCGGTACTTCCAGGAAATGCACACACCTAGGATCCTTGAGGGGACAGATCCTAGGTGGCACAAATCAGTCCCCAGACCCAGAACAGAATAAGCCCATTCTACAGGTGGCAATCTCTTGGGCAGCTTCCTCCGTTTCGACTCCAGCCCTGAATGATTCAGGAGCTGCAGGCTACTTTATTGATGGAGAATTCTCTGAACAGCATAATATTCCCTTGGTGCCTCGGGTTTCTCCATTGGCTGTGGACACGATCGATGGTAGACCACTAGTACCATCCCATGTTACACAGCTGTCTCTCAGAGTAGGAGCTCTCCATGTGGAGACCCTACAATTTCAAGTCATTCAGTCTCCACATTACGCAGTCATTCTGGGGTTTCCTTGGCTTCAGACACACAACCCCAGAATGGACTGGAAAACCTGTGACATTATATCTTGATCCGATTACTGTCAGAAATCTTGTCTACAGCAAACACTAATATTTTGTGTACCTCCCCCTCTATACCCTCAGAGTACCAGTCGTTCAGTGAGGTATTCAGTAAGGGGGAGGCTAGCACTTTGCCAGAGCATAGGCATATGACTGTGCTATTAATTTTACGCCAGGCACGATACCTACTAAGGGTCCCACCTACCCTTTGTCGGTGGAGAAGAACCAAGCTATGGAGGAGTACATTTCTGATGCCTTGGCTAGAGGAATTAACAGGAAGTCTTCCTCATCCATTCGGCAGGATTCTTCTTTGTAAAGAAAAAAGAAGAGGAGCTTAGTCCCTGTATCGACTATAGAGGTTTAAATAAGCTGATGGTAAAAAATGAGTACCCCATTCCATTGATAACCGAGTTGTTTGACTGCTTGAAGGGTTCCTCAGTCTTCAAGAAGCTCGATTTACGGGCAGCCTATAACCTAATCCATATCAAAAAAGGAGATGAGTGGAAATCTGCTTTTAATACTCGTAGTGGCCATTATGAGTATTTGGTAATGCCCTTTGGGCTGTGCAATGCTCCAGCGGTATTCCAAGAATTTATAAACAATGTTCTAAGAGATCTGCTACAGTCCTGCGTCGTAGTTTACTTGGATGATATCCTGATACACTTTGCTGTCCTTGAGACACATCGGAGAGATGTTGCTGCTGTGTTGCATAAACTGAGAGAAAACAAACTATATTGTAAACTTGAAAAATGTGACTTCCATAAAGATCGAGTGCCATTTCTGGGGTATGTAATCTCTGCTGATGGCATTGCTATGGATCAAGAGAAACTCTCGGCAGTACTGCAGTGGCTGCATCTGGTGGGTCAGAAGGCCATACGGAGATTTTTAGAATTCGCAAAGTATTATAGGAAATTCATACAGAATTTTTCTACGGTGGTCAAACCCTTGATTGACCTGACTCATAAAGATGCTAATCCCTCGGCTTGGTCCCCTGAGGCCAAAGATGGTTTTTGAAGCTTTGAAGTCTGCATTTGCTGTGGCTCCAATCTTGTCGCATCCTAACCCTGCCTTGCCCTTTACCCTGGAGGTGGGTGCATCAGAGACAGGAGTGGAGGCAGTGCTGTCCCAAAGACCCAAGCCTGGTAAGACCCTCATGCCTTGTTGGTTCTTTTCTAAAAAGATGACTAAAGCCCAGAGCCTATATGACATAGGCGATCTCGAGTTGTTGGCCATTATTCTCGCTCTCTGTGAATGGCGTCACCTCCTGGAGGGCACGAGTGCTCCAACTGATCTTGACAGATCATAAAAATTTGACATTCCTGTGTGAGGCTAAGAGACTGTCTCCATGGCAAGCAAGGTGGGCACTGTTCCTGTCCAGATTTAATTTTGTGTCCTCATATCTTCCAGGGTCCAAGAATATTCGAGCTGACGCTCTGTCCAGGCAATCTGGACCAGACCGCGAGACTGAAAGTGCACCTGTGCCTATTATTCTCCGAGATCGCATAATGGCTACCATACGCACTAGTATCATATTTTCACTAGGCGAGGAGATCTTGGCATCCCAGGGTGGTGCTCCAGCAAAAAAACCTAATGGCAAATGTTTCTTAGCAGAGCCTCTCCGTACCAAACTGCTGGAGACATACCACTCCTCGAGGGCGGCTGTACATATAGGTCGTGACCAATTGATCTGGTCAGTATCTCAGATTTTTTTGTGGCCCAGTTTAAGAGCTGATTGTACAGCTTTTGTTGAAGCCTGTTCCTTTTGTGCTCATGCTAAGACCCCAAGACACCTTCCTCTGGGGTTGCTCCAAAACAGTTCTGAATGGTGAGCACCCATGGTCACACGTACCCATAGATTTTATGGTGGAGCTGTCAGTATCCAAGGGGTGTACGGTCATACTAATGATAGTAGACTGTTTCTCCAAAATACATACAAACAAGCAAATCTGCGCTTCTCTATATACTATAAAGTATGTGTGCCCTGTAATGGGCATATATCATAATCCTTAGTAAATCTAAGTGAAATAAGTGAGAGTTTCGTCCCACGAATTGGCCAATCCATGTGTAAGCTTACCAACCACGCCAAGGTATCTCACTTTATGGTAAGTCCTATTCTAATACACCTACAAATACTATCTAAATTAAAAACTTGAAAGGAAGGAGTTATTTAGAAACGCGTTGACTGGGACCCTTTAAATGATATTATGAAGTTTTTATTATTATTTTTTATGGGTCCCAATGTAGTGCAATTAAAAACAGCAAACATACAATTAAAATAATAAAGGTGTAAATGAAAGACCTACCTGGTGCAGGACCCATATGGGCCTGTAGTAATAAAGTGATTACATAGAGAACTATGTTCCATTTATAGTCTTCCTCACAGGTCATGTGAGGAATGGTTGATACCAAACACACAGGGGGCATACACATTGGAACAGACCAAAAAGCCTAGTTCTTAAAGGCCAAGTGGGATAAAAAAAGGAAGGAATGGTGAAATGAAATAAAAACATAATGTGTTTTATTCTTTGTGATTAAGTTGGATAAGATGAGAAGCTGCTAAATTGAGCTAAAGGAGATATGTGCAAAAGCAGAAAGAAAGAAAAACTCACAGCGCTAACTCATCATAAAATATCCATATAATAAATATAAATTAAATATAAATATAAAGATGAAAGATATAGATAGCAGCAAGAAATGAGAGGGTTCCCCAGTCCCCCTTACTTTAGGCCTAAACCCAAGTGAAAATACATACAAACAAGCAAATCTGCGCTTCTCTATATACTATAAAGTATGTGTGCCCTGTAATGGGCATATATCATAATCCTTAGTAAATCTAAGTGAAATAAGTGAGAGTTTCGTCCCACGAATTGGCCAATCCATGTGTAAGCTTACCAACCACGCCAAGGTATCTCACTTTATGGTAAGTCCTATTCTAATACACCTACAAATACTATCTAAATTAAAAACTTGAAAGGAAGGAGTTATTTAGAAACGCGTTGACTGGGACCCTTTAAATGATATTATGAAGTTTTTATTATTATTTTTTATGGGTCCCAATGTAGTGCAATTAAAAACAGCAAACATACAATTAAAATAATAAAGGTGTAAATGAAAGACCTACCTGGTGCAGGACCCATATGGGCCTGTAGTAATAAAGTGATTACATAGAGAACTATGTTCCATTTATAGTCTTTGTAACGGATGCTGGAAGGGACCGCGTCACCTTCCGCCGTCGTTCCTGGGTCTCTCCTTCTCGACGCAGATAAGCGCCGTCAGGTGCACCGGTTGGAGTATGAACAGTCACTGGAAACAGCCACAGGATCGCTGGAAGCAGGGAAGCAGGGAAGAGTCCACGTCGCCGCCTGACAGTCCACGAAGTTAGGTCGCAGGAAACTGGCAGCAGGCGGTTGGCGATTCAGGATACTTGGCGCAGATGGGTATAAGAGTGGATACTTTAGACCATAAGCAATACAAGACTCCAGGACTCCTTGTTCACTCCAAAACAGAACTCACTTTATTGAACCAAACCACACATATTTATACAGTTTCAAACCACACTAACTTGGAGCACAGTATAGGAGACTTAATTCAATCACAGTTCATCAATAGGACACAGCAAATGGTAGGGCAGAATACAATGGAGTAGTCACAGGGATAATTCAGTCACCACAAAGGGTCCAAGAACCAACAACAAATGATTCAGGGAAACATAATAGGGCAGACATGATTGGATTAATCACACAGCAGGGGGCCACAAGACAGTGCTCAATACAATGACTTGAGTAATTAAGCAAAAGGCTTGGGGGACTACAATACATATTGAAAGTAAATATGCTCAAACTCAAATGATTAACCTTTTGCAGGTCAGAAGAGTTTGCAGCACCCAAGCCTTGAATTGTTCTTTCCTCTGGTACAGCTGCCTATCCACATAAGGCTAGCCAAAGTCTCTTAGTCCAGGATAAGGGCTTGAGAGATCGTATGCCAGGGCACAAAGGAGTGTCCAATATCCATAATCCTTGGGCCCAGGGGTGAATAAATGCCATGCCCAGACAAGAGCTCCCAGTAACGGGTAGGATCCGTTACATTTCTCCCCCTTTTGGTTCCAAGCCAGCGGGTGCGGTAGTAAACGCTGGCTTGGAGCTGTAGGAGGGCATGGAGGTGGTGAGGCACTTGTCTGGACAGTGCACTAGTCCGAAGGCCTTGGTCCTAGGCCAGTTTCTACTGAGGGGCCCCTTGTCCTGGGCCAGTGGTTAAAGTAGTCTTTCTGTTCTGGGCCAGGGGAAAACATGAGCCCTTTGTCTGGGCCAGGTAGGGGGAAACAAGGCCCTGGTCCTGGGCCAGGGAAACAATTGCAAGTCCCTTTGTCCTTAATCCTGGGCCAGAGGGTGAAGCAGTCTTTTTGTCCTGGGCCAGGGGAAAACATGAGACCTTTGTCTGGGCCCGGTAGCGGTGTACAGGGCCCTTGTCCTGGGCCAGTGAAGAAAATGCCAGTTCCTGTGTCCTTAAACCTGGGCCAGGGGAACTGATGCCTGTTTGTCCTGACAAACATCAAAACAGGTGGCCTCTCCTGGGCCCATCTCCAGGCAGTGCTGAAGTCAAATCCTTCTGGGTCTGGGGCCAGTGGCTCAGGGTCAAGAGCCAGTCTATAAGGGAGATCTCCCTGGGGCAATTGTGCCTCTGGCTTCTAGGCACCAGAGTTTGGGGAGAGAGACCCATCTCCCCCTTTTAGTTGGGCCAGGGCCCCAGAGGGACAGGAGCGGATGCAGCTCCCACGCTCCTGGGTCAAATCAGGTATGGGCCTGATGGGGAATACATTCCCACCCACCAAGCTGGGGTCAACAGGGGACAGGGCAACACAAATGTCCTTGGTGAGGATCCTGGTCCCACTCACCAAGGTGGGAATCTCCAGTGCAGGGGTACAAACAGGCTCCTTAGTGATGACTGTGGCCCCACTCACTAGGCCAGGGGTCTCAGGGGGAGGCAGAACAAATGCTGGGCTGGGGATGAGGATGGCTGTCCCACTCATCCCAGCCAGGACTTCACATGACCTGGTGCTCTTGCTCCCACGCACCAA
This sequence comes from Rhinophrynus dorsalis, assembly GCA_037306005.1. Taxonomy (NCBI): domain Eukaryota; kingdom Metazoa; phylum Chordata; class Amphibia; order Anura; family Rhinophrynidae; genus Rhinophrynus; species Rhinophrynus dorsalis. The sequence goes on from CM074722.1 coordinate 390,925,809, forward strand.
GTCAGGGGTTACAGGGGGACTGATGGGGCACTCCTTCCCACCCATCAGGTCATACAACATATCCAGGGGAGTTCCAGCAGCCCTACTCTCTTCCAGTCCGCTGGGGTCCTCCTCTGGTAGGCCATAACACCCAGGCCTTTCTTTTTCCTTGAGGGAGACCGCAGTCCCATCCCTCAAGGCGGCATTATTTGTAATCCTGGGGAGCACGCACGGCTCCGCTCCCAGGGCATCTTCCACCCCCACCAGGGGCAACATTTTGGGGCTGCTGCTGGGTTCTCTCATGCCCATTACAGCAGGGGTTTCAGGGGGGCTGATAGGCTGGCTCCCACCCATCAGCTCACATAACACATCCTCAGGAGGTCCAGCAGCACTGCTTCCTTCCAGCCTGCTGGGGTCCTCCCCTTGTAGGCCATCACACACTGGCCTTTCTTCTCCCTGGAGGGAGACCGCAGTCCCATCCCTCCAGACGGCATCACTCATAATTCTGGGGAGCACGCACGGCTCCGCTCCCAGGGCATCTTCCACCCCCACCAGGGGCAACATCTTGGGGCTGCTGCTGGGCTCTCACACCCACTACAGCAGGGGGCTCAAGGGGACTGATGGGCTCGCTCCCACCCATCAGTTGGGGCACACAATTGCTGCTGGTGGGGACCTGCGTCTCGTCCACCGCAGCTGGGAAAACAGGGAAAGGGGCAACTGGCCTCTCAGGGGAGACGTCCGTCCCATCCCCTGATGCCGAGGCATCTTCTGCACTGAGGGGGAACGAATTCCCACCCCTCAGCTCAGGCAACAGACAGTCCAGGGAAAAAGGGGTATCAGGCAGGGCAACAGGGGCACTGGTGAGGAACGTATTCCCACCCACCAGTGTGGAGTGAACAGGGGCAGCTCCATCCAAGTCCTCAGTTTCACTGATATCCTCCTCAGATGAGTGACCCCCCCAGTCTTTTTCCTCTCTTTGTATCTCCTGGGCTTCCTCTATCCAGCCCATGTACATTAGCTCCAAGTTCCATTCCTCCTCGACTAAACGGTCTAGGTTCCCCTCCAGGTCTGGAGGAAAGTAACTTCCAAACATGGCCTTTCTTTTCTCCCAAATCTCCCAGTAGCGGCTGTAATTCCTCTGGCCGAAAGTAGCATCCTCCTGAAAGGCCATCCACACCAGTTGTTGGAGTTTCAGGCGCAAGTTGAACGGGAAAAAGTCGACCATAACTCCTGTATACTCCTTGTGAAGGCACTTGATCATTTCCCAGTATCCGTCCTGGACTTGGAGCTCCTCTGTGATGCAAGTGGTGACCTCCTGGTAAAACTCCTCAGCTAAATCACCTAGGAAGGTCTCCCATTGACATCCGATGTAGTGGTACCGCATGTCATACACTCCTATGGCCTCCGGTAGCCACGCTTTCGCCGCCATCTCTTAGCTGGTACACCCGATAAAAGAAGGAGAAATCCCACCGCTATGCCACCAATGTAACGGAAGCTGGGAAGGGACCGCGTCGCCTTCCGCCGTCGTTCCTGGGTCTCTCCTTCTTGACGCAGATAAGCGCCGTCAGGTGCACCGGTTGGAGTATGAACAGTCACTGGAAACAGCCACAGGATCACTGGAAGCAGGGAAGCAGGGAAGAGTCCACGTCGCCGCCTGACAGTCCACGAAGTTAGGTCGCAGGAAACTGGCAGCAGGCGGTTGGCGATTCAGGATACTTGGCGCAGATGGGTATCAGAGTGGATACTTTAGACCATAAGCAATACAAGACTCCAGGACTCCTTGTTCACTCCAAAACAGAACTCACTTTATTGAACCAAACCACACATATTTATACAGTTTCAAACCACACTAACTTGGAGCACAGTATAGGAGACTTAATTCAATCACAGTTCATCAATAGGACACAGCAAATGGTAGGGCAGAATACAATGGAGTAGTCACAGGGATAATTCAGTCACCACAAAGGGTCCAAGAACCAACAACAAATGATTCAGGGAAACATAATAGGGCAGACATGATTGGATTAATCACACAGCAGGGGGCCACAAGACAGTGCTCAATACAATGACTTGAGTAATTAAGCAAAAGGCTTGGGGGACTACAATACATATTGAAAGTAAATATGCTCAAACTCAAATGATTAACCTTTTGCAGGTCAGAAGAGTTTGCAGCACCCAAGCCTTGAATTGTTCTTTCCTCTGGTACAGCTGCCTATCCACATAAGGCTAGCCAAAGTCTCTTAGTCCAGGATAAGGGCTTGAGAGATCGTACGCCAGGGCACAAAGGAGTGTCCAATATCCATAATCCTTGGGCCCAGGGGTGAATAAATGCCATGCCCAGACAAGAGCTCCCAGTAACGGGTAGGATCCGTTACAGTCTTCCTCACAGGTCATGTGAGGAATGGTTGATACCAAACACACAGGGGGCATACACATTGGAACAGACCAAAAAGCCTAGTTCTTAAAGGCCAAGTGGGATAAAAAAAGGAAGGAATGGTGAAATGAAATAAAAACATAATGTGTTTTATTCTTTGTGATTAAGTTGGATAAGATGAGAAGCTGCTAAATTGAGCTAAAGGAGATATGTGCAAAAGCAGAAAGAAAGAAAAACTCACAGTGCTAACTCATCATAAAATATCCATATAATAAATATAAATTAAATATAAATATAAAGATGAAAGATATAGATAGCAGCAAGAAATGAGAGGGTTCCCCAGTCCCCCTTACTTTAGGCCTAAACCCAAGTGAAAATACATACAAACAAGCAAATCTGCGCTTCTCTATATACTATAAAGTATGTGTGCCCTGTAATGGGCATATATCATAATCCTTAGTAAATCTAAGTGAAATAAGTGAGAGTTTCGTCCCACGAATTGGCCAATCCATGTGTAAGCTTACCAACCACGCCAAGGTATCTCACTTTATGGTAAGTCTATATCTATCTATATCTATATAGCTATCTATATCTTTCATCTTTATATTTATATTTAATTTATATTTATTATATGGATATTTTATGATGAGTTAGCGCTGTGAGTTTTTCTTTCTTTCTGCTTTTGCACATATCTCCTTTAGCTCAATTTAGCAGCTTCTCATCTTATCCAACTTAATCACAAAGAATAAAACACATTATGTTTTTATTTCATTTCACCATTCCTTCCTTTTTTTTATCCCACTTGGCCTTTAAGAACTAGGCTTTTTGGTCTGTTCCAATGTGTATGCCCCCTGTGTGTTTGGTATCAACCATTCCTCACATGACCTGTGAGGAAGACTATAAATGGAACATAGTTCTCTATGTAATCACTTTATTACTACAGGCCCATATGGGTCCTGCACCAGGTAGGTCTTTCATTTACACCTTTATTATTTTAATTGTATGTTTGCTGTTTTTAATTGCACTACATTGGGACCCATAAAAAATAATAATAAAAACTTCATAATATCATTTAAAGGGTCCCAGTCAACGCGTTTCTAAATAACTCCTTCCTTTCAAGTTTTTAATTTAGATAGTATTTGTAGGTGTATTAGAATAGGACTTACCATAAAGTGAGATACCTTGGCGTGGTTGGTAAGCTTACACATGGATTGGCCAATTCGTGGGACGAAACTCTCACTTATTTCACTTAGATTTACTAAGGATTATGATATATGCCCATTACAGGGCACACATACTTTATAGTATATAGAGAAGCGCAGATTTGCTTGTTTGTATGTATTTTCACTTGGGTTTAGGCCTAAAGTAAGGGGGACTGGGGAACCCTCTCATTTCTTGCTGCTATCTATATCTTTCATCTTTATATTTATATTTAATTTATATTTATTATATGGATATTTTATGATGAGTTAGCGCTGTGAGTTTTTCTTTCTTTCTGTTTCTCCAAAATGGCTCATTTTGTCCCTCTCCAGGGACTACCTTCCTCCAAAGAATTGGCTGTGGTGTTTGTTAGAGAGGAGTTCCGACTCCACGGAGTACCCAAGGTATTGGTCTCTGACCGTGGGAGTCAGTTTGTGTCTAGGTTCTGGAGTGCCTTCTGTAACCAGATGGGCATAAAACTGTCATTTTCCTCTGCCTACCACCCACAGATGAATGGTGCTGCTGAAAGATCCAACCAGGGGTTGGAACAATTCTTGCTCTGTTTTATCTCTGACCATCATGATAACTGGGCTGACCTGTTGCCGTGGGTTGAGTTTGCCAGGAATTGTGCCATAAACTCCTCGTCCGGCAGCTCTCCCTTCCTGATCAACTATGGGTTCCAACCATCGCTGCTCCCAGACTCCTTTCAGGCGCAAGACATTACGGCTCTGGATGAGCATATTAGGCTCACCGCTCCACATGGACACAGGTTCAGAATACCCTGCAAAGGTCCTCAGATCGCTATCAGAGGCATGCAGATCGCAGGAGGCGTCCTGCTCCTGTTTTCCAAGTTAGGGAGAAAGTGTGGCTGTCCTCCAGAAACCTGCATCTCCAAGTACATTGCAATAAACTGGCTCCATGTTTCGTAGGTCCATACTGGGTACTTTGCAGAGTGAACCCTGTCACTTATGCCTTGGATCTTCCTATGGGTATGCATATTCACAGTGTATTCCATGTTTCCCTGTTGAAGCCTTTGGTCTGTAATCACTACATTTCTACTCCAGTGGTGCCAGGTCCTTTGCGCATTAAAGACCATGAGGTGTATGAAATCCAAAGCATTCTGGACTCCCGTAGAGTCCATGGGCGCATTCAGTATCTTGTACATTGGAAGGGCTATGGCCCTGAAGAACATCCCCGGGTGAGTCTGATATTCGCTATCCTGTTCTGCTACGCAGATTCCATGCTAAATTTCCTAATAAAGTTGGTTCTCATCCGCGGAAGAGAGATCATTGGGGGGGGGGGGGGTACTATCACCTGGCTCTGTGAGGGTTAGAGAAGTTCTATCTATTTTATGTTGTTCTATTTCTCACTAAAGATAATTATTTTACTGTATCTGTACTTGTCAGTGTTGTTATTCCAGAGTCACTCCGTGACAAGTGGTCCCAAGTGGGTTAGATAGTGGAAACCCTTCTTCACATTCCTTCTCTACCTCCTCATCTGTGCTGCTGGAAATATATTTGTTCTGGCTTTGTCTGTCATGTGTGGTTTCTGCTACCTGGTATGTTGGTTCATTTCTGAGAATGTTAGTCTCCCAACATTGCAGGGTCTGGTTTTCTCAAACAGTTTACAGACAGGTACAGTGCTCCTTAAAAGTGGTGGATGATATAGCCTTTGACTTTCTGCTAACCTTAGAGCCCTGTCATCATCCTCACTCTCAACTTCATCTGTATCTGAACAAGAGAAGGATGCTGGAGGGATATATTCTAGATCTGCATCATCATCAGTCATCATTAGGTCACCCTCAGCAGCATCACCTGACAATTTTTGCCCACTGCCCTTATATTCCTCTAAGCTTTTGGAGGTCTCAAACAATTTCTAATATGGGTGTTTTGGTGCTTGTTTGTCTCACTATCTGATGCAGCAGGTGGTTCAGCTGCTACACCTTCCTCTATTATGCTATTGCCAGCATCATCAACACTTGAATGCGATTTGTTGTCATCTTCAGTGTTCTTCTTATATGGTTCTTTATTTCTACTGGCACTGGTGGTGCTGGAATTAGTTTTGCTGGGACTTTGACAAACTGCATGCACCCTTGGAGTAGAGGGATCATCATCATTGATTGCACATGCTGCAGCAATCAGTGTTGCAGTCATCTTTTGAATTACTACTTTACTCTCATGTCCCTGCACTGCTCCACCCCTCCCCCTTCCCCTTGTGTGTTTGCTGGACATTATGCAACTACACTGTGTTTTTTTACTGTACGGTACACAACACAACTGATGGAGCTGTATGATACCTTGCCTAATCCCAGTCAGCTGTCTGTCACCTAATATATTTAGTTCGTTATTCATTTTTATTTATTTATATTTTAAGTTGTCCACCCTGTTGTCTTATCACAGTCTGTCCAAAAAAAATTATAACTGAAAAACAAAATCAAAACACCCAGACTTCCCCACCCAGCACAGAGACAATAACAGAAAGATCAGCAAGCAAATAGGTCCCTAGCTGTCGGTGTCTTGCCAGTCAGTTACATGGAATTCTGGAGTATTTGGGGTCAATCTCCTTCCTCCCTTCTTCTCCCCAAAGTGCCCCACTGACTCTCCTAATAGAAAGAACAAATGTCCTACCTAAAAGGTTCCCTAAATTAAACTTCAATTTCCCTATCGTCTCTAGCTCAAAAAACACACTGACAGCCTTTTATATGGCTGTAGAAAACTTTTGTGTGGTGGAGAATTATTTTTCTTCCCATTGATTTCAATGGACGAAAAAGGCAGGGGAAAAGCAGAAAAATTGAACTTTTCACAGGAAATTATTCACCAAGCAGAAAGTGCCATTATTCCCTGATTTCAGTTTGAGGCGAAAATTTTCACAAATTCCTACTAAAAACCACCGTTGGACAAAAGAAAACAGAGAAACAGCAGCTCAAAAACACACAGTATATAACCCAAGAATACAAAGGCAAAATTAACCCCTGAAAACCAAACAAATACACCAGCAATGCCTAGACCATACAAATAAGTCACAGACAAACAACAAGAACCCAGCGACCCCACAGGGACAAGGATAACACAAAGCATCACAACATAAGCCATCCCCTGAAACAACAGGGGTTAACACACAACACTGCATGCACACCTGTCAATCCCAAAATAAATTAAGCTCACCTATGCAACATCAACAGCCAATGGAGTCACAACATACACCTCACAATGTCACACACTCTCTTGACAGGTACATACCAATTACAACTGATTACACCAACAACCACAGACACACCAGCAAACACTTACATGGACAGCAAACACCTTCCCATTAGTCAATTCCGAACACATGATTGCTCCTAGACAACACCTTACCACTGTTTAAATGGACAGTTCACCCTCCCCAAATGTGGAGTGAGAGTAAGACCACTCAGGAAGACAGAGAGAGACGGACAGAGAGAAATCACTACTAGTATGTTTACATACTTATATCTGTGAAGACATTGGAGGTGAAGGCATGCAAGGGTTAGGGATCACCATCCTTCACCAAGTACATCTGTTCAACGGGCTTCACCTGTTGCAAGTGTTGATGCTCTGGCAGAAGAGCCATGCAGAAGGCCATCCTCATCTGGAGGACAGTCCCTGCCAGCAGCCCCCCAGCTGCCACAACAGGAGGCCCCCTATCTCCCACAGCTGCCACAGGGACCAGTGGAGCAGCACAGGGATGAGAGACAGCTGCCCAGGATATACCGCACAAGGGTCACACTCCTGGGAATGACGGATGCTGAAGTCAGGGACCACAACAGGTTGACATCAGAAAACATCATTCACCTATATTAGGTCATTAAGGATGACATTTATACTGCAAACAATATCCTATCTGGATTGCAGAAGCTTATGTGTGCCAACCATTTTATGGTTCAAAGACACTGCCTCAGGTGTTGGCAGTACTCAAGAGGAAGGCCAGTACCTACATCCACTTCCCTACAACCGACATGGAGTGGGCACGTGTCAAACAAGCCTTTTACGCTAGGGGAGGAATGCCCAGGGTCATGGGTGCCATAGACTGCACAAGAGGCACATTTGTACATCAACAGGAAGAACTTCCATTCTATCAATGTACAGATGGCGTGTGATGCCACATTGAGGTTAACCAATGTTCGTGCCAACCAGGCAGCTGCCATGACTCGTACATTCTCAAGCACTCCTTGTAACGGATTTTATCTGTTACTTCGGCCCTTGTCTGGACCACGAACAATTTTCTTAAAGACTATGGCCTTGTGGCCTTATGTGAACTCTGATAGGGATTTCCCTATCATTATGTTACAAGGATTGATGTTGAATGTTGTCAGTTTTGTATATTGTGTAATGTCGAAACGTTTAATGTATTGTATGGTTTAATGTACGAGGGATACACGATCATCGAAGCCGGTGGTTCCCCGGGTCCTTTGTTCGAGGCATCAATGCCGTCTCGAACGCGGGAAACCGGAGGCAGTGAGTCGACGCCGGATTGGCCGTCGTACGACTCACTGCGCACGCTGATTGGCCAGGGTTGAAGCCGCATATTCAAACTAGTGTGTACATGCTTCAACCCCTGGCCCAGTTCTCAGATGTGTATTCCCTCTAGTCAGTCCATTGTCTTTGTCCAGACGTTAATTAATCATGTTAAGTCTCACAGTGTCCACATTGTGTTCAGTAGCCCATCTCCCATTGGCTTGTTTCCTTGGGCTACCATTGGTCCCTCTGTTTCCCCTGCCATTGGTCCATTGTTCACTGTCACCATTGGTCTGTTGTGTATGCCCATTGTGTTAGATTGGTCCCTGGGCCAAGCCTGCATTAGAATGCCTGGCCCTTCCCCTTCCTATTGTGGTACCATGTTGTAAACTGTATAAAAGTTGAATGTCTTGTTTAATAAAGAGTGTTACTGTTTGGAGTGAACCAGAGTCCTGGAGTCTGTTTGTTCCTGTGGTAAAAGTGGCCACTCTGCCGCCCATTCGAACCAGGTTCCTGTACGTTCGTCCGTCTGCTGCCATTATCCCGCTACCGACCTTTGTATCCTGTCAGGCGGCGACGTGCACTCTGCCCATGGTTTTCCTGCTTAAGCTTCAGCTTTCGAGTCGAGCACCGGAGTGCTCGAACGGCTAGAAATAGACTTGGTTCCTGCTACGCTTTTCCCTGATTCGGTCCTGTGTACGTGTTCGACGGCGTTCGAGTGCCGTGACCCCTCCGGTAGCCGCATCCTTCGAGCAGATTCGGTCTTCCCGAGGTTCGACGCCGCTTTGAGTCGACCTCCGGAACGCTGATTTGCTCGACCGGTGCACTCGACGGCGCCAGTCCGGCGTCGAGAAGGAGAGACCCGGGAACTAAGACGGAAGCCGACCGCGGTCTTCGCGCATCCTTCCGTTACATTGGGGGCAGCGGTGGGATTTCTCCTTCTTTCATCGTGTGTACCAGTTGAGAGATGGCGGCCAAAGCGCTACTACCGGAGGCCATAGGAGTGTTCGAGATGCGGTACCGGGACATCGGAGATCGATGGGAAAATTTTGTGGGTGACCTCGCCGAAGAGTTTTACTGGGAGATCACCACCTGCATCAAAGAAGAGCTTCGAGTCCAGGACGGGTACTGGGAATTAATCAAACACCTTCACGAGGAATCTGCCGAGGTTATGGTTGGTTTTTTCCCATTTAAACTACGTCTGGACCTGCAACAACTTGTGTGGATGGCTATGATGGAGGATAATACTTTCGGCCAGCAGTATTCCAGCCGCTACTGGGACATTTGGGATAAGCGAAGGGCTATGTTTGGGAGCCACTTTCCTCCGCACCTGGAGGGGACCCTTGACCGGTTAGTCAAAGAGGAGTGGAATTTGGAGCGGATGTGTATGGGCTGGATAGAGGAAGCCCAGGAGATTCCAAGAGAGGAAGATGAGGACTGGGGGGTTACCCATCTGAAGAGGACTTAGATGGAGGTTTCCCTGTTCACTCCACACTGGTGGGTGGGAATACGTTCCTCACCGGTACCCCTGCTGCCCTGGGAGCGGAGCCGTGCGTGCTCCCCAGGAGTATGAGTGATGCCGCCTGGAGGGATGGGACTGCGGTCTCCCTCCAGGCAGAGGAAAGGCCGGTGTGTGATGGCCTGCAAGGGGAGGACTCCAGTGGGCTGGGAGAAAACAGTGCCGCTGGCCCTCCTAAAGACATGGACTGTAAACTGCTAGGTGGGAGCAAGCCCATCAGTCCCCCTGAGGACCCTGCTGTAGTGGGTGGGAGAGAACCCAGCAGCAGCCTCAAGATGTTGCCCCTGGTGGGGGTAGAAGATGCCCTGGGAGCGGAGCCGTGCGTGCTCCCCAGGATTATGAGTGATGCCGCCTGGAGGGATGGGACTGCGGTCTCCCTCCAGGCAGAAGAAAGGCCTGTGTATGATGGCCTACAGGAGGAGGATCCCAGTGGGCTGGGAGGAAATAGTGCCGCTGGCCCTCCTACAAGTATGGACTGTGAACTGTTGAGTGGGGGCAAGCCCATCAGTCCCCCTGAGACCCCTGCTGTACTGGGTGGGAGAGAACCCAGCAGCAGCCACAAAATGTTGCCCCTGGTGGGGGTGGAAGATGGCCTGGGAGCGGAGCCGTGCGTGCTCCCCAGGAGTACAAGTAATGCCGCCTTGAGGGATGGGACTGCGGTCTCCCTCAAGGAAAAAGAAAGGCCTGTGTGTGATGGCCTGCCAGAGGAGGTCCCCAGCGGACTGGAAGAGAGTAGGGCTGCTGGGCCTCCTAAGGATGTGTTGTTTGACCTGATGGGTGGGGAAGAGTGCCCCATCAGTCCCCCTGCAACCCCTGACTTGGTGCATGGGAGCAAGAGCACCAGGGCATGTGAAGTCCTGGCTGGGATGAGTGGGACAGCCGTCCTCATCCCCAGCCCAGCCTTTGTTCTGCCTCCCACTGCGACCCCTGGCCTAGTGCGTGGGGCCACGGTCATTGTTAAGGAGCCTGCTATTTTCCCTGCACTGGAGATTCCCACCTTGGTGAGTGGGACCAGGATCCTCACCAAGGACATTTGTGTTGCCCTGGCCCCACTAAAAGGGGGAGATGTGTCTCTCTCCCCAAACTCTGGTGCCTAGAAGCCAGAGGCACAATTGCCCCAGGGAGATCCCCCTTATAGACTGGCTCTTGACCCTGAGCCACTGGCCCCAGACCCAGAAGGATTTGACTTCAGCATTGCCTGGAGAAGGGCCCAGGAGAGGCCACCTGTTTTGATGTTTGTCAGGACAAACAGGCATCAGTTCCCCTGGCCCAGGTTTAAGGACAAAGGAACTGGTATTTGCTTCACTGGCCCAGGACCAGGGCTTTGTACACCGCTACCGGGCCCAGACAAAGGGCTCATGTTTTCCCCTGGCCCAGGACAAAAAGACTGTTTCTACCTCTGGCCCAGGATTAAGGACCCAGGAACTTGCATTTGCTTCACTGGCCCAGGACCAGGGCCTTGTTCACCACTACCAGGCCCAGACAAAGGGCTCATGTTTTCCCCTGGCCCAGTACAGAAAGACTCCTTCAATCTCTGGCCCAGGACAAGGGGCCCCTCAGTGGAAACTGGCCTAGGACCAAGGCCTTTGGACTAGTGCACTGTCCAGACAAGTGCCTCACCACCTCCATGCCCTCCTACAGCTCCAAGCCAGCGTTTACTACCGCACCCGCTGGCTTGGTACTAAAAGGGGGAGAAGTGTAACGGATTTTATCCGTTACTTCGGCCCTTGTCTGGACCACGAACAATTTCCTTAAAGACTATGGCCTTGTGGCCTTATGTGAACTCTGATAGGGATTTCCCTATCATGTTACAAGGATTGATGTTGAATGTTGTCAGTTTTGTATATTGTGTAATGTCTAAACGTTTAATGTATTGTATGGTTTAATGTACGAGGGATACACGATCATCGAAGCCGGTGGTTCCCCGGGTCCTTTGTTCGAGGCATTAATGCCGTCTCGAACGCGGGAAACCGGAGGCAGTGAGTCGACGCCGGATTGGCCGTCGTACGACTCACTGCGCACGCTGATTGGCCAGGGTTGAAGCCGCATATTCAAACTAGTGTGTACGTGCTTCAACCCCTGGCCCAGTTCTCAGATGTGTATTCCCTCTAGTCAGTCCATTGTCTTTGTCCAGACGTTAATTAATCATGTTAAGTCTCACAGTGTCCACATTGTGTTCAGTAGCCCATCTCCCATTGGCTTGTTTCCTTGGGCTACCATTGGTCCCTCTGTTTCCCCTGCCATTGGTCCATTGTTCACTGTCACCATTGGTCTGTTGTGTATGCCCATTGTGTTGGATTGGTCCCTGGGCCAAGCCTGCATTATAATGCCTGGCCCTTCCCCTTCCTATTGTGGTACCATGTTGTAAACTGTATAAAAGTTGAATGTCTTGTTTAATAAAGAGTGTTACTGTTTGGAGTGAACCAGAGTCCTGGAGTCTGTTTGTTCCTGTGGTAAAAGTGGCCACTCTGCCGCCCATTCGAACCAGGTTCCTGTACGTTCGTCCGTCTGCTGCCAGGATCCCGCTACCGACCTTTGTATCCTGTCAGGCGGCGACGTGGACTCTGCCCCTTGGTTTTCCTGCTTAAGCTTCAGCTTTCGAGTCGAGCACCGGAGTGCTCGAACGGCTAGAAATACAGACTTGGTTCCTGCTACGCTTTTCCCTGATTCGGTCCTGTGTATGTGTTCGACGGCGTTCGAGTGCCGTGACCCCTCCGGTAGCCGCATCCTTCGAGCAGATTCGGTCTTCCCGAGGTTCGACGCCGCTTTGAGTCGACCTCCGGAACGCTGATTTGCTCGACCGGTGCACTCGATGGCGCCAGTCCGGCGTCGAGAAGGAGAGACCCGGGAACTAAGACGGAAGGCGACCCGGTCTTCTTGCTTCCTTCCGTTACACTCCTCCATCCATGGGGACTTAGATAATGGGACACATACAGGAGGATGGCTTTTGGGTGAGTCAACAAAAAAACACCACCACACCCATAGGTACACTCACACGACGCATGTACACACAGCTTAGTATGGTCATGACACACAAGGAGTACATCAGCCACATAACATCTGATTCTTGTCTCACCATGTTACCCTCTGTCCACAGTTGATGTCGGCTATGGGTGCAAGTCGTAGCTGCTCACACCAATAGCCAATCCCCACACACCTGCTCAAGAGAACTATAATGAGGCACACATCAGGACCAGGAATGCCACAGAACACACCTTTGGCCTGCTCAAAGCCCGATCCATTGCCTGGATCACTGAAGGGGTGCTCTACAATATGCACCTGGAAAAGCTTGTTACATCATCCTGGCATGTGCTATACTCCACAATATTGCTGTAGACACACATCTAGTTGAGGATGTGGATCCACAACAGCCCATGTAGGTCCCTGTTTCCAATGTTGAGGATGAGGATACTTTGGGAGCGACTCAGATACAAACCAGGCTCATCAGGGACTATTTCACCTGCGAGTAAAATGCATGTGTGACCATGGTCATGCTTGTGGGATGTGTGTAAACACACTCACACAACACATAACCATCTATTCTACTCCACAGGATGACCCATCTAATGTATTGTAAGCCCATTCAAATCAAAATACGTCTGTTATTGATGTATAAGGACCCATATCATTAGACTGATGTATAGTTAAGAGTTACTGTATGTTTATGGTACCTTAACAGGCATTTTCAGAACACATGCTTCTAGACATGAATACTGTTGGAGATGTATTGATGCTTGGAGGTATGGTAAGGTGTGATGAAGAGGTGATAAGGTGGCGAGAACATCTCCAATGATCTCATATCTCCAGTTATCAGGTAATCTCATGGAGCCTATGTTGTGTGTATCCTCTATATCAAACAATAGTGGCGCATGTGCTTCATAGGTATCACGGTGCCCTGTGATTGTCTGTGGCTGGATATTGCCATGAAGCAACATTGTTTACTTCCTAGCTGTCGCTCTCGCTGAGTTGCTATTTTTATAGGGCACCACGTTGATGAGGTCATTGCTCCACATACCTGTCAGGGTTTTTAAACCTCAGCCTGTGTCATTTCCAGTGCCCTTTCGTGGTGTACCTGAGCTTATTGCTGTGTGGGTCCATTACCGTTCCTGTGTATTAACTGGCTACGTCTGACTACTCGTTCCGGTTCTGACTCCTAGCTCGTCTGACTACCCGTTCCGGTTCTGACTCCTGGCTCGTCTGACTACCCATTCCGGTTTGGACTCCTGGCTACGTCTGACTACCCGTTCCAGTTCTGACATCTGGCTCAACTGAGTACCCGTTCCGGCTATGACCACTGGCGACGTCTGACTACCCGATCTGTTTTTGACCATTGGCTGCCTCTTGGTTACTCTCCGTGTTCCGTGCCTCAGTTTGGTTCCCGTGCTGCCTGTGTTTTCCACTCTGCGCTCGCTTCCGTTAGCGGCGCTTGTCGGTCACTCCATGTGTTTGACCTCCCATGGCCGTACCGGTTTGTGCTGCCTAGCCTATCCTCCATCTGGCTACCCACCTAGTGTATCCCCTGTCGGGGTATTGGTCTGCTCCTTATCTTGCCGACTGTGTGTATGGGAGTGCTCTGCACTGTCCTCACATCTACCGTGTAGTCCCAGAGCCATTCTGTTTCTGACCACCTGTCCGGTGAAGGGTGAGGAAAGTGCCTACACTGTTCCTCTCTGGTCTCGTGAAGGTGTTCCATCCTATCCGGGTACAGGAGTGCTTTGCACTGCTCTCACATCTACTGTGTAGTCCAAGGGCAATTCCGTTTCTGACCACCTGTCCTGTGAAGGGTGAGAAAAGTGCCTACACTGTTCCTCTATGGTCTAATGAAGGTGTGCCATCCTATCTGTGTATGGGAGTGCTCTGCACTGCCCTCACATCTACCGTGTAGTCCCAGGGCCGGTCCGTTTCTAACCACCTGCCTGGTGAAGGGTAAGGAAAGTGACTTCACTGTTCCTTCCTGGTCTCGTGAAGGTGTGCTCTATCCACTGCCCCTTTGTGTCATTACCATACTACTGTTGTGTCATTTGTTGCCACCAGCCTGTTGCCTTATCTCCTGTCATTCATTGTGTTTAATAAAGTTTTATATTAAGTTCATCTGTACTTGTCAGTGTGTTAATTTCCTAGTCACTCCGTGACAGTACGAAAGGGCCATGAACACTGACAGTACTGACACCAGTAGCGGGCAGTTGGTGAGTATTATGTCCAGGATGGACATACAGGAACAACGGCTTGATCAGTTGTCAGTAGTGTTGCAGACACTGCTAGACCGAACCGTGCATTGGGACAAAGTTGGGCAACCACTGATGGCCTCCTTGGTATCGGCATCAGTGACAACCATGCCGATATATGTGTTACAAGGGCTTGTCTGGTTCCGCTCCTCTGCCCTTAAGATACGATAGGGATCACACATTATGTCGCGGGTTCATTAATCAGCTCGGAATTTTTTTGGAACTGGTCCCTCATGCTTTCCAATCCGAAAGAAGCAAAGTAGGCTTTATGATTTCTCTGTTGACCAGCAAAGTCTTGGCGTGGTCCAATCTGTTATGGGAGACGGCTAAACCTATCACTTCAGATTTCTCCCAATTCGTTGAGGCATTCCGAAGGGTTTTTGATGTCCCTGGTAGGTCCATCTCTGCCGCAAAAAAACTAATGACAATTCAGCAGGGCACCTGCACGGTAGCAGAGTATGCTATCGAATTTAGTACATTTGCGGCAGAGGTGGGATGGAATAATGAGGCTCTGGTGGCAGCCTTCTCGCAGGGACTTAACAATACAATCAAAGATGAAATAGCAGCCCATGAATTACCAAGTGACTTGGACCAACTAATCTCTTTTGTTATCCTAATTGACAGACGTATAAGAGAAAGGTCCACATTTAAGAATAACAGGTCAAGGCAAGAGTTGCGACCAATACCTACCAGGGAGCTTCCACCCATACCTCCCTCACCTCCCTTGACACCGAGTTTAGAGTCTAGTAGGGCTGAACAAATGCAGGTTGGCTTTACACGGTTATCTCGGGAGGAACGGTCCTTCCGCCACAGAGAAGGCCTATGCCTGTATTGTGGGAAGGCTGGGCATATGGTACGAGGTTGTCCGGTGCGTCCGGGAAACGCACGCACCTAGGATCTTTAAGGGGACAGATCCTAGGTGGAGTCAGTCGGTCCCCAGAGCTTGATTCAAGTAAACCCATTATTCAGGTGATGATTTCTTGGGCCAATTCTTCAGTGACCACTCCAGTCTTGATCGATTTTGGTGCGGCTGTTTATTTTATTGATGGTGATTTTGTGAACAAACACAATATTCTAGTGACGCCCCGTGAGTCTCCATTGGCAGCGGAAGCTATTGACGGTCGTCCTCTTGAGCCTTCCCATGTCACACATGAGACCTGTCCACTGACCCTAAGAGTAGGAGCTCTCCATGTGGAGACCCTACATTTTCAGGTGATCCAGTCTCCACACCACATTTTGGGCTTCCCATGGCTCCAGAAACATAATCCCAGAGTGGATTGGGAGAAGTGTGACATAATATTATGGTCTGAATATTGTAATAGGACCTGTCTGCATCATCCTAATAAAATGTTGTGTACCTCCCCCTCGTTGCCCTCAAAGTACCAGTCTTTCAGTGAGGTGTTTAGCAAGGGGGAGGCTAGCACATTATCGGAGCATAGGCCGTATGACTGGGCTATTCATCTAACACCAGGTTCAATACCTCCCAAAGGCTGCACATATCCTCTATCAGTAGAGGAGAACAAGGCCATGGAGGAATACATTTCAGATGCATTATCTAGAGGCATTATAAGGAAATCTTCCTCGCCCGCGGGGGCTGGATTTTTTTTGTAAAGAAAAAGAATGGGGAGCTTAGGCCCTGTATCGATTATAGAGGGCTAAACAAATTAATGGTAAAAAATGCTTACTCCATCCCACTAATTACGGAATTGTTTGACCGTTTAAAGGGCTCCTCCGTATTCATGAAACTCGATTTGCGTGCAGCATACAACTTGATTAGAATAAAGGAGGGCGATGAGTGGAAGATCACTTTTAATACTCATAGTGGCCATTACGAATATCTGGTTATTAGTGATGAGCGAGCATTGCTCGGCCGAAGCTCGGTTCGGCTCGAGCATCGCTCTGCTCGGCACATGGCGGTACTCGTACGAGTACCGCATGTGCTCGCCCGCCATGTTCGGGTCTCCTCCCCGCACGTTTCGCAGCTGCTGCGCAGCCAATAAACGTGCGGGGAGGCTCTGACATCAGTGTAATGCCAGCAGCCATGTTGGCTGCTGGCATTACACTGATTGGCTGGCCAGAACCCGTGATCGGGTGCTGTATAGCACCCGACGCGCGAGTTCGGCTCATTCTTAGCCAGGGAGAGATGCGCTTAGGCAGGGAAAGTCAGTGTAGGGAGAATAAAATTGTTGAAACTCTTTCAAGACCCAAAAGTCCTTTTTAGGACTGTTGTGTGTGGGGGCAGCATTTAATTTTTTTTGGGGGTGGCAGAATTTCATTTTTTTGTGGTGGGGGACATGTTCTAAGGTGACATTGTACTAGGTGCACAGGGACAAATATTTCACAGTGCAGTGACAAGCTGACATATTCTGTTAGGTGCACAGGGCCAATGATTTTACAACGCAGCGACAAAAAGGGCCATTTTAAACGTGTGCCTAGCCATAGATTATTGTCACATTCTGTTTAGTGTGCAAATTCACAAATTAACGTCACATATTCCGTTCACTGTGCCTAGCTGCAGATTAGCGTCACATTCTGTTTTGTGTGCCTAGCCGCAGATTAGCGTCACATTCTGTTTCGTGTGCCTAGCCGCAGATTAGCGTCACATATTGTTTAGTGTGCCTAGCCGCAGATTAACGTCACATATTGTTTAGTGTGCCTAGCTGCAGATTAGCGTCACATATTGTTTAGTGTGCCTAGCCGCAGATTAGCGTCACATTCTGTTTCGTGTGCCTAGCCGCAGATTACCGGCATATATTCCGTTTAATATGAAGAAGGCGGGTAAAAAGGGACGGGGAAGTGGACGTGATCCTGATAGTTCAGGGCGCGGGTCAGGACGCGTAGAAACTGTGCCTGGTGCCAGAGCACAAGAAAGAAAGACATCCACCATACCTAGCTTCATGTGTCAGTTTACAGGGCGTCGCAGGACATCACTCTCGAGGTCAGACCACTGCGAACAGGTGGTCGGTTGGATTTCAGCTGATACTGCTTCCAGTCGGTTAAGCAACACCCTGTCTTCCACCAAGTCCACTCTCACTAGCCAAGAGTCTGGTCAACATAATCCTCACCCTGATCATCCTTCCTCCCACCATAGAGGGTCTGGCCAAAGAAGTGATCCCACACTGGGATATAGTGAGGAGCTCTTCTCATCACCAATCCTTGATTTGAACCTCTCTCCAAGCACGCTTGCAGAGGAACATGAGATCTTGTGCCCTGATTCACAACCTCTAGAGGGTACCCAATCACAAGAAGATGACAGAGGGGAACAGCATTTAAGGTCAAAGGAAGTGGATGATGATGATGAGACACAGTTGCCATCAAATCAACCACAATTACTGTCTCAAGACCTTGATGAGGAGGATGATACACAGTTGTCAATGACTGAGGATGTGGTGGGATCAAGAAATGAGGAGGATGATCAGAGTGAGGAAGTGGAGGAGGACTTGGTGGACGATGAGGTCACTGACCCCACCTGGGAAGGTGGAAAGCCGAGCGATGACAGCAGTCCTGAGGGTGAGCCATCTGCAGCACCGCAACAGGCTGGAAGAGGCAGTGGTGTGGCTAAAGAAAGAAGGCGGACCGCACCAAACCGGCCCGCAAATGTTCCACGGAGCACCCCCTTGCGTAAATCTCCCTTGCCAAGGGCTAGGTGTTCCGCGGTATGGCGTTTTTTTAAGGAAAGTGCGGACGACAAAAGAATTGTAGTTTGCAACCTGTGCCACACCAGAATGAGCCGAGGCATGAACACTAGCAACCTCACCACCACCAGCATGATCCGACACATGGCATCCAAGCACCGTAATAAGTGGGAGGAACGCCCGGATCGCCAATCTGTGTCTGCAGGCCACACCACTGCCTCCTCTTCCCCTGTTTTCGGTGCCGGCCAATCACCTGTCGAAGGCGCAGGCCCGCATACCTCCCGCCCTGCACCTGTACCATCTGAAGCACCATCAGCGACCACATCCACTTCCCTGTCCCAGCGCAGCGTCCAAATGTCGTTACCCCAGGCATTTGAGCGCCAGCCGAAAATACCCAGCCACCCACCCACAGGCCATAGCACTAACCTCACACCTTTCCAAATTACTGGCCATCAAAATGCTGCCATTTAGGCTTGTGGAGACTGAGTCCTTCCGCAGCCTGATGGCAGCAGCTGTCCCTCGGTACGCAGTCCCCTGCCGCCACTACTTTTCCCGGTGTGCCGTCCCCGCTTTACACCACCATGTGTCCCTTAACATCACCCGTGCCCTGACCAACGCAGTTACTTGGAAGGTCCACTTAACGACTGACACATGGACAAGTGCTTGTGGCCAGGGACGCTACATTTCCCTGACGGCACACTGGGTGAATGTCGTGGAGGCTGGGAGCGACTCGGACCCTGGGATGGCACAGGTGCTACCCACGCCAAGGATTGCGGGCCCTACCTCCATCAGGGTTTCCGCCAGCACCTACGTTATTGGCTCCTCCTCCTCCTCCTCCGTTTCCACCTCCGAATTCTCTGCGCGCAGCGCCACTCACCCATCAGCCGGTAGCTGGAAGCAGTGTAGCACTGCAGTGGGGAAGCGTCAACAGGCCGTGCTGAAGCTGATCTGCCTTGGGGACAAACAGCACACGGCCTCAGAGCTGTTGCAGGGGATTAGTCACCAGACCGAGCAGTGGCTCTCGCCACTCAACCTGCAACCAGGCATGGTTGTGTGTGATAATGGGCGTAACTTGGTGGCGGCTTTGGAGCTCGGCAAGCTCACACACGTACCATGCCTAGCGCATGTATTTAATTTAGTGGTTCAGCGATTTCTAAAAACCTACCCCAATTTGCATGATCTCTTGACCAAGGTGCGCCGCGTGTGTGCACATTTCCGTAAGTCATCTACAGCTTCAGCCGGCCTGTTGACGCTGCAGCAGCGCTTACAATTGCCAGCTCACCGGCTGCTGTGTGACGTGAGCACGCGCTGGAACTCCACCTTCCACATGTTGGCCCGGCTTTGTGAGCAGCAGAGGGCAGTAGTGGAGTACCAGCTGTTACACGGTCGTCGCCTCTCCGTTCAACTTCCTCTAATCAGAAGTGAGGAGTGGGAATGGATGTCAGACCTCTGTGAGGTTTTACGCAATTTTGAGGAATCGACACAGATGGTGAGCGGCGATAACGCTATTATCAGTGTAACCATCCCACTTCTGTGTCTACTGAAACGCTCGCTGCTCACAATTAAAACCGACGCTTTGCATGTGGAAGAGGTGGAAATGGGGGAGGAAGAGCTTACACAAGGTGATAGCCAGAGCACCCTCACTTCGTCTTCTCAGCGACAATTGGAGGAGGCGGAGGAGGAGGAGGAGGAGGAGGAAGACACGGTTGCCTCCGCTACAGAGGGTAGCCATGGAACTTTATTTCCATCTCTTCAGCGTGGGTGGGCAGAAGAGGAGGAAGAGGATGAGGAGATTGAGAGTCATCCTCCTGGTGAGGACAGCGAAATCTTGCCTGTTGGTACTCTGGCACACATGGCTGACTTTATGTTAGGCTGCCTTTCCCGTGACCCACGCGTTATACGCATTTTAGACAACACGGATTACTGGGTGTTCACCCTTCTAGACCCCCGCTACAAAGAGAATTTCTCATCTCTCATTACTCCAGTGGAGAGGACAAGCAAAATGGTGCAATACCAGAAGGTTCTTGTCGAAAAATTGCTCCAAAATTTTCCATCTGACAACGCTGGTGGCAGAGTACGTGCTACCTTGGCCAACCGAGAAGGGGAGAAAAGGGGAGCACACAGCAGTTCCGACAAAGGCAGGGCAACACTCTCCAAGGCGTGGGACACCTTCATGACACCCCGCCAGCACCCTCACCCTGATGCGCGGCCTAGTGTCACAAGGAGGGAAAAGTTTTGGAAGATGGTGAAGGAGTACGTAGCAGACCGTGTCAGCGTCCTCACGGATCCCTCTGTGCCTTACAACTACTGGGTGTCCAAGCTGGACACGTGGTATGAACTGGCACTCTACGCCTTGGAGGTGCTGGCCTGCCCTGCCGCCAGCGTTCTGTCTGAGCGGGTATTTAGTGCTGCTGGTGGCATCGTAACAGATAAGCGTATCCACCTTTCCACCGAAAATGCTGATAGGTTGACACTTATAAAAATGAACAAGGCCTGGATTTCCCCTGACTTCTCCACTCCACTGGAGGAAAGCCCCGGTGAACATAAAGTTACTTTAGATATGTTATTTTCAATGATGGGAATACTCTGTATTCCCATTCACCCCTTCCACCCAAAAAACGGGTATATGGTTGACTCTTAATCTTCTCATTCTCCTCCTCCTCTTCCATATGCCCTGTGATATAATTTTTATATAGGGCCAGCTCACCAGCGGGCCCTGTGATATAATTTTTATATAGGGCCAGCTCACCAGCGGGCCCTGTTTGACAATTTTTGTATAGGTCAGCTCACCAGCGGACCTTCTCATATAATGTTTTATTGGGTCAGCTCTCTAGCGGGCCCTCTCATATAATGTTTTATAGCGTCAGCTCACTAGCGGGCCTTCGCATATAATGTTTAGAATGGTCAGCTCCGCAGCAGACCCTCACCCATAATGTTTTAGATGGTCAGCTCAGCAGCAAACCCTCATTCCTAATGTTTTAGATGGTCAGCTTAACGGCATGCCCTCGCCCCTAATGTTTTAGAGGGTCACCAGCAGGCCATTAATCCTAATTTTTCAAGGGTGTGTATGATGCCCTCCTTTATGTGTAATAAAGGGTGTATTGGAGTGACATTTCAGTCTAATTTTTGGCAGCCCTTTCACTTAGTGCATAGGCTTTATGAGTGTTGGACCACTACCTGAACTATTGTACCACAATGTGAATGAGGCCCTCCATTTTGTGATATACAGGTTGTATCGGAGTGCCTCAGGTCCTCCCATTGAATTAAATAGGGCTGGGGTGTTCGACAGAGCAGAAGGTAGTTCTTGGCTTCATCCACTAAGTCACTTCATCACTTTTACTCAATGGATCAGACCCCACTGTTCCGACTATAAATTTTGGACTTAACAAGGGCAAACGGACATGTTGTAAAACCTGTGGTATCTGCGGCCTCCGTTCCTGAATGCTGTACCTTACCCGGGCCATAACCACGTTGAACACCTGCTTTACGCTGCGCACGTTTCCCTCTTAATCATGGCCCCACTTCCGAAAAATCGATGAAATTTTTTGCAGAATTTGCAAATGATATACAAGTAAATATACAGCAAATACTGTTTGGTAACAATTTTTCGCCTAAAATCGTTTTTATCTTCCTTTTTGTGTGTTTTACGGTCAGTCTGTAAAAATGGCGTACTACAGGCGAAACATCGTTCCCAGCAGCGATGTTGGAGTCCAAGATGCATCCAGACATCCTCCCTATGCTGTCCCTGAACCATTTCTGTGGTGTTTCCATCATTTTCTGATTTTCCTATGAACCAGGCACCCTCCCCTCATTAGAGCAGGGGGTGCCTGGTGTAATGCTCGAGTCCTCCCATTGACTTCAACGGGGCTCGGGTGCTCGGCCGAGCACTCGAGCCTCCGGGGGCGCTCGGCCAGAGCACCCGAACACCTGAGCATCGGGGTGCTCGATCATCACTACTGGTTATGCCTTTTGGGCTGTGCAATGTACCAGTGGTCTTACAGGAGTTCATTAACGATGTTTTACGAAGCCTGCTACAGTACTGTGTAGTAGTGTACCTGGACGATATCTTCATACACTCTCCTGATATCGAGACACGTAGGAGAGATGTTATTACGGTACTGCAAAAACTGAGGGAGAACAAACTTTATTGCAAACTTGAGAAATGCGAATTTCATAAGGACCAGGTACCCTTCCTGGGTTATGTTATCTCGACTAACGGAATTGCTATGGATACGGAAAAACTGTCGGCAGTATTACAATGGCCACGTCCTATGGGCCTGAAGGCCATACAAAGATTCCTCGGTTTTGCAAACTATTATAGAACATTCATTCGTAATTTCTCATCCTTGGTCAAGCCTTTGACTGACATGACACATAAGGGTGCTAACCCATCAATATGGTCCCCTGAGGCCAACAATGCTTTTGAGGCCCTGAAGTCTGCCTTCTCGACAGATCCTATATTGGTGCATCCTAACACTGCTCTGCCCTTCACCCTTGAGGTAGATGCTTCCGAGACAGGGGTAGGAGCAGTTCTATCACAGAGAGCAGAGCCTGGTAAACCCCTGATGCCTTGCGGCTTTTTTTCGAAAAAAATGACAAAGGCTCAAAGCCTATATGACACAGGGGACCATGAGTTGCTGGCCATTATCCTTTCCCTTCGGGAGTGGCGTCACCTCCTGGAAGGGACTAAGTCTCCTGTATTAATTTTAACGGATCATAAGAATCTAACGTACTTATCAGAGGCCAAGAGACTGTCCCCAAGACAAGCCAGATGGGGGTTATTCCTGTCTAGATTTAATTTTGTAGTTTCGTACCTCCCTGGTTCCAAGAACACTCGAGCTGACGCCTTGTCTAGACAGTTTGGTCCAGAGCGTGAGTCTGACAGTGAACCTGTTCCAATTATTCCTCCTGATCACATTCTAGCGACTATTCGTACGAGCATTACCTCTCCTCTGGGTGAGGAGATCCTGGCATCACAAAACAATGCTCCAGTTGAGAAACCCAGTGGGAAATGTTTCGTAGCTGAGAATCTCCGCACTAAGCTACTAGAGACCTACCATTCATCCAATGCAACCGGGCATATTGGTCGAGACCAACTAATTTGGTCAATTTCACAGCTATTTTGGTGGCCGAGTATGAGAGCAGATTGTGCAGCCTTTGTGGAAGCCTGTTCCATATGCGTCCGTGCCAAGACTCCTAGGCACCTACCTCTAGGACTACTCCAGACTGTTCCTAATGGGGAACACCCATGGTCACACATTTCATTAGACTTTATGGTAGAGTTGCCTAGATCCAAGGGCTGCACAGTCATACTAATGATAATAGACAGATTCCCTAAGATGGCACATTTTGTTCCGCTTCCTGGACTACCCTCCTCTAAGGAATTGGCTATAGTATTTGCTAAAGAGGTATTCAGGCTCCACGGAGTACCTGGAGTTGTGGTCTCTGATCGTGGGAGTCAGTTTGTATCAAGGTTTTGGAAGGCCTTTTGTGACCAGATGGATATCAAACTGCAATTTTCATCCGCCTATCACCTCCAGACCAATGGTGCTGCAAAAAGAGCCAACCAAGGACTAGAACAATTCTTGTACTGTTTCGCTCCTGACCATCATGATAATTGGGTTGATCTGTTGCCGTGGGCAGAGCTTGCCAGGAATTGTGCCATAAACGCTTTGTCCGGGAGCTCCCCTTTTCTGATCAATTATGGGTTCCAACCCTCTCTGCTCCCGGATACATTCTGGCCACAGGACATTCCGGCTCTGGATGAGCATATGGAGCAGCTCCGCTCCACATGGGCACAGGTTCAGAATAATTTGCGAAGGTCCTCAGAGTGATATCAGAGACACGCAGATCGCAGGAGGTGTCCTGCTCTGGTCTTTCAGGTGGGGGAGAGTCTGGTTGGCCACCAAGAACCTGCACCTCCAAGTACCATGTCACAAGATGGCTCCACGATTCATAGGACCCTTCCGGGTACTCCATAGAATTAACCCTGTGTCTTATGTCTTAGACCACCCTAGGAATATGCGTATCCATAACGTATTTCATGCATCTCTCATCTCTCCTGAAGCCACTGATCTGCAACCGGTACACTTCCACCCAGGTAGCCCCAGGTCCAGTACGCATTCAGAATCAAGATGAATATGAGATCCAGAGCATTCTGGATTCCCGTAGGGTTCGGGGGCGTATTCAATATTTTGTCCACTGTAAAGGTTATGGTCCGGAGGAGCGTTCATGGGTGGACCAGGGTGATATTCATGCACCTAGATTGTTGCGCAGTTTCCACATGAAGTTTCCCAACAAGGTATGGTCTCCTCCACGGGGGGGAGATCATTGAGTGGGGGGTACTATCACGGTGCCCTGTGATTGCCTGTGGCTGGATATTGCCATTATTTACTTCCTAGTTGTCGCACTCGCTGAGTCGCTATTCTTATAGGGCACCACGCTGATGAGGTCATTGCTCCACCTACCTGTCAGGGTTTTTAAACCTCAGCCAGTGTAATTTCCAGTGCCCTTTGTGGTGTACCTGAGCTTATTGCTGTGTTGGTCCATTACTATTCCTGTGTATTACCTGGCTACATCTGACTACCCGTTCCGGTTCTGACTCCTGGCTCGTCTGACTACCCGTTCCGGTTCTGACTCCTGGCTCATCTGACTACCCGTTCCGGTTTGGGCTCCTGGCTACGTCTGACTACCCGTTCCGGTTTGGACTCCTGGCTACGTCTGACTACCTGTTCCAGTTCTGACTTCTGGCTCGACTGACTACCCTTTCTGGCTGCGACCACTGGCGACGTCTGACTACCCGATTCGGTTTTGACCATTGACTGCCTCTTGGTTACTCTCCGTGTTGCACTCCGTGACCATTCCGTGCCTCGGTTTGGTTCCCGTGCTGCCTGTGTTTTCCACTCTGCGCTCACTTCCGTTAGCGGCGCTTGTTGGTCACTCCCTGTGTTTGACCTCCCGTGGCCGTACCGGTTTGTGCTGCCTAGCCTATCCTCCATCTGGCTACCCGCCTAGTGTATCCCCTGTCGGGGTATCGGTCTGCTCCTTATCTTGCCGACTGTGTGTATGGGAGTGCTCTGCACTGTCCTCACATCTACCGTGTAGTCCCAGAGCCATTCCATTTCTGGGTCAGTGGTGTTGGTGGTGGTTAGGAACGCTGGGGCTTGCCTATCAGCCCCACATGCTTATAGTCCAGTGGCCAGGGGTCATACGCTGCAGGCTGGATGTGGTGTCAGAGGTGGCTCCCTGCTGTGGATGCACCCACATGTATGGGTGTGGTCTGGAAGTGGGGCCATATGAGCCATGATGAGACATGGGCACCATTCCTGGCATCCAGTGCTTTCCTGGTGATTGTGTTGATGGTGGGGTCAGGCTGTACTTCCAGGTGTGGTAAGGTGGGGCTTGGAGCCCATACTCAGCTTCTGGTGGTTGTGGTGGGGCCTGGAGGCTATACTCAACCTGTGTTGGTGGGGCCTGGAGGCCATAATCAGCCTGTGTTGGTGGGGCCTGGAGGCCATACTCAGCCAGTGTTGGTGGGGCCTGAAGACCATACTTAGCCCATGTTAGTGGGGCCTGGAGGCCACACTTAGCCCATGCTGGGGGTGGTGAGGCCTGGAGGCCATACTCAGCCCTTGGTGGTGGTGGCTGTAGCATTGAGATGGTGACTGGTCTGTCTCCAGCCTCCTCAGGAGCTGTGTCAGAGACAGTGGGGTCCTCCTCACCCTCCTCCTGCTGTATTGCAGGCATGTATGCTGTGTGGGGACGTGACATGATGTAATTAGTCATGTAAGCTATGACAGGAGTGCTGCAAGACTATATTAACATATGAACTACTGAGTGGCAGGATGGTATCCATTACATTGCTTTCCAATGCATTGGTTACCATCCTGACACACACACACGCACATACTGATTGCTGTGCTTGGCATGATCCCATACACTGATTCCACTAACCTACAGTGGTGTAGCTTTGGTTATCATGTGTATCCTGAGGAGCGAGGATAGCAAGGCATTAGTGATGAGCGAGCATGCTCGGCCGAAGCTCGGTTCGGCTCGAGCATCGCTCTGCTCGGCACATGGCGGTACTCGTACGAGTACCGCATGTGCTCGCCCGCCATGTTCGGGTCTCCTCCCCGCACGTTTCGCGGCTGCTGCGCAGCCAATAAACGTGCAGGGAGGCTCTGACATCAGTGTAATGCCAGCAGCCATGTTGGCTGCTGGCATTACACTGATTGGCTGGCCAGAACCCGTGATCGGGTGCTGTATAGCACCTGACCAGCGAGTTCGGCTCAGTCTTAGCCAGGGAGAGATGAGGATAGGAAGGGAAAGTCAGTGTAGGGAGAAGAAAAGCAATTTTGAAAAAAAAAAAGACCCAAAAGTCCTTTTTAGGACTACTGTGTGTGGGGGCAGCAGTTTATTTTGTTTGGGGGGGGCAGAGATTTAAAAAAAAAAACGTCACATATTCCGTTCACTGTGCCTAGCCGCAGATTAGCAGCACATTCTGTTTAGTGTGCAAAGTTGCAGATTAGCAGCACATTCTGTTTAGTGTGCAAAGTTGCAGATTAGCAGCACATTCTTTTTAGTGTGCAAAGTTGCAGATTAGCAGCACATTCTGTTTAGTGTGCAAAGTTGCAGATTAGCAACACATTCTGTTCAGTGTGCAAAGTTGCAGATTAGCAGCACATTCTTTTTAGTGTGCAAAGTTGCAGATTAGCAGCACATTCTGTTTAGTGTGCAAAGTTTCAGATTAGCAGAACATTCTGTTTAGTGTGCAACGTGTAAAATATCAAAGTCACATATTCCATTCACTGTGCCGAGCCGCAGATAAGCAGCACATTCTGTTTAGTGTGCAAAGTTTCAGATTAGCAGAACATTCTGTTTAGTGTGCAAAGTGTAAAATATCAAAGTCACATATTCCATTCACTGTGACTAACTGCAGATAAGAAGCACATTCTGTTTAGTGTGCAAAGTTTCAGATTAGCAGAACATTCTGTTTAGTGTGCAAAGTGTAAAATATCAAAGTCACATATTCCATTCACTGTGTCTAACCGCAGATAAGATGAACATTCTGTTTAGTGTGCAAAGTTTCAGATTAGCAGAACATTCTGTTTAGTGTGCAAAGTGTAAAATATCAAAGTCACATATTCCATTCACTGTGTCTAACCGCAGATAAGAAGCACATTCTGTTTAGTGTGCAAAGTTGCAGATTAGCAGCACATTCTTTTTAGTGTGCAAAGTTGCAGATTAGCAGCACATTCTGTTTAGTGTGCAAAGCTGCAGATTAGCAACACATTCTGTTCAGTGTGCAAAGTTGCAGATTAGCAGCACATTCTTTTTAGTGTGCAAAGTTGCAGATTAGCAGCACATTCTGTTTAGTGTGCAAAGTTTCAGATTAGCAGAACATTCTGTTTAGTGTGCAACGTGTAAAATATCAAAGTCACATATTCCATTCACTGTGCCGAGCCGCAGATAAGCAGCACATTCTGTTTAGTGTGCAAAGTTTCAGATTAGCAGAACATTCTGTTTAGTGTGCAAAGTGTAAAATATCAAAGTCACATATTCCATTCACTGTGTCTAACTGCAGATAAGAAGCACATTCTGTTTAGTGTGCAAAGTTTCAGATTAGCAGAACATTCTGTTTAGTGTGCAAAGTGTAAAATATCAAAGTCACATATTCCATTCACTGTGTCTAACCGCAGATAAGAAGAACATTCTGTTTAGTGTGCAAAGTTTCAGATTAGCAGAACATTCTGTTTAGTGTGCAAAGTGTAAAATATCAAAGTCACATATTCCATTCACTGTGTCTAACCGCAGATAAGAAGCACATTCTGTTTAGTGTGAAAAGTTTCAGATTAGCAGAACATTCTGTTTAGTGTGCAAAGTTGCAGATTAGGAGAACATTCTGTTTACTGTGCAAAGTGTAAAATATCAAAGTCACATATTCCATTCACTGTGTCTAACCGCAGATAAGAAGCACATTCTGTTTAGTGTGCAAAGTTTCAGATTAGCAGAACATTCTGTTTAGTGTGCAAAGTGTAAAATATCAAAGTCACATATTCCATTCACTGTGTCTAACCGCAGATAACAAGCACATTCTGTTTAGTGTGCAAAGTTGCAGATTAGGAAAACATTCTGTTTACTGTGCAAAGTGTAAAATATCAAAGTCACATATTCCATTCACTGTGTCTAACCGCACATAAGAAGCACATTCTGTTTAGTGTGCAAAGTTTCAGATTAGCAGAACATTCTGTTTAGTGTGCAAAGTTGCAGATTAGGAGAACATTCTGTTTACTGTGCAAAGTGTAAAATATCAAAGTCACATATTCCATTCACTGTGTCTAACCGCAGATAAGAAGCACATTCTGTTTAGTGTGCAAAGTTTCAGATTAGCAGAACATTCTGTTTAGTGTGCAAAGTTGCAGATTAGGAGAACATTCTGTTTACTGTGCAAAGTGTAAAATATCAAAGTCACATATTCCATTCACTGTGTCTAACCGCAGATAAGAAGCACATTCTTTTAGTGTGCAAAGTTTCAGATTAGCAGAACATTCTGTTTAGTGTGAAAAGTGTAAAATATCAAAGTCACATATTCCATTCACTGTGTCTAACCGCAGATAAGAAGCACATTCTGTTTAGTGTGCAAAGTTGCAGATTAGGAGAACATTCTGTTTACTGTGCAAAGTGTAAAATATCAAAGTCACATATTCCATTCACTGTGTCTAACCGCAGATAAGAAGCACATTCTGTTTAGTGTGCAAAGTTTCAGATTAGCAGAACATTCTGTTTAGTGTGCAAAGTTTCAGATTAGGAGAACATTCTGTTTACTGTGCAAAGTGTAAAATATCAAAGTCACATATTCCATTCACTGTGTCTAACCGCAGATAAGAAGCACATTCTGTTTAGTGTGCAAAGTTTCAGATTAGCAGAACATTCTGTTTAGTGTGCAAAGTGTAAAATATCAAAGTCACATATTCCATTCACTGTGTCTAACCGCAGATAAGAAGCACATTCTGTTTAGTGTGCAAAGTTGCAGATTCGGAGAACATTCTGTTTACTGTGCAAAGTGTAAAATATCAAAGTCACATATTCCATTCACTGTGTCTAACCGCAGATAAGAAGCACATTCTGTTTAGTGTGCAAAGTTTCAGATTAGCAGAACATTCTGTTTAGTGTGCAAAGTGTAAAATATCAAAGTCACATATTCCATTCACTGTGTCTAACCGCAGATAAGAAGCACATTCTGTTTAGTGTGCAAAGTTGCAGATTCGGAGAACATTCTGTTTACTGTGCAAAGTGTAAAATATCAAAGTCACATATTCCATTCACTGTGTCTAACCGCAGATAAGAAGCACATTCTGTTTAGTGTGCAAAGTTTCAGATTAGCAGAACATTCTGTTTAGTGTGCAAAGTGTAAAATATCAAAGTCACATATTCCATTCACTGTGTCTAACCGCAGATAAACAGCACATTCTGTTTAGTGTGCAAAGTTGCAGATTTGCAGCACATATTCCGTGTAATATGAAGAAGGCAGGTAAAAAGGGACGGGGAAGTGGACATGATCCTGATAGTTCAGGGCGCGGGTCAGGACGCATAGAAACTGTGCCTGGTGCCAGAGCACAAGAAAGAAAGACATCCACCATACCTAGCTTCATGTCTCAGTTTACAGGGCGTCGCATGACATCACTCTCGAGGTCAGACCACTGCGAACAGGTGGTCGGTTGGATTTCAGGTGATACTGCTTCCAGTCGGTTAAGCACCACCCTGTCTTCCACCAAGTCCACTCTCACTAGCCAAGAGTCTGGTAAACATAATCCTCACCCTGATCATCCTTCCTCCCACCATAGAGGGTCTGGTCAAAGAAGTGATCCCACACTGGGATATAGTGAGGAGCTCGTCTCATCACCAATCCTTAATTTGAACCTCTCTCCAAGCACGCTTGCAGAGGAACATGACATCTTGTGCCCTGATTCACAACCTCTAGAGTGTACCCAATCACAAGAAGATGACAGAGGGGAACGGCATTTAAGGTCAAAGGAAGTGGATGATGATGATGAGACACAGTTGCCATCAAATCAACCACAATTACTGTCTCAAGACCTTGATGAGGAGGATGATATACAGTTGTCAATGACTGAGTATGTGGTGGGATCAAGACATGAGGAGGATGATCAGAGTGAGGAAGTGGAGGAGGACTTGGTGGACGATGAGGTGACTGACCCCACCTGGGAAGGTGGAGAGCCGAGCGATGACAGCAGTCCTGAGGGTGAGCCATCTGCAGCACCGCAACAGGCTGGGAGAGGCAGTGGTGTGGCTACAGAAAGAAGGCGGACCGCACCAAACCGGCCCGCAAATGTTCCACGGAGCACCCCCTTGCGTAAATCTCCCTTGCCAAGGGGTAGGTGTTCCACGGTATGGCGTTTTTTTAAGGAAAGTGCGGACAACAAAAGAATTGTAGTTTGCAACCTGTGCCACACCAGAATGAGCCGAGGCATGAACACTAGAAACCTCACCACCACCAGCAGGATCCGACACATGGCATCCAAGCACCGTAATAAGTGGGAGGAACGCCCGGATCTCCAATCTGTGTCTGCAGGCCACACCACTGCCTCCTCTTCCCCTGTTTTCGGTGCCGGCCAATCGCCCGTCGAAGGCGCAGGCCCGCATACCTCCCGCCCTGCACCTGTACCATCTGAAGCACCATCAGCGACCACATCCACTTCCCTGTCCCAGCGCAGCGTCCAAATGTCGTTAACCCAGGCATTTGAGCGCAAGCGAAAATACCCAGCCACCCACCCACAGGCCATAGCACTAACCTCACACCTTTCCAAATTACTGGCCATCGAAATGCTGCCATTTAGGCTTGTGGAAACTGAGTCCTTCCGCAGCCTGATGGCAGCAGCTGTCCCTCGGTACGCAGTCCCCAGCTGCCACTACTTTCCCCGGTGTGCCGTCCCCGCCTTACACCACCATGTGTCCCGTAACATCACCCGTGCCCTGACCAACGCAGTTACTGGGAAGGTCCACTTAACGACTGACACATGGACAAGTGCTTGTGGCCAGGGACGCTACATTTCCCTGACGGCACACTGGGTGAATGTCGTGGAGGCTGGGAGCGACTCGGACCCTGGGATGGCACAGGTGCTACCCACGCCGAGGATTGCGGGCCCTACCTCCATCAGGGTTTCCGCCAGCACCTACGTTATTGGCTCCTCCTCCTCCGTTTCCACCTCCGAATTCTCTGCGCGCAGCGCCACTCACCCATCAGCCGGTAGCTGGAAGCAGTGTAGCACTGCAGTGGGGAAGCGTCAACAGGCCGTGCTGAAGCTGATCTGCCTTGGGGACAAACAGCACACGGCCTCAGAGCTGTTGCAGGGGATTAGTCACCAGACCGAGCAATGGCTCTCGCCACTCAACCTGCAACCAGGCATGGTTGTGTGTGATAATGGGCGTAACTTGGTGGCGGCTTTGGAGCTCGGCAAGCTCACACACGTACCATGCCTAGCGCATGTATTTAATTTAGTGGTTCAGCGATTTCTAAAAACCTACCCCAATTTGCATGATCTCTTGACCAAGGTGCGCCGCGTGTGTGCACATTTCCGTAAGTCATCTACAGCTTCAGCCGGCCTGTTGAAGCTGCAGCAGCGCTTACAATTGCTAGCTCACCGGCTGCTGTGTGACGTGAGCACGCGCTGGAACTCCACCTTCCACATGTTGGCCCGGCTTTGTGAGCAGCAGAGGGCAGTAGTGGAGTACCAGCTGTTACACGGTCGTCGCCTCTCCGTTCAACTTCCTCTAATCAGAAGTGAGGAGTGGGAATGGATGTCAGACCTCTGTGAGGTTTTACGCAATTTTGAGGAATCGACACAGATGGTGAGCGGCGATAACGCTATTATCAGTGTAACCATCCCACTTCTGTGTCTACTGAAACGCTCGCTGCTCACAATTAAAACCGACGCTTTGCATGTGGAAGAGGTGGAAATGGGGGAGGAAGAGCTTACACAAGGTGATAGCCAGAGCACCCTCACTTCGTCTTCTCAGCGACAATTGGAGGAGGCGGAGGAGGAGGAGGAGGAAGACACGGTTGCCTCCGCTACAGAGGGTAGCCATGGAACTTTATTTCCATCTCTTCAGCGTGGGTGGGCAGAAGAGGAGGAAGAGGATGAGGAGATTGAGAGTCATCCTCCTGGTGAGGACAGCGAAATCTTGCCTGTTGGTACTCTGGCACACATGGCTGACTTTATGTTAGGCTGCCTTTCCCGTGACCCACGCGTTACACGCATTTTAGACAACACGGATTACTGGGTGTTCACCCTTCTGGACCCCCGCTACAAAGAGAATTTCTCATCTCTCATTCCTCCGGTGGAGAGGACAAGCAAAATGGTGCAATACCAGAAGGTTCTTGTTGAAAAATTGCTCCAAAATTTTCCATCTGACAACGCTGGCGGCAGAGTACGTGCTACCTTGGCCAACCGAGAAGGGGAGAAAAGGGGAGCACACAGCAGTTCCGACAAAGGCAGGGCAACACTCTCCAAGGCATGGGACACCTTCATGACACCCCGCCAGCACCCTCACCCTTATGCGCAGCCTAGTGTCACAAGGAGGGAAAAGTTTTGGAAGATGGTGAAGGAGTACGTAGCAGACCGTGTCAGCGTCCTCAATGATCCCTCTGTGCCTTACAGCTACTGGGTGTCCAAGCTGGACACGTGGTATGAACTGGCACTCTACGCCTTGGAGGTGCTGGCCTGCCCTGCCGCCAGCGTTCTGTCTGAGCGGGTATTTAGTGCTGCTGGTGGCATCATAACAGATAAGCGTATCCGCCTTTCCACCGAAAATGCTGATAGGTTGACACTTATAAAAATGAACAAGGCCTGGATTTCCCCTGACTTCTCCACTCCACTGGAGGAAAGCCCCGGGGGAACATAAAGTCACTTTAGATATGTTATTTACAATGATGGGAATACTCATCCCATTCACCCCTTCCACCCAAAAAACGGGTATATGGTTGACTCTCTTCCATATGCCCAGTGATATGATTTTTATATAGGGCCAGCTCACCAGCGGGCCCAGTGATATAATTTTTATATAGGGCCAGCTCACCAGCGGGCCCTGTGATATAATTTTTATATAGGGCCAGCTCACCAGCGGGCGCAGTTTGACAATTTTTGTATAGGTCAGCTCACCAGCGGGCCTTCTCATATAATGTTTTATTGGGTCAGCTCTCTAGCGGGCCCTCTCATATAATGTTTTATAGCGTCAGCTCACTAGCGGGCCTTCGCATATAATGTTTAGGATGGTCAGCTCCGCAGCAGACCCTCACCCATAATGTTTTAGATGGTCGGCTCAGCGCACGTTTCCCTCTTAATCATGGCCCCAGTTCAGAAAAATCAAGGAAATTTTTGGGAGAATTTGCCTCTGCGCACGTTTCCCTCTTAATCATGGCCCCAGTTCCTAAAAATCGATGACATTTTTTGCAGAATTTGCAGATGATATACAAGTAAATATACAGCAAATACTGTTTGGTAACAATTTTTCGCCTAAAGTCGTTTTTATCTTCCTTTTTGTGTGTTTTACGGTCAGTCTGTAAAAATGGCGTACTACGGGCGAAACATCGTTCCCAGCAGCGACGTTGAAGTCCAAGATGCATCCAGACATCCTCCCTATGCTGTCCCTGAACCATTTCTGTGGTGTTTCCATCATTTTCTGCCCTTTTCCTGTGGACCAGGCACCCTCCCCTCATCAGCGCAGGGGGTGCCTGGTGTAATGCTCGAGTCCTCCCATTGACTTCAATGGGGCTCGGGTGCTCGGCCGAGCACTCGAGCCTCCGGGGGCGCTCGGTCAGAGCACCCGAACACCCGAGCATTGGGGTGCTCGATCATCACTACAAGGCATACATCCTTGCTATCCCCATTCATCAGGTATATGTGGTGAACAAAACTGAACCATCACACTTTTAAGTTATACAAACCCATTGCATGTGCAACACCTAGGCCTCAACAGAAAACACACTAAGGCCTCTGAACACATCAATGCACCAGTGATGAACAATGAGTCCAACCAGTGTCAGCAACACAGACAGACACAGCAATCACACCAACAAACAGCAACCCAGTCAGCTGGAGGACACATTGAACACACCCCAGGAAAGCTACAAACAAAACACACATCAATCATGGGGGTGGGGTTATTCAGTAGAATTGGAGATTACTTCTTCAGTTCCTATGTTATCCTATGGAGCCTATGCACTAAGATCTCCAAAGCTGGTGAATTCTTATTGCATTGGCTCCACACACTAATACAGGAATTGCAGAAGTTATATCACTGGAGATGTCATCTCCACAAAATCACCTCTTTCTTACACCTTAGTGAATATCCCCCCCGGCATGGTTGAGCCTGGGAATCACGTATGTCCTGCGGAGTGGTGATGGCGATGAATGCTCCCTACCTAATCACACTTTTCAGGCTACATATGATACAGAAAGCTGAACCTTGACTGTTCTACTTGAATAAACTAACTACATGTACAACATATAATCCTGAAATGCAGAAACAATACTACAAAAAACACACCAATTCCCCTACTTGCTATCCTCTGTTAACCCTTTGGCTAGTTCCCTGACACTCAGTGTATTATCAAACAATACACTGATCATCCCTCTAGCACTCAAGGGGTTAGGTGCTACACATAAAAGTTATTTATTTGCCTCCAACATGATGGTGTGCATTGATTTTGTGCTGTGAGTGTAACTGATGTAGACAGCTTCAATGGAGTTAAACAGGGACTTGAACCATTTGTGCTGGGTTTGTCATGTATTCTGGCCATGTGCTCAGGTGTCACTGTATTGGGCCATAGTAGGTATAAGGGTTTGTGTGATGTTTATGTAGGGCTTGCTGCACTTACCAGTGGTCTGGAGACTCCTTTCCTCTCCAGTGTCACTCCCTCCTGCGATCCCCTCAACAGTTGCCGCTGACAAGTGTTGACACAGAAAGTGCTCACAATCTCTGAATCTAATGATGGGGGGGTCCACCTCCGGTGCCTCTGGCGTGCATGGCCACCTCGCCAATTTTATTTTTTATAAACCTTTTACAGTCCACCCCCAGGGACCGGATGCAGCTACAAATATTGCTGAGACTGTTGAGACCCAGCTGGCATTGCAATTGAGAAAAGCTGTGCAGCTTGTGAATACTATAATTATGGCAGATTTTTACTATGTAGATGTCAACTGGAAAAATGAGACCTGTCAGAGTGCTAAGGGAAGCAGGTTTGTGAACATGCTTCAGGAAAGCTACATGTCTCAAATGGTGGAATTTCCGAAAGAAATAACAATATATTGGACCTGGTGATAACAAATAATATAGACATCACATCCAATATTAAGGTAGGTGAACATTTGGGACACAGTGATCACAACATGGTTACATCTGAGATCAGTTTGGCAAAGAAAAACTGTAATAGGTTCAACCAAAAATCTTAATTTTAAAAAAGCTAACTTTAAATTTTTAAGCGCTTCAGTGCAACACCTGGGCCTAGAGACACTAAAAGTCAATTTGGTGTCGATATGATATTGTCGATGTGTTCAAATCATTCCGACAATTCGATCTGCACATACATCAACATAGTCACCAGAATTGTCAGATGGAAGGGGAGGGTTGGAGAAGGTCCCTATTAGCATACAGGATTTTCAAAGTGCTGTCGATGTGGAAGGGATGTCCATTCACACATCTCCAACACTACGACAATTCTGAAGTGGAACAGCATTCTCTCTGTGCTTCCTACTTGGCCAGTAGGGGAATAAAGAGATGGCCTTCAGCACAAAGGACAACACTGAATGCCATAGGGATGTGCATTGCTCACCCTGTGGTGCTCAAAGGGTTAAAATAAACAAAAATACTACACCAAGCAGTACACAATTATCCCCTAACCTATTTATCATATGTTTTACATGTGCATTCACAGGGGAACAAGACTGGGGGTCATGCAGCATCTATGGGGATTTGTGACTACCAATTGCCTTGCCAGGTGGTAACCATTAAACCCCAGATACACTGCTTGGCCTCCACACTTATTCCCTTGACCACTGGTAACCACAGATCCCCATGTACACTGTCTGCCCCTCTCCAGCCTTTTCCTCTTGCCCACTGCTATCCACAAATTCCCATGGCCACTGCCTGGGCAAGGGAAAAAAGGCTGGATGTATCAGGCAATGTATATGGGGCTAACACACAATGGTGTTGTTCCCTACATTATAGAAATGTGACATAGATTGCCCTCCTTCGACATACCCCCTCCTTAGTATTTCAACATATTTTGCATACATTCGACTATACTAACTCCATTCGACTATCACCTTTTCATTGGACAGGAACTGCCATTTATTCAACAGAACCTGTCCTTTATTCAACACTTAACCCTTTGAGTACTAGAGAGGTAGGAAGGTATTGCTTAGCAATGTGTTTCCTACCCCTCTGGTACTCAAAGGGTTAATAAGCAAGGTATGTGGCTGTATACCTTGCCTGTATATGTATCAACAATTTTTTTTAATTATATGTTTAATTTTATTAAAAGAAACATCAAACCTCAAGGGGGTATCATGACCCCTCATGACATCACCCTAGCATGGATAACCTATCCATTACGATAGGTTATGCATCCAGGCGCCAATTGCGCATTTTTTAAATAAAGAGCATATAACCTATGTTTAACATAGGTTACATGCACTTTATGTAATTAAATAATACTTTCAGACCTCGAGGGGGGAACCATGACCCCTCCTGATATCCCCCCTATCAAGGATCATCTATTCAAAAGGATAGATGATCCATGGGGTTAGCCCAAGGCATTTTCTGCCTTCTTTAGTACTGAGCTGCTGTAAAAGCCGCTGCAGTACAAGCTCTGCCTTCAATGAATGAACCCTGTTATCGGGTCATTCTTAGAAAGAGCAGCACTGTGCTTTCATTATTGAATCAGTCACCAGGGTCAGAAAGAAAAAAATAAAAATGTCCTACTGGCCTAATACCAGCAGATCATGTTGGCCAGTGGCCACTGGCCATTGTCAAATGTCCTCCTCAATCCATAATTATGGAATTTGCAACTGCTGTTCTTACTGCTTCTTCTGAGTTGTTTAAGCAGCAGGATGATTAGACAGCTGAAAGGGAATGGGATCAACAATAGCAGTAACATGGAAGATGGATGATGAAGTTTCCACTTGCCACGACTGGCTATAGTGGTGCGTCTGAGGCAGTAGCAGCACAATAAGTATCCCCCAGTCTATGCAGAGAAAAGAAGAAGTTGGCTATTCATTATTTTCCACCTACCCCTCCTCCAAAATCATGGGTTTGTTGTTAATAGAATATACGTTTTCCCCTTGAGAGCAGGAACTGTGGCTCTCATCAGCAACTGCAATGTGCACAGTGTGTGTGTGGTAAATAACATAT
Organism: Rhinophrynus dorsalis; assembly: GCA_037306005.1. Classification (NCBI taxonomy): domain Eukaryota; kingdom Metazoa; phylum Chordata; class Amphibia; order Anura; family Rhinophrynidae; genus Rhinophrynus; species Rhinophrynus dorsalis. The sequence goes on from CM074722.1 coordinate 390,963,647, forward strand.
AGGGGCATAACTGTATCCAAACACCATGACACCCGAAAACCAAGTACTGCTGCTGTCACTATACTCCTTGTCCAGACCCCGCTAAGGACAACTTACTGATGGTTTAATAGTAATGATGAACCCTGCCAGTATCTTAGCATATTTTGCAGGATGGAATCTCCTCTGATGCCACTTGATGCAGTGGTCAGTACACCACACGGTGTGCAAAGGGTAGAGACAAACTGCCACATCCTAACATCAACAGAGTGGCTATCATTTGGCGGGTGAGGGAACGATTAACTGAGTGGATTGACAGGAGATGTAGTTACCCTAGTAGGTGATGGCGAGCTAGTTGTTTCACTTGTCATGGAGCTTCCTGTCTCTGCCTGGGTTGCTCTATTCTTCCTCCTATTTGATCTCTGCCTCAGCGGTGCTTGATTTCTGTGGTGGGTGTATGGCTTTAACATGTTTGACACAGATGTCATGGTGTCTGTGTTTGATTATGCTATCAGGGAGCTTGTGCCAAGGTGTGTTCCCTCCTTTCCACTTCTCACTGACTTGTCACAAGTTGTGCACAGTGCCTTGGTGATGACTGCATTGTGTCTGCCCCAAGAGAAAAATAGTCCCACACCAATAACTTCAGTGGGGAGGGGAAAGATAGAGAAGACTGGCCTCTTTCTTCTCCTTCTCCACATTCACCTTCACTGGCTGGGGCAGAGGATGATGTTGCTGCTACTGCCTCAGATTCAGCACTGCAACTAGGACCAGGAGTATTGCTACTGCTGGAAAATGGAACCTGTCTTAGTCCTGCATCACTTGTTGACCCCATTCCCACTGTGTCCACTGTGGTCTGTGGCACACTAGCTTGCTCCTTAGCATCCTGCTGCCCTTGCAACTTAGCATCAGAAGGAATTAGAGCAGTTGCAAATTCCTCAAGTTCCAAAATGTCACTGCTAGTGGTAGTGGTGATGCCCATCCTCATCCTTGTATCCCATTCCTTCTTAGTTTCTGTTAAAAAGGCCATCAATGTCTCTTCCACCCCAGCTTCTCCATCATCATCATCACCACCACCACTAGCCCCTACATGCTGCTGCTCTATTACATACATCTTACTGCTGCTTGGAGGAGGTGACAAGCAATGTGACAGGGTCCCCCTTATGTCACACTTGCCGTTTCTTGGTGATGTGAAGAAGGCAGACTGGCAGCAGTAGCAGCAGGGACAGGAAGCTGATCTGTGCTCCTGCTGGTGGTGGTATTAATTGTGTGCCTGCTCTCCCCCAACAACAGTTCTTGCCTCTTAGTCTACAGGATCATGTTCTACTTGGACACTTTAGTGAAGGGAAGGGGAGGACTCCTAGGGTCAGAGGAATGGTGTGGGCTCCCTTGACCGCTAGTCTGGATGCTCTCAAGTGTTTCCTCTACCACTCCGGTTGCTTCACCATTACTGCTACTTCTACTAACACCAACCACATCAAGTTCAGCTGCAGAGTCTTCCTCCTCAGTCTCACAGTCACTAGTAATATGAGGATATTGTTGTTGATTAACCCCTCCTTCACTCCTAACACTAACAAGCTGCTGGACCTTCTTAGTAGTAGCACTAGCACTGGCTGGACTGCTTGGGGATGGCAAATGTGACTTAGGGTCCCTTGCTGTCACTCTTAGTATCATTTTCTCCTTCCCTTCATCCTGAGTACTATAAGACACACTAACAGCAGGCAAAGTATTGGTGGCATTAGGTTCAGCATTGGCAACAGGTACGGCACTGGAGACAGCAGGGGTAGCACATCTGGCAGCAGGTACAGCAATGGTGGCTGCATGTACAGCACTTATGGCAGCAGAGGCAGCATGTCTGGAAGCAGGTACAGCACTAGGGGCAGCACATCTGGCAGCAGGTACAGCAATGGTGGTTGCAGGTATAGCACTGGTGGCAGCAGGGGCAGCACGTCTGGCAGCAGGTACAGAAATGGTGGCAGCAAGTACAGCAGTGGTGGCACTGGCAGCATATCGTGCAGCAGGCACAGGCAGCTGACCTGTCCTGCTCTCACTAGTACTACCCTTTTCTCCCTCCCTTACCTTTCCCTTTTCTTCCTCCCTTTCCATTAAATTCCACAAGATCCCTTGGGGTGATTTAGGGGGACTGGACAGCATTGGTTCAGTACTGCTAGTCACCTCCTCCTCAAACTCAGTGGACACATAATAAGGGTCCTTCCAGTTCCTACTTTTACTGCTCATAGTGATAGCAGTCACTATGAACCTCTCCTGCCTCAATTTAACAAATAATTCACAACAGAACAGCACAGCATGTCTACCTCGCTCTGTAGCTGCTTCTATTGTGAAAAAGCAAACACAATGGGTGGAAACTTTCTAGCCATTGAAAAATTAGTGGGGAATTTTGGCCAATAGGCGAAAAATGCGGAAATTTTACTTGCTGTTTTAAAAGAGGATTTTCTAGCGAAAAAGCAGACAATAATGTGATTTTTGCAGAATTTCTTGTGGGAACATGGTGACAACTTTTGCCTATCCCTACTCCTGAGCCCAAATTGCCTTTTTCAGAGATTTTACAGCTCTCTCAATGCTGGTAGTGGGACCTTTTACTCTTTTCTTATGTCTACTCCCATGATGGGAAAAAAGAAGAAATCCCTACCCACTGGTTCTTATTTTGGGGCTGTATTGACATGGCAGTGGAAGGGAGCAAAACTCTCCAAGGAGGACTTTCAAGCAGGCTCTTGGGAACCAGGAACCAGACAGACACAAAAAATGTATAATGCAAAACAAAACCAAAGCAAACAAAGTAAAATTGTGATCCAGGAGAGTAAAACAAAAGATAAGCCGGGGTCAGGAACCAAGACGGGTACTCAGACACAAGCTCTCTTCCAGACCATACCTTTCAATGGACCAAATACTGAAACATCCTGCGTAACCTACAAGAGTCGACTAGTGAGTGGATCTCAAATTCTTCATGGTTGTCAACAGACACCAAATAGGGTCGAGGAGAGACCATAGTAAAACGATTACAAACCAGGGGTTTTAGCAGCGAGACATGGAACACATTGTGTATACGCATATTGGGGGAGGTCTAGGGCATAGGCCACAGGGTTCACATGTTGGAGGATATGGAAAGGTCCCACAACAAAACGGGGATCCAGTTTCCAGGAGAGCACTCAGAGGTGGAGATTTGTGGAGGACAACCAGACCCTCTCCCTGACCTGGTAGGAGGGTGCAGGTAGGTGTTTACAATTGGCCTGGAGGTCCTGGGATTATTGTGTGCATTGTAGTGCCTCTTGGACCTGTACCCATGCGGAACAGATCTGCTGGAGATGATCCTCAAACTACAGAATCCCCTGGAGACTGAAAGAATTAGGAATCATGGAGGGTTGATACCCATAATTCACCATGAATGGGGAGAGCCGGGTGGAGGCCAAGACCGCACTGTTATGAGCAAACTCATCCAAAGACAGCAGGTCCGACCAGTTGTTCTGATGGTCCGAGATGTAGCACCTCAGAGATTACTCCACGGCCTGATTGGCCCTTTCCGCAGCCCCATTCAATTGCGGGTGGTAGGCCGAGGAGAAGGAGAGTTGGATACCTTTTTATGCACAGAAGGCCTTCCAGAATCTTGAGACAAACTGGCTACCCCAGTTGGTAATTATGACTTTGGGAACCCCGTGTAGCAGATAGAGCTCTTTGATAAAGACCGTAGCCAAATATTTAGCGTATGGGAGTTTCTTGAAAGGTATGCAGTAAATCATTTTAGAAAATCTGTCAACAGCCATGAGAATGACTGTGTTACCGTTGGACAGGTTGACTATGAAGTCCATGGAAAGGTGTAACCATGGCTTCTCACCATTGGGTATGGGTTGGAGAAGGCCCACAGGAAGGTGACGAGGTGACTTGGTCTGCACACAGACTGGACAGGCAGCAATATCTCTGTTAAGTTTTGGCCACTAGAAGAGACAGGAAACCAATCAGAGAAGCTGTTTTCTTCCCGGATGCCCTGTTGACTTAGTAATATGGTAAGTTGAAAGTACCTTGGTACGGAGGTTAACTGGTATGAAACAATGCCCTGGGGGAGTCTCAGCAGGTGCATCTAATTGGGTGTCCCGTATTCTCTCCCCGAGGGGAGATGTTATGCTGGTATGTATGGTGGCCAGTACTCAGTCCGGAGGAATAATAGGACTAGGAGGACTCTCTTCCTTAGGGCCAGAGAACTGTCTAGATAGGGCATCAGCCTGGATATTTTTGGTCCCTGGCAGGTACAAAATCATATAGTTAAAGCAAGATAAAAATAAGGCCCATCGGTCCTGCCTCTGAGTCAAGCGCGTAGCCTTGCAAAGTTAAGTGAGGTTTTTATGATCCGTGAGGATCAGGATTGGCACAGAAGTACCCTCCCTCCATTCTTTGAGAGCAAATATTATTGCCAGCAACTCACGGTCACCAGTTTCATAGCTGATCTCTTCAGGACTTAGCTTTTTGGATAAATACCCACATGGGTGCAACTGGATCTCAGAAGTAGGGCATTGAGACAGGATGGCTAACGCAAACTGGTCCATGCGCTGGTCTACCTGATCCAGTCTGGTAAAAACATTTGGTGGATTGCCTGCACCTTCTGTTTTCATAATCCAGGAGTGTAAAACAAAAGGCAAGCTGGAGTCAGGAACCAAGATGGGTACTCAGACAAGCCTGGGTCAGGAATATGGAGGTCAGCGATGTCAGGAACAAACGAGGGGACAGGAGCCAGAAGGGACTTCAGATGAAGCCAGGTCATGCATGGATGATCCAAAACACACGAGAATGCACTTGCAGCTATAAACAACACAAGGGCAAGGAGGAAATGAGCCTAGCTGCTTAAATAGCCTGGGTTTGGCTGGTAACAATCAGGTGAGTAACCGTGGTAACTGAGGTACAGGCAGTTCCTAATCATCAGCTGAGTCAGCCTGACACAGGGAAGGAAAGGCAGCTTGCATGTCAACAGCAGAGTGTTAAAACACAGAGCACTTCAGCCAAACCGTGGCACAGGTTTCATGGAGGATGCAGAGTGCTCTAGCTCCCTGCTTCCACTGTTTGGCAAATAGTGTGGGGAGATCTCCTTAGCGAAGTCAATATGGAGTGCCTTTTCCTTTCAGTGAAGGACTCCATCAAGGAGGACATTGCTGAGCTCTGTAGAGATCTCTATTGCTTGGGGTCGAGAGTCAAAGACCTGAGGACACTCAGGAGAAAAGCTTCACTGCCCAAGGTGATAAGCATCAACATCTTTTACAACAGGATGACATGATTGATTTTCTTCATTCCCAGATAGACCATCTTGAAAATAGAAGCAGCAGATAGAACATCCGAGTGAGAGGCCTGCTTGAATCTGTTGCCTCTTCCTCCTTGACCCAGACATTACAAGAGTTGTTTGGGAAAATTTTCAATGCTCTCCCTGACTCAAGTCTAACCTTCTCCAGCCTTTTCCCCTTGTCCACTGCTAGCCACAAATTCCCATAGCCACAGCTCGGCAAGGGAAGAGGGCTTGGGGTGTCAGGCACTGTATATGGGGCTAAGACACAATGGTGGTGTTCCCCATGCTGCAAAACATGTTAGAAATCCGACATACAGTGCCCTCCTTCAACATATTAACCCTCCCTTTATAATTTGAAATATATAATGCTCCCACCCGACATACTAACTTTCTCCATTTTTATTTTGACATATAGTGCTCCCATTCGACATTCTTCTTTCTCCAATTTTATTCGACATACTCTGCCCTCCTTGTATATAAAATGTTGAAGTGATTTGAATATATCGACAAAATCATATTGCCACACCATCGACCTTTAGTGAATCTAGGCAATCTAATGCTTAACTTGACACTTCTTGTTTTGTCCTAAGAGAGTATGTTCGAATGTATTCTGCTCTGCTTTCGTTGACACGATAGTTTTGAAACTGTCATTGTGGCTTATACGTCTCAACTCTGAGGTGCAGGCTTACCGACAGAAATGTTTCAACAAACCACAGGGTAAAACTGAATGCATGGATTTGAATACCACTTATATAGTAAATTAGGTTGAAAAAAGACACAAGTCCATCAAGTTCAACCTTCGCCTCATACCTCAGTAACTGAGAATGTTATAGCTTTCCTGCTACCAATTAAATTAGTCTTTATCAGACCTTCCTGATCAGCCTACTGATAAACAGTATAACTCTGTATGTTCCCTTTTGAAAGAAATGTATCTAATCTTCTCTTAAATGTATCCATTGTATCTGCCATAACTACCTCCCTGGGCAATGAATTCCACAATTTGACAGACCTTACCGTAAAAAAACCCTTCCTCTGCTGAAGTTTAAACCTCCTTTCCTCTAATCTCAAGGGGTGTCCCCTGGTCACCTGATCAGGCCTTGGAATAAATAGCTCACCGCAGAGATCCTTGTATTGACCTCTCATATACTTGTACAATGTGATAAGGTCTCCTCTTAGTCGTCTTTTCTCTAGAGTAAATAAACCAAGTTTGTTTAGTCGTTCCTCATATGTCAAGTCCTCCATTCCCTTAATTAATTTTGTTGCTCTCCGCTGTACCCTCTCTAGTTCTAGTATATCCTTTTTCAGAACCGGTGCCCAAAATTGCACTGCATACTCAAGGTGAGGTCTTACCAATGATTTGTATAATGGCAAAATAATGTTATCCACTCTTGCTTCAATACCTCTTTTTATGCAAGACAGGACTTTGTTTGCCTTTGCTACTGCTGTATGACACTGGTCACTGTTTCCAAGTTTGTAGTTGACAAGGATACCCAGGTCTTTTTCTAGCAACGAGTCACCTAAAACTATTCCATTAAGTTTATAAGTAGCCTTGGGATTGTTTCCTCCCAAATGCATGACTTTACACTTCCCCACATTAAACTTCATATTCCACATGTTTGCCCAATCTGACATTGTATGTAAGTCCCTCTGTAGAGAGAAAATATCCTGTTCTGAATTAATGACTTTGCATAATTTAGTATCATCTGCAAATATTGATATTTTGCTTTCTATATCTATTTCCAGGTCATTTATAAACATGTTAAAAAGCAGCGGACCCAATACTGAACCCTGAGGTACTCCACTCTCCACTTTAACTGTACTGGAGAATTTTCCATTTACAACCACACACTGTTCCCTATCCTTCAGCCAGTTTTGTATCCAATTGCAAAGGTTATCTCCTAGCCCCAATTTCCTTATTTTATACACCAGCCTTCTGTGTGGTACTGTATCAAATGCCTTTGCAAAGTCTAGATATACTACATCTACTGCCTTGCTATTGTCAAGGTTGCTGCTTACCTCCTCATAGAAGCTGAAAAGATTAGTTTGGCATGATCTATTCTTCATAAAACCATTTTGATTCATGCTAATGATCTTATTTTTTGTGTTGTAATACTGAATATAGTCCCTTATTATGCCTTCTAATAGTTTTCCCACTACAGAGGTCAAACTCACTGGTCTATAATTCCCAGGTTCTGTTTTAGTTCCCTTCTTAAATAGAGGCACTATGTTAGCTCTTCGCCAATCCTGTGGCACTGAGCCTGTGGTAATAGAATCTTTAAAGAGTAAATATAGGGGTTTTGCTAACACTGCACTGAGTTCCTGAAGAACCCTTGGATGTATACCATCAGGACCCGGTGCTTTGTCGATCTTAATTTTGTTCAGTCTTCCCATGACATCTCCTTGAGTTAACCCAATATCTATTAATTGTATTGTTTTATTTGTTACTTGCGGAGGCTCTTCTACCATTCCTTGCTCCCTTGTATATACTGATGCAAAGAAAGTGTTTAAAACATCGGCCTTTTCCTTATCCTCACTAACCAACTCACGCATCTCATTTTTGAATGGTCTAATGCACTCCCTCTTAAGTTTTTTGCTATTTATATATTTAAAAAACTTTTTTGGATTAGTCTTGCTTTCCCTTGCAATTCGAGTTTCATTATCTATTTTTGCTACCCTAATTGCCTTTTTGCAATCTTTGTTGCACTCCCTGTATTTTAAGAAAGATTGTTCAGTTCCCTCTGACTTAAATAATTTGAATGCTTTTTTTTTCCTTGCCATTTCCTTCTTTACATGTGCAGTTAACCACATTGGCTGTGACTTACTTCTTTTGCACTTGTTCCCCATTGGTATATACTGTTGGGTACATTCCTGCAACCTAAATTTGAATTCTGACCATTTTTCCTCAGTATTTTTGCCTTTAAATAAAATATCCCAGTCTATGTGTTGCATTGAGGCCCTCAACAATTTGAAGTTGCCGTTGTTTCTAGTTGATACTTGGTGCCAGTTTTGTTTTAGCAACATGGGGATTTGAATACAGAAATCTGACTTAAAAAACTACAACACCTATGTTTTTCTTAACTCCATCATTTGAATCGGGGCCCATGTTGGTTACCTTGGCCACTTTATAAGCACCAAATTCACTCCAGATCCCATTCTTGGACACTGTTCTTTCCACACTGTCAACCTTTTCAGAGGGCTTCCTCTTACTTGGAGGGGACTTTAATTCTGTCCTCACCCACCTCCTTGGAGTGCTTCCCAGGAATCTCTTCCCTCCTCTGGTCTCATTTCTCTAAACTCTGATCTATGCTAGTCTCCCATGGCCTCTTTGATATTTGATGCATCCTCCACCCTAATTATCATGACTACTCTTTCTTTTCCGCCCCTTATTCGAGCTACTCCCATATTGATTTATTACTGGTACCCCAATCTCATCACCATCTTATCACTTGCACGGCAATCCATTCCATTTCGTGGTCTGACCATGCCCCTATTGGGGTTGAGGTTGCTCTCCCAATGCAGCTTTGCACTTCAGGGAGCTGGAGGCTTAAAGAATCCAACCTTTCTGATCAGCAGTTGCTAGAGCAGCTTTTGTACAGCAATCCAGTAATATATTCTCTTTAATGATCACCCTCCTTTGTTGCCTCTTAAGATATGGGAGGAGTTGAAGTGCGTACTCCAGGGGGAATGCATTTGCCTCACTTCTTACAAGAGGAAGTGGTCCAGGGCAGAACTGGACTTGTTACCAGGGGAAGATACCCTCGCTAGAAAAACATAATCAGGCTAGGGCTGATGACTCTGCTTTGCTGGATTTACTTTACACATCATCAACAAGCGAGATCCCTCCTCCTTACTCTTGTTAACAAATCCTTTTTTTGAACAAAACATTTCACCTATGAACAAGGTAATAAATGTGGTAAATGGCTCTCTTGCTAACTGACCCCAATTTCTGCTTCTTCCAGGATTCACACTACCCTGACTCCTGCTGGCCAATGAGTTAAGGACTTACCTTCTATTTCTTCCTCATTCCATGACTACTAGCTGCCTTTTATAATTTGGATATTCCCTTTGATCCCTCGCTCTGAGGCCCAGACTTGGTTAAAGAGGCCAGATCCCCTCCCTTACCCCAGCCAAGTCCCAAGAGTTGGAACATGATATTACTGAAGAATAAGGTATTCTTACTACTAGACAAATGTTTGCTGGGAAGAACCCTGGCCCAGATGGTCTACCCTTGCGATTCTATAGTCCTTTTGAGAACCAGTTGATTCACCTTCTTACCTCTGCTTTCAATGATTTGCCATCTTCTATCTCTCCTCATCCTCTCCTAACCAAAGCTTATGTGACTGTCATTCCCAAGCTGGGTAAGGACCCTTCTCTCTGCTCTAATTATCGTCCAATCTCTCTCCTAAACGTGTACATTAAAATCTTTGCTAAAATTCTGGCCAACCACTTACATGACCACCTCCCCCACCTGATCTACGTAGACTAGGCAGGTTTCATTCCCGGCAGAGAGGCCAGAGATATACTATACGGTTACTTGCCATGATTGATCATGTCCACTCTATCCCTAACGATTTGCTCTTTCCCTCTATAGACACCGAGAAGGCATTTGATAGGCTAAATTGGGGATTTATCACTTATGTTCTCCTGGGATTCAGATTAGGTACTAGATTTATCTCATATGTTCAGACCCTTTATACTAATCTGCCTGGGTGCGGGTCAGTGGGACCCTTTCCAACTCTTTCTCTCTGAAAAATAGTAATAGGCAGGGATATCGCCTTTCACCTATTATTTTCATCTTGGTTATAGAAACTCTTGCTGATAACATTTGTTTATCCTCAAGGATCAGTGGCATCTCTATGGCTAAACAAGAACATAAGTTGGCTCTCTTCACTGATTACCTTTTTTTTCTACTGACCAACCCCTCCTTTTCCCTCCCGCTTCAACATGCATTCTCCTCTTTTGCCTGGAACTACAAACCAGCTAGGCTCTGATTCTCAATGCTGTCTAGGGCCCGATCAGAGGGAGGACTAGGTTCTTCTGATCTTCTGCGGTAATATCAAGCTATTCATCTTTCCTCTGTTCTCCACTGATTCCACTCGGCATCTGCAAAACAGTGCTTACGGATGCTATAGTCTCAATCCCAACATTTATCACTTACCACTCTGCTTTGGTTGCTGTCATCTTCTCGACCCTGATCTGTGGTTGTATCTCCCCTCCTGCTCCCTGTTTTTACTATTTGGCACTACCCTTGAATCGCTGTCTAGCATTTCTCCCCCCCCCCACTCTCTCACACCAACTTTCTCCCTGGCCACTCACCCTCTGATTTTCTGCACTGGCATACTGGAGGTTGTCTCCTTGATACAGACCTTATTGTAGATGGTTCGATCATCCCCTTCTCCTCCTAACAGGAGCGCTTCCATTTACAGTGCCAGGACTATTAGAGATATCTGCAGACTTTATCTCCTGCCAGCCCTCCAAACATTTACTGGTCAGGGACCTCTTATCTTCTGAACGACTTTGTCGCCATACCCCATTAGCTGCGAGACCACTCTCTCACTCCATCACCAAACTATAAACTACTTGGGGGTTCACTTGTATCCTTTGCTGGCCAGAGGTGGTCATGGGAGGGGGAATTGGGATCACTCTTTCTGAGGATATATGGATCAAGGCTATTAAGGGAGCTCTTTTCTCCTCTTGGAACTTAACTGCAGCTGAGGTGACTTATAAATGCCGCCTACACTGGTATAGGACCCAGGAGGCACTCCGCAGATTCTACCCTGGTACCCCAGCTTCCTGCTGGCACTGTGGTGGTGGAATTGTCATAGTGACACATATCTGGTGGTCTTGTCCCAGAATCTTACAATTTTCAAGAGATCTTATAGACAAACTCTCCTCACTCCTAGCTGTGACTCTGCTCTCAGATCCAACTCTCCTCCTGTTCTCTATAGGACTGGATGCCCTAGTTAAGACTAAGGCCGTGAAGGTACTTTTTATGCATCTTTTGAATGCTGTAAGAATGTGCATCCTGTTCAGCTGGAGGATCATTACCCCCTACTCTCCATATGTGGTGGGCCAAAGTTCATGAAATTATGCTTTATGAAAAATTCTCTCATATCCGATTTGGATCTGCAAAGCTATTTTATTAGATCTGGCAACCTTGACTGTATTCCAAAGAGGCCACTAGGTGTGCTACACCATCTCTTGCTTAGGCAGCCTCCCCCCTACTTTTTTTGCTGCCACTTCTCCTTTGACATGCCTTGCTTGGGAGATCCCTGCTTGTCCTCACCTCCTGTCACCCCCCATTCCCCCTCTCCCCCCATTCCTTCCCCATTTTCAGTTCTTTCTTTCTTTCTTTCTTTCTTTCTTTCTTTCTTTCTTTCTTTCTTTCTTCTATTAGTCTTATCAGGAATCATTTGGAGAAGCCTGACATTCCTCATGGATTTTTTTCCAATGTGTTTTCCAGTGCACTATGTATAGTACAACTTTCAAATGCATGTATCCTACATATTGTGCAATCCCTGTACAGACTATTTACTTTTGTATGCTTTCAAACGCTGGAGGTCTGTCTCAGAAAAAGACCTCTTATGAGTCTCCACTAATGTAGCAATTACAGATGAGATCTTGAACAATCTTAGTCTGTTAACATTTTAATGCACTGCTAATTTAATTAATCACACCCTCCATGATGAAGCATTTATGTGCTTCCCACACCGTCGGGCCAGGGATAGTGTCAGATGCATTTAGACTAAAGGAAGCCTGGATTTTATCTTTGATCAGGGCCACATCTGATGGGGAGGAAAGCGGCAGCTCATTCAAATGAGAGCAATGCACCTTAGTAAGGCAGTGAGGCAGGGTAAAGAGGGCAATCACTGGCACATGGTCTGACCAGGTAATGGTAGAAATACAAGAGATCACCAGTGTATGAACCAGACATTATGGAAAAAAGATGTAGTCAAAATGAGAATAGCATAAACCAGGTGAATATGCAGAAGTAGGGAGTGAATTTTGCATAGGTAAGAAGCACATAGGGAGGATGTTCCTATTGAGCAATCTAAATGGGGCTGGAGGGCAAAAGTTAATTAAACCTCCAAGAAGGAGCCTACCTTGGAAAAAGATAAATAAAAGCTTGAATTTGTTTTCCAAGAAAGGAAGCTGCTTGGAATTTAGGACATAGATATTGGCTAGAGTGATAGTATTATACAGGAGACCCTTGACAAAGAGATATCTACCATTATAATCTGTCTTCACCTCTGCTGTGCTCCAATGCAGGCTCCTATGACATAATATAACTACACCTTTAGTCTTACTGGTCACAAAGGAGGTCCAACAAGTGGGGTAAACTGAATTAGAGAGTCTAATCTCCATGATGAGGTGTAGAGAGCAAGCCTGAAATAGTCTGTGCTCCAAACTAAAATATAGACTCAGGCGAGTCAGTCACAGGGGTACCCAGGCAGGTTCGGGGAGAAGAAAGAGGAGATGAGAGAGGGGTAAGAGAGAGAGAAAGAATAGAAAGCAAAAGAGAGATAAAATATAAAACAGCCATGACTGGTTCCACTGAGTATATACAACACAGAGGTTCACGGGAATGAAACACAGACTGAGCCAGTGGGCTAGTAGGGGAAAACAAAGCAGGAGACATGAATTGCGAGTGAACATTCACCAATATGGGAAGAAATTTAACACAAAAGAATTGTAGCCCAAAATGTTGCGACCAATCAATACAGCACTAGCATAGAGCCTGTGGATTTCCATGCGTAAGATGTCTCTTTGGGGGAGGGCACTTCTGCAACTTAAACACTCCTCCATACCCAAGCAGTGCAACCAACACAACAAATATTCCGAACAGGTACAACATCATATCATCACTGAAGCAGGCTATGTCCAAACACATTCACATTTGCATTGACCATGTGTCGCCAAAAATCAACAGCAAAACTTTAGGTTGGAAGGGTCATATAAAGATGGTCATAGGAGAACAGATATGTCATAATGAACCAGAAAGATACAACAAATTCAGCAAGCTTGGCCATGTGTGCAAACCACAATATATAACCTTCTCCTCATTCTATATAAAATACAATCGTAAACACTTATTGTGGACAATGCAATTTAATAACATCAGCTAGGTAATGGTAATGAAGCTATACATGAGCAATTCACTTGAGAGGTATCAAACCAGTGTGCTGCTGGGGAGGAAGGCAAAGCCAACAGTGGAAGGCTCATGGAGCTCTCTCAATGTTCCCTCCATCATCAATGGGCCATGCACTGACAAGAAGGACCAAAATGCTCCTCAACCATAAGCATTATCACATTAAACTCCTCCAACCCCTACACCACCCAAGTACAAAATATGTGTGAAGTCATTAATTATGGTGCATATCAATATTCAAGCAAAGCACTAATATGTATAACATTTAGCATGGACAAGAAGCATTGAAATACCTTTTAGTAAGCATTTCAAAAACCCAAATGAGTACCCTGAGTCCCCATGTGGAGATCAGAAAGTCCTGAAGCACCCCTCAAGCTTAAGTGACTGAATAGTTTGCACCAGCTTCAGTATCATGGCTAATCTTTTCCTGAGATTAGAGGGCGGTTGGTGAATGTTCCTTTGCTTTATTATCTCTTTTGTTGTCCCCATCCAAACAGTTACCAATGCTAGTGCTGTGGCTTGGCTTGGAATGTAGCAGGCTTAATGAGTTAAGAACTCCCAAATGCCTTGAGGATTAGGATTCCAAGCTGGTGGCAAAATTCAGGAAAATCTTTGACATTCCACTGGGTCGCTGTAATGCCATCCTTTTGGGAGGTGAGCGTAAAGGCAGTCCCCATCTGTAATGAATACCAGCTGCTCTAAGAAAGTCCATGAGTGGTTTGGCCTAGCCCAATGTTGCAGAGTGTGATAAGAGAAGTCTGGAAAGAGTTGCAACACCAAACCTACAAACTTTACTTCTTCTTGGTTTCCTGAAGCTCTGAGTATAGCCTCCTTGACAAAAAAGAGCAACAAACAGCAAATGACATCCCGTTGTTTATCTTAAGAATCTTAACGAGGCCTCATTGACCTGTGAGCATGCTGAACTCCAGAGTCCGCTGGCATTTGCAAGGGGAATGCAAAGAGGATTTGTAATGAGGCATGTCACTTTTTCGGCAGGACTGACTCTTTTATAAATTTTGCAGAGTCTACTGTGGTTATACAAATTGTCCAGCCGCCCTTAAAGAATTTTGAGCCATTTCTCTTGTTGGAGAACAATTTGCTCCACATTATGGTGCTGTTCTTTTATCTCTGTGTGCACCTTCTCAAGATCTTGTATTCTATGTCTGACCGAAGCTTGGACACCACAATGCACATTGTCTTCTTTATGTTGTTTAACCTCTCCTCATATCATCCTTCATTGACAAATGAAGGATATCATCCTTAGTGAGGTTTCTCAGCTTCTGATTGGTGGATGCAAGCCTTGGGAGGTCAGCCTCCATGCCCCTGCCCTGAAGCAAGGCCGCATAGTTGCTAGACACATTAGGCAGGTATTTTGTCATCTCCTCAGACTTCACAGCTCAGGCTTTCCTTCTCTTATTATGCATGGAGGCAGCAATGATTAGTGTACCCATTCCAAGGGTATAGAGAGAGGGTTACTCTTGAAAATGACGAGAGCTTCCTGAATGATGAACAGAGCTAATCATTCATGCAGCCATTCAGGTCAGGTTCCAAGCTCCGCCCCTGAGTTTCATTATCTATTTTTGCTAACCTAGTTGCCTTTTTCCACAATCTTTGTTGCACTTCCTGTATTTCAAGAAACCATTTTTTGTTTCTTCAGAATTAAATCATTTAAATGCCTTATTTCCCTTGCAATTTTTTTTTACATTTGCATTTAACCATATTAGTTGTGATCTATTTATTTTGTGTTCATTCCCCAATGGTATATAGTTACTGTTGAATATATTTCTGCAACCTAAATTTATATTTTGACCATTTTCCCCTCAAAGCTTTTTCCTTTAAATAATATATCCCAGTCTATGTGATGCATTGAATTAAAATAAATATTCACCATGTTCACCTTGTCATAACTAGGTCCACATATTTCATCTGCATTTCCACCATTTATCACATGTATCGTTACCTAAACATGTTCACAGTCCTGCTTCCACTCTGATAGGTCTTATATCTGGATACCTTAAATCTCCCATAATTATAGTATCCCCAAGATGCACATGTTTTCTAATTTGCAACAGTATAAAGTAAAAAAAGTATAAAGTAAAATAAATAAATATTTATTATATAGCAATTGGATAAATGTAATCAAAAGAAAATATATACATAAAATATGTTGGAGATAGACCATAAAAAAAACATGGGCACAATAAAAGGAGTATAAAAATAAGATAAAAAAATAAAAATTAAAAATGATAAATGCAGGTAATCAATAAAAAAGTATCTAAAAGATACAGGTGATGTAAAAATATATCTAAATATATTTAAATGTAGTATATGTTAAAGTACATATATATATATATATATATATGTATATATATATGTATGTATATATATATATATATATATATATATATATATAATTTTTTTTTTTTTTTTTTTTTTTTAATGTTTCTTTTATGGTCTATCTCCAACATATTTTATTTATATATTTTTTCTTGAGTACATGTATCCAATTGCTATATAATATATATTTATTTATTTTACTTTATATTTGATGCATATGATTTAATACTATCATGTTTTTCTCTCTCTCTCACTTGTATGTACCTGCTTGAGTGGACTCTGGGCATCTGATGGCAGAGTGATCTACTTATTTGCATGAACTATATACCCCAGTGACTATTTCCATCCATTTGTCTACCTTCATCCATCATTTCTTAAAGGGATAGTAATGTTTCATAATAAAAGCAGCTCTAATTAATCTTCATAGTATTTGGATTTTGGAGAGTGTTATTTCAATATTGTCAGAGTTGTAGTTCAAGAGTAATTCAATAACAAAGTATCCCCCTCCTACCCCTTTTACTGATGTAACATTGTTCAGCCAGATCAGAAGGGAGGTTCCCAGGTAGACTGCAGAGAGGGACAATCTTCAATTAAGATACGGGAAAAACCTGAAAAACTTGTCAAGGGGGCAGGGTTTTCATTTTTTTCATAGGAAGAAGATTGTCCCCTGCTGTTATCTGTCTGGTTTATGGACTGCATTCCACATCTGAGAAGAGATGGCTTACACTAGGTAAAAGAGTCAGGAGGGGAAAATTTGCTTGTGAATATCTCTCAAACCATAAAGGTTTGAGAGATAACACTTATAACGTTCTTCATGTTTTTTTAATGCTTACAAAATAAAATAAAGATAAAATGAAGTATTACTATCACTTTAACTCATTATCCATCCTTCATATCATATTCTAATCCATCTGGACTCCAGCCTTTCATGCATGGTGAACTATAATAATGTTACTCATAATCAGTGACTGTTATCAGTTCCTATTCTCTTATTTCATGCTTGTTCAATTTCTGCATTATATTGGATTTTACCTATTTGTTGTATTGTATATACTGATCTTTTTCAGATCTTACAAGTATTTTGGTTATACCTGATCTTACCATATCTTTCATCATATTCCCTTATCTTTGTATCTACCCTTCAGGTATTACCAACATACTGAAGATATTTGTATCTGTATTGGTACTCACTGTCCATACTCATCTTAGTCTATGAGTGGTTGTGTCCTCCACCAATTATTTCAGTGAGCACTTCTTACACATAAAATTCCCCATAGATTATATGTACAACTGCCCATATTGTATAAAGGTATTTGGGCACACAAAGGTCTAAATGTCAGACCCAAAGGCGGGGACAGGAAGAAACCTGAGTACCTGAGAGCAGGACACGGATGCTCCTCCAACAAGAAGCCGCTGAGCAAGCTGCTAGGGGGCGACACTAGGGAGCGGAGCTAGGTAGCGTAGGTTGCCTAGGCCAGGGTTGTGCTGCGGCTGAGCCACCTAAAGGTGCTGGCCGCGAAGCCAGATGTAGTGGCCCCAGCAGAGGAGCTGCTGGGTAACCCCGGATAACCCTAACCTAGACAAACTATACTCAGAGGTCCCCAGGGAGGAAATGAATCTCCAAAAGAAAAGGTACTCACTCAGGTCTCCCTGGAAGAGGATCAGGCAGAGGCTTGGTCAAGACAGGTCAGGGTCATACACAGAGGCACAGGCAGGATCAGGCAGAGGCTTGATCAAGGCAGGTCAGGGTCATACACAGAGGCTCAGGCAGGATCAGGCAGAGGCTTGGTCAAGGCAGGTCAGGGTCATACACAGAGGCACAGGCAGGATAAGGCTGAGGTTAGGTCCAAGAACAGACTGAGAGAGAACCCAAGCACTGGAAGCTCTATTGGACGCTATACAAACGCGTCCACATAGAGCTAGAGGAGGAAGATATAGATCCCCTAACCGGAAGGAGCCTGGAGAGGGTGGCTAGAGTGTCTGCGGACCTTCCATCCCATCCACTCTATGGTCCGCCGACATGCGCATGCCCACCGCCTCCGGATGCGGCGAAGAACAGTGGAAGCCGCGCGGGGACCGGGAAGGCAACCCGGAACCGCAACAACGCCCAGGGTAAGGTTACTGGGCGAGCGGGACACCACACTGCCCCCCACCCAAAGGCCGCCACCGGTGGCCACTAGGAGGGACGGCCGGGAAACCGGACATGGAAACGGCGGAGCAGGGCCGGGGCTTGAACGTCCCGCACAGGTACCCAGGACCGCTCCTCAGGGCAGTAGCCTTTCCAGTTAACCAGGTACTGGAGACGACCCCGCACCCGGCGGGAGTCCAGGATGTCATCGATGATGAACGCCTCTTGCCCTCGAACAGTGACAGGAGGAGGGACAGGAGCAACAGGAAGAGGAAACTGGGCCGGAACCCAGGGCTTGAGCCGGGAAACATGGAAAACAGGATGGACTCGGAGAGACCTGGGCAACGCCAAACGGTATACCACCGGGGAGATCCATTTCACCACCCAAAACGGACCTAGGAAGCGCGGGCCGAGCTTCACAGAGGGCTGGCGGAGGCGGATGTTATGTGAAGACAACCAGACCCTCTCGTCTGGAGCGAAGACAGGAGCTGGACCACGATGACGATCGGCAGCTGCTTTTTGGCGAATCTGGGAGGAAAGCAAGGTGGTGCGCAGGGCGGACCAGTGCTGGGCCATGGACTGGACCCTGGTCTCAGCGGAGGGAACAAGAGAATGGCCTGGGGAAAGCAGGAGAGTACGCGGGTTATAACCCAGGGCAGCAAAGAAGGGAGAGCAGCCCAGGGAGGTCTGGAGTAAGGAGTTGTAGGACAGTTCTGCTAACGGGAGGAGATCCACCCAATCATCTTGCCTGTGGTTACAATGGGTAAGGAGATAGGACTCCAACGACTGATTGAGGCGTTCCGTCTGTCCATTGGTTTGTGGATGATAACCGGAGGAAAACTGAAGCCGTATTCCTAGTCTGGCACAGACCGCCCTCCAAAATTCGGACACGAACAGAGGGCCACGGTCAGAGGTGATGTGAAGAGGGATGCCGTGAAGACGCACAATGTGAGTAAGGAACAAATCAGCTAACTTGGCAGAAGAGGGTAGTGCCGGAAGAGGAACGAAATGTCCCTGCTTGGAGAACCTGTCAATAACCACCCAGATAGTGATCATACCCCGGGACACAGGTAGGTCCACAATGAAATCCATGGCCAGTTGGGTCCAAGGTAAGGAAGGGACTGGGAGCGGATGAAGCAGACCCAGAGGTCGAGAGTGCGGAGTCTTAGTTCTGGCGCATACGGGACAAGAACCAACGAGGGCCTCAACATCGGCCCGAGAGCCAGGCCAATGAAAATATCTGGAAAGCAGGTGGTGGGTACGTTTAACCCCAGGGTGTCCGGCTAGTGGGGAATGGTGAGCCCAGTGAAGGACCTCAGTGCGCAGAGGAGCAGGAACGAATAGGGTCGAACAAGGATCAGAAGACCCCCTACAAGGAGCAGTCTGCTGAGCGTCCTTAATGGCCAGAAGAGTAGTAGAGGAAAGTGCGGCCAGAACGCGAGAAGGGGGTATGATGGTGTCCATCGGGGACGATGTAGTGGGAAGAGGTTCATGGAGGCGGGACAAAGCATCCGCTTTGGTATTCTTACTCCCAGGTATGTAGGAAATTTTGTAGTTGAACCGGGTAAAGACCAGCGGGCCTGACAAGGGTTCAATCGCTTGGCTGTAGCTAGGTAGGTCAAATTCTGGTGGTCGGTTAAGATGGAGATCTCGTGGGGAGAGCCTTCCAATAAGTACAGCCATTCCTCCAGAGCTAATTTAATAGCCAGAAGTTCCCGATTACCCGCGTCGTAGTTCTGTTCAGCAGAGGTAAAACGCTGTGAGAGAAAGGAGCACGGGTGGCTTTTACCTGAAAGAGGGCAATGCTGGGAAAGGACTGCTCCAGCGGCCCCCTCTGAGGCATCAACCTCCAGAACGAAGGGTGAAAGAGGATCAGGGTAGCGCAGTAGGAGCAGAAGAAAAAGCGGTCTTGAGTATCTCAAACACTTTTACAGCCTTGGTGGGCCAACAGGAAGTATCAGCCCCCTTTCTAGTGAGAGCCGTAATAGGTGCTATGATCTGAGAAAAACCTCTAATAAACTTCCTATAATAGTTGGAAAAGCCAATAAACCTCTGTATGGCTCTGAGGGTAATGGGTAAGGGCCATTCCGAGAAGGCTTTGACCTTGGCAGGGTCCATAAGGAGCCCTGCAGAAGAAATTATGTAACCCAGAAAAGGCAGAGAGGCCTGCTCAAAGGAGCATTTCTCCAGTTTAGAGTATAGGTGATTGGCCCGGAGTCTTTCCAGAACTTCACGGACGTGTAGACGATGCTTGGCAAGAGACTTGGAAAAGATGAGAATATCATCCAGGTACACAACCACAGAGGATAGGAGGAGATCCCTGAAGATATCGTTGACGAACGTCTAAAAGACGGCTGGGGCATTACGGAGACCGAAGGGCATGACGCGGTATTCGTAGTGCCCAAAGCGGGTGTTGAAGGCTGTCTTCCATTCCTCACCCTTGCGCATACGGACCAGGTTGTATGCGCCCCGTAGATCGAGTTTGGTAAAGACGGTGGAACCCCTGAGGCAATCCAGTAGTTTGGAAATGAGGGGAAGTGGGTAGCAGTTCCGGCGCGTGATAGCATTCAGACCCCTATAGTCGATGCAAGGTCTGAGAGAGCCGTCCTTTTTGGACACAAAAAAGAACCCGGCCCCCGCCGGGGAAGTAGACGAGCGGATGAAGCCGCGAGCCAAACTGTCCCTGATGTATTCCTCAAGGCTCCTGTTTTCAGGTAGAGAAAGAGGATAAGTGCAGCCACGAGGAGGAATGGACCCGGGGATAAAAGCAATAACACAATCAAAAGGCCGGTGTGGTAGTAGCACTTCGGCCTTATGTTTACTAAAGACATCGGAGAAATCCCGGTAGGGTATAGGCAAGGTGGGAGAGAGAAGATCAGCCTCAGACTCGTTTGCTGAGGAGACAGTGGAAACAACACGAGTGGTAGGGAAGGACAAGGCGCCCGAAAGCCAATCGATCACCGGGTTGGCTTCACGAAGCCAGGGATACCCCACGATGAGAGGGGAATGAGGAGCAGAGATAAGATCACAGACCACCTGGTCAACATGGCCGGAAGTGGTTCGAAGGGTGAGTGGCTGTAACGGTTTGTTTTGACACTCAGACCAGTAGGTAAAATAAAACAACGTTTATTGAATGAAAATAAGTACAAATGATCGCCTTCTACAGGTGACAGCAGCAATTGCAAGTGAATACACAGTACACATAGATTCACTATAATGAATAGAAGGCACACTCAGAATGGTACAGATAGTAGTGAACTGGTCCCTAAAGGGTAAATGAGAACAATCAGTCCGTCTCAGCTGTGGGGTTTGGCACGCCCGTATGGTGTAGTGATAAACTGAGCAAATGTGCACAGCACAGAGTTCATGCAATGGAGGATAGTTGGTGTTCAGTGACCAGCATGAGCTTAGCAGAACAGTGATCCAAACATAGCCCCGCGGGCGTTCCCAAAGAGACCACTGAGACTGCAGGTGCAAGAGTATGTAGCCCCCACGGGCGTAATCGGAGACTAGCCTGAGATGCGAAGCTGGCGTTTTAGCCCCCACGGGCGTATAACCGGAGACCAAAGTGAGCACAACACGAGCCAATAGCCCCCACGGGCGTAGACCTTCGGATCCTGCAAGAGCTTGGAGCCTAACCTTGCTACCACTCAGAACCAATAGCCGCAATGGATACCTCCGGTAATTAACGTGATACCGAGAGCCTAGGACGCCCAACCGGACCGACAGGACTTGACTACTCTGCAGTTGTGAATCGGAGTCGCCGTCCAAGTTAGCGGCCAACTCAGCAGAAGTAGACTATAAGGTAGAGGCTCTATGAATTGAATGGAGGTTCAGCAAGAGAGAAGCGGCACTGCAAGGGTTAAAGGGTACGTTTAAATCTCCCAGGCTCAGTATGGTAACTGAGCTCTGCAAGCGTATGGAGGCTCGGTACAAGGAGCACAGCTTATGCAAGTCAGCAAGGAACTCTGCACTAGGAGATGGGTTACACCGAAGTTTAATGGTCACACTGTGTCAGCACAGCACAGCAGGAGTCAGAATGTCGCGGCGGCGACAACAGGCAAAGGCAGGTCGCTGGAAAAGGCCGTGGTCGATCACGAAGGAGGAAGTCAGCCAGCCGGGTCGTAGCACGTAGGAGGTTCTCAGACAAGCCGGATCGTAGCACGTAGGAGTTTCTCAGACAATCCGGGTCATAGCATGTAGGAGGTTCTCAGACAAGCCGGGTCAAACACAATCAGGAACACTGGAGCGTAGTCAGGACAGGCCAAAGTCGGTACACAGGAATCCGGATACAGGAACACAGCAACAGCAAGACTGGCTCAGAAACACCACGAAAGGGCATCTGACAGATGTGAAAGTCAAGTATAAAAAGGTCACCAGGGGGCGGGCCAAACCAACTCAGCAAATCAAAGTATGCCACAGATGAGAGTGACAGGAGGATCACAGGCACTGTGATAGTGGCACTGTGGATTTGGTGATGTGACCTGACCTAAGGGGGGTACCATCTACGGCCACCACCCGGACAGGAGAACTCCGGGACACTACCGGTATACGCTGCCTGAAAGCAAAGTCAGAGTCCAAAAAAAGACCCGCCGTCCCGGGGTCAATAAAGGCCAGAAGGGACACAGAAGACGTGGGAGACCAGGACAACGTGACAGGAATGGAGAGGCGCTGGGACAAAGGAGAGGGGACAGAAGACTGACTTAGGGAGAATCCCCTACTCACTAAGCCCTGCTGTTTCCCGACTTGTTGAGACAAAACCGCGCCAGGTGCCCAGGAGCGCCGCAGTAGAGGCAAAGGCCCAGAGAACGCCTCCTGGATTTTTCGGAGTTGGACAACCGAAGAACATGCCCGATCTCCATGGGCTCCGCCACCGGTTCGGTAGCAGCAGGGGTCTGGAATCTGGGAGCCAAACGTACCGCTGGATGAGGAGGAGGATGACGGGAGCGGTCCCGCTCCTTTTCCTGCCTACGTTCCTGAACGCTGTGTTCTAAGGTGGTGCAGAGCGCAATTAAATCCTCTAAGGAGTGGGGTATTGGACGAGTCGTGAGCTCGTCCTTTAACCTCTCGCAAAGCCCCCTGCGGAAGCTGGCTTTAAGGGCGCTATCTGGCCAGTCAGTCTCATAAGCGAGGGTGCGGAATTCTACTGCATACTGACAAAGGGGGAGATGACCCTGTTGGAGCTCCAACAAGGCAGCTTCGGCCTGTTCCTGTCTACCCGGCGTATCGAACACCGAACGAAAGGCCGTGAGAAAAGCGTCGAAATCGTCGAGGATAGCAGACCGACGATCCGACAAGGGAGAGACCCAGGCCAAGGCTTGCCCCTGAAGAAGAGACACAACAAAGGCAATCCTCGCCTGGTGTGCTGCGTAAACCTTGGGTTGACAGCGAAAGTGCAGACGGCACTGGTTGAGGAATCCCCGCAACTCTTTAGGATTACCGTCATAGCGTGGTGGCAAAGGCAACCGAACGGTGGGAACCAAGGGTGTAACCGCTTGGACAGGGGAAGCGGGCGTAGCACTGGAGACCTCCAACCTCTGCTGCAGTTGTTGCAACAGGTTGGAAATAGAGTCCAGTTTTTGGTCTAGGTGGACAATCTGTCCAGAATGTTGTTTCAGGGCAGCGCCCTGTTGCAACAATGCCGCAGAGAGATCCTTAGGGTCCATGACCGGCGAAGGTGGCGTTTGTATAATGTCAGTCCCAAAGGCGGGGACAGGAAGAAACCTGAGTACCAGAGAGCAGGACACGGATGCTCCTCCAACAAGAGGCCGCTGAGCAAGCTGCTAAGGGGCAACGCTCGGGAGCGGAGCTAGGGAGCGTAGGTTGCCTAGGCCAGGGTTGTGCTGCGGCTGAGCCGCCTAAAGGTGCTGGCCGCGAAGCCAGATGTAGTGGCCCCAGCAGAGGAGCTGCTGGGTAACCCCGGATAACCCTAACCTAGACAAACTATACTCAGAGGTCCCCAGGGAGGAAATGAATCTCCAAAAGAAAAGGTACTGACTCAGGTCTCCCCGGAAGAGGATCAGGCAGAGGCTTGGTCAAGACAGGTCAGGGTCATACACAGAGGCACAGGCAGGATCAGGCAGAGGCTTGATCAAGGCAGGTCAGGGTCATACACAGAGGCACAGGCAGGATCAGGCACAGGCTTGGTCAAGGCAGGTCAGGGTCATACACAGAGGCTCAGGCAGGATCAGGCAGAGGCTTGGTCAAGGCAGGTCAGGGTCATACACAGAGGCACAGGCAGGATCAGGCTGAGGTTAGGTCCAGGAACAGACTGAGAAAGAACCCAAGCACTGGAAGCTCTATTGGATGCTATACAAACGCGTCCACATAGAGCTAGAGGAGGAAGATATAGATCCCCTAACCGGAAGGAGCCTGGAGAGGGTGGCTAGAGTGTCGGCGGACCTTCCATCCCATCCACTCTATGGTCCGCCGACATGCGCATGTGCGCCGCCTCCGGATGCGGCGAAGAACAGTGGAAGCCGCGCGGGGACCGGGAAGGCAACCCGGAACCGCAACAACGCCCAGGGTAAGGTTACTGGGCGAGCGGGACACCACACTGCCCCCCACCCAAAGGCCGCCACCGGAGGCCACTAGGAGGGACGGCCGGGAAACCGGACATGGAAACGGCGGAGCAGGGCCGGGGCTTGAACGTCCCGCACAGGTACCCAGGACCGCTCCTCAGGGCCGTAGCCTTTCCAGTTAACCAGGTACTGGAGACGACCCCGCACCCGGCGGGAGTCCAGGATGTCATCGATGATGAACTCCTCTTGCCCTCGAACAGTGACAGGAGGAGGGACAGGAGCAACAGGAAGAGGAAACCGAGCCGGAACCCAGGGCTTGAGCCGGGAAACATGGAAAACAGGATGGACTCGGAGAGACCTGGGCAACGCCAAACGGTATACCACCGGTGAGATCCGTTTCACCACCCGAAACGGAACTAGGAAGTGCGGGCCGAGCTTCACAGAGGGCTGGCGGAGGCGGATGTTATGTGAAGACAACCAGACCCTCTCGCCTGGAGTGAAGACAGGAGCTGGACCACGATGACGATCGGCAGCTGCTTTTTGGCGAATCTGGGAGGAAAGCAAGGTGGTGCGCAGGGCGGACCAGTGCTGGGCCATGGACTGGACCCTGGTCTCAGCGGAGGGAACAAGAGAATGGCCTGGGGAAAGCAGGAGAGTACGCGGGTTATAACCCAGGGCAGCAAAGAAGGGAGAGCAGCCCAGGGAGGTCTGGAGTAAGGAGTTGTAGGACAGTTCTGCTAACGGGAGGAGATCCACCCAATCATCTTGCCTGTGGATGCAGCGAAGAACAGTGGAAGCCGCGCGGGGACCGGGAAGGCAACCCGGAACCGCAACAATGCCCAGGGTAAGGTTACTGGGCGAGCGGGACACCACACTAAAGGCTTAAAAGGGCTTTTATTCAGTGCTTTGGATACAAGCAGATAAAAATATCAAGGAGTCTGTTTATTAATGCCTGGAAAAAGCTTTATCTGTAGCCTAACTAGTTCTTAAAACCCTGAGATCAGAGTAGGTGATCAGGTAGGCAATGTTAGAACTATGAACTCCAGCAGCAGAGGCTGCTATCAGAGCTTAGTGCATGTAAGGAAGTGCCATATAACATATGAATACACCCACATGAATATGACAATGGCTCATTATCCTGGATTTCCATAAGGAAATGAGCCATTGTCAACGTGTTCAGTGCAAAATATTAAATCTGTCGAAGGCATGGTGGATTGATGGAGATGATGGCAGTCTGAAGAGGATATAAAGGCGAAGACAAGTTATTGAATGGTAATGTGCCTTTGACACAGATCCAACACAGAATTATCATCCTGAGCACTTATCGAACTTTACTAAATCTTGGCCCAAATCTTTTTTAGGTTTCCTGTCTTCTTGGAGGAGGGAGCTCAATCCTCCTTTTTTAAATGTTCTTTTTTGTCAGTGTTACTGTCTGCATATCACAGCCATACTTTCTGTAACAACGAAAAACTCTAGCTCCCCATTTTTGCCTGTCTTCTGAGTCTACACAAGTACCTAGTGTCAAAATTCTCTCTTTCTACCAAGAGTTAGCTTACAGTGTTAGTTTACATTACAATACATGAAAGAACTATTAGCTTC
The DNA here is from genome assembly GCA_037306005.1 of Rhinophrynus dorsalis. Lineage (NCBI taxonomy): Eukaryota > Metazoa > Chordata > Amphibia > Anura > Rhinophrynidae > Rhinophrynus > Rhinophrynus dorsalis. The sequence goes on from CM074722.1 coordinate 390,989,638, forward strand.
AGAATCTTCAGCCATAAAAGAATGAATTGCATAGCATCTTTGCAGCACCAGCACAGCTGTATATGCTTGTTCCTTCTGTTCTTGTGGATGAGTATATGTGTGTGTATGTCAAGTTTTACCTGGCTATCTGTTTGTCTTGTCTTGGATTATTGATATTGGTGTATGTAGTATCTGTTGAACTTTTTCTGTAGTTTCTGATTCCTTCTTCATTATAGCCTTAATCACCTAATGGAAAGGGAAGAGCTTATGCTGTTTCTTGACATATTGATGGACCTTGCCTAAGGAATTTCTTCTAGCTCCGGAGGTTCTAACAGCTTTAAGCAACATAACAATGATCAAAGACTGCTGTTTTTAGGTGGAAGTAGGCTACCAGACAGGCTTGAAAATGCTAGATGTAATGGCTTTTTATGTACCAAGTTGTATATGGGTTTCATAGTAAATAAAATGGAAGCTTGTCACAGGCGCGTGATGGCTTCTGGAGTTATAGTCCCAACTGCCTGATGAAGGGAGGCAGTTATATCACTTACTAGAATGCAGAGGATGCTGCCAGTTGTAGACCCAGCTGTGCAGCACACTAAGTAAATGGCAAAGGAGTATTTTGTACATTCCCGGGTGAACTGTGCAGGCAGGGGGATAAACCAGATGCTTCAGAGCTACTCTTTAGACACGTGAGAGCAATATAAAGACAAAGATGACCCCATAATGCCTGTTTAGGATAGGAACACAAATGAGGGAGAGCTTTCCACCTTAATCAGTGTCTTGTGTTTTATTTGGATTAGGCGGTTTGTGCAAAATGTTTATGATAGGTATGCAGGGGTGGGTTGGGGGTGTGTGATGTGAAAGAAAATATTTGAAGGTGGTGTGTTGCCATCTTAAGGTGACTCTATAATCCCTAGCTATGAGGATAGGAACACAGACCTTTTAAAAATATCCAGTCCTATGAAGGAGACAGGCCCTCACTCTCTGGTGTGTGCTACTAGAGGCTTGAAGTAAATAAAAATTACATCTAATTTAAATGTGGTACAGTGCATCTAGCACATTGTTTTATAATGCATTCAAAAGGATGAAAGCATATTTGGATCGATGAAAATTTTTATTCTTAAGTTATGGTACAGTTGGTCTTCCCCAAAATTGATCCACTGTTTCATTGTCTATTTGACCCTTAGGTTTACAATAATTTTCCTACAGATCTTTACATTTTAACAGATTACAGCTGTAATATGAGCCATTTTGGAAATAATTGAAACATGAATGCCTGATCCTTTGTTTTTCCATGTAAAAACATAAAAAAATAAATAAAAAGATTTTTTTTTTCAAATCAACAGAGTACAGTAAAGTACTGTAATTTTTGGCTTATTGTAGTATTATAAAACTGAATACTGAATACTGCGTTACTGTAGCTATAGTTATGTGATTGCTAGAACTGCACATGCACACACAATAAAATGTAATAATGCAATTCAATTATTATATCTTTGAACAGGGACTTCCTTTTTGATAGGATTCTTAGAACTTAATATGCATCTAATTTCTTTATTTATGTGAATCTTGTGTACTTTTTTGCTATATCCAATAAGCTACAGAACTTCAAGTAACTGTACCATTTCATTTAAAACTTTGGGAAATTAAGGGTTTTTGTCTGCCCTCTTTAGTATTTTTTTTATTTATTCCAAAGTTGCACCTCTTTAGTTTGTTGAATAAGGCAGATATCTAAATACAAGGGGACATCCATTTTGTTTAGAGGAAAGATTCTTTAAATTACAGTAAAAAAATATATATACACATTTTACAGTAAATATGTGGAGGCTGTTTTGGAATATGCTATAGATTTGGTAAAACAAAAAGGAACTGTAAACCCTTTTAGATACGAACAACAAAAAATTATGACCATTTTTTTCTAACTAAAGTATTGGTTCATAGAGATGTGAATGGCACTTTAGAGGCTTCAAAAACAATTGTTAACAGTTTTTAAACCTCATCTTTTACATCTAAAATACATACATAAGCCTTTGCATTTATTAGGTAACACATACATAAATTATTTGGCAGATATGAAATACTTTATAATAAGGATCACATTTCTTGAATTCGGGCACATTTTAGTAGCAGAACAAGAATAGCAGTGCTTCTTAGTAAATATTGGTCTATCTGTTTCAAGTCATACCTTTTCTGGAAATGCATAAATTCTTTCTTCCTTCTTTCTTTAATCAGTTCGGTCTCATTTTGCTGTAAGTAATCCTTTAATTGGTAAACACTGAGGCCTTCCTGTTTCTTGCAAGAACAGGCATGTCCAGACAAAAAACTAAAAGTATAACAAAGTTGCATACATGTTAGTCAAGGAATTCACTTTATCACAGAAGAAATATGTGAATATCATGTTAAATTTTGAAAACTTTGTAAACCTAAACACACTTTAATGATTTCAAAAAGATCATTTTATCTTTATGTCGAGGATCTAAGCCTTTGAGTGTTGTTGTCAACAAAACTGTTGTATGCAAAAAGTGCCTTACTGAAAGTAGGGGTCAAGTCCTGGAAAAAAAAGGGTGGGAACTCACCCAGGATTCCCCCCCTACACAAAATAAATATATATGGTGCTGGGAGTCTGGACATCATTTTGATAGTGAACCCCCCGATTGCATGAGGTAGTTATGTTTATGTGTGAGAAAGGCTCAGAGATGCTGAGCCTTTCTCACACATTACTACCTCATACATAACTACCTCAGGCTTATGCATAACTACAAAATGGATTGCAATTGCATAACTATAAAAATGATGTCTCAGCACCATACACTCCAAATTATGCAATACAAGTGGTATTCCTGAATCCTACCTGCAGTGCCTGCACTATACACTGCACCTGCAGGTAACCCACATACTATTCCAGAGCCAAAAGGTTCAAAGCTTTAAATTAGCGGCCCTTACATTGTTGTGCACCACACTCTCTCTGCAAATACTGGCTCAGCATCTCAGTGTGTCCCTGCCTGGCACACACGCAGAAGAAAAGAAGTGGGCGGGAGCGCTCAGAGCTTATAGCTGCATGCTACACCGCCGCTTGACCAACTCCACCACTCTCCCCTCCCACGTGTGCACATGTGTGAGGTCCAGATCCTATACGAGGAGTCCTGACTCCTGACACATGCGCAGTTGACAATAAGTGGTGCTGCGTTGAGCGCGCTGCATTGTTAAGGGTCCAAACAACTTGGCAGGAATTTTCATTTCGGGAAAGGCAAATTCGGTGGATAGGGTGGCTTTTTAAGCTGCCCCCTGTAAAGTGCCACCCTAGACCTAGGAAAGGTGACCAGATTTCTAAACCCTGTCCACACTGTCCACCCTCATGCCCTGTCCACACTCTGTCCACCCTCACACCCTGTCCACACACTGCCCACACTCTGTCCACCTCCACATTGCATGCACTGTCCACATCCACACTTCCCACCTCCACATTGTCCACCTCCACACTGCCCACGTTGCCCACCTCCGCATTGCCTAAACTGTCCACCTCCACACTGCCTACACTGTCCACCTCCACTCCACCTCAACACTGCCCACACAATGTACACCTCCACATTGCCCAGCTCCACACTGCCTATACTGTCCAACTCCACATTGCCAACACTGTCAAACTCCCCATTGTCCACCTCCACACTGCCCACATTCTCCACCACCACACTGCCCATGTCCACACATTCTCCACCACCACACACAGCCCACACTGTCCACCTCCACACTGCCTACTCCATCCTCCTCCACACACTGCCCACACTGTCCATCTCCACACACTGCCCATATTATCCACCTCAACACCGCCCCTACATTGCCCACACTGCCCAACTCCACATTGTCCATACTGTCCTCCTCCACAAACTGTCCACCCTGTCCTCTCCCATACACACTGTCCTCTCCCACACACTGTCCACCCCCACAATGCCCAGTCTGTCCTACTCTACATTGTTTTGTTTATTGTGTGTATTGTGTGTGTTGCATGTATGGTGTTTGTATATTGTGTGTCTGTGTGTGTGCCCCTGCATCTCCTTTCAGAGATTCTGACAGCAGTAAGCCCCCCTGGCCTATTGTCAAAATCACACCCCATGCTTACACCAATGGGACAGGCCGTGTAAAGGAGATTTGAATAACTCTTTACTGATGCCCCTGGATTGTGTGCCAGGGCTGCAGAATTTTGGTCACATGACTTCTTTCTCTTTTATTAGTATTTAAATACTGGCTAGACAACCCCAGTGGGGTTGTGAAAAGATCAGTAAATGCAATAGATAGTCTTCTAATGTATTAGATATTTTCTGGGGGGCTGGAACTGACTAGTGTTAGGATGGGATGTAAGCACGTTTTGCCGATGCCTGGCCAAGTTCCAAGCCAGGAAGGCGGAGCAACGGATTGACATGACTATTTGACTTCAACCAGCCAATCAGCAGCATTTCACAATTAGATATTTAAAATAATAGCCAAGACTTTCATCCTGCAAACTAATGAATGTACTTTCCAATAATAAGTCTCAGGCAACCACCAAGGAACCACCAATATTCCATTTAACACTATACCCTATCTCCATACGAATCTTAAAAAAAAAAAAAAAAAAAAAAAAAAGTAGGTACTCAACTTAAATATCACAGTATCAGTAACATCAGTAGTGTTTCCGCAGCACAAATCCACAAACGGCCCTTACAAAGGGTTTACCTCACCTAAACGGTCCCAAAACAGTCCGGTCCCAACGTCTCTCACTACCAAATCCATACATTTCAGGATTACCCACTAAACTCTTGGTTTTACCATTTAAGCACTCCATATCCCATCATCCTCTCCAGTCAGCTGTAAGGTTCTGGCATTTCATACATCTCTCCTATAAGCCACACATGCAAATATTCACCATCTCCCACAATAACGTTTGTCGATTTTCTTTCTCCCCCTGTAATATACCATAGTATATACACAACTTCACAGTGCAACAGTCAAGACTATCTCCTTTCACCAAGCATAAACAACAGAACCACCCAGCAAAACCTCAATCAACTTCTCATGAACAAATCATCAAACCAGGTGATACGATATCCTTTCACACCATAAAACCCCACAAGTAAAGGTCCCATAGTTCACTGAATAATGAACCAAATTAATAACCATACCAGAAACAAACCAATTCACATTTACTCAATTAATACAGGTCTTCGTCTTCCACTCTACCTCATCTCACCGGTAAGTAAACTATCCACCATTATCCTCTTCCCCCTCACCCTCCTCCCCTTCCCATACTCCCGGTCCCGTATCACAACCACCCACTCCATAAGTAATTAAGTTACCTTTTATCATCCCCACCCAACTCTTCCCGCCCCCTGTCATTTCACCTAGGGCCTAAGTTCCACTCACATTTACCTTATCCCAACTACAGAAACAGAAGTTTCACATATATTCACCTTACTCCACCAAGGGCCAAAGGTTCACACACATTTATCTTACCCCACCACAGGGGCCGAAGGTCTTTACACTCACTCACTTTTAGCCCACAGAAGGGGACGAAGGTTCACACACTTTCACCTTACCCCACCGCAGGGGCCAAAGATTTAAACACATCCACCATATCCCACTGCAGGGGCTAAAGGTTTACACTTATCTTACCCCACAGCAGGGCCTGAAGGTTTACACACACTCATCTTAGCTCACCGCAGGGGCCGAAGGTTTATTCACACTCACCTTACCCCACAGCAGGGAATGAAGGTCACACATAATCACCTTACCCCAACGAAGGGGCCGAAGGCCTGCACAATTCCACCTTACCCCCCTCAGGGGCTAAAGGTTTACACACACACACACACACTCTCTTTACCCCACCACAGGGCCTGAAGGTCTGCACACACTCACCTTACCCCACCGCAGGGGCCAAATGTCACCCACAATTGAAGGGGCCGAAGGCCAACACAATTCCACCTTACCCCACCGCAGGGGTCAAAGGTTTACATACACCTTACCCCACCACAGGGGCCAAAGGTCTACACACACACTCGACTTACCCCACCGCAGGGGCTGAAGGTTCACACACACTCACCTTTCCCCACCTCAGGGGTCGAAGGTCACACACACACTCACCTTACCTCACTGCAGGGGCCGAAGGTTCACACACACACTCACCTTACCCCACCGCAGGGGCCGAAGGTCACACAAAATCACCTTACCCTACCTCAGGGGCCAAAGGTTTACACACACTCACTTTACCCCACCGCAGGGGCCGAAGGTCTACACACATCACCTTACCCCACCGCAGGGGCCAAAGGTTCACACACACTCACTTTACCCCACCGCAGGGGCCGAAGTTCACACACACCCCAATGAAGGGGCAGAAGGCCGATACAATACCACCTTACCCCACTCAGGGGCCGAAGGTTTACACACACCCTCCTTACCCCACCACAGGGGCTGAAGGTTAACACTCACCCACTCTTTTCCCACCACAGGGTACGTAAGGTTTTACTCACAATCAAACTAACTGCACAATAAGGGCCATCAGGTCCATACTTTCCCACCTTACCCCACCGCAGAGTCTCTAGTCAACCCCAAAATCACACCAACGACTCTTAACTCACACCCCTCCCTTACACATAGCAAATCACACTAAAATACCAAGGATAGTGTCTGTTTATCTTATAGATCATGGAAAACCAAGAATTCACAAACCATCTGCCCTCGCAACACCCCCCAGCAATAAAAGATTCAGAGCTTTTATGCAAACGTCTTGCAATCTTTATTACAAAACCACCCACACCAACTTCCTGTTCAATACATAATTACAGGTTTAAAAGAAGGTTTTCATTCTGGTATCCTAGCTTGCCCAGCCTCATCAATACAATGCCCCAACCTACTTTCCGCACTAATTGATCCAGACACCGTTATTTATCTCATTCGGCTAGAACTCACAATGTTTCTGTCATCGGCCCCTTCAAGTTCCCACCAAGTTCCCACCATCTGGAGAATAAATCCCATCAGCATAGCCTCCAAAAAAGAATAGACCTGTCAGCACCACATTCTTCTCCCATTCCCAGTATTAACTCTCTCATCCCCTCAGAAGAATTCACATTACAATACTCTAGCAGAGATAATGCCATCACACTTATATCACAAGCAGGACAAGGATGCAGGCTTTCCAAATCAGACATTCAACACGCATTCATACTCCTACCAGTTAACCCAGCACTCTGACATTTACAAGACATAGCCTGGCAATGCTCATTTTTTATTTTCCTCGCTTTCGATTCTAAGAACAGCCCAAAAATATTCAATCTGTTTGTAGAAATCCTCTGTTGGCTGCTCTTAAACCTTTGCCACTGCCCATCAGTCATACACTACCTAGATGACTTTTACTAATTGAACCCCCCCACTACAGTCCCGACCAGTTTAATAAACTCCTATCCCTATTCAAATCTCTGAACATCCCCGTAGCCTACGACAAAACCATGGGTCCGTCCACCTCAATAGAATTCCTGGGCCTTATAATTGACTCCACCTCACAAGAAATAAGCCTTCCCACCATCAAACAAATCACATTCAGTCTCTCATTTATCAACACTCAACAAATTCATCCTTAACCAAAGTTGAAATCCAATCCCTCATCGGTCACTTAATTAACACTATGAAAGTCATTCCCCAAAGCAGGTCATTCATCTTGCATCTCCTCAACATACTTAAAGGGATAGTAATACTTTGTTTTATCTTTATTTTATTTTGTAGGCAATAAAAAAACATGAAGAACAATATAAGTCTAATCTCTCAAACCTTTATGGTTTGAGAGATATTCACAAGCAAAGTTTCCCCCTCCCGCCCCTTTTACCTAGTGTAAGCCATCTCTTCTCAGATGTGGGGTCCAGTCCATAGACCAGACAGATAACAGCAAGGGGCAATATTCTTCCTATCAGAACACTGAAAGCCCTGCCCCCCTTGACAAGCTTTTCAGCTTTTTCCCTTATCTTAATTGAAGATTGTCCCTCTCTGCAGTCTTCCTGGGCACCTCCCTTCTGCTCTGGCTGAGCAGTGTTACATCAGTAAAAGGGGCGGGAGGGGGATACTTTGTCATTGAATTACTCTTGAACTATAACTCTGACAGTATTGAAATAACACTCTCCAAAGTCCAAATACTATGGTGATTAATTAGAGCTGCTTTTATTATTAAACATTACTATCCCTTTAAACAATCTCCCCAAGCACACTACAGCATTCACATTGACCAGTCTGCCTCCGCTGAGCTAAGAATGTGGTCCAGTTCCCTCCTTCACTGGAATGGCAGAATGATGTTCCCCCCACAAATCCACTCTTCATCACCAACCATATACACCGACACAGCAGCAACAAAAGTTATGCTGCAATTTGGGATTCAGAATGGTTCCCTTCATGACCCAAACACAATCCTAACCTATTCCAAAACAAACCAATTCAAGCAAGGCTGCTACATCCCCATCTATCAGACTCACTACCAATACTGTCCTTACTCAGCACTTTTACCCCTTTCTGAACTAATCAAAAACAATCCTAATCCGAGTCCCCTACTTCCATCTGAGTCTGGTCAACTAAGTACAGTGACATTCAGCAAACATATACGAAACAGTCTCAAAACTTTAGGTTACAACCCTCTTCACTATTCAGGTCGCTCTTTCAGAATCGAGGCCGCATCAGCAGCACAAAGAACCAGGTACCTCCCTACATCATACAATAACTAGTCCACTGGTAATGTAACCGTTTCACCAGATACATTTCGGATACAACCCAGTCAAGAAACACGCACGGCACTTATGTCACTCTCCCACTAACTGTCATTTCTGCACAAACCAATAAAGCATTTGGAAACATTTCTTTTGGCCTCTAACTGGCTCGCTGCGTCATCATTTCTACCTAGCTTTAGGAAGCACAGGTTATGCCACATTTATTATGTCCACTTACATTGGCTATAAGCACCAACCACAACTAAAGATTATCCACATAGGAGATTGGAATAGTAATTGAGAAGAAGAGAATGTGGGTTTGTTATGCTCATCAATAGACCTGCAATGAACCATTCCTACTCAGTTTTGTATTCACAAAGTCAGAATGGGAGGAGTCAAGAGTCCCTGAGCTGATGTGCTAGGAAGAACTGGAGCAATGTGGAGGCAAATGAATTGCACCATAGAAGAGAAATAAAAACTCCATTTGATTTTAAAGGGACTTTTAACTCCTTGAATGCTTGGCATTGGTTTGCAGTGCATTGGCGACCTCTCTAGCATTCAAAGGATTAAAATTCCCATTTAACTCAATTTGTTCCCTACGGTACCCTTGGTTTATCTCAGATTTGAGCCACTTAGTATGTGAACCACTGGATATCAGCACTCTGTTTACTATGTGACAGCAAAGATGGAAAATAAAGACATTTTGGTTATGTGGTTTTATATCAAAAAGTTTAATTGTTTAGTGCCAGATTCTATCTAGTTTTCACCTGCTGACATTTGTGTTAGTTATGCCATCAGACTGCCCACAGCCCTGTGATGTGAGTGTAAGTCATGAGAAGCTGGAATGGAAAACCTGCTGTGCCCCCATGACACTTCCAGCTGCCCTGGGGCAGAGAGCCACTGGCCAATGACAAGCAACTTCTCCCAGACAAGAGGGAGAGCCACAGAGTCATGAGAGAACCTAGCAGTCCCCACCTGTCTTATTCAGAACTATTCTCTGTTCCTATCATTGCTACACACAAAATTTAGGATTGATTCTGGGACTACACCCTACAAATAGCCTGGCAATGCACTGCAACACAAATAATTACTCTGTAATCTGCTCCTGGCTCTGCCACACACAAGAACCCAGCTGCACTAAGCCTAAACCCTATATATCTTGCACTGCAAATCCTAGTAACGACCTGCTACAAGGTTGACACTTTCCTAAAACCAAGCCTAGCAGTACTCATATGACATATTTAGCACTGCACATTGTATGGAGCTTGGTGATACACAACACACAAAGCCTGGCACTGTATCTTACGTATATAAAGTCTGGCACTGTTATTATGACATTATATCTAGCGATGCACGTTGTATGGAGCCTGGCACTTCATCCTGTATAGAGTCTAATACTCTTGCTAAATCTGGCATTACATCCTACATTATGACAAGCAAAATCTGGTACTGCACCTTACACTATGCTATGAAAAGATTGATACCGCATCCTGCACTAAGCCAAACTATGTGAAGTCTGGCACTGCCCTTGCACAGTGTCCTACAAGCCTCTGCCTTGAGCACTGAACCTGGCACTTCTCCCTAGATAAAGCCAAACATCTTCCCCTGAACTGATCCTTGCACCAACTGGCACAGACCTGGAACATAGCTGTTTAACACCATAGCAATCAATGAGAAATGTCGGCGATTTAACCTTAGAAGTACCGGCTCCTTCACTGGTACGGATCCTTTTCAATCTCAGTACTGCTATTCGTTGCACTTAACTTGAGCTATAAGTTAAATTATAAGCAAACACAGGGAGTGTAATCTTAATTGTGTTCTAAAATAACTAATAGGAGCACTGTTAAAGGATCTAGTTCTAGTAAGAGCAACACTAAGACCCATTTGTTATCCATATTACATATTGTTACGGATTTGTACACTCAGAAACGGAAGATTTTGGTAAAACACAGTTTTAATAGCACAGAAGGAATAACAGTAACTCTCACGGGTCCATCATACAGATAAATGGTAAACTGACACAGGACAGGTTACAATGATATGATTAACCCACACGGGTCCAGTATGTAGATACCATATACAGTACTGACACAGGTCAGGTAAATCTCATATGATACAGTGTAAATATGACAGAATGATACTTATTAGGCCAAGGACAGTAGTTGGCCCTAATAGTGGAAGGCCCAATGTAGCTCTCTACGCAGAGAGTAACAATAGCGACTGGAATCACAAGGAACAGTTGAAGCCAGAATAGAACTGGCTACAAGGCACAATAGGAAGGTGGCTGCCAATGATATAGTGAACGCCCACCAGAGACTGCAAGGATAATGTGATCCATTGCTTCGCACCGTAAGGAGCAACGTACGTCAAACTGAGACTACCGATACAGATACGAGTGCCCAGCACCGCCCCACAAGGGGTTAACGAACGCTCCGGTCTGCAGATGTGAAATAGCCTGAGGTGCCCAACAGTAACCCAACCTCAGGGACAGCAGTAACAGACCAAGCGATCGTGGTGCAACCGGAAACTACCGGGAAGGAGCAACAGGCACAATGAGCAAACGGATCATAGACTGGACTACTGCACAGAACCGAGGAAACTGGTATCTTGTGGATAACTTTGAAGGGACCAACAAAACGGCGAGCCAACTTATTAGATGGAGTCTGCAAATTGAGATTTTTGGAGGATGGCCATACCCTGTCCCCAACCTGGAAGGAGACCGCTGGCAACCGTCTGCGATTAGCTTGGCTCTGGTAACGCTGGAAGCACTGAGGGGCCTCTGTACCTGTGCCCAAGTGGAGCAGAGTTGCTCGATATGCTCATCCAGAGCTGGAATTTGCTGCGTCTTAAATGAGTCCAGAAGCAAGCATGGTTGAAACCTGTAGTTGATGAGAAACGGGGAGCTCCCGGACGACGAATTAACCACACAATCCCTGGCAAACTCCGCCCATGGCAACAGGTCGGCCCAATTATCATGATGATTGGACACAAAACAGCGTAGAAATTGTTCCAATCCTTGATTGGCACGCTCGGCGGCTCCTTTGGTCTGGGGATGGTATGCGGAAAGAAAATGATAACTGTATGCCCATCTGCTCACAGAATGCCCTCCAAAACCTAGACACAAATTGGCTCCCACGGTCAGACACCAGCACCCTGGGTACGCCATGCAACCGAAACACCTCTCTGGCAAATACCACTGCCAACTCCTGGGCAGAGGGAAGGCCAGGGAGAGGCACAAAGTGTGCCATCTTAGAGAACCTATTGACTACCATCAGAATAAATGAATATCCCCTAGACACTGGTAATTCTCCCATAAAGTCGATCGAGACATGAGACCAAGGAAGCTCACCATTGGGTACTGGTTGGAGCCGGCCCATCAGGAGGTGCCTAGGGGATTTGGCATGGGCACAAGTCGAACATGCTGCCGTATATGCGGTGCAGTCAGCACGCAAGGAAGGCCACCAGAATAACTGTGAGAGAGACCAAATCAATTGATTTTTGCCAACGTGCCAAGGAGCCCGAGATGTGTGATAGGTTTCAAGTAGGCGGGTACGGAAGGGCTCAGCTATGAAACATTTGCCTACTTGGGTATCAGGCGATGCGGTAGCTTGGTTAGCAAGAATCTCCTCCCCCAGAGGGGAAGTAATTCTGGTTCCGCAGGGTAGCTAAAATGCGAACAGGCTGAATAATAGGTACAGGAGTCTCATCTCTCTCTGTCTCCGGACTGAATTGCCTGGACAGGGCATCTGCCCTAACATTCTTGGAACCGGGCAGGTAGGATACAATGAAGTTAAAATGGGACAGAAACAGATCCCATCTAGCCTGTCAAGAGGACAATCTTTTTGCCTCAGAAAAGTACGTTAGGTTTTTATGATCCGTCAAGATCAGTACCGAGGTTCTGGTACCCTCAAGCAGGTGTCGCCATTCTTTGAGAGCAAGGATAATTGCCAAAAGCTCTCTGTCCCCAATCTCGTAGTGGCTCTGAGCGCTAGATAATTTTTTGAAGAAAAATCCACATGGCCTTAACATACTTCCAGGGTCCAGGCGCTGAGACAACACTGCCCCACCCTGGTTTCAGAGGCATCGACCTCCAAAGTGAATGGAAGGGAGGGATTTGGGTGGGACAGTACAGGAGCAGAAGCGAATGTGGATTTTAGTGTCACAACATCTTGTTCAGCTTCCTGAGACCATTGGGAGGGATCTGCACCCTTGTGTGTCAAGTCGGACAGTGGCTTCACAATCGTGGAAAAGTTTCTAATGAATTTTCTATAATAGTTGGCAAAACCAAGAAAACGTTGGATTGCCTTGAGCCCCTTAGGACGTGGCCACTGCAGGACTGCTGCCAGCTTATCACTGTCCATAGCAATGCCATCTTTAGAGATTAAAAAGCCCAGAAATGGCACCATAGGCCTGTGGAATTCGCATTTCTCGATTTTGCAATAGAGTTTATTCTCACAGAGTTTGAGCAGAACTGCGGTCACATCCTTGATGTGTTGCGACAAACTGGACGAATGTATGAGAATATCATCAAGATAAACAACTACACAAGACTGTAACATGTCACATAGGATATCATTAATACATTCCAGGAATACTGCAGGTGCGTTACATAGCCTGAAAGGCATCACCAGATATTCATAATGACCTGATCTGGTATTGAATGCCGTTTTCAACTCATCACCGGCCCTTATTCTTATCAAGTTATAAGCAGCCCGCAAATCTAGCTTGGTAAAGATGGAGGAGCCTTTCAATCTGTCAAACAGCTCCGTAATGAGTGGTATAGGATAGGCGTTTTTAGGCCTCAGTTTGTTCAGTCCACGATAATTTTTCACAAAGAAGAAACCAGCCCCCGCGGGCGAGTATGACTTCCTGATAATACCCCTTTCTAGGGCATCTGAAATGTACTCCTCCATGGCCCGATTCTCCTCACAAGACAACGGGTAGGCACGACCCCGAGGAGGAACGGCACCAGGAGGCAGATCAATAACGCAGTCATACACCCGATGCGGTGGCAATGCACTGGATTCTCCCTTACTGAAAACGCCGCTGAATTGGCAGTATTCAGATGGCACTGACGGAGAGGTACACATAATCTTAGTGGGGTGGGAAATACAATGTTTCTCACAAAATTCAGACCATGCCGTAATTTCACAAGTCTTCCAGTTGAACCTGGGGTTGTGCAGATGTAACCAAGGAAACCCCAGGATCACGGCATGATGAGGGGAACAGATAATCTGGAACCATTGTTTCTCGGAATGAAGTGCCCCAATACGCAAAGATAAAGGTATCGTTAACATAGTAATTTGGGCCGGTACCAACGGCCTGCCATCAATGGCCTCTATAGTCAAGAGAGACTCTTTCTCCACCAGTGGAATTTTGTGCGAGGCAGCAAATAACTCGTCCATAAAATTTCCGGCAGCGCCGGAATCGACTAAGGCCAGAACTTCCACCGTGAGTTCTGCCCAGGAGAGTACAGCCTGGATAGTAGGCTTCTGACTAGTCGGATATAGGGACTGCTGAACGCCACCTAGGGCCTGTCCCCCAAGGTACCCTAGGTGCATTAGTTTCCTGGCTGTGTAGGGCATGAACGAAGCAAATGACCAGCTAGGCCGCAATATAAACAGTGGCCCTGTCTACAGCGATGCGCCCGTCCCTCCTTAGACAATCTAGTAAACCCTAATTGCATAGGTTCACTATTCTCACCAGTACATTCAGGAGGTTTGGGATGTGAGGGAGGCATGAGTGGGAAGCTTGGTCTTGCTAGTCCCAAATCTCTGGCCCTCTGCCTATGGTCCTTAGCCGCCATTCGTTCCCTAATACGGGAATCGATCAAAATCGAGACATCAATAAACTCATCAAGATCAGTCGGCAGTTCTCGAGCTGCCGTTTCATCCTTAATGCGCTTGCAAAATCCCTGTGCAAATGCTGCCATCAGCGCCTCATTGATCCAGCCCACCTCTGCTGCTAGCGTACGAAATTCAATGGCATAGTCAGCAACTGTGTAAGACCCTTGTTGGATCTCCGTTAGTTTTTTTGCAGCAGAGGCGGCTCTCCCAGGAGCTTGAAATACTCTACGAAATGCCCTTAAGAACTCGCTGAAGTTCCTTGTACATGGTTTTGCAGCTTCCCATAAGGGATTTTCCCAAGCCAGGGCTCTGCCCGTCAGCAATGAAATCATGAAGCCCACCTTACTACGGTTGCTAGGAAAGGCTTGGGGGTTAATTCTAGGAAGATCTCCAACTGATTTCTGAACCCTCTGCAGAGGGTGGGTTCGCCATCGTACCTTAAAGGTAGTGGAGCTGTAGAAGTCAACCCTCTGTTAGAGTTAGTTTGCAACAAGGACTGAGCTCCCGGTGTCGAAACGGGAGAGACCACTGGGGCTGGTACTGGTTTATCCAAGTGTGCTGTGTGCTCAAGAATTGTTTCATTATCACAGTGCCCGTGCTTTGTGCAGCGGGCAGTCACATTCTGACTGCTAGTTTGCATTGCTGGTTATTGATTGGCTAACACCTTTTGTCGCTGCCCAGTGATGGCCTTATATACCCTGTCATTTCTTCAGGATGGTGCCCTTTCGTGGTGTATTTGTTCCTGTATTCTGATCCGTTATCGTTTATTGTGTATGACCTGGCCTGCCTGATGATGTTCCTGATTCTGCTCTGTTGCTGACTGTATCCGGTTGAGAACCTGCTCTGTCGCTGACCTGTCCTGGCTGAGAACCCGCTTCCATTACCGACTGCATCTGGCTGAGGACCCGTTCCCGTTACCGACTGTATCCGGCTGAGTACTCGCTTCTGTTACCGACTGTATCTGGCTGTGAACCCACTTCCGTTGCCAAGTGTATCTGTCTGCACCGCTTCCGTTACTCTGTGCTAGTCAGTGTACCTGTCCTGCTCTGACCCTTTGGGCTGCCAGTTGCCCTGTGCACTTCCTTGTGTCTGGTACCGTGCATTTCCAGCTTACCACTGTGGCCTCGCTGTTGCCTCAGTTACGTTCAGTGGTTGCTGTATGTTAACCTGTTGCACCGCGAGGAGCTGTCTCCCGCTCATCCGGGAACATATCAGAGGACACATTCTATCTCAATATGGGGACTGTCCTGTAAACCGGGGATGTCTAGTCAGCCTAGGCCAAGATACAGTACTGCTGCTAGCAGGAATGTCGTTCCTGCTGTGAAAAACGCCGTTCCCATGCATTCCTGCAGGACTCGAGCACTGACTGTAAGGTTCTGTGCTCTGACTACTATGAGTTAATGTCCTGTACATCCCCCTTGGCACTATTTCTAGATCCAACCAGGGAATGTCTGCAAGATGATGAGGACACTGGCCTTATTCATCAACTTAAAATGGTGCAGTCCTGGAGAAAAACAACTGCACTACAGGGAGAAAATGAAAATTCCACAAGGCCTCTTAATTTAAATTGAACCTTTAACTAGGGGGAGGAAGGTGTGACCACTACCAACATGAAAGGGTCAGGATGCCCTGGTTTCCCAGTCCCAGTGATGGCCAGTCCCCCTACACCATCCCTAGGGATTTTGCTGAAATTTGTCTCACAGGCAGAGGAAGATGAGGGTAGTAGTGTGAGCAGGACAGGTCAGCTGCCTGTGCTTGCTGCCAGTGCTGCGGCTGCTGCCACTGCTGCACCTGCTACAGTGTCTCGTGATTCTCAGGAGGGGAGAAAGGAGGAGATGATGCCAGGTGTGACAGCAGGGGATTCATCCCCAAGCAGTCCACCATTACTACTAGTATTAAAAATGTCCAGTAGCTACAGACTCACGGTGTTTGGAGTGAGGGAGGGGGTGTGCATACTACTAGTGAGGAGGAAGACTCAGGGACTGAAATTGATGTAGTTGTTGTTAGGAGTAGTAACAGTGATGGTGAAGCAGCTGGCGGGACTAGCGTTACTACTGTAGATCATCCTACTAATACTGAAGTGGTAGGGGAAGTATTGCAGAGCAGCCATAATAGTGGTCAAGGGAGCCCACAACATTCCCCTGACCCTGAGAGTCCCCTTACCCCACAGCATTGTCCAGATGGAACATGATTCTGATACCACCACCACCACCATGAGCACAGATCAGATGCATGTGCCTGCAGCTAGTGCTGCCAGTCTGCCTTCTTCAGCTCAACAAGAGATGGAAAGTGTGACAGTAGGGGACCCTCTGTCACATTTCTCAGCATCTCCTCCATACAGTGTGATGCCTGTAACAGAGCGGCACCAGCAAGGAGGAACTGGTGGTAGTGATGATGATAGTGAAGAAGCTGAGGTGTAAGAGACATTAATGGCCTTTTTAGACCAAACCGAGAAATTAAGGGAGACAGGGATGGGGATGGGCATCACCAACACCACCACCAGCTATGAGCTTTTGGAATTTGAGGAGTTTGCTACTGCTCTAAATCCTGCTGCTGCTGCTGCTAAGTTGAAAGGGCAGCAGGATGGTGAGGAGCAGGGTAGTGTGTCCAGTGATGTGGGACTAGGACAGGTTCCACTTCGAAGCAGAAATACTTCTGGTCCTAGTTGCCGTGCTGATTTAGAGGCTGCAGCAGCAAGAGCAGCAACATCATCCGCTACACCAGCCAGTAAAGGGGAATGTGGAAGAGAAGCTGAAAGAAGCCATTCTTCTCCCCCTTTCTCCTCCCCCTGAAGTCCTGGTTGTGAGACTATTATTCACTTGGAGCAGGCACGGTGCAGTCATGAGCCATGGCAATGTAAACAATTTGTGATACATCAGTGAGAAGTGGAAAGGAGGGAACGCATCTTGGCAGTGGCACAGCCACCCTGATAACACACATGAAACCCAGACAACATGACATTTATGTGAAACATGTTAAAGCCAAACAACCACCAAAAAAATCAGGCACCACTGTTGCTGTACCCCCTGACTCTCCCCAAAGGCAACAAGAGGCGAGGTGGAAATCAAAGAGGAGGAAGAATAGAGAAACTCAGCCAGAGGCTGAAAGTTCAATGGCAAGCGAAACATCTGGCTCGCCATCACCTTCTTGCTCCAAGGTCCAGGAATGGGAAGATCATGTAGCTACATCTTCTGGTGATTCACCTCATTCATCTTTACCTCCCCCACCAACTGATAGCCATTCTTTACATGTTGGGATGTGGAGGTTTGTGTCCACCCATTACACACTGTGTGGTGCACTGATCACACATGGCAGTGTGTTGGAGGATAACCACAAGCTGGGCATTAAGCTGTATATGTGGAGATTCCATCCCGCAGAATATGCTAAGCTGGTGGCAGGGAGGGTTCACCATTATTATTAAACTGTCTGCAAGTTGTCACATGTCCTTAACAGAGAGAAGACAGAAGCATTACTTGGTTTCTGGTGGGATGATTTCACATTGTTGACGCATCATGTGTTTAGATAGAGTTGTGCCAGGTATGTGATGTGAGTGCAGATGTGCCCATTGTTCCAAGTCCTTCCTTAATTTACCACACACACTGTGCACATTGCAGTTGCTGATGAGAGGCACAGTTCCTGCTCTCAAGGGAAAAATGTATATTCTATTAACAACACACGCATGATTTTGGAGGAGGGGAAAGTGGAGAATCATTATTGGCCAACTTATTCTTTTACCCACATATAAATGAAGTGGTGGACTCCACCAAATATCACAGGTACCCTCCTTAGATCCCTTTTATACCATGTCATATTTTTTTTTAACAACACTGCAAATCATTCTCTACAAAATACTCTCTCCCTTCAAGTATCAGTCTGCCCCAGTCGAGGCTTACGTCAATTGGTACCTGTCTCTGTCATGTTACATACCCTATGGTGCATTTGTTTTGCTCTAGAATTGCATCAATGTAGCTTGATGAACAAGGCTCATTATATTAAGACATATTAACAGTAATTTAATATTACTATATCATTTCTGCACATGGTTTGGCACCGGCAATTTAAATTATTTGTGTATATGACATTTATATTTACAGAGATGTAACTAGAAGCCTCTGGGCCCTGGTACAAGAAGTGCCCCCCCCACATTAGCCCCCCTCAACCATATTGACCCCCTCTACAATGCCCCTCAATCTCCACAATGTCCCCATCTCCTGCCTCCTACCTGTAGCTCCCGTGCGAGATGATGACATCTCCCAGCACTCTGCATTACTAGAGCTCCGGAGGGAGATTGCAGGATCCAGGCAGAGGGGTTGCAGGGGGCGGTTGGGCCCCTGGAGTGCACGGGCCTGGTTGCAAGTGCGACCCCCTGCAACCCCTATAGATATGCCACTGTATATTTAGGACCCTTCCTCATAGTGTTGTGATTTGACACTTTCACAAGAGAACTGTTGCTCTTTATCAGACTATTATGTAAGTACCAGTAGTGTATATTGTTTTTACATCTTATAATCATTTTTCTTCTATTTGTAATTATTTCCTTCTATACTAAAATCACTTTATTGTGAAAATGGTATTGTTGTCTTTCATTAGTAGAGTTTGCCTCCATTATAAAGTTTTTGTCACCTCTTTTCAGTTCCACACCTTAAAGGGATAGTAATACTTCATTTTATCTTTATTTTATTTTGTAGACATTAAAAAAACATGAAGAACGATATAAGTCTTATCTCTCAAACCATTATGGTTTGAGAGATATTCACAAGCAAAGTTTCCCCTCATGCCCCTTTTACCTAGTGTAAGCCATCTTTTCTCAGATGTGTTACGCAGTTCATAGCTAGACAGATAACAGCAGGGGACAATCTTCTTCCAATGAACAATGAAGGCCCTGCCCCCTTGACAAGTTTTTCAGGTTTTTCTCTTATCTTAATTGAAGATTGTCCCTCTCTGCAGTCTACCTGGGCACCTCCCTTTTGCTCTGGCTGAACGGTGTTACATCAGTAAAAGGGGCGGGAGGTGGATACTTTGTAATTGAATTACTCTTGAACTACAACAGAATTGAAATAACACTCTCCAAAGTCCAAATACTATGATGATTAATTAGAGCTGCTTTTATTATGAAACATTACTATCTCTTTAAGTTATTGCTCAAGTTTTGCCTTGTTTACATAAAATTGTCTTTCTTTCTTTTAAGCCCCTGCATCTTGTAATGAATTCAAATGCTGTTTTGTACATTTCTGTTTAGTTGTTGCCACCTTTTTTATTGTGGTAGAAGAATAAGATTTCTTTTTGTTTGCCTTGTCAGGGTGTTGAGCCATACCATCACATTGGAGGTGGAGGTTGTCACATCATGGTTCTTAGCCTCAGGGGAGAAAGGAATTGGTTCATGCATATAACAGTTGTAGAGGCAGGACCCATAATGCAGAGCTAGGTAGGCAAGAGACATAGGGCTAGATTTAAAGGCTCCCGTTAAACCAGCCGCTAAGTGAAAAAGGCACATCGCTCGCAAATAATACAGGAGTTACGGCAGATTCAATAGGTACTCTACAAGAATAGCTATCGAGCATACACGTAACACAAAAGCCGTTGTCGCTCATGTTAATGCACAACGGGCGGCCAAATCACACGATAACAGCGCTCAAAACAACATCTAACATAACGGCTGCCGTTGTCTAGCAACCATGATTGATGCCAAAACAAGTTCAAACACACAGCCAATCACAAAGCCCCAATGTATCAAATAACTTCAAATACACCTATATATACCCAAAAATAAACGGCACACACTGTCTGTTATCGAGTTCTTCAGAGCCAGATATCAGGACCCAGGAGCGGAGGATAGTCATTAGAGAGAGGGAGAGAGGTGCGTTCATTGGAGGTAGAGGAGTTTTGGAGTTTGGAGAGGAGAGAGCATTGCACAGAATACGACACATAGCACATCTTTGTACATATTACATACACACATACAAACACAAACACATACATACACATAGTCCATTTATTTTATAACACCTTACACATTTTACTTTTTATTTTGACAGTGTGAATCTGGGAGTGAAAGTGTGTGACAGAGAGTGACTGGATCGAGTGTGTCTGTGAGGGCCTGAGGGAGTGCCTGGGTGTGACTGGGTGAGTGATGGCCAGGAGAGGAGGACAGGAGAGAGGGATGGGGAGAGTAGTGGAGGAGGAGGAAGCTCAGGAGGGGATCCCTCAGCAGAGCAGGGGTGGCAGAGGGAGATCTGCAGGGCGGAGGGGGACCCGGCCCACAAGAGCAGGCACACAAAGAAGAGGGACAGAACCTGCAGTGGGGTGAGGGGTAGTTGCTGGGGAGCAACACACACAGTCAGGGTCAGACCAGGCAGGGCACTCCGGCTCAGAATCCTCCCATGCCGGAGCTGACGAGGGCAGGATCAGGGACCCCAAATACACAGAGGAGGAGAACACGGCTCTCGTGGAAGCTGTCCTGGAGAGGCAGAGTGTTCTCCACCCAACAGCGAAGGTCCCTGGCCTGTCAGCGAGGAGGAAGGCAGCCTGGAACCAAATATGCAGCCGGGTCAACGCGGTGGATCCATGCAGGCGGGACGTGGAGTCCATCAAAAAGAGATGGGGCGACTGCCGGAGGGTCGTCAAAAACAAGATGACAGAGCTCGCCAAGCACGCCCGAGGCACTGGAGGTGGACCAGCAGTCCCTATCACCTTCTGCGGCTGGGAGGAGATGGTGCGGCAGACCATGTCCCCGACCCTGATCGAGGGGGTCATTGGAGGAACTGACACTGGGGATGAGAGGAGCCTCCACACTACCGGTAAGTGCAACACTACAGAACAACACACTACAGCAACCAACACCAGCTGCACACACAGTCACACCTCAACACATGTCCATCACTCAGCCATACAACTGCACCAACACAGCACCATGAGGGTTAAAAAAAGGACACAACACCTGGACAAATGACAACGTCCAACTTGGCACAAACCTGTCAAAGTCCTACTTCAACCCTCCTGTCGCTGTGCTCATCACACACAATACACAAACCGTTATGTTCAAAATGTCGTCTGTTAAATATCATCACTCTTCACACACAATGTCACCCATGTCTCCACCCCCACCCTAACCCTTGAGTGCTAGAGGGATCATCAATGCATCAATCAACAATGCATTGGCAACCCCTCTGGTACTCAAGGGGTTAACCAGACAATAAGTCAATAGGCCAACGATCACATGCTACACAGGGGACATTCACTAAGCGGTGACAAAGAGATGGTGGAGAGAAATTAACCCTCACACACCCTCACTTCACGAATACCAGTGTTAGTCCATGGAGAATATGCAAAAACAAGAATCAAGTTTATAAGGTCCCATTGTACAGACTCCATGGAAAACACTGGCAATGGGGAAAGGAGATCACTGGAGAAGTCACCATCATGTTCACCTCATCAGTTCTACATCACCGCTTACTGAATCACAAAAAGGGGGCATCAGGTCATACATCACAGTGTCACACAGAATAAATGCTTGTAGGTGCAACACACAGGCCGAAAACTATTACACAGAATTCAAGCTGGAAAATGTAGACATTGGTGTTGTGGCTGCAATCATTTACTCAGACTTGAAATTACATATCCCATATCTGATTCCCACATGGATCCACAGGGGTGCTGATGCCATGGATGGATGGTACACCAGCCGCTCTTTGCAGGATACACATGGGAAACAAATAGCAAACATCATTGTACCGTGGTCACCAACAGGCCATGACTGATGGATATCTAGGATTGAGTACGGTTGCCTCACACGGAAGGATGGATGGGCTCATACACAGAAAAAAACAGGCCTCAATCAAAGATATCCCTCACTACTGGCTGGATTGTTGCCCTCAGGATTCAAATGTTTGTTACTAAATATGTTCCAACACGATGTGAACACAGATCACTTCACTGGATGTGATTGCCTTACTGGACAGATATGTGCACCCATCACAAATCAACCTACATTGCAAACATCCAAATACACATACATAGTATATCGCACTCTATGTAGATGGGATATACGAGGGGCGGACTGACCATCGGGCATTCGGTCACGGACCGAGGGCCCGTGACCGAAGGGGGCCCGCCGCCGCCTCCGCCGCCGCCACTACTTCCAGAGCTGCTCAGCAGCTCTCCTACAACGGCCGCCGGGCCGTTCTAGTAATACAGAGCGCTGGGAGATGACATCATCTCCCAGCCTCTGCATTACTAGAGGCGCGCCCCACACCGCTAGACCACCAGGGACTGCAGGTAGGGGCATGGTGGAGATGAAAGGGGGTATTGTGGAGATGAAGGAGCAATGTGGAGACGGGTGCATTGTGGAGATGGGGGCATTGAGGAAGGGGCAATGTGAAGATGAAGGGGGTATTGTGGAAGGGGGCATTTTGGAGATGAAGGGGGTATTGTGGAAGGGGGCATTGTGGAGATGAAGGGGGGATTGTGGAAGGGGGCATTGTGGAGATGAAGGGGGCATTGTGGAAGGGGCATTGTGGAGATGAAGGGGGCAATATTGTGGAGATGAGATCAAGGGGGCATTATGGAGATGAAGGGGGCAATGTGGAGAGAAGGGGGCATTGTGGAGATGAGATCAAGGGGGCATTGTGGAGAGAAGGGGACAATGTGGAGAGAAGGGGCATTGTGGAGATGAAGGGGGCAATATTGTGGAGATGAGATCAAGGGGGCATTGTGGAGAGAAGGGGGCATTGTGGAGATGAGATCAAGGGGGCAATGTGGAGAGAAGGGGGCATTGTGGAGATGAGATCAAGGGGGCAATGTGGAGAGAAGGGGGCAATGTGGAGATAGGGGGCATTGTGGAGATGAGATGAAGGGGGCAATGTGGAGATAGGGGGCATTGTGGAGATGAGATGAAGGGGGCAATGTGGAGATAGGGGGCATTGTGGCGATGAGATGAAGGGGGCAATGTGGAGATAGGGGGCATTGTGGCGATGAGATGAAGGGGGCATTGTGGAGAGAAGGGGGCATTGTGGCGATGAGATCAAGGGGGCATTGTGGAGAGAAGGGGGCATTGTGGCGATGAGATCAAGGGGGCATTGTGGAGAGAAGGGGGCATTGTGGCGATGAGATGAAGGGGGCATTGTGGAGAGAAGGGGGCATTGTGGCGATGAGATCAAGGGGGCAATGTGGAGATAGGGGGCATTGTGGTGATGAGATCAAGGGGGCATTGTGGCAATGAGATCAAGGGGGCATTGTGGAGAGAAGGGGGCATTGTGGCGATGAGATGATGGGGGCATTGTGGAGGTGGAAGGGGCATTGTGGAGATTTCTGCAGGGGGCCCAGACCTCTTTTTGGACCAGGGGCCCTGGGTCCTGTCAGTCCGCCCCTGGTCATCATGATGTCATATCATTGCCATCGTTAACAAATGTGTCTTGATCTAAGTCCCATCCCTCCAACACTCATGGTTATACAGATATTGTGACAGGTGGAGATATCTATTATGTGACCACACGGAGGCTCTTCAGCAGAGCCAAAGTCGCAACATGTCGAGATAAATACCTCTTTGGAATGGTCCACAGAATGTGCTTGCAAACCAGGCACACTATGTACACCATTCCAATTAAGTATTGTTCTCCAAATGGGGCGATTTGGGCTCTGCTGAAGAGCCCTCGTGTGGACAAATGACTGAAATCTACATCTGGCACATAGAGCAATATCTGAACAACCATGAGGGTAGGAGGGATAGGACTAACAGAGAACAACATCTGTTTTCACAATCTCTACAATCTGACATCAAGGTGGACTTAACCTTTGCCATCTCTACAAGTTGTGAAGACAAATATATGTTGTCGGATTTCCCCCCTCCCCCGAGTTAAACAATGGTATTCCTACTGCTGAAAGGTGTGTTGATACAAAAGGTATCACAGCTCAGACATGGATATGTCAGGGGCAATATCCCAGTGGCACGAAATTGTACAGTGGTGCTGTTACTACGCAATCATATGGACAGCTCTGGAACAGGGACCAGATATCTACATGGGAGGGTGTTGCAACAGCCCCACTGTACTTTTTCGGCCCACTGTGATATTGCACCTCAGAATTAAACCTTCACCCATAATAACTCAAACAACACCTTTCAGCAGTGGGAGTACCCTTGTTTACCCAGGGGGATTAACCCAAACACATATATTTGTCTTCAACACATATCAAAGTATAACTGTCTCCACAAACATATGGCTAAGGTCACTAATCACAACATCTTATTTCTCCACACAGCTTACGGCCCTCAAGCCCAGTGGGATACAGTGGAGGAGGCTATGTCACCCCCCAGTGAGGAGTACACAGAGGAGGGGACCAGCCGGTGGTCACCTTACCCACCATCACCATCCCCTCCACCACAGGCTGCACCACCACAGGCTGGACCACCACAGGCTGCACCACCACAGGCTGGACCACCACAGGCTGCACCACCACAGGCTGCACCACCACAGGCTGCACCATCACAGGCTGGACCACCACAGGCTGCACCACCACAGGCTGCACCACCACAGGCTGCACCTCCCCAGTACAGTGGCTGGATGCCACAGGAGGAGAGGTGGACATATCCATCCACCTCCACCAGCTACTACCCTCCTTCAGCACCACCACCACCGCCAGGGAGGCAATGGCTGCCAGGGACAGTGGCCACCACCCAATATGGGCCATATGCCTCCAACATCAACCCACCCTCCTGGATGGCTCCACAGCATGCCCCAAGGTATGATCCGAGGTGGGGTCCCACCACCTATCAGTGGCCACCATATGACCCTTGGCCACTGGACTACACACACCTGGGCCTGATTGGTGAGCCCCAGCGCCCCCTACCCAGGGACATATTCACACCTCCACCAGCACACACATCATTGGGCAGCTCGGGATCACTTGATGTGGTGGGCATATGCCCATCATCTGCACCAGCCACTCCAACAGCAGCCACAGCACCCTCAGCAGCAGCAGAGGAAACAGCACCTCCAGCAGCAGAGGAAACAACACCCTCAGCAGCAGAGGAAACAGCACCTCCAGCAGCAGAGGAAACAGCACCCTCAGCAGCAGAGGAGGAAACAGCACCCTCAGCAGCAGAGGAGGAAACAGCACCCTCAGCAGCAGAGGAGGAAACAGCAGCACCAGGGACACCGGGCACATCCACCTCCAGCACCGCACGCCTCACAGGGATGGAGGCGGAGTGTATGGCCCTTCAGAGGAGACTACTCCGGTCGGGCAGGAGTACTGACAGCAACATCACCAGGAGCAGGAGGCAATCCAGGAGGAACATTGGCCAATTGGAGACCAGAATCCAAGGCCTGGAGTCGGAGGTGGCCAGGGGGAACACACTACTCCAGCAGCTCAGGACTGGTGTGATGGACATGTTGACTCAGGTCCTTGTGGAGTTGAGGGAGATCAACCGCAGGGAGAACCTGAGGATGGAGAGGGCGAACTTGCGTTCCACCGAGGGGTCTACTACAACCACCACCCCCTCCAGTGTTACCCCTGAAGCCACACCTAGGGGGCAGAGGGTTACCAGGAGATCCACAAGGGCTTCCACCTCTGGCACACAGACTAAGCCCCCCCCCCCAAAAAAAAGGAAAAAATGAAAGGCCCAACCTGTCAACTTTCCCCTCAATAAAAAAAACATTTTAGTTTTATTCCTGTCTGATCTGTTGTGTCTTCAGTTATGGATTGTGTGGAAGGGTTGTCTCCAATGCATTGGCATACAATGCAGTGAACACAACCTCTGCCTGGGTGAAATGTTAGTGGTATGCTACAACATGGGTTCACACACACACACACACACACCGTTGTACAAATTCAACATGTAATACATCCCTGGAGCCATATGACACCACTGTGTTATATGGCGGTGTTGTGTGTTGAATTTGAACATCAAAACATACCCCTTAGCACAACAAATGGTACAACATTGAACATTCGTCTACATCATATGTTGTGTTTAACCCTTTGAGTGCCAGAGTGGTAGGCAACGCATTGCAAAGATATGCGCTGGGGACCACTCTTGCACTCAGTGGGTTAATGAGATTAGCAGACAAACAGCTCTGTGATTTAGCGGGGACATTACAAGCAGGACAGCTAAATGGGACATGTATACATATTGTCTTGGATTCACACACTCATTGTGCAACTGACTTACTGTGGAAGCTAATGTTTTCAACCTAGGATTTCAATGTGTAGCACACACATTGATATCCTGGGGTGAGCATTGGTGTCTCCAGTAAGTTGAGTTGCTGTTTCCCTAAGGGTGTAACAACAGACTTCACCAGTGATAACACATGTCCACTTAGTCTGTTCGTTGATATAGCCCATGTACTGAGATAGGTCAAAGTGGAGCAAAATCTCAGAACATTGATTATACTGAGCAATACAGAATATGTGGACATGTATTCACTGTGGAAGTATGTCCCCTGTATCACCTCTTTATCACTCCCACAACACATTGGTGCATCATTGCCAACATCATCTGTTTGCATGGATACATCACAGAGTCCACTCACTGGCAAACAAGTGGTGGACTCCTGTGATGTGGGTGATGCCTTTCCATGTATGGGGGGATACTCTATCCTGGGTGTGGTTACGCATTGACAAATGTGTTCTCAAAGATATCCTCCTACAGACACAGATTGAATGTGGATGGTTCATCTTTATTGTGTCTCAAAGTACATTAGAATGTACAAGTGAGTTCTGTGTATATTGTCTATATGCATTTAACACCTGTATGTGAACACTAAATGTACTTTGAAACTAAATTGTAATACTTCAGTAACACTGCTGCCCTGCTCATGTGTTGTCCACAAGGTTTGACAACTCTGTAGTTGAGCATCCTAACTGTACAGGTAATAACATTCAAGAAATGGTGTTTTCTGTGTCTCTATGAGAATGTTCCAGTAGAGATTTGTGTGAACCTCAGGTCAAACTTTGCATCACCAACAACATCACCATAAACAGCAAGGGGTGATCTTCATGAAGGTGTTGTCAAGACATCAATCCAGTCACATGGAAGATCTTCAGTTCAAGGATGGATCATGTTACGGATGCCTGCGGGACAAGAGGACAGGATTTGGAGCAGTGGACCTGAACTGATCATCAAGCAACAACAATGTAGTCTTTTTAATCCCCTCAATCTTCTTGATTACAGGTGTGTACACAAACCATTGCTTGACAATGTGTTGTGTACTCATCTGTAACCAATTCTGTGGGGAACTTAGGACATGTGCACCAACCCTATGGATTTGTGCCCCTGACATGTATACACACATTAACAAGTTTTCTGAGAGCTCCATGGAGGTAATGACATTGTGCTGCCACTGTGAAAGTGACAGTGGCAGCCCAATGTCATTTGTTCTATGGAACTGTTAGGACATATTTGTTGATGTGTGTATTCATGTCGGGGGCACATTGGTCTGCACACTCACAGGTCAGCATGGAGTCCCTGGTAATCTGATCTACGTCTCATGACCTCTACATTGTGTGCCCATACCACTGTACATCCACCCCTGTGCTGCTCTTCTCAGCTGTAGCACAGTACAGGTCCCATATTGAGTCTGATGTCCCTTCTAATGCATATCATTAGATAATACTCTTTCGCTACTGGGCTAGCATGGTTGTTCAGGCTATAATCGTGGCATATCCAGTTAATTGCTGTCAATCAAGCCGTGTAAGGTGATGAACATGGGTAATATGTTGTACCTTGTTTCTCCTGGGGGTGTGCGTGATATCCTTGGGGTCTGTATGTCAACGTGGAGAGTGGAATGGAGGATGGTTGTTGAGTCCACACACACAATTTGCCACGTCCACTGCCAGTGCAGTGCTGTGTCACTGTTCCTGTGGGGTGAGACAGAACAACATGTGCAGTGTGGTTAGTGTCACAGGACTGATGGGGGACTTGCATGGATTGTTTGCATGCATGTGTTATACTCACAGGTGAAGTGTTCCGTGATGAGCCTGTCTCTGATCTGTGCCCCTCTCATGGTCTCCTCCACATGCCCGATGTCCATGGCCACTTCCTGTATGGGGGGGTCCGGGATGTGATCCAGCAGTCTGGTGTCCACTGCGATGTTGTGCAGTATTGCGCACGCCACAATGATGTCACACACCTTAGCCGGTGCATACTGCAGTGCTCCCCCAGAGTGGTCCAGACATCGGAATCTTGACTTGAGAAGCCCAAATGTCCGCTCAATATCATTCCTCGTTCTGGCATGAGCCTGGTTGTAGCTTTCCTGGCCATGTGTTTGGGGATTAGCCAGAGGGGTCAGTAGCCAGGACTTGCATCCATAGCCAGCATCACCTGTGTAATGTGAGTGACATGGTGAGACAGGGAGCACATGTTGTGTGAATGATGTTTTGTGTGGTGGACGTAGTATCTGTGGGTCAGGTGCATGCTGAGCAGCGTGGTGTGTACGCCTGTGTATGTGGTGTGATTTTGTTTGGTGAACTCACCCACTAGCCATCCCCCTGTAAAGGTTCCATTCTCAAAATCTCTGTGGACTGAGGAGTTTTGTAGAATGTATGCATCATGTGTGCTGCCAGGATATTTTGCACAGACATTCATGATCCTCATGTTGCTGTCACACACCATCTGCACGTTGATGGAGTGGAAGTTCTTCCTGTTGATGAATATCTGTGCGTCACGTGCTGGGGCCTTAATCCGGACATGGGTGCAATCTATAGCACCCATGACCCTGGGCATGCCTCCCTTTGCGTAAAAGGCCTGCTTGACGTGTATCCAGTCCATATCGGTGGTGGGAAAATGTATATAGGTACTGGCCTTGCTTTTGAGGGCTGGCAGGACCTGGGCCAGCACTCTGGAGAATGTGGCCTGTGACATGCCAGATGCGTAACCCTCAGTGGATTGGAAGGGCCCGCTTGCCATGAAGTGTATGGCACAGAGTAGTTTCTGCAGGCCAGTTAGGGCATGGTTGTGGATGTAGATGGGATCCACCTGCTCCTTGATGACCTCATACAAGGCAATGATGCTGTCAGGCCTCAACCTGTAGCGATCAATGACCTCGTCATCAGTCATTCCAAAGAGGGTGACCCTTGGGCGGTATACCCTGGGCCTTGGTGGTCATCTATACATCCTGTGCCCTCCAGGTGGGGATGGACTCCTGTGTGGCTGCTGAGCCAGAGCCTCCTCACTTGCAACAGGTGAAGGCTGTTGATGAGGCGTGCTTGGAGGTTGCTGATGTTCCCTAGCTCTCTCCCTTGCACGCCTTCTCCTCAGTCTTCGCAACAATATGTAACCCAACATACTGTTTGCTCTCTCTATCTGTCACTATCTGTCTCTATCTGTCTCTCTCTCTCTACCTCTACCTCTCTCTCTCTCTCTCTCTCTATCTCTCTCTATCTCTCTCTTTCTCCCTCCCTGAGTGGAAAACAAGCCACAAGTGAGTGTGTTGAGTTGTCCTTTTAAGTACTTGCTAGGGCGTTGTGTGGGTGTGGTGATGAGGTGAGTGCTGACCAATGGTGAGTTGTTTTTGTCCAGGTAAGTGTTTGCAGGTGTGTGTGTGTTAAAAGATGTGGTGTGTTGTGCTTGTTCTGTGTGTGCCATTTGCGGATGTGCAGTTGTGGAGTGCAGGTCGCGTGTTGATGTTGCCCAGGTGAGCTTGTATTTGCAGGTGTCCGCTTTGTGTGATGACCCCCATTGTTCCGTGCCATGTTGTGTTGTTGTTTTTTTGTGTGTCGTTGTCCCTGTGGTGTTGGTTGTTGTTGTGTGTGTAGTGATTTGTGTTGTGTGTACATGTTTTTGTGTTGTTTTGGCATTGCACGGGTTAATTTTCCCATTTACATGGTTCTGCGGTATGCCTTTTGTGTGTTTTCCTCTGTAATGGGTGTTTTGTTTTGGCCGTTAAGTGTCTAACGGCTAAGAAATGTGGGTCTTAACTTTTAGCTGTTAGGTGTGTCTTTTTTTCAGCCGTTATCAGTACCGCAAGCCTTTGAATAGCTCTGGGGTATGTTGTTGAATGCGTCTGAATGCACATAAGTGTATCGGCCGTTAGGATTGTGCAACTGCCGTTAGCTGTTGTTTAGACGGATCTTTGAATTGCAACATGACACTTAACGCACCCGTTAGTGATTTTTTTTGCCAACGGTTGCCTTTAAATCTAGCCCATAGAATAGAGAATAGCCTATGATATTTGGTGCAACTCTAATACACAATGCTGAAAGTCATACCTTGCTGCCCAATGGCTGGAGTAAAAGTTGTCAGCCACAATGATGAATTACTGATGCCCAGATGATTTGAACCCAGTACAGGATGGTCAGGCTTACTAGTTAGTTTTCCAAGACAGGAAAACCTGAGTTGGGAGGCTACTAACAGAAATACTAAATATGTCTTTAAGGAGGCAATGCTGCAGAGAGATACACCAGAAAGGGACACAATTGGAAAGACTAATACAGCAAAGACACAGAAAGAAGGAAAGGCAGCACACAGAACAGTCAGCTGTCCAGACTCAAGGAAAACCCACTATCAGTGGAACAGCCACATTAATAGCAATGCCAGCTACCAAGAGGTGGGTGAATGCTGCATAATAGGCAAAGACAGCTGCCAAGAAGTGGAGGCGATAGCTGCACAGAAGAAAAGCAGATGCAGACTGCTGACTCCCATCACTAGCTTATTTATGTTTTATGTTTTGTAGTTTATATGTTCTGCGATTAATTACCATAGGTATTTTGTCAGTTTAAGCTCTATATTTATAGACTTGTGCCAGAAGTAGCCTTTAGGTAGGTATGGGTTGTTGTTATTGCAACAATGCTTTCTTACCTTTTTTTTTACATATGGGACTAGAGGTGTTTAGATTTAGGATATGGAAGATTGGTTTGCTGATATTTTTATTGTAACATTATTACATTTGGCATACTAATAAATACATTTTGTATGTTACTCTTTTTTATTATTATTTTTGATTATTTTTTCTTTGTTTATCATTATTTGTATATTCAGCTGTGTGCTGTTTTAAGATCCTCTCCTTACTCATTGGGCTTCAAACGGGAAAGGAGCACTGAAAGGAACCACCAGAACAACATGAGCCAGTTCAAAATGATAGTGATACAAATTCTTCCATTTATTTTTTTCTTTTTAAAATAAATTTGAATGGAAAAAAGCACATGGAAAAGACAGAGATGAAATGACCAGTCTAAAGCATTTCATGAAACAATCACTTAATCATCATCATGTTTGTTGAAATCATTTTGCTGTGTTGGGAGCTGTGCCAGATCTACCAAGCCCAAAGTGGCCAGGTGAGTGTACTATCTACATGTCTTATGACTCTCAATACTTTGAATGTGCTATAGCAAACCTTATTCGCATTGTATTCTTATTCAATATAAATGTATAATGTAAACATCAAAAAATATGACTCAGTGTGGCAACATCCGCATTCACACAAATTATTAAAATGAAAAAAAGAACAAAAAAATAAAAATAATAATTATTCACCCTCTCTGCCACCAGATGCTCATATTTTGCAAGATGCATGCTTCTTAGGTATTCCTTATTCCATGCATCCATGTGTAGTCTTTGAGCCATATAGAGTGCAATGTGTGGACACAAATTACCATATTCATGCCTGCTCATCAGTGGATCAATGTTCACCAGTTTCAGCACATGAAGATATATACACCGGATGGTGAGGATGATGATGGTAAATGATAATGGAAGGATGAAATGATCAATGATGATAATGAAGAGATGAAGCGATGAATGATGAACAATCAATGGATGGATCCTATATCCCTCAAATACCTGTTTGATGCTGCTTGTAACTTTTGGTGTCCTTGTACACCCAGGAAAATAATCTGCAATGTGTATCAGTGCAAACAAACATAGGTCAAAAGAGAAATAAAATCCAAACTAAGTGTAGTATTTAATAAAATGGATAAAAACAAAAAAAACAAAGGTTACTCTCACATTTTGCCCATCTTGGGTTGTATGCACATAAGAGGCCCCAACCTCTATCAGCCAATGAACTGCGTCCCTGGTACTTGTCCCTTGTATGTTCTGGATGATGGTGATGTAGTTCTTGGAATAAATCCCCGATATAGCTCCAGATGCAAACAGAGGAGTGGTTCAATAAGTTCTCAGAGATGGACCAACTAGTATAATCCCCATGAACAACAATTTGAAATGAGACTCTTGTGGCCTGCAGGAAGCGGTTACTGATCAAAGATTTTCATGGTGAGGGTAATACTAAGGATTAGGTCATGGGGAAGAGTCTGGCTAAGATGGGGAAAGTGTCACATTTGAAGTCGTGTGCGCGTGGATAGCCAGACTTTGTCCAATGGTAGATACATGGGTTCTTGTAGTTCATCTGCAGATCTTTTGTATTGTTTCATAGTCTGCCGGATCTGGTGGTAGATGGTTGTCCAGAGTTTTTTGAGGTCACTAATCTGATTGTCAGCGGCGGGTGTTACCAGGTCCTTGGAGGGTGGGAGAATACGGGGATGATAACCTAAGTCGACATGGAAGGGGGTGGTGTGTAAGGTGTGATGATAGCAATTGTTGAAGGCAAACTCTGCTAAGGGTAACAGGTCTACCAACAAGTCTACCCAATTGGAATTGTTGACATTGGAGTAGAGTCTGAGGATAATTTTTAAGGATTGATTGGTCATTTCAGTTTGACAGTTGAATTGAAGGTGATATAAGGAGGAAAAGCATAGGTTGATGCCTAACCTTTTGCAGAAGGCTCTCCAGAATCTAGAAACAAATTGGGTACCTCTGGAAATTTTTGTGGTCAGTCAAGATGGTGAAGGGAACAGTAATACCTTTAAGGAGATGCCTCCATTCTTCTAAGGCTAACTTGATGATCAATAATTTCCTATTGCCCACTTCATAATTCCTTTCAGCTGAGGTGAATTGCTTAGAAAAAAAGAGTAGTGATAGAGTTGGGATAATCCAGTCTCTCTTTGGGAATGTATGCCCCTGCCCCCACTTCCTGAAGCATCTATCTCTAACCAGAAGGGTTTATTAAGATCTGGGAATCTCAGAATAGGCGCAGTAGTGAAGGATAGCTTGAGTCTGTTGAAGGTCTTTATAGCTTCTTGGGGACAAGGATTTGTGTTAGAGCCATGATGTGAGCAATTATTCTGGAGTACCCCTTGATAAATCTTCAATAATTGTTGGAAAATCGCAAAAATAATTGTATACCCCTAAGAGTGGTAGGTGATAGCCATGTTTTTACTGTAGAAACCCTGTTAGGGTCCATAGTGAGACCTTCAGAAGAAATTATATATATCCTAGAAATTCGAATTTGCATTTTTCAGCTATGACATATACATTGTTGCTGCGAAGATGTTGAAGGACGGTTAAGATGTGTCTCCTATGACTTTGTAGTTCAGTGGCGTCTATCAGGATGTCATCTAAGTAAACCACCACTAAAGAAAATAACAGGTCATGGAAGATGTCATTTATGAATTACTGGAAAACCAATGAAGTGTTGCAGAGGCCAAATTTTTGCCTTAAAATAAAAAATCGGTGAATAATGGCACTTCCCGCTTGGTGAATAATTTCCTGCTGTTTTTCTGCTTTTTTCGCCTACCTCATTCCATTGAAATCAATGGGAACATTAAATTTACACACAACACATAGCAAATGTTATTTTATTTCCCAAAGGCATAGTATAAAAGGGGTATTAGGGTATCTATGTTGCTGGCATGAGGGGAAAGAATCAGTTGAACAGGGAATGTTTTTTGCGTGGGTTGTTTACTGGGATGGGGGGGGGCAGTTAATAAAAAATTAAAAAAAGAATACAATTAACAAAACCCTTAAGACATGGTTAAAAGGGGTCTGAGGAGGGTGCCTTATTGGTGGATGAAGTTTGGGGACAGAATCAGTAGAACAGGGAAGTTGTTTTTGGGGGAGGGGTTTCATGACTGGTATTGGGGGTACAGTTTATAAAAAGTAAATAAAATAAAATAAGACATTTCTGTGTAAAGTGACAGAGACAGGGACTCCCTGACGTAAGCTGTGACTGGGGTAAACTGATACTTGATGTGTTAGAGTATTTTGT
Source organism: Rhinophrynus dorsalis (assembly GCA_037306005.1). Lineage (NCBI taxonomy): Eukaryota > Metazoa > Chordata > Amphibia > Anura > Rhinophrynidae > Rhinophrynus > Rhinophrynus dorsalis. Next base: position 391,024,210 of record CM074722.1, read on the forward strand.
AGAGGATGATTTGTAAGATTTGTTGTTAGAGGTCCAAGCCCTGAGGAAACATTGATTTGTAGGACTTCGACTTGTTTGCCACAAGCCCTAAGGAAACATTGATTTGTAGGATTTAGGCTAGATAGAAAAAAGCCCCCCACAATTTTTTTTTTTTTTAATATATCTATAGATATAAAAGAATAAGCCTCATTGCATAATTTATGGTACCCCACACACAGAACATAATTTATGTCTCCTCAGAAAAGAAACTCGCATTGAACAGAATGTCTAATTACATAATTTATGTCTCATTAGGAGACACAACTCCTATTGGGTGATTGAATGGTGACTTTACTGCTATCATTGGGTGATTCAATGGGGGCGTGTTTATCATACAGGGAGTTGGTCCGCCCCCTCCAGCCCGCCCACCAGTATCCAACTGACAAAAAAAAAATATATAACTGTCACTCGCTCCTGAGGTAGCGATATCAGTAACTTCTCCCGGTCCACTCACACTCTCACTCAGGATCATGATCCCACCAACACACTGTTTCACCTCCCACAGATAACTGTAACCCTCCATACACTCTGTTTCAGTATGAGGGTGTAATGTTCCCATAAAATACAAACTTAATAGCAATTCTTATTTAACTCATCATCTCTTCAGTCACCTCACTGTCTCAACTGTCACTCCTCCACTTCCTGCTTCCTGATTCCCACCCTTTCTCCTTAGAGGGAGAGAGATGCTTTGCTGTATGTTACAGAGGGCAAGCCTCAAACACCACTTTCTATTTGATCCCTCAGCATATTGCTACATTGCCTCAACTGAAGAGCCACCGTGTGTTATATTGCTATGTTAGCTCAACTTAACCCTTTGAGTGCCAGAGGGGTAAGCAACGCATTGCAAAGCACACATTCTGTCTCACACTCTCACACAGTCTCTCACACAGTCGCAGTCTCACAGTCGCAGTGTCACAGTCGCACACACTCTCAGTCTCACACAGTCTCACTCTCACAGTCTCACACAGTCTCACTCTCACACTCTCACACAGTCTCACTCTCACACTCTCACACAGTCTCACACACTCTCAGTCTCACACTCTCACACTCTCAGTCTCACAGTCTCACACAGTCTCACACTCTCAAACAGTTTCACACTCTCAGTCTCACACTCTCAGTCTCACACTCTCACACAGTCTCTCTCGCAGTCTCACACAGTCCCTCACACTCTCAGTCCCACACACTCTCAGTCCCACACACTCTCAGTCTCACACACTCTCAGTCTCACACACTCAGTCTCACACTCACACAGTCTCTCTCGCAGTCTCACACAGTCTCTCTCGCAGTCTCACACAGTCTCTCTCGTAGTCTCTCACACTCTCACAGTCTCTTACACTCTCACAGTCTCTTACACTCTCAGTCTCACAGTCTCACACAGTCTCTCACACTCTCACACAGTCTCTCACACTCTCAAACAGTCTCGCACTCTCAGTCTTACACTCTCAGTCTCACACTCTCGCAGTCTCACACAGTCTCTCTCGCAGTCTCACACAGTCTCTCTCTCAGTCTCACAAGTCTCTATCGCAGTCTCACACAGTCTCTCTCGCAGTCTCACACACTCTCAGTCTCACACTCTCAGTCTCACACTCTCAGTCTCACACTCACAGTCTCTCACAGTCTCTCTCACAGTCTCACACAGTCTCTCTCGCAGTCTCACACAGTCCCACACACTCTCAGTCTCACACACTCTCAGTCTCACACACTCAGTTTCACACAGTCTCTCTCGCAGTCTCACAGTCTCTCACACTCTCACACTCTCAGTCTCACACTTTCACACAGTCTCACACTCTCAGTCTCACACTCTCACAGTCTCACACAGTCTCTCTCGCAGTCTCACACAGTCTCTCTCGCAGTCTCACACAGTCTCAGTCTCACACTCTCAGTCTCACACTCTCAGTCTCACAGTCTCTCACTCACAGTCTCTCACTCACAGTCTCTCTCAGTCTCACACAGTCTCTCTCGCAGTCTCACACAGTCCCTCACACTCTCAGTCCCACACACTCTCAGTCTCACACACTCTCAGTCTCACACACTCTCACACACTCTCAGTCTCACACACTCTCAGTCTCACAGTCTCTCACACTCACAGTCTCTCTTGCAGTCTCACAGTCTCTCTCGCAGTCTCACAGTCTCACACTTTCACACAGTCTCACAGTCTCACACAGTCTCTCTCTCAGTCTCACACACTCTCAGTCTCACACTCTCTCACACACTCTCTCACACACCGTCTCACAGTCTCACACAGTCTCTCACACAGTCACAGTCTCACACAGTCTCACTCTCTCACAGTCTCACACAGTCTCAGTATCACACAGTCTCAGTCTCACACTCTCACAGTCTCTCTCGCAGTCTCACACAGTCTCTCTCGCAGTCTCACACAGTCTCTCTCGCAGTCTCACACACTCACACAGTCTCTCTCGCAGTCTCACACAGTCTCTCTTGCAGTCTCACACAGAATCTCTCGCAGTCTCACACAGTCCCTCACACTCTCACAGTCTCTTACACTCTCACACTCTCTCACACTCTGTCACACACCATCTCGCACAGTCTCTCACACAGTCACAGTCTCACAGTCACAATCTCACAGTCACAGTCTCACAGTCACAGTCTCACAGTCACAATCTCACAGTCTCACAGTCACAGTCTCACAGTCACAGTCTCACAGTCACAGTCTCACACTCTCAGTGTCTCTCTCAGTCTCTCTCAGTCTCACACAGTCTCTCTCAGTCTCACACAGTCCCTCACACTGACACAGTCTCACACAGTCCCTCACACTGACACAGTCTCTCACAGTCTCTCACACACCGTCTCACAGTCTCACACAGTCTCTCTCACAGTCACAGTCTCACACTCTCAGTCTCACACTCTCAGTGTCTCTCTCAGTCTCACACAGTCCCTCACACTGACACAGTCTCTCACAGTCTCTCACACTCTCTCACAGTCTCACACGGTCTCACATGGTCTCACACAGTCTCACACAGTCTCACACAGTCACACACAGTCACACATAGTCTCTTACACTCTCACACTCTCTCACACACCACCTCACACAGTATCTCACACAGTCACAGTCTCACAGTCACAATCTCACAGTCACAGTCTCACACTCTCAGTGTCTCTCACAGTCTCTCTCAGTCTCTCTCAGTCTCAAACAGTCCCTCACACTGACACAGTCTCACACAGTCCCTCACACTGACACAGTCTCTCACACACCGTCTCACAGTCTCACACAGTCTCTCTCACAGTCACAGTCTCTCACTCACAGTCTCTCACTCACAGTCTCTCTCGCAGTCTCACACAGTCCCTCACACTCTCAGTCCCACACACTCTCAGTCTCACACACTCTCAGTCTCACAGTCTCTCACACTCAGTCTCTCTTGCAGTCTCACAGTCTCTCTCGCAGTCTCACAGTCTCTCACAGTCTCACACTTTCACACAGTCTCACACTCTCACAGTCTCACACAGTCTCTCTCTCAGTCTCACACACTCTCTGTCTCACACTCTCTCACACACTCTCTCACACACCGTCTCACAGTCTCACACAGTCTCTCACACAGTCACAGTCTCACACAGTCTCACACTCTCACAGTCTCACACAGTCTCAGTCTCACACTCTCACAGTCTCACAAAGTCTCTCTCGCAGTCTCACACACTCACACAGTCTCACACATTCTCTCTTGCAGTCTCACACAGTCTCTCTCGCAGTCTCACACAGTCCCTCACACTCTCACAGTCTCTTACACTCTCACACTCTCTCACACACCATCTCGCACAGTCTCTCACACAGTCACAGTCTCACAGTCACAATCTCACAGTCACAGTCTCACAGTCACAGTCTCACAGTCACAATCTCACAGTCTCACAGTCACAGTCTCACAGTCACAGTCTCACACTCTCAGTGTCTCTCACAGTCTCTCTCAGTCTCTCTCAGTCTCACACAGTCTCTCTCAGTCTCACACAGTCCCTCACACTGACACAGTCTCACACAGTCCCTCACACTGACACAGTCTCTCACAGTCTCTCACACACCGTCTCACAGTCTCACACAGTCTCTCTCACAGTCACAGTCTCACACTCTCAGTCTCACACTCTCAGTGTCTCTCTCAGTCTCACACAGTCTCTCACACTGACACAGTCTCTCACAGTCTCTCACACTCTCTCACAGTCTCACACGGTCTCACACGGTCTCACACAGTCTCACACAGTCACACACAGTCACACACAGTCACACATAGTCTCTTACACTCTCTCACACACCATCTCACACAGTATCTCACACAGTCACAGTCTCACAGTCACAATCTCACAGTCGCAGTCTCACACTCTCAGTGTCTCTCACAGTCTCTCTCAGTCTCACACAGTCTCTCTCAGTCTCACACAGTCCCTCACACTGACACAGTCTCACACAGTCCCTCACACTGACACAGTCTCTCACAGTCTCTCACACACCGTCTCACAGTCTCACACAGTCTCTCTCACAGTCACAGTCTCACACTCTCAGTCTCACACTCTCAGTGTCTCTCTCAGTCTCACACAGTCCCTCACACTGACACAGTCTCTCACAGTCTCTCACACTCTCTCACAGTCTCACACGGTCTCACACGGTCTCACACAGTCTCACACAGTCACACACAGTCACACACAGTCACACATAGTCTCTTACACTCTCTCACACACCATCTCACACAGTATCTCACACAGTCACAGTCTCACAGTCACAATCTCACAGTCACAGTCTCACACTCTCAGTGTCTCTCACAGTCTCTCTCAGTCTCACACAGTCTCTCTCAGTCTCACACAGTCCCTCACACTGACACAGTCTCACACAGTCCCTCACACTGACACAGTCTCTCACACACCGTCTCACAGTCTCACACAGTCTCTCTCACAGTCACAGTCTCACACTCTCAGTCTCACACTCTCAGTGTCTCTCTCAGTCTCACACAGTCCCTCACACTGACACAGTCTCTCACAGTCTCTCACACTCTCACAGTCTCTCACAGTCTCTCACAGTCTCACACTCTCACAGTCTCTCACTCTCACAGTCTCTCACTCTCACACAGTCTCACACTCTCACACAGTCTCACACAGTCTCTCTCTCTCACACACAGTCTCACAGTCTCTCTCACACAGTCTCACACAGTCTCACACTCTCACACACAGTTTCACACTCTCTCAGTCTCACTCTGTCAGTCTCACACTCTCTCTCACACTCTCTCAGTCTCTCACTCTCTCACAGTATCACACTCTCTCATAGTCTCACACTCTCTCACTCTCACACACAGTCTCACACTCACACAGTCTCACACTCACACAGTCTCTCTCTCCCACTCTCACACAGTTTCACAGTCTCTCTCTCACTCTCACACAGTCTCACACTCACACAGTCTCACACTCTCACACACTCTCACACAGTCTCACACAGTCTCACACAGTCACACACAGTCACACACGGTCACACAAGGTCACACACGGTCTCACACGGTCTCACACGGTCTCACACAGTCACACACAGTCTCACACAGTCTCACACACAGTCTCACACACAGTCTGACACACAGTCTCACTCTCACACACAGTCTCACACAGTCTCACACTCTCACACACAGTCTCACACTCACACAGTCTCACACTCTCACACACAGTCTCACACTGTCTCACAGTCTCACACTGTCTCACAGTCACACACTCGCACAGTCTCACACTCTCACACACAGTCTCACACTCTCACACACAGTCTCACACTCTCAAACACAGTCTCACACTCTCAAACACAGTCTCACACTCACACAGTCTCACACTGTCTCACAGTCTCACACTGTCTCACAGTCTCTTACTCTCACAGTCTCTCTCTCTCTCTCTCTCAGTCTCTCTCTCTCACTCTCACACTTTCACACAGTCTATCTCTCTCACTCTCACACTCTCACACAGTCTCACTCTCACACAGTCTCACTCACACAGTCTCACTCACACACTCTCACAGTCTCACACACTCTCACAGTCTCTCACTCTCTCACACTCTCAGTCTCACACACTCACACAGTCTCACACTCACACAGTCTCTTTCTCTCACAGTCTCTCTCACACTCTCACGGTCTCACACAGTCTCACACAGTCTCACACTCACACACACAGTCTCACACTCGCACACACAGTCTCACACTCGCACTCTCTCACACTCTCTCAGTCTCTCACACTCTCTCAGTCTCTCACACTCTCTCAGTCTCGCACACTCTCAGTCTCGCACACTCTCAGTCTCACAGTCTCTCTCTCTCACTCTCACACTGTCTCACTCAGTCTCGCACTCACAGTCTCGCACTCACACAGTCTCTCTCACAGTCTCACACAGTCTCTCACACACACAGTCTCACACACACACAGTCTCACACACACACAGTCTCACACAGTCTCACTCTAACACTCTCTCACAGTCTCTCACTCTCACAGTCTCACACACAGTCTCACACTCTCACACACAGTCTCTCACTCTCACACACAGTCTCACACTCACAGTCTCACACTCACACAGTCTCTTACTCTCACAGTCTCTCTCTCTCTCACTCTCACACTCTCACAGTCTCTCTCTCGCACTCTCTCAGTCTTGCACGCTCTCAGTCTCGCACACTCTCAGTCTCGCACACTCTCAGTCTCACAGTCTCTCTCTCTCACTCTCACACTGTCTCACTCAGTCTCGCACTCACAGTCTCGCACTCACACAGTCTCTCTCACAGTCTCACACAGTCTCTCACACACACAGTCTCACACACACACAGTCTCACACACACACAGTCTCACACAGTCTCACTCTAACACTCTCTCACAGTCTCTCACTCTCACAGTCTCACACACAGTCTCACACTCTCACACACAGTCTCTCACTCTCACACACAGTCTCACACTCACAGTCTCACACTCACACAGTCTCTTACTCTCACAGTCTCTCTCTCTCACTCTCACACTCTCACAGTCTCTCTCTCGCACTCTCTCAGTCTTGCACGCTCTCAGTCTCGCATGCTCTCAGTCTCGCACGCTCTCAGTCTCACACGCTCTCACACTCTCACAGTCTCACACTCTCACAGTCTCACACTCTCACAGTCCCACACTCTCACAGTCCCACACTCACAGTCCCACAGTGTCACACTCTCACTCTCACAGTGTCACACTCTCACTCTCACAGTGTCACTCTCTCTCTCACAGTCTCTCTCTCTCACTCTCACAGTCTCTCTCTCTCACTCTCACAGTCTCTCTCTCTCACTCTCACACTCACAGTCTCTCTCTCGCACTCTCTCAGTCTTGCACGCTCTCAGTCTTGCACGCTTTCAGTCTCGCACGCTCTCAGTCTCGCACGCTCTCAGTCTCACACGCTCTCACACTCTCACACTCTCACAGTCTCACAGTCTCACACTCTCACAGTCCCACACTCTCACAGTCCCACACTCACAGTCCCACAGTGTCACACTCTCACTCTCACAGTGTCACTCTCTCTCTCACAGTCTCTCTCTCTCACTCTCACAGTCTCTCTCTCTCACTCTCACACTGTCTCACTCATTCACACTCTCAGTCTCACACGCTCTCACAGTCTCACACTCTCACAGTCTCTCACTCTCACAGTCTCTCACTCTCACACTGTCTCGCTCTCTCACTCTCACACTGTCTCACTCATTCACACTCTCAGTCTCACACGCTCTTATAACGGAAGCTGCGAAGGGACCGCGTCACCTTCCGCCGTCGTTCCTGGGTCCCTCCTTCTCAACGCAGTTAAGCGCCGTCAGGTGCACCGGTTGGAGTATGGACGGTCACTGGAAACAGCCACAGGATCACTGGAAGCAGGGAAGCAGGGAAGAGTCCACGTCGCCGCCTGACAGTCCACGAAGTTAGGACGCAGGAAACTGGCAGCAGGCGGTCATCGATTCAGGATACTTGGTGCAGATGGGTATCAGAGTGGATACTTTAGACCATAAGCAATGCAAGACTCCAGGACTCCTTGTTCACTCCAAAACAGAACTCTCTTTATTACAACAAACCACAGCATATTTATACAGTTTCAAACCACACTAACTTGGAGAACAGTACAGGAGACTTAATTCAATCACAGTTCCTCCAATGGGTACAGCAAATGGTGGGGCAGAATACAATGGAGTAGTCACAGGGATAATTCAGTCACCACAAAGGGTCAACGAACCAACAACAAATGATTCAGGGAAACATAATAGGGCAGACATGATTGGATTAGCACACAGCAGGGGGCCACAAGACAGTTCTAAATACAATTACTTGAGTGGCCAGAATATTCATTTCCTTAACAATGGCCAGGGGTTGAATAATTAAGCAAAATGCTTGGGAGTCTGCAATACATATTGAAATAATTAACCCCTCACTGCCTATTCCCTTGGAGTAAACCCTCAAACATACTATGTGATCCAAAGTCTATGAATTTAAGTCTTTCTCTTAGGGAATAGCTGGCCAGTTTGTACGCCAAGGCACAGCACAGAGTCCAAACAGTAATAAATGTCCATAGTCTTTGGATAAATAGTTTGAGGTCCAGACAAGGGCTCAGTAACGGGTAGGATCCGTTACATTTCTCCCCCTTTTTTGTACCAAGCCAGAGGTTGCGGTAGTAAGTGCTGGCTTGGGACTCTGGAAGAGCCTCACTGAGTTGAGCCCCTTGGCTGGAGCTGGGAGATCATTTGAGTCTCTTGTCCTGGGTCATGAAAACATCAGTCCCTTGTCTGGGCCAGGAATAGAGTTGGGTCCTTTGTGTGAACCAGGGGAAAATGTTAGTCTCTTGTCCAGGCCAGTAAACAATAAGCAAGCCCCTTGTTCTGGGCCAGGGGTACAACTTTGGTCCTTGATCCTGGGCCAGGGAAATAGGTGCCTTCTGGTCCTGGCGAGCACCAACTTGGGCGGCTTCTCCTGGGCCATGCTCCAGGCAATGCTGGGGTTAGACCCTCCTGGGTCTGGGCCCAGGGGCTCATGGTCCAGAGCCAGTACATACGGTGGATCTCCCTGGGGCAATTGTGTCTCTGGATCCTCAGGGACCTGGGAATCAAAGTGTGGGGAGAGGGGCACATCTCCCCCTTTTAGTTGGGCAAGTGCCCCAGAGGGACAGGAGAGGATGTTTGTCCCACTCCCCTGTGCTGGGGCAACGTTCTGGGGCACATTCCCACCCCCCATGCAGAACTCAGGGAATTCAGGGGGCACAATCGTTGGGCTGGGGATGAGGACTGTTGTCCCATTCATCCCAGCCAGAGTTTCACAGGGCCTGGTGCGTTCGCTCCCACGCACTACGCTAGGGGTTACAAGGGTGCTGATGGGGAACGCATTCCCACCCATCAGTTCACAGTTCAAATCCACAGGAGGAAATGGGGTCTTGGGGCAACATCCAGGGTCTTCGGGGGCAGTAGCAGCACTGCAGTGAGGCAGTGTGTTGGACCCCTCTTCTTTCTGGCCCCTCACATCAGGGCCATCTCTTCTCTTGGGTAGGAGGGCACTCTCAATCCTTCTAGCCATCTTATCCATGTACCTGGAGAATACATTCTTCCCCTTCTCCAGGGCAACAGCAACAGGGGACAGACTGGGGCTGCTGGGGGGGACCTGCATCTCCTTCACCAGAGCAGAGTTATCCCAGGCCCTGGTGAGCTCGCTCCTACTCACTAGGCCAGGGTTCACAGGGGGGCTGGTGGGGAACGCATTCCCACCCACCAGTTCACAATCCATATTCACAGGAGGGCCAGCAGCACTGCTTTCTCCCAGCCTGCTGGGGTCCTCCTCTTGTAGGCCATTATTAACAGTCCCTTTTTCTGCCTTGAGGGAGACCGCAGTCCCATCCCTCCAGGCGGCAGCATCCATGACCCTGGGGAGCCCACACGGCTCCGCTCCCAGGGCATTCTCCCCCAAACCAGGGGACATCTCTTTGGGGCTGCTGGTGAGTTCTTCCACACTCACCAGCGTCAGGGCAAAACAAGGGGTGGTGTGCTCACTCCTACCCACCACAGCAGGGGATTCACAAGGGCTGATGGGGACCGCATTCCCACCCATCAGTTCAAAGTTCACAAGGTTCACAGAGCCAGCAGCAGCACTGCATTGGGGCAGTCCTCTGGGTTCCTCTTCCAGGCCATTCACCGTAGGGCCCTGCTCTGCCTTGAGGGAGACCATGGTCCCATCCCTTAAGGATGCGTCATCCATATCCCTGGGGAGCACACACTGCTCCTTCTCCAGGGCACCTTCCACATTGCTGAGGGAGAACGCATCCCCACTACCTAGTTCAGAGTTACCCATATCCAGGGCTACAGGTTCATCAAAGAGGACAGTTGTCCCGCTCCCCGATGCAAAGTCCACACAATAGTCCTCACAGGGCCTGGTGAGGAATGTATCCCCTCTCACCACGGCCAGAGTAATTGCACAGCGTTTCTGCAGTGCACTGTGGTAACGTGCACGTACCGCCTTCATAAGTCGATCAATCCTTTCAATCGACGGATGTGGTCCCAGGAAGGGCATTAGCTTTTCCATCGCTAGGAAGACCGGGTCCTTGTCGATCGGGTCCCCTTTCCTCGCTATCAGCATTATCCAGAGTTCCTCCAGTGCAAACTTAATGAAGTTCCAGTCTGGCAACATGCCGTTGTGGCCCAGGATCTCCGCCATGTGTCATTCGATGCACCTGATGAAAGAAGGAGAAATCCCACCTCTATGCCACCAATATAACGGAAGCTGGGAAGGGACCGCGTCACCTTCCGCCGTCGTTCCTGGGTCCCTCCTTCTCAACGCAGTTAAGCGCCGTCAGGTGCACCGGTTGGAGTATGGACGGTCACTGGAAACAGCCACAGGATCACTGGAAGCAGGGAAGCAGGGAAGAGTCCACGTCGACGCCTGACAGTCCACGAAGTTAGGACGCAGGAAACTGGCAGCAGGCGGTCAGCGATTCAGGATACTTGGCGCAGATGGGTATCAGAGTGGATACTTTAGACCATAAGCAATACAAGACTCCAGGACTCCTTGTTCACTCCAAAACAGAACTCTCTTTATTACAACAAACCACAGCATATTTATACAGTTTCAAACCACACTAACTTGGAGCACAGTACAGGAGACTTAATTCAATCACAGTTCCTCCAATGGGTACAGCAAATGGTAGGGCAGAATACAATGGAGTAGTCACAGGGATAATTCAGTCACCACAAAGGGTCAACGAACCAACAACAAATGATTCAGGGAAACATAATAGGGCAGACATGATTGGATTAGCACACAGCAGGGGGCCACAAGACAGTTCTAAATACAATTACTTGAGTGGCCAGAATATTCATTTCCTTAACAATGGCCAGGGGTTGAATAATTAAGCAAAAGGCTTGGGAGTCTGCAATACATATTGAAATAATTAACCCCTCACTGCCTATTCCCTTGGAGTAAACCCTCAAACATACTATGTGATCCAAAGTCTATGAATTTAAGTCTTTCTCTTAGGGAATAGCTGGCCAGTTTGTACGCCAAGGCACAGCACAGAGTCCAAACAGTAATAAATGTCCATAGTCTTTGGATAAATAGTTTGAGGTCCAGACAAGGGCTCAGTAAAGGGTAGGATCCGTTACAGCTCTTACACTCTCACAGTCTCACACTCTCACAGTCTCTCTCTCTCACTCTCACAGTCTCTCTCTCACACTCACACAGTCTAACACACTCTCACATTCTCACACTCTCAGTCTCACACAGTCTCTCTCACTCTCTCAGTCTCACACCCAATCACTCACACACTCAATCACACTCACACAGTCTCACTCAATCACACTCTCACACTCTCAATCACACTCTCACAGTCTCACTCAATCACACTCACACTCTCACACTCAATCACACTCTCACAGTCAGTCTCACACTCTCACAGTCCCACACTCTCACAGTCTCTCTCTCTCACTCTCACACTGTCTCACTCATTCACACTCTCAGTCTCACAGACTCTCACTCTCTCAGTCTCGCACGCTCTCAATCTCACACGTTCTCAGTCTCACACGCTCTCAGTCTCTCACACTCTCACTCTCACAGTCTCACACTCACAGTCTCACACTCTCACTGTCTCACACTCTCTCTCTCTCACTCTCACAGTCTCTCTCTCTCACTCTCACACTGTGTCACTCATTCACACTCTCAGTCTCACACGCTCTCACACTCTCACAGTCTCACACTCTCAGAGTCTCTCTCTCTCACTCTCACAGTCTCTCTCTCTCACTCTCACACTGTCTCACTCATTCACACTCTCAGTCTCACACACTCTCACACGCTCTCACACTCTCACACGCTCTCACTCTCTCACACGCTCACACACACACAGTCTCACACACACACACACAGTCTCACACACACAGTTTCACACACACAGTTTCACTCTCACACTCTCTCTCACAGTCTCTCTCACACTCTCACACTCTCACAGTCTCACACTCTCACACACTCTCACAGTCTCACACTCTCTCACACTCTCACAGTCTCTCTCTCACAGTGTCACACTCTCTCACACTCTCACAGTCTCAAAGTCTCTCTCTCACAGTCTCACACTCTCTCACACTCTCACAGTCTCTCTCTCACAGTCTTTCTCACTCTCCATCTCACAGTCTCACAGTCTCTCACACTCTCAGTCTCACAGTCTCTCACACTCTCAGTCTCAGTCTCTCACACTCTCAGTCTCAGTCTCTCACACACTCAGTCTCACAGTCTCTCACACTCTCAAAGTCTCTCTCACACGCTCAAAGTCTCTCTCACACTCTCACAGTCTCTCACACTCTCTCACACTCACACTCTCTCACATTCTCACACTCACATTCTCACACTCACATTCTCACACAGTCTCTCTCACTCTCTCAGTCTCACACCCAATCACTCACACACTCAATCACACTCGCACAGTCTCACTCAATCACACTCTCACAGTCTCACTCAATCACACTCACACACTCTCACTCTCAATCACACTCTCACAGTCTCAATCACACTCACACTCTCACACAGTCTCACTCTCACACTGAATCACTCAATCACACTCTCACAGTCTCACGCTCTCACTGTCTCGCACTCAATCACACTTTCACACTTACAGTCTCGCAGTCACACTCAATCACAATCACACTCTCACACTCAATCACACTCACACCCTCAATCACACTCACACCCTCAGTCACTCACACCCTCAATCACTCACACCCTTTCACTATCATACACACTCTCACTCACACATTCTCACTCAATCACACACACTCACTAACACACTCACTCAATCACTCACACGCAATCACTCAATCTCGCACTCAAACGCAATCACTCACACGTAATCACACCCCGGGAGCCAGCACGATCCACCTTCCACCATAGTCTCACTGTCACTCACACCCCGGGAGCCAGCACAATCCACCTTCCACCATAGTATGTGCAATTACCACACGCATTTCAATTACATGAATGAATGCCAGTCACTCACATCCCGGGAGCCAGCACGATCCACCTTCCACCATAGTATGTGCAATTACCACATGCATTTCAACTATATGAATGAATGCCACAGTGGAGGCATAAGTACAAACACAAACTCATTACAATGATACATAAGTCAACCCCTTATGACTCACTTCTGTGTGTGTGTGTCTCTGTGTGTGCCTGTGTGTTTCTCACTGTGTGTGTTGCATGTCTGTATCACACTCTATGTGTCTGCATGTATGTGTGTATGACTGTCGCTCTTTAAGCATCTCTGTGCATGCGTGTGCATTTGCGTGTGTGTCTCTGTGTTTGTCTCGCATCTGTGTGTGTGCATTAATTCCCTATATATCCTGACGGGCAACGCCGTCCCACATTGCTAGTATATATATATATATATATATATATATATATATATATAAAGAACAAGCCCTGAGAAAAATGCCCGTACTGGCCTAGTGTCAGCAGGTCGTGTTTTGTTAACCAGTGGCCACTGGCCATTGTCAAATGCCCTGATGTACATGAAAAATGTTGTGCCTGCTGTTCTTGCTGCTGCTGCTGAGTTTCTTGAGCAGCAGAATTGTTAGGGAGCTCAAAGGGAATGGGAGCAACAACAGCAGTAACATGAGTGATGAAGGTCTGGCGGCTTCAGCCGCATCATGTTGGCGGTGGAAGCCGCAAATGCTGGCAGCTCACTCGGGGCTCCTTCCGTATCAGGTTTCTACATACGGGCGCACGTCCAAGGCTTGGACGTGCACTCCATTTAAAGGTACAGTGTCCCTTTTTGAGGCTCCTCCTCTTCCTGGCCCTTTTCCTTAAAAACTGCCTGGACACTATGTTCAGTCGCCCTTGCATGGTGTCCAGTGCAGTTAGTTTTGTGTTCTGGTGCTTACCTAGTTTGTCTGACTACCCGTCCTGGTGCCAACCTTTGGTTGTGTCTGACTACCCGCTCTGTGTATGACTCTGGCTAGGCTGACATTCCTTCTGGTGTGGACCTGCGGCTCTGGTAGACTAACTCCTCCATGCATGACCCTTGGCCTGGCTGACTTCCTGTTCTGGTGCTGACCTGTGGCTCTGTCCGACTACCCACTCTGTGTATGACCCTGGCTAGTCCGATAACCAATCTAGTGCAGACCTGTGGCTCTGGTTTACGGTTGGAGTCTGATTACCCACTTGGGGGTTACCTGGGTTTGACCACTGCACATCCAGCATGCCAACGCTTCAGTGGATAACTGATTGGTGCCAGTGGTGGCTCTGGCAGATTTCTCCTGATTCCAGTTATTATTACTGTGCCTCACAGGTGTGGACCTGTAGCACCGTTTCCATTTCTGTTACGTTGTCCATACAGGTGCGGACCTGTAGCCGTTCCCTTCTCCAGTACCTAGTCTCTGCAAGTGCGGACCCAGTTCTCGGTCTTGAACCCGTGACATGTAGTTACCCTAGAGCAAGATGGTGAAGACGAGCTAGTTGTTTTGCTCATCACAGAACCTTCAACCTCTGGCTGGGTTTCTGTATTCTTCCACCTCTTTGATCTCCTCCTCACCTATTGTTGCCTTTCAGGAGAGTCAGGGGGTACAGCAACAGCAGTGCCCGATTTCTGTGTTGGGTATTTGGTTTTAGCTTGTTTCACATAAATGTCATGGTGTCTGTGTTTCATGTGTGTTATCAAGGCGGTTGTGCCAAGGTGCATTCCCTCCTTTCCCCTTTTCACTGACTTCTCACAAATTGCGCACAGTGCCGTTGTTGATGACTGCAATGTACCTGCCTCAAGAGAAAAATAGTCCCATACCCATGGCTTCACGGGGGAGGAGAAAGATGGAAAAGAATGGCCTCTTTCTGCTTCTCCTCCACATTCCCATTCACTGGCTGTGGCAGAGGATAATGTTGTTGCTGTTGCAGCTACAGCCTCAGAATCAGCACTGGAACTAGGACCAGGAGTATTACTACTGCTGGAAAGCGGAATATGTCCTATTCCCAGATCACTTGTTGATCCCATTCCCACTGTGTCCACGGTGGTCTGTGGCACACTAGCCTGCTCCTCAGCACCCTGTTCCCCTTCCAAACTCAGCAGCTACCAGAATTAGAGCAGTTGCAAACTCTGTAAATTCCAAAAGCTCACTGCTGTTGTTGGTGGTGATGCCCATCCCCATCCTGTCTCCCATTCCTTCTCGGTTTGGTCTAAAAAGACTCTCAATGTCTCTTCCACCACAGAGAGGTTGCTCTATTACAGACATCTCACTGGTTGGAGGAGGTGATTAAAAGTGTGACAGAGGGTCCCCTAGTGTCACACTTGCCATTTCTTGGAGACCTGAAGAAGACAGGCTGACAGCAGGCACAGTCTGCTGATCTGTGATCCTGGTGGTGGTGATGATGTTATTGCTGCTAGGCAACAATTCTGCCTTCTTCAGGATCATGTTCCACCTGGACAATACAGAGAGGGGAAGGGGACTCCCAGGGTCAGGGGAATGGGGTGGGGTCCCATGACTGCTAGTCTGGATGCTCGCATTGCTTCCCCTACCACTCCCCTAACACTAGTCCCACCAGCTGCTTCATTATCACTGTTACTATTACTAAAGTCAACCAACCACATCAATTTCAGTCCCTGAATTCCTTCTCACAGTAACTAGGAATATGATGATCACCCCCTCCTTCACTCCTAACACTTACAAGTGCCTGAACCTTTTCAGTAGTAGCAATAGTGGCGGGCCTACTTGGGGGGGGCTCCTTCTTCCCTCCTGAGAATTACAAGGCACACTGGCAGCAGGTTCATCACTGGCAGCAGGCACAGCACTGGTGGAAGCAGGGGCAGCACTGGCAGCAGGCAAAGCACTGGTAGCTGACCTGTCCTGCTCTCACTACTACCCTTTTCCTCCTCCCGTGAAATACATTTCCCCAAGACCCCTAAGGGTGATTTCGAGAGACTGGCAATCATTGGGTCTGTGGAATCAGGGCATGCAGACCTATCACGGTGCCCGTGCTTTCCTGTCACTCTCTGTGCTGGTGCTCGTCCATTGGAGGAAGTGGATTGGCCCGCCCAGGGTGTCCCTTTATATGTGACTCTATGGCACCTGTCAGGTGCCCTTTCGTGGTGTTCCTGTTCCTGCGCTATTGTTGCTGTGATCCTGTGTTCCTGTGTACCGACTCGGCTCGTCAGACTACTTTGCTGTTCCTGCTCCGTGATTGACCCAGTTCTGGCTGCTGTTCCTGCTCCGTGATTGACCCGGTTCTGGCTGACGGTCCTGCTCCGTGATTGACCCAGTTCTGGCTGACTTCCCGCTCCGTGATTGACCCGGTTCTGGCTGACGTTCCTGCTCCGTTATTGTCCCAGTTCTGGCTGACTTCCTGCTCCGTGATCGACCTGGTTCTGGCTGACTTCCTGCTCCGTGATTGACCCGGTTCTGGCTGACGTTCCTGCTCCGTGATCCTTCCGGTTCTGCTTCTCGATTCAGCCTGGCGACATTCTGAGCCTGCTCACATTTTTCATGAAAAGTCATGCAGGAAATTTTTCTCACTTTTCACCCATCCCTAGCTGATACTTCCTCCTCCTCCTCAGACTCACTGGATGCATTAGGCTTTTTCCATCTCCTCCTTTCATTGTTTGTAAACATGTTCATAGTGATAGCAGTAACTATGAGCCTCTCCTGCCTAAATTTTGCTGGAAATATCACAGCACCGCTCTCTCTGTAGCTGTTTGCATTGTGTTTCACTTCCTGGAAAATGTCATGTTTTTATAGTGAAAAGGCAAAAAACACGTTAATAAAGGGGCAAAATTTTTCTAGTCACTGAAAAAATAGCAAAGAATTTTTGCCAATGGGCGAAAACGGGAACACGGGAACACGGCAGGACCTGCCGCCCACTCCTAATTATTAGGTACTTGTAATTGCCATATCGAGTATTAAATGCCGTTTTTCATTCGTCCCCTTTCGTATGTGAATAAGATTGTAGTCACCGTGTAAATATAATGTGCAAAAGTATGCTGTACCTCTCAGCATTTCAAAGAGTTCAGAAATCATGGGAAGGGGGTAGTGGTTCTTGATGGTGATATTGTTAAGGTCTCTGTAATCCACACATGGTTCGTAGGGATCCATCCTTCTTAGTTAAAAAAAAAAAAGGGCTCCGGCAGGTGAGATGGTTGGGCGGATGAATCTCCTCCATATAGTTGAGTAATGCCTGACTCAGGTTTAGGCAGAAGATAGGTTTTCCCCTTGGGAGAGTGGTGCAGGATAATAAGTTGATAGGGCAATTATAAGTAGGGGTGGATGAAAGCTCTTGCCGTGTTCCTGTGAGAAATCGCTCAAAACCCACTTTGTTGTCTGCTTTTTCGTGGGAAAATCCTCTTTAAAACAAGCAATTAAAATCTTTGCATTTTTCGCCCATTGGCCAAAGTTCTTCGGCATTTTTTCAATGGCTAGAAAGTTTCCACCCATTGATTTACATGTTTTTCACCTTTTCGCTATAAAAATGTGACATATTCCTGGAAGCAAAACACAACAGAAGCAGCTACAAAGTAAGGTAGACGTGCTGTGCTGTTCTGCTGTGTATTTATAGCAAAACTGAGGCAGGAGAGGTGCATAGTGACTGTTATGACCAGGTTTAAAAATAATAAAAGGAGTAATTGGAAGGACCCTTATGTGTCCACTGAGTCTGAGGAGGAGGAGGAGCCAATGCTGTCCAGTCCCCCTAAATCACCCCTTGGGATCTTGGGGAATTTAATGGGAAAGGAGGAAGAAAAGGGTAGAAGTGATAGCAGGACAGCTGCTGCCTGCTGCCAGACATACTGCCCCTGCTGCCACCATTGCTGTACTTGCTGCTCATATGTGCTGCCTCTGCTGCCACTAGTGCTGTGCCTGCTTTCAGATGTATTGCCCCTGTTGGCACCAGTGCTGTGCCTGCTGCCAGTGCTGCCCCCGATGCCACCAGTGTTCTGCCTGCTGCCAGTGCTGACCCTGCTGCCACCAGTGTTGTGCCTGCTGTCAGTGCTGACCCTGCTGTCACCAGTGTTGTTCCTGCTGCTGGTGCTGCCCCTGCTGCCACCAATGCTGTACCTGCTGCCAGTGCTGAACCTACTGTCACCAATACTGTGCCTGCTGTAAGATGTGCGTCTCCTGCTGCAACCAGTGCTATGCCTGCTGATAGTGTTGAATTTGCTGCTACCAATACTGTGCCTGCTGTCAGACATGCTGCCCCTGCTGCAACCAGTGCTGTGCCTGCTGCCAGTGCTAAACCTGCTGCCACCAGTGCTGAACCTGCTGCTAGTGTGTCTTGTAATACTCGGGGGTGGGGGGAGCAGAAGATAATAGCAAGTGTGACTGCAGGGGAACCTAAGTCACACTTGCCATCCAAGCAGTACCTCCAGTGCTAGTACTACTACTAAGGTCGGAGAGATGGCTCAGCTGGTTAAGGCACCAGTTGTAGAATCTGCTAAGACCATGAGGTTGCAGGTTCTAGTCCCGGCAAGGTCACCTCAGCCTTTCACCTTTCTAAGGTAGATAAAATGAGTCCAGGACATACTTGAAAACGAGAGACAATCTCAATGTATTCTTCCTGGTAAAATACTTTCACAAAAAAAAGAGGTCTTATTAGCGTTAGGAGTGAAGGAGGGGGTAATCAGTATCCTCATATTAATAGTGACTGAAGGAGGAAGACTCTGGGGCTGAACTTGATGTGGCTGGTGTTAGTAGTAGTAACAGTAATGGAAGCTGGTGGGACTAGCATTAGTGGAGTGGGAGTGGGAGGGGAAGCATTTGAGAGCATGCAGACTAGTGGTCAAGGGAGCCCACACTATTCCTCTGGCCCTGAGAGTCCTATTCACTTCACTACAGTGTCCAAGTGGAACATGATCCTGAAGAGGCCAGAACTATTGGGGGATACCCAAAACCAGACCAAATCTGTGCTCCTCCATATAAGCTATCCAAGTGTGAACCCTTAATTGTTAAACATTTATTAATCTTACAATATAAAGTGAAGAGCAGCTTGAATAAGAAAGAGAAAAAGTGTGCAAAGACAAAAGAAACAAAATTCACAGAGCTAATTTCTGTTTAGGCTTCGTCCTAATGTTGGGGAGCTTGGAGAACTCCCTCATTTCTTGCTGCTATCTGTATTTATTCACTTGGGTTCTCAACCTATATCTGTAGATTAAATGTATAAATTAATGTGAATTCGCACCGTGAATTTTGTTTCTTTTGCCTTTGCACACTTTTTCTCTTTCTTATTCACTCTTCTCTTTATATTGTAAGATTAATAAATGTTTAACACTTAAATATGTATCCAGAGTTGTTGCCCCTTGTAGAGGGGTTTAAAGGCATGGTGTTGGCCTAATGTTTGGGCTGTCCGGATCATTGCCTTTAAGGCATCAACTAAACCCCATGTGACTTGTGGGAGTGGGTGGATGGGAATTACAAAGGGGATTGATGGAGCTCCAGTCTTCTTGGCCTGCTGCTCACTTTCTCTACGGGTCACTGAAGGTGAGTCCTAACATGAAGTTGTTTTTAAAAATGTTTTTAAAATATGCCCAATGTGTTATGTACAAAAAATCTCAGCTCATAAGAAATGCTTCGTCAGGGGTGTTTTTAATCTAGATAGGATGATTGTGTGAAGTTAGGTACTCGCCTTATATTGGGGGGCCTTGACGTGGCAGGCGGGCTTAAACATACTTTGGCCAAACTATGCAACAGAGACCCCAAATTTATTAAAGTGGTATACAATATGCGTTACACAGGTTTCACACTTGGATAGCTTATATGGAGGAGCACAGGTTTGGTCTGGTTTTGGGTTTCTGTTTAGGCTTTGGCCTAATCTTGGGGAGCTTGGAGAATGCCCTAATTTCTTGCTGCTATCTGTATTTATTCACTTGGGTTCTCAACCTATATCTGTAGATTAAATATATAAATTAATGTGAATTAGCGCTGTAAATTAAATTTTTTTGTCTCTGCACACTATTGGGGGATAGCAGGCGCAGAAATAATCCACCACACCAGTAGGAGCACAGATCAGCTGCCTGTGCCTGCTGCTATTGCTGCCAGTCTGCCTTCTTCATGTCACCAAGAAATGGCAACTGTGACATTAGGGGACCCTCTGTCACGTTGCTTGTCACCTCCTCCAACCACCAGTGAGATGTCTGTAATAGAGCAGCAGCAACACATAGGGACTAGTGCGGCCTCATAGGCGGCAGCAGAGATGACAGTAATGTGTGCCCATATATAGAGGCAGTCTCTGTTCAAATTCCCTCAATGTGGAATAGGCATGGGCCCATGAGGGACAGGAGGAGGGGGTTCTGTGGCACACAGTACTGTCTCTGCTGCCGCTGCCTCTGAGGGCCACACACAGAGGCGGAGACAGATTACTAAGCTAAGTATTTCATAGTAACATTTTGCGATATTTCTTTGGACCAAGTTTGAAAAATGTTAATAATTGGAAGAATATTTATATTCACCCGGACAATAATACACAGTTTAAACCTTTGAAGCCCAGAGAGGTATGGGAGCATTGCTTTGCAATTCATTGCATACCCCTCTGGCACTCATAGGGGTAAACTATGTATTAGTGTGCAGGATATTTCAGCAACACTTGAATTAATATGCTTATTTTTCTTTACCCCAAGAAGAATGACGAGACGACAGAAGAAAAGAAAGACGATACAAGACAGAAGAAAGAAGAGAAGAAAGAAGAAGGTCACAAAATGACCAGGATGCTGTGGACTCAGGATGGTAATGGTAAGTGTTACTTTTAATGGGATGCTGTTTTGTTATTTAGCTGGAATAACCCTTTGAGTGCTAGCTTGGTGATTATACCCCACTGACACTCATAGGGTTAAATCTATTAACACTGAACACATTTTAGGTTCTTTGGATGTACTGATATGTGGCTTAGGGCCCCATATCAATACATATACTTGGGACTTAGGTTTTTTTTTTCTTTCAGTTGCTGGGTCTTACATTTCCTGAGATAAAGTGAGTCCCTTAACCCCTTAGCGACCCTTGACGTACCAGGACCGTCAAGGGTAAATGTGACCGAACGACCCTTGACGGTCCTGGTACGTCAAGGGTTAAACTCTTCCATCGCGGCCGCACGGAGCGATGGAAGAGTTCAAGCCGCTTGTTACTAAGTGTCCCGGTATCGGGACACTTAGTAACAAGCGGCTGAAACATTGTTGCAACATGCAATTCGCTTCAAAAGCGAATCACATGTTGCAAAACCTGAATGACAGGGACAGTATTTGTAAATACTGTCCCTGTCAGATCTCTCTGCCTCCCTCCACCTTGCATACTGCTAAGGTGGAGAGAGACAGAGGGAGATGGTGTTCCAGTGTGCCTGTAAAAAAAAAAGTAAAAAAAAAGTTTAAATAAAGAAAATTAACCCTTTGATCACTGTTCTGCAGTGATCAATAAGTGCCCCCCCATCTGATCACTCTTGGAGTGATCAATTTGCTGCAGATCAGTGTTTTCTGATCTGTGGGACACCCCCCATCCCCCTTGAATTTTTTTAGATTTTTTAAAAAAAATGTAAAATTTTTTTTTAATTTTTTCTAATTTTTTTTTTTTTTTTTTTTTATAATAAATATAGTTTAGGTATTTTGGTAGGTAGTTGGGTAGGTTTAGTGTAGACATGTGTTAGGGAAAGTTTTAGGGATAGATTTAGGTTTAGGGGAAAAAAAAAAAACCAAACCCCCCCCCCCCCAAAAAAAAAAAAATATAATAAGCGCAGTTTAGATAGGTAGTTCAATTGGGTTAGGTAGGTTCAGGATATACGTAGGTTAGGGTAAGTTTTAGGGTTAGATTTAGGTTTAGGGATAGCGTAAGAAAAATAAAAACCCCAAAAAACCCCAAACCCCCCCCCAAAAAAAAAAAAATATATATATAATAAGTGCAGTTTAGATAGGTAGTTCACTTGGGTTAGGTAGGTTCAGGATATATGTAGGTTAGGGTAAGTTTTAGGGTTAGATTTAGGTTTAGGGATAGCGTAAGAAAAAAAAAACCCAAAAAACCCCAAACCCCCCAAAAAAAAAAAAAAAAATATATATATATATATATATATATATAATAAGTGCAGTTTAGATAGGTAGTTCATTTGGGTTAGGTAGGTTCAGGATATACGTAGGCTAGGGTAAGTTTTAGGGTTAGATTTAGGTTTAGGGATAGCGTAAGAAAAAAAAAAGGTTTTTTAGTGGGCAAAATGCAGCGCAGCGTTGAAGAGGCATATGCCTTTTTGGCGTCTGACTCTGAGGCAACAGACACTGCGTCAGATTTTGACATAGCGCAGTTTTCAGAAAGTGAGAGCAGCTCTAGTGATGACGCTGGGCCTTCTGTCAAGAAAAGACGCACTGCCCCAAAAGCTGCTCTGGCAACTGCCCCAGCACCTGCCAAAAGAACTGCCCAAAGACCTACCAAAATACCTACCCAAAGAAATGCCCCAAGTGCTGCCCCAAGAGCTGCCCTGGCAACTGCCCCAGCACCTGCCAAAAGATCTGCCCAAAGACCTACCAAAGAAATGCCCCAAGTGCTGCCCCAAGAGCTGCCCTGGCAACTGCCCAAGCACCTGCCAAAAGATCTGCCCAAAGACCTGCCAAAAGACCTGCCCAAAGAAATGCCCCAACACCTGCCACTCCGGATCCTAATGAATGGGTATCAATTTATGCCCACAAATCTCAGAATTCACAGGCAACCCAGGGATTCAAATTGATGTGGAAGGATTTACCCATGATCATTTTTTTTATTTGTTTTTGGGGGAAGACATTTTAGGTGAAATTGTTTCCCAAACCAATTTGTATGCAGCCCAGTATACTGCCGCCAACCCTAAGTGTGAAAAACGCTGTTTTTTTTTTTTTTTACTTACGTCATGGTTTACGAGGGATTGGTGGTAAAATGGCTGTGTATAAAATTGGAAAACACACCTAAAACGAGAGCCTGGGGTGTCTACTTTCCAAAAATATACACTTTTGGGGGGAAATCTTAAAAAAAGAGCACTGTTACACAGCCCCAAATGAGACATGGCACCAGTAACGCAAGCTGTGAAGATTCAAAGTGTGAACCTGGAAACGCGCATGTTCCAATTTGGCCCCCGTAGCTCCCCCAAACCATGAGAAAGCTACGCATATGGGGTATTGCCGTACTCAGAAGAAGGAGCTGAACACTAATCAATTCAGTTTATAAAATCTTCACCTATTCTGTGCTTGAAATTCACATCAACATTGAAGGCAAAGTGTGAAAAATGCTGAATTTTTTTTACTTACGTCAAATTTTCACAGGATTGGTGGTAAAATGGCAGTGTATAAAATTGGAAAACACACATAAAACGAGAGCCTGGGGTGTCTACTTTCCAAAAATATACACTTTTGGGGGGAAATCTTAAAAAAAGAGCACTGTTACACAGCCCCAAATGAGACATGGCACCAGTAACGCAAGCTGTGAAGATTCAAAGTGTGAACCTGGAAACGCGCATGTTCCAATTTGGCCCCCGTAGCTCCCCCAAACCATGAGAAAGCTATGCATATGGGGTATTGCCGTACTCAGAAGAAGGAGCTGAACACTAATCAATTCAGTTTATAAAATCTTCACCTATTCTGTGCTTTAAATTCACATCAACATTGAAGGCAAAGTGTGAAAAATGCTGAATTTTTTTTACTTACGTCAAATTTTCACAGGATTGGTGGTAAAATGGCAGTGTATAAAATTGGAAAACACACCTAAAACGAGAGCCTGGGGTGTCTACTTTCCAAAAATATACACTTTTGGGGGGAAATCTTAAAAAAAGAGCACTGTTACACAGCCCCAAATGAGACATGGCACCAGTAACGCAAGCTGTGAAGATTCAAAGTGTGAACCTGGAAACGCGCATGTTCCAATTTGGCCCCTGTAGCTCCACCAAACCATGAGAAAGCTACGCATATGGGGTATTGCCGTACTCAGAAGAAGGAGCTGAACACTAATCAATTCAGTTTATAAAATCTTCACCTATTCTGTGCTTGAAATTCACATCAAAATTGAAAGCAAAGTTTGAAAAATGCTGAATTTTTTTTACTTACGTCAAATTTTCACAGGATTGGTGGTAAAATGGCAGTGTATAAAATTGGAAAACACACATAAAACGAGAGCCTGGGGTGTCTACTTTCCAAAAATATACACTTTTGGGGGGAAATCTTAAAAAAAGAGCACTGTTACACAGCCCCAAATGAGACATGGCACCAGTAACGCAAGCTGTGAAGATTCAAAGTGTGAACCTGGAAACGCGCATGTTCCAATTTGGCCCCCGTAGCTCCCCCAAACCATGAGAAAGCTACGCATATGGGGTATTGCCGTACTCAGAAGAAGGAGCTGAACACTAATCAATTCAGTTTATAAAATCTTCACCTATTCTGTGCTTGAAATTCACATCAAAATTGAAAGCAAAGTTTGAAAAATGCTGAATTTTTTTTACTTACGTCAAATTTTCACAGGATTGGTGGTAAAATGGCAGTGTATAAAATTGGAAAACACACATAAAACGAGAGCCTGGGGTGTCTACTTTCCAAAAATATACACTTTTGGGGGGAAATCTTAAAAAAAGAGCACTGTTACACAGCCCCAAATGAGACATGGCACCAGTAACGCAAGCTGTGAAGATTCAAAGTGTGAACCTGGAAACGCGCATGTTCCAATTTGGCCCCCGTAGCTCCCCCAAACCATGAGAAAGCTACGCATATGGGGTATTGCCGTACTCAGAAGAAGGAGCTGAACACTAATCAATTCAGTTTATAAAATCTTCACCTATTCTGTGCTTGAAATTCACATCAACATTGAAGGCAAAGTGTGAAAAATGCTGAATTTTTTTTACTTACGTCAAATTTTCACAGGATTGGTGGTAAAATGGCAGTGTATAAAATTGGAAAACACACATAAAACGAGAGCCTGGGGTGTCTACTTTCCAAAAATATACACTTTTGGGGGGAAATCTTAAAAAAAGAGCACTGTTACACAGCCCCAAATGAGACATGGCACCAGTAACGCAAGCTGTGAAGATTCAAAGTGTGAACCTGGAAACGCGCATGTTCCAATTTGGCCCCCGTAGCTCCCCCAAACCATGAGAAAGCTATGCATATGGGGTATTGCCGTACTTGGAAGAAGGAGCTGAACACTATTCAATTCAGTTTATAAAATCTTCACCTGTGCTTGAAATTCACATCAACATTGAAGGCAAAGTGTGAAAAACGCTGTTTTTTTACTTACGTCAAGTTTATGAGAAAGTGGTGGTAAAATGGCCGTGTAAAAAATTTGAAAACACACCTAAAATGAAAGCTGGGGGTGTCTACATTCCAAAAATATACACTTTTGGGGGGAAATTCTAAAGTGCAGCACTGGAACATAGCCCAAAATGAGTAATGGCATCAGTTAACCAAGATGTGAAAATTCAATATTTGTTCCAATTTGGGCCCTGTAGCTCTCCCAAACCTTGAGAAACCTATGCATATGGGGTATTGCCGTAGTCAGAAGAAGGAGCTGAACACTAAACAATGCATTTTTAAAAATCTTCACCTATCATGTGCTTGAAATTCACATCAACATTGAAGTGCAAGTGTGAAAAACGCTGTTTTTTTAACTTACGTCAAGATTTACGAGCGATTGGTGGTAAAATGGCTGCGTAAAAAAATTGAAAACATACATAAAATGAAAGCCTGGGGTGTCTACTTTCCAAAAATATATACTTTTGGGGGGAAATCTTAGAGTGGAGCACTGTTACACAGCCCCAAATGAGACATGGCACCAGTGATGCAAGCTGTGAAAATTCAAAGTGTGAAACTGGAAACGCGCATGTTCCAATTTGGGCCCTGTAGCTCTCCCAAACCTTGAGAAACCTATGCATATGGGGTATTGCCGTACTCAGAAGAAGGAGCTGAACACTAAACAATGCATTTTTAAAAATCTTCACCTATCATGTGCTTGAAATTCACATCAACATTGAAGAGCAAGTGTGAAAAACGGTGTTTTTTTAACTTACGTCAAGATTTACGAGCGATTGGTGGTAAAATGGCTGCGTAAAAAAATTGAAAACATACATAAAATGAAAGCCTGGTGTGTCTACTTTCCAAAAATATATACTTTTGGGGGGAAATCTTAGAGTGGAGCACTGTTACACAGCCCCAAATGAGACATGGCACCAGTGATGCAAGCTGTGAAAATTCAAAGTGTGAAACTGGAAACGCGCATGTTCCAATTTGGGCCCTGTAGCTCTCCTAGACCTTGAGAAACCTATGCATATGGGGTATTGCCGTACTCAGAAGAAGGAGCTAAACACTAAACAATGCATTTTTAAAAATCTTCACCTATCATGTGCTTGAAATTCACATCAACATTGAAGTGCAAGTGTGAAAAACGCTGTTTTTATAACTTACGTCAAGATTTACGAGTGATTGGTGGTAAAATGGCTGCGTAAAAAAATTGAAAACATACATAAAATGAAAGCCTGGGGTGTCTACTTTCCAAAAATATATACTTTTGGGGGGAAATCTTAGAGTGGAGCACTGTTACACAGCCCCAAATGAGACATGGCACCAGTGATGCAAGCTGTGAAAATTCAAAGTGTGAAACTGGAAACGCGCATGTTCCAATTTGGGCCCTGTAGCTCTCCCAAACCTTGAGAAACCTATGCATATGGGGTATTGCCGTACTCAGAAGAAGGAGCTGAACACTAAACAATGCATTTTTAAAAATCTTCACCCATCATGTGCTTGAAATTCACATCACCATTGAAGTGCAAGTGTGAAAAACGCTGTTTTTTTTACTTACGTCAAGATTTACGAGCTATTGGTGGTAAAATGGCTGCGTAAAAAAATTGAAAACATACATAAAATGAAAGCCTGGGGTGTCTAATTTCCAAAAATATATACTTTTGTGGGGAAATCTTAGAGTGGAGCACTGTTACACAGCCCCAAATGAGACATGGCACCAGTGATGCAAGCTGTGAAAATTCAAAGTGTGAAACTGGAAACGCGCATGTTCCAATTTGGGCCCCGTAGCTCTCCCAAACCTTGAGAAACCTATGCATATGGGGTATTGCCGTACTCAGAAGAAGGAGCTGAACACTAAACAATGCATTTTTAAAAATCTTGACCTATCATGTGCTTGAAATTCACATCAACATTGAAGTGCAAGTGTGAAAAACGCTGTTTTTTTAACTTACGTCAAGATTTACGAGCGATTGGTGGTAAAATGGCTGCGTAAAAAAATTGAAAAGATACATAAAATGATTAAAATGATTATTTCCAGTCCACACACAAACGTTTGCCCCTAAGTCTATTTCATTCAATTTGTACAGTAACCTTTTGCATGGAAATGTATCAAATCCTTGGCAAAGTCTAAATAGATCACATCAACCACCGCACTGTTTAGACAGCCAGTCTACTTGAGCTGTGCCACCAGCTATCTGAGGTGTTCACCTAGCCATTGTGTCTAGCCATATTTGGATTGTCAGAGTCTTCTTTACCTATACCTTGTCTCCAACAATTCTCCATCAGTGTCTCTGCCAATTTCCCCTTTTCCTTTTTGTACAAACTCGTGACTTTCCAGAAGAAACCTCCGATACTTAGACTCCACAAATTTCCCTGTGACAGGTGTGCGCATCCTGTTATCTGGCCTTGCAGTCAGAAACATTACTATGAACTTGGCCATTGCAAGAGCATACCTGGAACTGGCTACACTCTCTGGCTTCACTGTCTACTCCTTTCATCCCAACTTGACTGAGGATTCTGTACAAGGAGGCATACACTACTTAGTTACAATAACAACAGATCCATGAAGACATTGTTGTCAAACACCGGGAAGACTTCCGTTGCATTGCAAAGACTGTAAGGCATCACCAAATTATCTTAATGCCCCAGATGAGTGTAAAAGGCAGTCTTCCATTTGTCTCATTCACAAATGAATACGAGGTTATAGACCCCACAAAGGCCCAATCTGGAGAAAATTGTGGCCTAGAGAAAGTAAGGTGCAAAGTGAGAATGCAACTTTGTGTAAGGTAGATAACCATAGGTCCCAATGTCTGGAGTTAAACTACTGATGGCCAGTTGAGCAAGCTTTCTTTTTTTCCCAGGATAGGAATATCAGGATTGGGAGGCTACCTAAAAGAAACAAGGAAACATGCCTTTAAGGAGGAAACAATGCAGAGAGATATAACAACCAGAAAGAACTCTAGTGGAAGGAATAATACCGCAAAGGTAATGAGCGTATGGAAGGCAGCAAACTGGAGCAAGCATCCAATGAGAGGAGGGAAAAAAAACACTAGGGAAACCAGTTGAACCTCACTGATTAGGCCCAAACAAGGCTAAACTGTATGTTTGGTGTTTCCCTTGCAGAGGAGTCATGCCCATCATTTTGGAATTAGACTGCCCTTTTCGTCAGGATTAGTTTATAAGTACATGGACATTTGTCCTTTGTAATGGTTCTGGAGAGCTACAATTATGTAGCTTTTGAGTGTTGACCATCTGTAGAACTAGTCATATGTGCTTTTGTTTGTCCTCAGAGCCCACTTTGTACACTTTGGTATGTATAATAAAACAGTAGAATGGACAGACAAATTGAAGTCAAAGGACTGGAGAGGTCAAGGTAGAAAAGAAGCAGAGGCCAAAAGGCTGGAAGCAGACAAATGGGATCCAGGAACAAGTTATTGGGATCATAGATGCCACAGGAATGCTGGCAGAGACAATCTCTTTGGATATGCACAGAAGAGTGCAGAGAGGGGATTTAAGGAGTAAAGGAAGAGGGACAAGAACTAAGCAAGTAGGTGAAAACTAAACTCTAGAATGGAATCTCACACTGCATCAGGGCCACTGGGAGTGCAATGTAAATGTACATGTTTACCTCCACAGTGATGTGTATTACAGCTGCCTGAAATAGGAATACAGAACTGTTTCCTGAAATTAATGTCAATCAATGTTTTTGCTTTAGTGGTATTCTGAGAGATTTAACAGTGTTATGCTTTGTTATGACTTTAGACTCTACTTGTAACTGTCACTGTAAGCAACAAAATACTAGGGTATAGTGCTATGCAGCAGCATTTGCTAAGTGCAGCATTTCTAATTGCATTTGGAGATATTCGGGAGATCTATTTTGTATGCAGTGTGCTGATCTGTCTTCTTTTTCATTGGTAATAATCTGCTTGAATCTGCTTGTAAATTCTATCTGTAGATAACATTGGGGCCTGATTAGATAATTGGTAAGAATTTTCTTGAATCTGCTTTTACTTCTCCCTGTAGACAATATTGTGGCCTGAAAGATAACTGGTAATAATTTGTTTGAATCTGCTTGTAAGTTTTACCTGTAGACAAGACTGGCGCCTGATTAATTAATTGGTAAAGAATCTGAACTTAGTCATCAAGAAGTTTGGGATTGATATGATACTTTGAATAATGTTCACCTGTTAGATCTAGTTACATATTTGCTAATTAATGGTAGTTGCCTTCTGTGTGTATATGAATGGGTTTGATATTATCTGGTTTAATTAATAGCTGGGTAGCATTACTAAGTATAGTTGGTGATGTTCTGGAGATATCTGGAGGTGATTTTTGGTGATTAAAATATGAAACCAACTGCATAAATTGAAGTTATTTTGCTCTTTTTTATCCCCTTATTATAATAGTGCTGTGAAAATGTCAAGCATGTTGTAGTGCAATGGATATTTTGCTTTCTCCCATGGGAATCATTTTGTAGGTTCAGATGCTGTCTAATTTGTCAGCTATTTTCTGTTTTACATCAGATTGATACATTTAGGGCTTAGAACTACAAGGTATCTGTTATTTCCCCACAGGTGCAACAGAGGCAAGTGTCACTGCCTCAGAGATTTCCAAGAAATGGTGCATGGACTACAGCTGATTGTGAAAGGTTAAGGGTTGTGTACAAGAGGCAATTCCCACAGTCTGTGCCTCTTCATAATTGTTTTGCTGCAGTTTCAGCATGCATCCTTAATATCGGAACAACTCCTGAAGCAGAGGCTACTAGGTAACCAACTTCCAATTCACAGGTAAATCAGACTGTAACCACTGACAAAAAGACAAAGGTAAGAAGTACAAATTTCTTTGAGAGGAAGCAGCTATTATTGGGGCACTCTATATTAAGATATGTGCTTTTGGAGGATAGTCATGAATGTTTCAAACAAGTCATATGTCTTCCTGGAGTTAAAGCTCACAGATATAGAAGAAGCATTTTAAGAATTGCTAAGGAAGTAAGACAGGATGGAGAGTTGGATGTCACAGTCCATTAAGGCACTAATTATATGGCTTACAATGAGGTCAGTGTGGTAATTTTTTATAATAAGCTAGGTAACGTTTTGCAGCAAGTTGCATCCAGTTTATCAGTTTCAGAGGTCCCACCACTGTATAAGGAAGATGATGGTAGTATGCAGCAAATTAAAAATTTTAAATCATGTCTGTAGAAATGGGGCCAAGAATAATGATTTGGTTTTGTTTCTCACACCAGCCCTATTTGCCATAACAAGGAAATGTACAAAAAGATGGTTTGCATTTTTCTGAAAGGGGTACTGAGGTTCTCAGTTAGCGGTTCAGAAGATTTATTAATAGGTGTTTAAACTAGTAGAGGGGACAATGGAATGATACAGTTTAAATCCACTTGCCTCTACAGCATTAAACAGGAATTTTGACAAGGTATGTCTGTAACTAGGGATGGGTGAAATTTTTTGCCTCAAACTGAATCAGGTGAAAAATGTCACTTCCCACTGAACTGGAAATTATTTGTGAAAAGTGTAGATTTTCTGCTTTTTCCCACCTAGCTCACTGCATTGAAATCAATGGTAAGACTGATTCACCACCACCACAGCAAGTTTCCCTTCCTTTCCCGGAGGGGTAGTATAAAAGATAAAAGGGGTGTCAAGCAGGGATGGGTGACACCCCGCTGCTTGACACCCCTTTTTTCCCGCTGAACCTTTTGTGAGAAAACAAATAATTTTCACTTTTTTCATGAAAGTTTCACCCATAGACAATACATAAAATGTTCTTCTTTTCACCACTGCCAATAAATTTCCTGCCAGAACATTGCCATTTTGCTTATGTTTTCTATGACTGCAACATTTCCTACTACAAAGTTGCTTCATCTGAGGGCTGAAGTAGAGAAATATATAGCTGAAAGTAAAGATTGTGAGTCCTACAGCAACATATGCCTTGAAAAATTTGTTAGCACGCACAACACTAACTTCCTACTTAAGTAACATTGGCACAAACATCCTTGAACAATAACTGCTCCTTGGGATATTCCAGCGGGGTGCAACACATGATATCAGTTCTTTAAAGCCTCTGTTTTCAACAAAAATAAAGGGCAGAATGTAAACCACCAACATTTTGGCAAATTTAGTATTCCATAGGCATACTTTTGAATTATTTTTGTGCAGATTTTCTTTCTAAGAACTTAGTTAGTGTGGGATGGCATAATAGAAGAACAGTGTAAATGTATTGATCTAATGACATGAATTGTGGAGGTGGAGGGAGTGGTGGCAGTATGTGTAAGCACTCTATGACTCCAAAATCAAACTCAGAGTCATACTCCTTTGCAGTAGGGGCAGAGAATTTTGCCACACTATCTAACATATCAACAGCACTCCTATTATGTACTCCAGACCCCCGGGAAAATTTAGAAGTACTTCTGCTGCTGATAGTTGTGGCACCTCTGACTTGTTGATGGTGTGTCTCACAGTCAGACCTGTGGTTTGCTTTAGGTGGGAACTCAATGAGGAGGTGCCTAGGTGAGCTCCTGCTTTCCCCCAACTCACATGCCACTTACACAGACAACAGATAGCAACATGTTTAGCTTTTTGATAGTGTACTTCATAGACTGCAGTGTTCCTGAGAGACTGCTACTACTGGGACTAGACACTTTGGGCTTTAGTCATCTATCACGGTGCCGGTGCTTCCCCTCTGTGAATGGCGACATTGTTAACGCTGCAGTTCCCTGATTGGCTGGTCTTTATTGCTACCACTAGGGCTTACCTATATATACTCTGGGATGTTCTCCCTTAGGCGATCTTCCGTGGTGTACGAGTTACTGAGTCTGCTCTGTATCTTTGCTGTTTTGTGTATGACCTGGCTTGCCTGACTACGCTACTGTTCCTGTGTTCCAGTTTATATGTTCTGTTGCTGACGGCATCCTGGCTGAGAACCTGCTCCATTGCTGACCGTATCCTGGCTGAGAACCCGCTCCGTTGCTCACTGTATCCTGGCTGAGAACCCACTGCGTTGCTGACAGTATCCTGGCTGAGGACCTGCTCCGTTACTGACCGTATACTGGCTGAGAACCCGCTCTATTGCTGACCTTATTCTGACTGAGAACTGGATCCGTTGTTGACTGTATTCTGGCTGAGAACCTGCACCATTGCTGTCCGTATCCTGACTGAAGTACCGCTCCGTTGCTCACTGTTTCCTGGCGGAGAACCGCTCCTTTGCTGACAGTATCCTGGCTGAGATCCGCTCCGTTGCTGACAGTATCCTGGCTGATAACTGCTCCTTTGCTGACTGTATCTGGGCTGAGAACCTATCCGTTGCTGACTGTCCTGGCTGTTACCCGCTCCATCACTGACAGCCTCCGGGCTGAGTACCGTTCCGCTATTGACGGTAGTGTGCTGTCTCCTCACTGTGGCCGTTGTCCTCAGTGGATACCATCCACTTGGTACCGTGTTAGTCTGAGCATTCAGGTGACCCCGTGTGGTTACTGATTGCCGTTACCATGCAGCAATTGTCGGTGTGCGCCGCGGGGCGCTGTTTCTATCGACCTTAGGCTGAGCCTTGTGCTCAAGCTGCTCTACTGCCATCCGGTGGTGTGTACAATCGAAGTACCGGTGCGGTATTGTCCATGCCGACTGAGTTACTCTGATCACTCTCTGTGTCTGTCTCACCAATATCTCTGGGCTCACTCCTTTTGGGAGTTGCAGTTTCATTGGGCGTTTTCCATTAACCCTGTATGATTCCAGGTACAGGAGCTCTACCATTTATGACTGAGTCTTGGACTCAGGAGCCAGCGTTGCACTTCCAGCTCACAGGTTGAGAGACACTGGTTGCGTTCCGGTACTTACCTCCTCTTGGTCCACCCCTAGCATACTAGAGCTTTCCTGTAGCAGCTGCCTAGGTCTCCGTTAACCCCTTGTGGGTTGGGCTGCATATTCACGGTTGCCTCCGGTCAGTCGGCTAGGTCCTGGTCAGCGTTGCCTTGTTCCTGTAGGATCAGTACCCAGGTGTCTGGGTTGTGCCAGTCCCCTACTGTGGGCTCCCTGCCACTGTAGTCCTGTTGCCATTCCAGGACTGTGCATACTTTGCCTTACCGGTTCTGCCAGAGGTCGGATTGTCCGCAAGTGCCAGTCCTTTATTGTGGGCTCCCTGCCCCTGTGGTCCTGTTGCCATTCCAGGACTGTGCACGCATTGCCTTACCAGTTCTGTCAGAGGTCTGGTTGTCAGCAATTACCAGCTCTCTCCATCTATCCATACGGGTTTCAGTACCCAGGCGTCTGGGCAGTCTGTCCTATTTGTGTACCTATTGTGTTGGCATCCTACCGCCTGCTTGGGATTCTAGGTGACTCCTCCTAGGTTGCCAAATACTGTGGAACGTATTGTCTGTACCCTACTGTATTGTACATATTTTATTACTGTACTCTTGCCAGCCTATTGTTCTGTATATAGGTCTAGAACCTATACCCTTGTATGCTCTTTGTCTAAAAAAATTATTTTAACCTTACCAATATATCTAAGTGTTCATCTAAAACCGTGACAGTAAGAAAGGGCCAATGACCTCAGACAAGTCCGGTGAAGGAAGTTCGGTCAATATCCATTGGAGAATGGATATGTATGAACAACGTCTAGATCAATTGTCCATGGCGGTGCAAACTATGCTGGAGCGGACCGCACACTTGGACAGATCCATTTCGCCTCCAGTGGCCACACCAGTTCTGGCACCAACAGTCCAAGATTCAAACATCTCTATGCAGTATAAAGGGCTTTCTGCTTCGGCACCATTACCGTTGAGATATGATGGGCAACCTACCCTCTGTAGAGGGTTGCTGAATCAGCTGGAGATTTTTTGGGAATTGGCGTCCCAAGCCTTTCCTACGGAGAGAAGCAAAATCGGGTTCATGATTTCACTATTGACCGGAAGGGCTCTAGCCTGGGCCAATCCGATTTGGGAAACAGCTAAACCCATTACTAACAACTTTGATAAGTTTGTGAGGACCTTCCGTAATGTTTTTGAAATCCCTGGGAGTAGTATCTCGGCTGCCAAACAAATCATGAATATCTGACAAGACCACAGTACAGTTGCTGATTACTTGATTGAGTTTCGTACCTTGGCAGTCGAATTGGGATGGAATGATGAGGTGCTGGTGGCGGCATTTGCTCATGGCCTTAATGATAGTATCAAAGATGAGACTGCGGCCCGAGATTTACCTGAGTCATTGGACAAATTCATTGAATTTGTTAATTTAAATGATACACGGATGTTTTCAGTAAGGGAGAGGCCAGCACATTGCCACCGCACAGGGAGTATGACTGTGCCATTGATATTGTGCCTGGTGCTGTCCCTTCTAGGGGCAGAACATATCCCCTCTCATATGTTGAAAATTTGGCTATGGAGGAGAATATCTCTGATGCCCTAGCAAGGGGCATCATTCGCAGATCATCTTCGCCAGCGGGGGCTGTATTTTTTTTCGTAAAAAAGAAGTCCGGGGAATTAAGACCTTGTAGACATGTGTAGACATATGTATCTAAGTCCTGTATTACACCTGTATAATTCTGCTGAGATATGCTATAGCCCGTGAAGGGTAATTATCATTGTGTTTTCAATAAAACTGTGTTTTATCCTAAACCACTGTGTCTGAGTGTTGAACAAACCGTTACAGTACCCTACTGTATTGTACATATTTTATTACTGTACTCTTGCCAGCCTATTGTTCTGTATATAGGTCTAGAACCTATACCCTTGTATGCTCTTTGTCTAATAAAGTTATTTTAACCTTCCCGATCTGTCTGAGTGTTCATCTAAAACTGCAACATCATCTTTTTTGAGAAAAATCCGCATTGCATTAATGTTTTACTGGGTCCAGGCCTTTGTGACAACGCTGCCCCTACACCTGTCTCTGGAGATCACACAGAGGCATTGGCCCCTTTATGTGTCATATCTGTTAAAGGCTTAACAATCTTGGAATAGTCACAAATCATTTCCTATAATAATTTGCAAAGCCCAAAAAACACTGTAAAGGTTTAGACCAATGGGACACGGCCATTGCAATACTGCGGAACGTTTGTCTTTATCCATCGCGATGCCTTCATTGGAAATTACATAGCCCAGGAACAGCACCCTGGACTTATTAAAGTCACACTTCTCCAGCTTGCAGAAATGTTTATTCTCTCTCAGCCTCTGAAGGACCACGGTGACATGCTTACAGTGCGTCTCCAAATCAGAATAAACCAAATGTCGTCCAGGTAAACCACCACGCAGGACTGTAGCATGTTCCTAAGGACATCGTTTATGAACTCTTGAAATACTGCCGGAGCATTTCATAACTCAAAGGGCATCACTAAATACTCGTAGTGACCTGTCCGAGTATTGAAAGCGGATTTCCACTCATCACTTTCCTTAATACTTATTAGATTATATGCTGCTCTTAAATCCAATTTAGTGAAAATGGAAGCGCCCTTCAGTCGATCAAACAACTCGGTAATGAGTGGGATGGGGTAAGCGTTTTTAATCATTACCTTATTGAGTCCCCTATAATCAATACAGGGTCTGAGTTCCCCATTTTTCTTTTTGGCGAAAAAGATTTCAGCCCCCAGGGGTGAGGAAGACTTACGAATTATTCCACGAGCCAGAGCATCGGAGAGGTACTCCTCCATAGCCCGATTCTTCTCACAAGACAATGGATAGGTTCTGCCCTTAGGAGGCATGGTGCCAGGCACAATATTAATAGCACAGTCATATGGCCGATGTTGTGGCAAAATGCTAGCCTCTCCCTTACTGAACACATCACTGAATGACTGATATTCAAGCGGCAATGAGGGAGAGGTACACAAAATGTTGGTAGGCTGCCGTATGCAGTGTTCCTTACAGTAATCAGACCAAGACAGAATCTCGCAGGACCTCCAGTCCACTCTGGGATTATGTGTATGCAGCCATGGAAATCCCAGAATGACTGCATAGTGAAGAGACTGAAGGATCTGGAACCTCAAAGTCTCTGTTTGAAGAGCTCCAATGCGAATCAACAACGGGCATGTCTCCTGAGTAACCTGGAGAGGCACCAAAGGTCTTCCATCAATGGCCTCAATGTCCAGCGGAGATTCCCGTTCGACCAATGGAATATTATGTAGGACAGCAAACTCTTTGTCCATAAAATAGCCAGCCGCGATGGAATCGATCAAGGCAGGAGCAAAGGAGGAATCTGCCCAGGATGCCACGTCATCCACCACGGGTTTATGTTGTACAGCCTCTGGGGACTGATATACGCCACCTAGGACCTGTCCCCCACTGGACCCTAGGTGTGTTCGTTTCCTGGCTGCACAGGACATGTTCATAACAAGTGTCCAATTTTCCCACAGTACATGCAAAGGCCTTGCCTGGTGAGTAAGGGCCGCTCCTCCTTAGATAATCATGTAAATCCCAGCTGCATTGGCTCAATACTACTGCTTTTGGCACCAGGAGGCATGGGAGGTGAGGGAGGCATGGGTGGGAAACCAGGGCTGGGCAATGACCCAGTTGAAGGCCTCTGCCTACGATCTTTATAAAGGTTTCTTTCCCTTATTCGAGTGTCAATCAAAGTAGCAAATTCTATGAATTTGTCTAGCTCCTCCAGCAATTCACAAGCTGAGATTTCATCCTTTATTTTATCATTGAGGCCTTGCGCGAAGGCTGCCACAAGTGCCTCATTGTTTCAGCCAACCTCTGCTGCTAGCGTGCAAAATTCTATTGCATAATCCGCAACCGTACGTGTGCCCTGTTGGATTCTCATTAATCATTTTGCCGCAGAGGTGGCGTGCCCAGGTACTTCAAATACACTAAGCTAGAACACTAAGGATAGTGGAGGCAACACAGATAGAACACTGGCAAGTGACCAGGTCCCTAAAACACTAGGGATAGCGGAGGCAACACAGATATGACACTGACAAGTGACTGAGTCCCTATAATGCTAGGGATAGCGGAGGCAACACAGATATGACACTGACAAGTGACCGAGTCCCTATAATGCTAGGGATAGCGGAGGCATCACAGATAGGACACTGGCAAGTGACCGAGTCCCTAGAACACTAGGGATAGCGGAGGCAACACAGATAGGACACTGGCAAGTGACTGAGTCCCTAGAATGCTAGGGATAGCGGAGGCAACACAAATAGGACTGGCAAGTGACCGGGTCCCTAGAACGCTAGGGATAGCAGAGATAACACCCCTACCGGATACTGGCAGTTGACCAGATTCCTAGCATGCTAGGGGATAGGAGTAATGGTGACTACTCGCAGTGTCCCAAGCCAAGCAGGCGCTGTAGCGGAAGTCGCTGAGTAAAGAGAGTGAGAGTAACAGAGCTCAAGGTACGCACACAGAAGGGTCAGAAGCCAGAATGCCAGATCGGTACCCACGGAGGTAGTCAGCCAGGTCCGCCAGCAACGGTAGCGGGTTCAGCCAAAGCCAGTTCAGTACACACGGAGGTAGTCAGCCATTCCTAGTCAGCAATGGTAGCAGGTTCTCAGCCAAAGACAGTTCTGTACACACGGAGGTAGTCAGCCAGTCCTAATCAGCAATGGTAGCGGGTTTTCAGTCAAGGCCAGTTCGGTACACACGGAGGTAGTCAGCCAGTCCTAGTCAGCAACGGAAAGCAATAACACAGGAGCGACAGAAGCTAAGTCAGGTGAGCCGGGTCATACACAGAGCAGGAACATGCAGCAACTCAAACGCTTAGTACAGGTACACCACGAAAGGGTGCTGAAAGAATGACAGGACACTGTATAAAAAGGCTAACCCTGAACGGAACCAGAACCCAATGGCCAATAAGAATCTTGCAAGGTGAAACCCCGAAGTAGCAATGTCGCCCTACAGCTAAGATCATGGGCACCGTGATACCATGTCATCATCTCTCTCACTCTCAACTTCATCTGTATCTGAATAAGAGGAGGATACTGGAAGGATATATGCTAGCTCTACATCATCATTATCCGTCATTAGGTCATCTTCAGGATCACCCACCACTTCTTCCCCATTACTTTTATATTCCTCTAAGCTTTTAGAGGGCTCAACCAATTTCTTTTTTACTTTCCCTGTTGTGGGATTTTTACAGTTTGTGCTACTACTTTTAAGACAGGTGTTTTTGTGCTTGTTTCTCACTGTCAGATGCAGCAGTAAGTTGAGCTGCTACACCTTCTTGCACTAGGCCATCAGCTACTCAATGTCATCTTCAGTGTTTTTAGATTGTTTATTAATAGTACTTGTTGATGGTGGAATTTTTAGTGAGACTTTGACAAACTGCATCCTCCTTGGGAGGAAAGAGATCACCATCATTTATTGCAAACGCTGCAACAAACATGGCTTCAGTCAGTTTTTGGACTAACACTTTACCCACACATCCCTGCACTGCTCCTAAACCTTTCACCTTCCCCTGCCCCTTTTATATTTGATATTATTGATATTAGAAGGTTAATAACTGACAGTATTCAGAACTATGTGAAGACAAACAATATTATTAGTAAGAGTCAGCATGGTTTTATGAAGAATAGATCATGTCAGACTAATTTACTTTGCGAAAGGGTAAGCAAAAATTTAGACAAGGGAATTGCTGTTGATGTAGTATACTTGGGTTTTGCAAAAGCCTTTTATACAGTGACTTACAACAGGTTACTTCATAAAACAGAAGGCTTTGGTTT
Source organism: Rhinophrynus dorsalis (assembly GCA_037306005.1). Lineage (NCBI taxonomy): Eukaryota > Metazoa > Chordata > Amphibia > Anura > Rhinophrynidae > Rhinophrynus > Rhinophrynus dorsalis. Next base: position 391,063,559 of record CM074722.1, read on the forward strand.
GGGAGGTGATATCTGTATTTCGAATAAGAACTGGTTAAATGATAGATGGCAGAGATAAATGAAACATTTTCAAGTTGGGATAAAGTTGTAAGTGGGGTGCCACAGGGTTCAGTCCTGGGACCAGTGCTTTTAATATGTTTGTTAATTAAAAGTAGTTTCTCAATCTTTGCTGATAAGATTAAGCTGTGTTAGGAAATGCAGACAGGGCTGGATGTTTTTTCTCTGTAGAACGATTTAGATATACTGAGTGATTGGGCAGAAAAGTTTCAGATGACGTTTAATGTAGATAAGTGCATGGTTATGAACTTGTGGAAACAAACATGCTACATATATACTAAATGGGAAAAAACTTAGAGAACCACCACTAGAGAAAGATTTAGGAGTACTGACGATAGACTTCACAGCAGTGTGCAGGGTCAATCAGCTGCTACAAGAGCAAATGGGGGTACTATCCTGCCTAAAAAGGGGTATAGATGCAAGGGATGCAAATATAATTCTACCTCTATTTAAATCCTAGCCTCATATAGAATATGTATTACAGTTTGGGGCATTATTGAACTGGAAAAAGTGTAGAGACATGTAACAAAACTGATAAGTGATTGGAGGCTCTGAGTTATAAAGAGAGACTAGCCAAACTGGTTTGTTTGTATTAGAGAACAGACATCTAAGGGGTGATATGATTGACATATAAAAATATTTTCAAGGTTAATACAAATAACTCTCTAATGAATTATTTACTCAAAGAGCTGAACTAAGAATGAGAGGTCATCCATTAAGACTAGAGGAAAGGTGCTTTAGACTAAAGCAAAGCCAGAGATTTTGTTTACAGTAATGGCAGTAAAGATATGTAATTCTTTGCTTCTGGATGCTGTGCTTGAAGATTCTGCTTTAAAAAAAGTAATGGATATCTATCTAGCACAGAACAATATTGAGAATTATGACAGATGGCTTCAATGCAGATAGGTTGTTGATCCAAATATCTGATTGCTATTTGAAGTTAGGAAGTTTTTTTTACCCACTTGGAGCTTTATTGTAAATCTCTTCAATGTTTTTTGCTTTTGCCTTCCCCTGGATCACTAGGGGTGATATGGCATTTGATATGGCATGGGCTGGGCTTGATGGATGCATGTCTTTTCATCCTATCAATTATGTTATATTATATGTATGTTACATTGAACCCACTTTGTTTTCATTGAACCCTTTTTTTTTAAATTAACACTTTGAGTGCCAGAGGGTAATGTAACACATTACTTCACAATGCATTGCATACTCCTCTGCCCGTAATTGGTTAAAAGAAAATGCTAAAGAGGCCAACATATCAGACTCTTTAGCATAGGCTGCAGTGAGGTAATCCAAAGTTCAACTTTTAAAAGGTAAGATTAAGAGCACATCTTAGAAAAAACACAAAGTAGCTATTTTTTTATTAAAAGGCAAAACTTTTTGTTCAATGCTTTTGCAGTTTTTTTCTCAGAACACAGTTTCAACATATCATATAATCACAATGTCAAACCTCTTTAACAAGTGTAGTCTTCTCAATGACTATATAGCCTTAAAATATTTACAGTTATGACGTTACTGTTTAAGTGGAGTGCTCCCTTGGTCATTATTATTAATTGATGTGTAAAACATTGAAAAAGACTGGAGAAAAGCTGTCAATTCTAATTTTCTAAGGTTCAAATAGTTTGAAACAGATTGAAACTTACTTCATTCCATCATGTGAAAATGTGGCAAATATTTTCTCCTCTGGCAAAAGCTTCAGATTAAATGATGATGATGGCTTCACAACTGGATGAGATTCTGCTATGTTTTGTAAATATCTCTTTATGCTTAGCAAAGACAAGATTCCAAGACAGATGCATAAAATCCATGTCTTGTGTTTCATGGTCCTAAACACAAAATATAATGAAGATTTTGCATAATGTAAGTATATGACTGATAAATGTTTCATGTTTTTTTATGTCTTCAGTGTTTTGGAATATTATTTGTCTCTGAACCACTGCCTGTGATCAGTATCCTATAAATCAAGTTTCATTGAAGTTAATTTTTAAAACTGTAAAGATTGTCTTTGTGCTTTCCACAATTGCCTTAACACTTCTAGTCAGACACAGAATAGCAATTATTTGGATATAAATGCACAAAGCCAAATTTTATCAAGGTATCGTTAAACTTTAAATAATTTTAACTGTAAGATACCCTACTAGAATATCAGGCATTATGAGAGCTGAAAACACGATCAGACATTTCAAAACATGTCATCCAGCCACATCCCAAAATTCATATTGTCAAAAGTACCCTTAAACACTCAGTGAGCTTATACACATAATACGATGAATAAACTGCAGAGAAAACTAATGTTGTGTGCAAGTATGAATAGGTCATTTTTGCAATGACTGGAGAGCAAGGTATTATGCATTATAACATTATACTGCCATTTAATATTATGACATTTGCACTATGGTAAGGGTACTTTTGTAACCACTGTAATCCCTTATGCTTGAGCATAGTAAGTACTTTTAGTGTGAATTCAAAGCAGGTCAAAAAAGTTACTCAGCAGGGAGTTCCTGATGTGTAGATTTGTTAATGTGATAATAGATTGGCCATTAGAAACTAAGGGGGTCTTAGTTTATAAGTAAGAAATACACTGTATATAAAAACTGATGTATCCATTGATTGTTCATTGCTGTGAATAGTAAATTATAAATGCATGTTTAATACTAATATCATAATTAAATAGATCAAATAATTGTTAGTAAATTACATATGGGGATTTGTACTGCTCTCTTCCCCTCTCATTTTCTTTGTAGCTTTAAAGCCTTGATTTTACTCCAGAAACAGAAAAGGACAGCCCCAAGTGGGTAAAAAATCCTTCCTGACTATGAAAGGTAGTCAGATATCTTTCAGAATCAGCACCCTATCTGCGTTGCAACTAGCTGAAATGATTCATTAAATTTTCTTTAAATTGCTTTGAGCTAAAAGAGTATCAAATAGGTTGTTTTTTTTTTAAGTAAACTATATCCTATATTACAATTCGCTAGGGATGTTTGTCAGAAGCAGTCATGTACAGTAGAGATGGCTGCAAGTGCTACAGTCATGCACAGTACAGGCTGTCCGTGCCACGGCTGATACGGAGTGGGGCCCTCAGAGTTCAGACCGGAGTCCTCTCTGTGCACCTTCCTGGGACCGCTTGACCCATGTACACGGGCTTTAAAACTAGTTGAGATATAAAAGCTTACTACAGAAAATTGAGCAGTGAAGCAACAAGCCTTTTCAATACATCCAATACATCCAATAGTTGTCCAGATAAGGAAATGCAAACAAATGTAAAGAGATGTACGAATACAGGAGTAGTGCAAGCATTGTGGCATGCTATGTGAATTGTGGAAGAGGGATTCAGCCAATTATACCTCAACATAGACAGAAGTTGAGACATACAGAGAAATATTAAGGCTCAGGAGAGCTTCAGAGAAGAGAAGTGCCTACTGTAAGAGTATGGTAGGGAAAAGGAGATATGTAAAGGAAAAAATAAAGGAGAGGAAGTGTGGGGGGAGTGTTGGGTATATGCACCCGATTCATATCAAGGACAGAGTCCAGGGCTGCTCAATTCCTTGAGAAGGGTCATCTGAAAGGGCTTACGTGTTTGCACTTCTACCTGAGAGGGGTGAACGGTCCCAGTGAAACCAGGGTTGAGATGCACTATAGGACGATGCTGTGGAGCTATGATTTTGTGTTCAATGCATTTCAAGGTTGGGTTACTTTCCAACATTGATAAAGAGGTTTGTTTAGCCTCTATCTAGCATTGGAAGGAGGCTTCATGGAGACCATGAGGGAACTCCGGGTTCCCTAAGATATCTAGAAGTAGGGAAGGCTAAAGTGGCAGTGGCAGACGTCTGGGTGTGCAAAGTCATTAATACATTGGCCAGGACAGGGCATGAAAGGAGGGGAGCTGGGATCAATGCCCTAGTGGCAAGCAAAAGTGGAATAGGTTCCAACAAGCAGTGAGAGTTGAGGCTCATCCAAAGCCAATCAGCTGTGTGTGTGAGTGGGGGAAAGACTGCAATAAGCAGCTTGTTTGAGTAAGATGGCACTCATGCCGCCAACCACTCTACATTTAAACATAGTTTCTCTACAGCACTTCAGGTGATTATTTAGCCAAACAAAGCTGTTAGCAAGGTCTTGGAGCTTTTTCAGAAAGGGTTCTGGGATTCTTACAGGAAGGACTTGAAACATAATGAGACAGGAAGGTAATTTTAATGAGATTCGCCCTCTATAACCATGAGGCGGGAAGATGACACCACTGATTGATGTCATTCTCCAGGTGGGCGAGGAGTAGGAGGGAATTAGCAGAGAAAAGGAGTCAACTTAACCCCTAGATGTAGTACGGGGTCAGAGAAAGAGATATTGTGGTTGCAAAAGTTTACAAGTGTTTTCAGATATGTTAATGTTTAGCACCTCAGATTTAGTAAAATTCAGCTTAGAACCCGAAAGAGTGCTATAACTATAAAGAAGTGTCATGAGTGGGGCAAGGACAGATGCAGATTTGAGATGGTTAGGATAACATTACCTGCATAACCCAAAATCTTATATTCTCTGCCTCCCAATTCAAAGCCCTGGATAGCCTGGTTGGCCTGTAACAAGGGTTGAAGAACTAAGATATGTAAGGGATAGGGAACATCCTTGTCTGATGCTGTTAGAGATCACAAAGGAAGATGAGTGAAATCCATTAACTTTCACCTTCACGGTAGACTAGAATAAAAGGTGGCAATCCCCTATAAACTTTTTGAACCCATACTTGAGTCTGTTAAAAGTATTTTATGAATCTAATGAGAGAGTATGTGATGATTTGACAAAGCACCCAGTGTAAGCTGCCTGGTAGATTCTCACAAAGAGGTGACAGACTGCAATTTGATATAAATAATATTAGAGCACAACAACAGACAAAACAGGTATACTGCAAGACAGGCTCCAGTGGGTCAGATGATTGGGAGTGAAGACTAGAATACTTAGCTAGCTGGCAGAGGCTGCTCTCTGGTTTACCTTGCTGTGGCCTAGGCCAAGTTAGAGATGCTGGCCACAAGGCCAGATTAGTGCTGACCATATGACAACCCAGAGAACAGCAGCTACCCACTGAGGTTGAAGAGGATACTGAACAAATAACCCACCTGCAGTATAGACCTAGTTGTTGTACAGTAACACTGAGGCCTGGAGCTTGACTGTGAAGATAGAGAACAGGAAGTCAAAGTCTGACTTGTGGTTGAGTTTGTCTATCTTTGACTGGTGGTCAAGGTGATAGAAGTCCACCAGGGTCAAGACAAATGGAGTCAGACCAGGAACGGAAGGGCAACACAGAACAAGGCAACAGATGGAGGAATGGCCAAATCGACTGAGCCAAAGTCAGTAACAGGATATCAGATGAGCACGGTACCAAATCTCAAACCAGGAGGGAAGTCGAAGGAGGAGCCGAGTCAATACACAAGATAACACTCAGGAACAAGAAATAAACTAAGGGTCATGACCTGGAACGTTTTGATCACTCCCCCGCCCAAAAGCAATGAGGCTCAGTAAGGGCTCAAAGCAAACACAAGACAAGGCAGAGAACCAGGATCTGGATAACAAGGGAAACAAATGAAAAACCAAGAAAGGAATCTCAAAACGCAAAGAAAAAGGTACAGAACATGAGAGATGAATGAACAGAAAGGTGAAATGGAAGTTCTGTGCTTTAACCCCTTAGCGACCCTTGACGTACCAGGACCGTCAAGGGTAAATGTGACCGAACAACCCTTGACGGTCCTGGCACGTCAAGGGTTAAACTCTTCCATCGCGGCCGCACGGAGCGATGGAAGAGCTCAAGCCGCTTGTTACTAAGTGTCCCGGTATCGGGACACTTAGTAACAAGCGGCTGAAACATTGTTGCAACATGCGATTTGCTTCAAAAGCGAATCACATGTTGCAAAACCTGAATGACAGGGACAGTATTTGTAAATACTGTCCCTGTCAGATCTCTCTGCCTCCCTCCACCTTGCATACTGCTAAGGTGGAGAGAGACAGAGGGAGATGGTGTTCCAGTGTGCCTGTAAAAAAAAAATAAAAAAAAATGTTTAAATAAAGAAAATTAACCCTTTGATCACTGTTCTACAGTGATCAATAAGTGCCCCCCCATCTGATCACTCTTGGAGTGATCAATTTGCTGCAGATCAGTGTTTTCTGATCTGTGGGACACCCCCCATCCCCCTTGAATTTTTTTAGATTTTTTAAAATTTTTTAAAATTTTTTTTACATTTTTTTTAAATTTTTTTTTTTTTTTTTTTTTTATATTAAATATAGTTTAGGTATTTTGGTAGGTAGTTGGGAAGGTTTAGTGTAGACGTGTGTTAGGGAAAGTTTTAGGGATAGATTTAGGTTTAGGGGAGAAAAAAAAAAACCAACCCCCCCCCCCAAAAAAAAAAATATATATAATAAGCGCAGTTTAGATAGGTAGTTCAATTGGGTTAGGTAGGTTCAGGATATACGTAGGTTAGGGTAAGTTTTAGGGTTAGATTTAGGTTTAGGGATAGCGTAAGAAAAAAAAAAGCTTTTTTAGTGGGCAAAATGCAGCGCAGGTACAGCGTTGAAGAGGCATATGCCTTTTTGGCGTCTGACTCTGAGGCAACAGACACTGCGTCAGATTTTGACATAGCGCAGTTTTCAGAAAGTGAGAGCAGCTCTAGTGATGACGCTGCGCCTTCTGTCAAGAAAAGACGCACTGCCCCAAAAGCTGCTCTGGCAACTGCCCCAGCACCTGCCAAAAGAACTGCCCAAAGACCTACCAAAATAATTACCCAAAGAAATGCCCCAAGTGCTGCCCCAAGAGCTGCCCTGGCAACTGCCCCAGCACCTGCCAAAAGATCTGCCCAAAAACCTACCAAAGAAATGCCCCAAGTGCTGCCCCAAGAGCTGCCCTGGCAACTGCCCCAGCACCTGCCAAAAGATCTGCCCAAAGACCTGCCAAAAGACCTGCCCAAAGAAATGCCCCAACACCTGCCACTCCGGATCCTAATGAATGGTATCAATTTATGCCCACAAATCTCAGAATTCACAGGCAACCCAGGGATTCAAATTGATGTGGAAGGATTTACCCATGATCATTTTTTTTATTTGTTTTTGGGGGAAGACATTTTAGGTGAAATTGTTTCCCAAACCAATTTGTATGCAGCCCAGTATACTGCCGCCAACCCTAAGTGTGAAAAACGCTGTTTTTTTTTTTTTAACTTACGTCATGGTTTACGAGGGATTGGTGGTAAAATGGCAGTGTATAAAATTGGAAAACACACCTAAAACGAGAGCCTGGGGTGTCTACTTTCCAAAAATATACACTTTTGGGGGGAAATCTTAAAAAAGGCACTGTTACACAGCCCCAAATGAGACATGGCACCAGTAACGCAAGCTGTGAAGATTCAAAGTGTGAACCTGGAAACGCGCATGTTCCAATTTGGCCCCCGTAGCTCCCCCAAACCATGAGAAATCTATGCATATGGGGTATTGCCGTACTCAGAAGAAGGAGCTGAACACTATACAATTCAGTTTATAAAATCTTCACCTATTCTGTGCTTGAAATTCACATCAAAATTGAAGGCAAAGTGTGAAAAATGCTGAATTTTTTTTACTTACGTCAAATTTTCACAGGATTGGTGGTAAAATGGCAGTGTATAAAATTGGAAAACACACCTAAAACGAGAGCCTGGGGTGTCTACTTTCCAAAAATATACACTTTTGGGGGGAAATCTTAAAAAAAGAGCACTGTTACACAGCCCCAAATGAGACATGGCACCAGTAACGCAAGCTGTGAAGATTCAAAGTGTGAACCTGGAAACGCGCATGTTCCAATTTGGCCCCCGTAGCTCCCCCAAACCATGAGAAATCTATGCATATGGGGTATTGCCGTACTCAGAAGAAGGAGCTGAACACTATACAATTCAGTTTATAAAATCTTCACCTATTCTGTGCTTGAAATTCACATCAAAATTGAAGGCAAAGTGTGAAAAATGCTGAATTTTTTTTACTTACGTCAAATTTTCACAGGATTGGTGGTAAAATGGCAGTGTATAAAATTGGAAAACACACCTAAAACGAGAGCCTGGGGTGTCTACTTTCCAAAAATATACACTTTTGGGGGGAAATCTTAAAAAAAGAGCACTGTTACACAGCCCCAAATGAGACATGGCACCAGTAACGCAAGCTGTGAAGATTCAAAGTGTGAACCTGGAAACGCGCATGTTCCAATTTGGCCCCCGTAGCTCCCCCAAACCATGAGAAAGCTATGCATATGGGGTATTGCCGTACTCAGAAGAAGGAGCTGAACACTATTCAATTCAGTTTATAAAATCTTCACCTATTCTGTGCTTGAAATTCACATCAACATTAAAGGCAAAGTGTGAAAAACGCTGTTTTTTTAACTTCCGTCAAGATTTACGAGCGATTGGTGGTAAAATGGCTGCGTAAAAAAATTGAAAACATACATAAAATGAAAGCCTGGGGTGTCTACTTTCCAAAAATATATACTTTTGGGGGGAAATCTTAGAGTGGAGCACTGTTACACAGCCCCAAATGAGACATGGCACCAGTGATGCAAGCTGTGAAGATTCAAAGTGTGAACCTGGAAACGCGCATGTTCCAATTTGGCCCCCGTAGCTCCCCCAAACCATGAGAAATCTATGCATATGGGGTATTGCCGTACTCAGAAGAAGGAGCTGAACACTATTCAATTCAGTTTATAAAATCTTCACCTATTCTGTGCTTGAAATTCACATCAAAATTGAAGGCAAAGTGTGAAAAATGCTGAATTATTTTTACTTACGTCAAATTTTCACAGGATTGGTGGTAAAATGGCAGTGTATAAAATTGGAAAACACACCTAAAACGAGAGCCTGGGGTGTCTACTTTCCAAAAATATACACTTTTGGGGGGAAATCTTAAAAAAGAGCACTGTTACACAGCCCCAAATGAGACATGGCACCAGTAACGCAAGCTGTGAAGATTCAAAGTGTGAACCTGGAAACGCGCATGTTCCAATTTGGCCCCCGTAGCTCTCCCAAACCATGAGAAATCTATGCATATGGGGTATTGCCGTACTCAGAAGAAGGAGCTGAACACTATTCAATTCAATTTATAAAATCTTCACGTATTCTGTGCTTGAAATTCACATCAAAATTGAAGGCAAAGTGTGAAAAATGCTGAATTTTTTTTACTTACGTCAAATTTTCACAGGATTGGTGGTAAAATGGCAGTGTATAAAATTGGAAAACACACCTAAAACGAGAGCCTGGGGTGTCTACTTTCCAAAAATATACACTTTTGGGGGGAAATCTTAAAAAAAGAGCACTGTTACACAGCCCCAAATGAGACATGGCACCAGTAACGCAAGCTGTGAAGATTCAAAGTGTGAACCTGGAAACGCGCATGTTCCAATTTGGCCCCCGTAGCTCCCCCAAACCATGAGAAATCTATGCATATGGGGTATTGCCGTACTCAGAAGAAGGAGCTGAACACTATACAATTCAGTTTATAAAATCTTCACCTATTCTGTGCTTGAAATTCACATCAAAATTGAAGGCAAAGTGTGAAAAATGCTGAATTTTTTTTACTTACGTCAAATTTTCACAGGATTGGTGGTAAAATGGCAGTGTATAAAATTGGAAAACACACCTAAAACGAGAGCCTGGGGTGTCTACTTTCCAAAAATATACACTTTTGGGGGGAAATCTTAAAAAAAGAGCACTGTTACACAGCCCCAAATGAGACATGGCACCAGTAACGCAAGCTGTGAAGATTCAAAGTGTGAACCTGGAAACGCGCATGTTCCAATTTGGCCCCCGTAGCTCCCCCAAACCATGAGAAAGCTATGCATATGGGGTATTGCCGTACTCAGAAGAAGGAGCTGAACACTATTCAATTCAGTTTATAAAATCTTCACGTATTCTGTGCTTGAAATTCACATCAAAATTGAAGGCAAAGTGTGAAAAATGCTGAATTTTTTTTACTTATGTCAAATTTTCACAGGATTGGTGGTAAAATGGCAGTGTATAAAATTGGAAAACACACCTAAAACGAGAGCCTGGGGTGTCTACTTTCCAAAAATATACACTTTTGGGGGGAAATCTTTAAAAAAGAGCACTGTTACACAGCCCCAAATGAGACATGGCACCAGTAATGCAAGCTGTGAAGATTCAAAGTGTGAACCTGGAAACGCGCATGTTCCAATTTGGCCCCCGTAGCTCCCCCAAACCATGAGAAAGCTATGCATATGGGGTATTGCCGTACTCAGAAGAAGGAGCTGAACACTATTCAATTCAGTTTATAAAATCTTCACCTATTCTGTGCTTGAAATTCACATCAACATTGAAGGCAAAGTGTGAAAAACGCTGTTTTTTTAACTTCCGTCAAGATTTACGAGCGATTGGTGGTAAAATGGCTGCGTAAAAAAATTGAAAACATACATAAAATGAAAGCCTGGGGTGTCTACTTTCCAAAAATATATACTTTTGGGGGGAAATCTTAGAGTGGAGCACTGTTACACAGCCCCAAATGAGACATGGCACCAGTGATGCAAGCTGTGAAAATTCAAAGTGTGAAACTGGAAACACGCATGTTCCAATTTGGGCCCTGTAGCTCTCCCAAACCTTGAGAAACCTATACATATGGGGTATTGCCGTACTCAGAAGAAGGAGCTGAACACTAAACAATGCATTTTTAAAAATCTTCACATATCATGTGCTTGAAATTCACATCAACATTGAAGTGCAAGTGTGAAAAACGCTGTTTTTTTAACTTCCGTCAAGATTTACGAGCGATTGGTGGTAAAATGGCTGCGTAAAAAAATTGAAAACATACATAAAATGAAAGCCTGGGGTATCTACTTTCCAAAAATATATACTTTTGGGGGGAAATCTTAGAGTGGAGCACTGTTACACAGCCCCAAATGAGACATGGCACCAGTGATGCAAGCTGTGAAAATTCAAAGTTTGAAACTGGAAACGCGCATGTTCCAATTTGGGCCCTGTAGCTCTCCCAAACCTTGAGAAACCTATGCATATGGGGTATTGCCGTACTCAGAAGAAGGAGCTGAACACTAAACAATGCATTTTTAAAAATCTTCACCTATCATGTGCTTGAAATTCACATCAACATTGAAGTGCAAGTGTGAAAAACGCTGTTTTTTAACTTAAGTCAAGATTTACGAGCGATTGGTGGTAAAATGGCTGCGTAAAAAAATTGAAAACATACATAAAATGAAAGCCTGGGGTGTCTACTTTCCAAAAATATATACTTTTGGGGGGAAATCTTAGAGTGGAGCACTGTTACACAGCCCCAAATGAGACATGGCACCAGTGATGCAAGCTGTGAAAATTCAAAGTGTGAAACTGGAAACGCGCATGTTCCAATTTGGGCCCCGTAGCTCTCCCAAACCTTGAGAAACCTATGCATATGGGGTATTGCCGTACTCAGAAGAAGGAGCTGAACACTAAACAATGCATTTTTAAAAATCTTCACCTATCATGTGCTTGAAATTCACATCAACATTGAAGTGCAAGTGTGAAAAACGCTGTTTTTTTAACTTCCGTCAAGATTTACGAGCGATTGGTGGTAAAATGGCTGCGTAAAAAAATTGAAAACATACATAAAATGAAAGCCTGGGGTGTCTACTTTCCAAAAATATATACTTTTGGGGGGAAATCTTAGAGTGGAGCACTGTTACACAGCCCCAAATGAGACATGGCACCAGTGATGCAAGCTGTGAAAATTCAAAGTGTGAAACTGGAAACGCGCATGTTCCAATTTGGGCCCCGTAGCTCTCCCAAACCTTGAGAAACCTATGCATATGGGGTATTGCCGTACTCAGAAGAAGGAGCTGAACACTAAACAATGCATTTTTAAAAATCTTCACCTATCATGTGCTTGATATCAAAAGTAGTATTGAAATGTAAGTGTGAAAACTGCAAAAAAACAAAATATTACCACAATTTTGAAATTTTTTTCTGGAAAAATAGCTGCATGAAAAACTCCAAAATTCTCCTGATTATTTACCTTATGTTGTGTAGTTTTCAGAAACATTTACCTTTGTGGGACATTTTTGGTTCTGGCACCGTCAGCTAAGCTATGATGCTCACATGCCAATTGTTGAGAAATTACAAGTTGGAAATAATGGCATCCATCTTGTAATACTTACCTTGTAAATGTGAGGAAGTGATTGAAATACTAGGCATATGGGGTATTCTTATATTCAGGAGAAGCAAATGAATATATTTAGGGGTATTTTTTTGTCATAAACTAATTGTATGCAAATCCTGACACGAAAATATAAGCAAAATGTTGTTTTTTTTCAATTTTTTTCCTCTTTTTTTCTATTTTAATCAAATTAAACAATGAGGTATTCATATAATTGTGGTATCAAAAGAAAGCCCTACTTGTGCTTAAAAAAACAGTATATAATTTATGTGGGTGCACAAAAGGAATTAAAGAGAAAATATGGTTGAACAAAGACATAGTCAAAAAAGTCAAAATTGCTCCGGTCCTTAAGTCAAATCAAACTCAGATTTTCCCGGTCCTTAAGGGGTTAAAGCCACAACTTTGGCTGTGTTGTCTGTCAAGTTGAGACTCCACACAAATCCTGTCTGATCCATGTGTATCAGTTGTGGGAGAGGTGGCTGGAGTCGTCGTGCTAGGATTTTTGCATAGGTTTTTATATCAATGTTCAGTAACTATATGGGTCTATAATTAGCACCTGAACCAGGGTCCTTGCCTTCCTTAGGGATATTCCACAGTTTGGGGGGGGAGGGGAGAATAAGCCTTCAGTGACAGCATTAAAATAGGATATGAGTTGATTGGGAAAAGTTTTGTATTAAGATACTGTAAAGCCTTCAAGTCCCTGGCTCTTCCCAGTGGTTTGCAAATTTGCAGCTAACCTGACTTTCTCCTCAGTGACTTCTGCCCCCAAAAGGTTTATTGTAGGACTGGGGAGACCTACCAGTAGGTGGGGTCTGCAGAAAATGTGGGGAAACTGATAGGTATAGGATATAGAGGGCTCCATAGTATTGTTGGAAGGCTTAACAATGTGATCTAATGTGTTTAACCTGCATTGCATCACATTTTCTCTTAACAGTTAGGGTCAGTACTGACCCCAATTTATTGTCATGCAGATAAGACTTATGAATGCTGCTCTTCAAAGAGTTCTTGTTTTACCATTTCAGACAAGGTGCCCTAATAGGACTTTTCTTTAGATTTTAGTCAAAGGAGTAGACCATCAAGCAACTTTCCTTGTTTCTCAATTTTTAATGAACTCACACTTCAAAATTGCATTATGAACTACCCAAACAAGTGGGGCAGGGACATCTAGAGTTCGATTAAAGCAAAAATACTCCTGCAACTGAGTCTTAATAGCTGCCTCTATTTCCCTGTCTTCTACCAAAAACTCAGAGTCTCCACAGGATTTTCCCCTGCTTGTAAACCAGGATGTTAATTTTAATGTAAATCTGTGCGTGATCTGACAGTCTTATGTTGCCAATAGAAGAGCGAAAATTTTCGACTCAAACTGAAATCGGTGGAAAATGTCAGTTTCCACTTGGCGAATCATTTAGAGCAAAAAAGTGCAGATTTTCCGCTTTTTACAATTTTTTCGCCTAGCTCATTCCATTGAAATCAACGGGAACATTTAAGTTACACATAACACATAACAAATATTATTTTATTTCCCAAAGGCATAATATAAAAGGGGAATGAGGGTGCCTGTGTTGGTAGAGTGTGGGGAAAGAATCACTTGAACAGGAAATGTTTTTGGGGGGGTTGTTTACTGGTTGGGGGCATTTAATAAAAAAAAATCCTAAATACAAATAAACCCCCCCATAAGACATGATATAAGGAGGGTGCCTGCATTGGTGGGTAGAGTCTGGGGAATTAATCATTTAAACAGGAAATTTGTATTGGTGGTGTTCTTGATTGGTACTAGGGGGACAGTTAATAAAAAAAATAAAATAAAATAAGATATTTGTATGTAAAGTGATAGAAACATGACTGGTACTTGATAGAATATTTTGTAGAGACTGATTTGTTAGATTTCTTGTTAGAAGCCCAAGTCCTGAGGAAATATTGATGTGTAGGACTTAGACTTATTAGAGTCACAAGCCCTGAAGAAACATTGATTTGTAGGACTTAGGCGTGTTAGAAACAAATCCCCCAAAATGTTTTATTTTTTATTGTAGGACTTTTTATTTAATTTTTGTATTTTTTTTTAAAGCACAAGCCTTGAGCAAAAAAAAAAAAATCCCTACTGGACTAGAGCAAGCATATGATGTCCTGTTGGCCAGTGGCCACTGGCTATTATTAAATGCCCTGATGTAGATGCTCAATTTGAAACTGCTCGCTGCTGCTGAGTTGTTTAAGCAGCAGGATGATTAGGCAGCTGAAGGGGAATGGGATAAACAACAGCAGTAACATGGGTGCTGGATGATGAAGGTTCCACTTGCCACAACTAGCTCCAGTGATGCGCCTGAGGCAGTAGCAGCACCATAACTAGCCCCCTCCATGTCTGGTATATGTGTTGCTGATGGCAAGTGGAGCATTTCCAAGTCCCAGATCACTTGTTGTCCCATTCCCACTATGTCCACGGTGGTCTGTGGCACACTGGCCTGCTCCTCTGCATCCTGCTGCCCTTGCAACTCAGCAGCAGCAGGAATTAGAGCAATTGCAAATTCTGCAAATTTCCAAATGCTCACTGCTGGTTGGAGGAGGTGACGAGCAATGTGACAGAAGAGCCCCTAATGTCATACTTGCCATTTATTGGTGACCTGAAGAAGGCAGACTGGCAGCAGTAGCAGCAGGCACAGGCAGCTGATCTGTGCTCCTGCTGATGGAGGTGCTATTATTGCGGTGGTGACAATTCTGCCTTCTTCAGGATCATGTTCCACATGGACAATGCAGAGAGGGGAAGGGGACACCCAGGGTCAGGGGAATGGTGTGGGCTCCCTTGACCGCTAGTCTTGACGCCCTCAATTGTTTCCTCTACCACTCTCCTAACACAAGTCCCACTATCACTGTTACTACTACTATTAACACCAACCACATCAATTTCAGTACCTGAGTCTTCCTTCAAATCACAGTCACTAGTAATAATATGATGATTACCCCCTCTCCAATCCTAACATTTGGTTCAAACTGCTGGACCTTCTTAGTAGTAGTACTAGTGGCAGGACTGCTTAGGGATGGCAAGTGGGACTCAGGGTCACACTTGGCATCATCTCCTCTTCTCCCCTTACTGAAAATTACAAGACTGGCAGCAGGCACAGCACTGGTGGCTGCGGGGACAGCACTGGCAGCAGACACAGCACTGGTGGCAGCAGGCATAGCACATCTGGCAGCAGACACAGGCCTCTTCTTCCTCCCTTGAGAATAATTTTGCCAAGATCCCTAGGGACGATTTAGGGGGACTGGACAGCACTGGGTCTGTAGTGGTCACTTCCTTCTCCTCAGACTCAGTGGATACATAAGGGTCCTATCAGTTCCTCTTTTTATTAGTTTAGTTCTGTCACGATGACTAAGGCCATGGAGGAGTATGTTGCGGATGCACTGTCCCAGGGGTTAATCCGCAAGTTCTCCTCTCCCACTGGGGCCGGAAAAGAGCAGAGAACTGAAACCCTGTATTGATTAAAGGGGGCTCAACCTTATCATTGTTAAAAACACCTACCCAATTCCACTTACTACCGAGCTATTAGATCAACTGAAATGGTCCAAGGTGTTTACTAAGCTCAACCTACGAGTGGTGTACAATTTGGTACAGATAAAGCAGGGCCACAAATGGAAAACCACATTTAACACCAGGGGCGGGTATTACGAATAACTCATAATGCCCTTCGGTCTCTGCAATGCTCACTTGGTTTTCCAGGAATTCCTAAATGATGTCCTCTGGGATATGCTCCAACAATGCGTGGTGGTATATTTAGTTGACATTCTGATCCATTCTGCCTCCATGGAAAGCTACCACACAGATGTAGCCTGAGTTCTGCAAAGATTAAGAGAGAATAATCTATTTTGCAAATTAGAGACGTGTGAGTTCCACCACAAACAGGTCACCTTCTTGGGGTATGTAATTTCAGTGGTCGGTTTCACTATGAACCCTGAGAAACTCTCAGCTGTTCTCAAGTGGCCTCGACCTGTAGGTCTCCACGCTCTTCAACTTTTATTCGGTTTCGCTAACTACTACAGGAAATTTATCCTCAATTTCTCCTTACTGATATGACCAAAAAAGACGGAAACTCCATTCACTGGTCCCCAGAAGCCATCAAAGCATTTGAGGCATTAAAAGTCGCTTTTGCCACAGCACCCATTTTGGCACACCCTAAACCCGAGCTTCCATTCGTACTTGAGGTTGATGCGTCTGAGACAGGAGTAGGTGCCCTCCTGTCTGAACATCCTACTCCTGAGAGCCATTTGCACCCGTGTGGGTATTTCTCCAAAAACCTAAGTCCTGAAGAGTACAACTATGAAGTTGGTGACTGTGAGTTGCTGGCGATAATACTTGCTCTCAAAGAATGGAGGCATTTGCTCGAGGGAACTTCAGTGCCAATCCTAATCCTCACGAATCATAAAAACCTTGCCTACCTGTCCGAGACTAATCGCTTGACACCAAGACAGGCCCGATGGGCCTTATTTTTGTCCCGTTTTAATTATGTGGTCTCGTACCTGCCGGGTACCAAAAATGTCTTGGCTGATGCCCTATCTAGATAGTTCTTGGGCGCTAAGGAGGAGAACTTTCCTAGTCCTATTATTCCTCCGGACTGAGTACTGGCCAGCATACGTACCAGGATAACATCTCCCCTCGGGGAGAGAATACGGACCTCCCAAGTAGATGCACTTGCTGACACTCCCTGTGGCCACTCTTTCGTACCTGTTAACCTCCATAACAGGGTACTTTCAAGCTACCATAATACTAAGTCAGCAGGGCATCCTGAAAAAAACAGCTTCTCTGGTCGGTTTCCCGTCTCTTCTGGCGGCCAGAACTTAACAGTGATATTGCTGCCTTTGTCGCTGCCGGTCCAGTCTGTGTGCAGACTAAATCACCCCATCACCTTCCAGTGGGCCTTCTCCAACCCATACCCAATGGTGAGAAGCCATAATCACCCCTTGCCATGGAATTCACAGTCGATCTTCCTCTGTCCAGTAGTAACACTGTCATCCTCATGGCTGTCAATTGGGGGATACTTTATCATTCAATTACTCTTGAACTACCACTCTGACAATATTGTAATAACACTCTCCATGGACCAAATACTATGAAGAATAATTGGAGCTGCTTTTATTTTGAAACATTACTATCCTTTTAAGATCCAAAATGGTAGCAATCAATCAGATTACATGGAAATGAAAAAAGTGATGACGGAGGCAACAAACTAATCGAATTTTCAGAAGAAAAACATCTGCACATCATGAATTCATTCTACAGGAAAAGGCCCAGAGAGGATAGAAATGGAAAGCCCTAAAGGTAATACAAATTAAATTGACTTCATACTTGCAAATACTAAAACAATATTCATTGACTGCTCAGTCTAAAATCCTTTTAACGTTGGAAGTAATCATTGTCTAGTGAGAGCATAAATCAAAATTGACTGCAAGAAAGAAAATGTTCAAGTCAACAAATCTATTGAAAAATCATAAGTGTTAGCACTGTCTAATCACTTCAGTGTAATGCAAGACCTTCCAGACACAGACATTTCAACACAGAAATTTCAACCTACAATGAAAAAGTTATAAAAACTATTTTAGACACAGTTTAAGCACTTGCACTTACTGTAAAATAAGAAGATCCATACATAATATCAAAAGAAACAGTTGCCATGATGAAAAAGCAATGAGAAATAAAGCAGATTGGTAATATGAGAAAAAGGGTAGAATATGTAAAAATGTGCAAAACCATGAGGAAGCACATAAAAGAAGAAAATTCTGAGCTTAGCAAAATAATACTAGAAGAAAAATCAAGGGCTAAAGAAAGCAAAACAAAAGATGGCCACCAAAAGGAGCCAAATAGTTGCATTCAAGCTCAATGTGGCTTGCAGTTAAGTGGCTTGCAGACAAATGGAGCTTGAAAGAATCAGGTATAAAGTACCTGTAAGTTGTGACTGGGTGTTTATTAAAACAGTACATTATTTTTATTCAATGTGTGTGGGTATGGGTAATGGATATATAAAGGTTTAAAAAAGCAGGTGATTTATATTCATTATTTTCTTTCTTCTTCTCTAATAATAAAATGAGTGAAATAATTTTATTCAAATCTTTGTAAGGATGAACTACAACAACTGAATGTAGTGCCAGAGGCTGAAGCTGTGCCATAAGTTTTGGTAGAAGAAGTAGAAGCAACAATAAAATCAATCAAAACATGTCAAAACAGCTGGACCTGATAAAGTTACTATTGAAATGTTGACAGCTGGAGGTCAACCTTATTGATAGCCCTGAAACATGAGAAAAAGTCATTCTACTACACAAAAAAGTTCATAAGGTGGATATAAAAAACTTCTGACTAATAAGCCTATTGCCAGTCACAAAGGTGCTATCAAGAAGAATGGACACAATACTTAATGTGGCAAATTGTAAATAACAATCAGTCTTCAGGAGTTTGAGTTCAATGGACCATATCCAGACAGCGTAACAAGTTATAGAGAGACATTATGAATACAACCTTCCATTATACATCATTGACTACAAAAAGGCTTAGTGAAAAAGTAAGCAATAATCAATGCCCTGATCAACCAAGGAATAGATTGAGGTTACATTAATATCCTCCAATAAATCTATGAAAATGCAACTGCATCAATACAGGCCAACAATGATAACATAGAAAAAAGACATCCGACAAAGAGAATCAATCTTCCCAAAACTATTTTCTGCTTGTTTAGAAGAAAATTTTCACAAGCTAAATTGGGAGAAAAAAGGATTTCTGCCAAATAGAGACTACCTACATCACTTACATTTTACAAATTTGGTCTGAAGATGAAAATCAACAAAGCACAAGTGATAAAGAACTAGAAGAAGAGGACAAGTGGACAAGTACCTTCGACAGAAAACATCAACAGATGGAAACACTGTGCTGGAATTTGAGCAATGAATAAAATTGGGATGGCAAGCATTTGGAAAACAGTAATACTGTCTTTAAGAAAAATTTGCCACTCTTATGTGTGGGTGTGAAACATGGACACTGAATGCCAAAGCCATTCAAAAACTTAAGTTTATGCAGAGACACATGGAACATTGAATTCTGAACATAACAAAAAGAGCCTGAAAAATGTGTGCATGGATTTGTCAGCATACAAAGGTCTATGACATAACTGAAAGAGTAAAGCACCTAAAATGGAAATGGGCAGACCACACAGCAAGAATATCCAACAATAGATGGATCAAACAAACTTTGGAATGGATTCCACTTGATTCTAAACACTCAAAAAGAAGACCAAAGACAAGATGGGTAGATGGAATTACCAAATTTGTTGGTACACAGAGGCAGAAAAAAACGCAATACATAAGTTGTTGGAAACTTGCTGAGAAGGTCTTCATCCTGGAGTGGATCAACAATGGCTGAAGATGATGATATGTAATAATATATAGATTAGCCTTTTACACTGTAATGGGTTTTTCCAAACAAATTCAAATAATACTATATTATGGTCACTGTTACCAAAATACACCATTACCTATACATATATGCTATTTCAGAATCATTTTTGATCACTGGAATATAAACAAAATAAGGAGCTGGAAGGACCATTAAGCGTCCAGTGAGTCCGGATAGGAGGAAAAGGTAACTACTATCAGCATTGAAGGATTTAGATACCCAGACCCAATGATGGTCAGTCCCCCTGCGGTGACATGCACATGTTGGAAATGGATGGGGGAGTGTTTGTGACATCATAGTCTTTAGCCAATAGGAAATAAGGGGGTGGAACTAGAAAGTACGTAAAAGTATGGAGCAACTGCTGCTCTAGCTTGTTATTTCTTATATTGAGTGTTGGTGGAGGGTCCAGCTTCCTTCTGTGTTTACCTCCTCCTCCCCCATTTCCTGCCTATCCCTCCCCACCTCTGTTTGTTGACTTGTATGCTGGCCTGGAATGCAAATGTTTGCTGAATCTTGGGATCTCAGGTAATATTGGGGTGTTCAATGAGGGTGAGAAGAAGGGAAATAGTTTGCATAGTATAGCTAAGAAAGAATTGCACTCTTGAATGTAAATATCTATGTTTAAACTTCTATATTAAATACTGCCCAAAAGTAGACAAACTACTACATATTTTGGCGACTACGTGATTGTATTTCTACAGGGCACTATTTTAGAAGGCACCTGATTTTAATTTCTAGAGTGCAAAACCTTTTTAAGGAAAATTGGGGTGAGAGAAGGGATAATTGATATAAAGGGATATTGTTTTCTGATTTAAAAAAATAGGGGGCTGTGGATTGTGATTTTCCCCCTTATTCTGGGTTCACTGTGTGAACTAGGTGAAACTGTAAAATCAGTTTTTTTCTGCTTGAAAGGATAAATAGCTGTGTTTACTTGAAAATCAGTGGGGGAGGTCACACAGCAGCCATATATTGTTTTTAAAGCAGGCTTGTTTTTTGTGTAGAGTTTTTTATTTGTATGCTTAAGGCAGTTTGCAGGCCTGAAGCCAGGTGGAAGGGGCACACCCATGAAAGCAAAATTTAGGTACTCCCTTATAAATGATCGCGCACTTGGCTGGTACTTAAGGACCACTGACATTTTTTTTTCAGCATCCGATTCAGGACTCCCTGAACTGCATGCAGCTGCGCAGGGTGCCCTGAATTCCATGACGGTCCTGGAATGTCATGGGTCCTTATTGCTCCACAACCAATGACGTGCTAGGACCGGGGTTAAAGGGGAAAAGTGTGAATGGGCAGTTTTTTTGGTAGACATTGCTTGTAAATCAGTGTAAATCAGTGCTTGTAAAAAAATGAAAAGTTGGATTAACATTTTCCTGTTAGCCATTCTTGCCTAGTGTGATACTTATGCATAGGTTTGTATGGGAATAAAGGTTTAGTTTTTGGGTGAATTGTATGTGTATATTAAATGTGTGAGGTCTAGTGGGTAAAGTCTTAGTTGGGTCTGGATTAGGCTTCCACGCCATTGCAGCCATTTTGTTGCTAAAATAAGATAAGCCCATTACTGGTTGATCATCCCTGAAAGTGTGTATCATTTGTTTTGTTTACTAGAAGGGTCCATCTTAAAGAAAGGAACACTTTTTATTCATTTATTTCTTTTGTGGGGTATATTGTGTGCTTGGAAAATTCTGTGGTGTGAAACAATTGGTCAGTAGCCATTTTGTTGTTATAAGGTGGGTGATTCAGTTTAGACACTTTTCATGTATTTTCAGTTTTGAGGATCTAGTGGGTCATATAACTGTACTTTTACCTGATTTTTTTGTTATTTTCTTAAAAAAAAAAAGACAAGTTTGAATTAACATTTAACTAATTAACTGCTAGCCATTCAGGTCTAGCTTGTAAGTCAGTGGCCATTTTGGGTTTGTCTTGTGGCTTTTCAAGTTTAAAAGTATAATATTTTATTAACAAAGATTGTAGGAAATATCACAGGGTTTAAGATATCTTTTCCAGGAGCAAACTATTTTTCTTCTGAAGTACGTGATTATTTTGGGGATGATATTCATTAACATGATGGGCCATGTGTGTTCCCTGAACTAGTGAACCCTGACTGTGATAAGTATGAGTGGTTTATGCAGGTGTTGACACAGGTTGTCACACACAAAAATTACAATGTTAGTAAAAGAAAAAGTTTGGTGGTACAGGCAGTTATTGTAGCATTGGTGGTTTAAAAGATATAGTTCGGGAACTGTGAAAACGTAATTCAGAATTGTTAGATAGAATGGAGTAGGCCATGGAAAAGAGAGAGACTGTTTCAAAGTGGCAACACTGAGGATGACTACCATTGTGGGAGAATTGGAGAAAGAATTAGGAGAGATGGAAGAACAAAGGGATGTGTATATAGCTAAGGTTGCAGATCTCCAGGACATAGTTATGGTCTATAAAGAAAAAGAGAAATTAGATGAGGGAGATAAGCAAGTGAAGGATATTCCAAAATTATATCCAGCACTAGACTCGTTATGGAGGGAAGAGAAAGCACAATTGCAGACAGTGGACCAGGGAAAGACCTCACCATTTCTTACTGCACCCTACCAAAGCCAGGTACCCCAGGCACCAGTGACTGTGTCTGAAATATTTAATGCAAGACAGATGTCCACAGGGTTTACAATGCAGACACGTCCCATATCCATGGGAGACAAGGAAAACTTCCAAAAATGGTGGGGTGCTATGCCAACTTCTAACTTTAATGATTTTACCCACTGGTTCCAGAGAGGGGCTGAAAGAGCCAAGAAGTGAGGGCTCAACTTAGCGGACTGGACTGAGCTGTTAGAACAGGCTCTGGGTTCTATGGCTAGCAGATTGCTAGGCTTCAATGCAATTGTGACTGATCAGGCAGGAAGAATAACAGCAACTCATTTTTATATAAATAATATAGAAAAAGAGGTAAGTCAGATCACCATGATGCCAGCAGAGGGACATCCTAGGGTGGCACAAAGGGTTGCCACAGCAGCCAATGGCACAGGGCTTACCAGCATACATAGAAAGGATTCTGGACACTCTTCCTAGGCAATGTCAGGAATTTGTGAGGTTTTTGATCCAACCCCCACTGATTTAGAACTCTTGTTACTGAGAGCAGATAAGTGATGGCCTGAACATCCATACACTGAATGGGAATGCGCAGTCTCATCAATAAGGCCCCTTAAGCAGACATGGGATGCACCACAGTGAAAGCGAGCTAGCGAAAACTGGAGGATAAGAGATGAGGGTATTTTTGGGGGAGGCACAGCAAAGGAACATTGTATGCTAGTCTGGAATCCAAATGTTTGCTGAATCTTGGGATCTCAGGTAATATTAGGGTGTTCAATAAGGGGGAGAAGAAGGGGAAAAGTTGCCTAGTATAGCGTAGAAGGAATTGCACTCTTGAATGTAAGGGGATTCACAACATTCCCCTGACCCTGCCATACCCTTTCTCCCCACAGCATTGTCCCTATGGAACATGATAGTGAGAAGACAGAACTGCTAGCTAGCAGCAGTAATACCACCACCATGAGCACAGATAATCTGTCTGTAACTGCTGCTAGAGCTGCCAGTCTAACTTCTTCAGCTCAAGAGATGGCAAGTGTGACAGTAGAGGACCCTCTGTCACATTTGTCATCACCTCCAAGTGGTGATACTGTAATAAAGCAAAGATAGACTGGTGTTGGTGATGATGATAAGGGTGATGGTGGAGCTGCTGGGGTGGAAGAGACATTAATGGTCTTTTTAGCCCAAACCAGGAAGGAATGGTGCATCACCACCACCAACAGTACTGAGATTCAAGAATTTGCAGAGTTTGCTGCTGAGTTGCAAGGGCAGCAGGATGATGAGAAGCAGGATAGTGTGCCACATACCACCATGGTCACAGGAGGAATGGGGTCCAGCAGTAGAGATGTGGGTCATAGGACTAGGACAGGTTCCACTTGCCTTGAGCAATACTCCTGGCCTAGATGTAGTCCTGATTCTGAGACAGTAGCAGCAACAGCAGCAACATGGAGGAAATGAAGAAAGAAACCATTCTTCTCCACATCTTCTCCCTGAAGTCATGGGTGTGGTTCTATTTTTCTCTTGCGAGATATATTATTACTTATTCTCTGCTATTTATACTGGATTTGCTAATGATATTTACTAATCATACTTTTTATATTTCTGTATCATTTATGGTATATGCATAATAAATATATACCTGTTTAAGTATATTTGAAACTCTCACCCCTTTCTTTATTGTACTCACTATATTCTAAGGAATTGTGAGGCAAATCAGGGGTATGTGAACTTTTACTTAGAGTAGAGAATAACTGCCCCCTGAGACTTTATATGGGAAGAAAGGTACAACCCGTTACAGAGGAGATCAAAGAGGAGGAAGAATAGAGAAAACCAGCCAGAGGGTGGAAGTTTGATGACAAGTGAAACAACTAGCTCGCCATCATCTTCTTGCTCTAGGGAAACTACATCTTCTGCCAATCCACCTCATTCATCGTTACCTCCCCCGCCAAGTAACAGTCAATCTGTAGATGTTAGAATGTGGCAGTTCGTGTCCACCCATTGCACGCTGTGTGGTGCACTGACTACACATGGCATTGTGATATGGGAGAATCACAAGTACGGCATCAAGCGACATCTGAGGAGATTGCATCCCATAGAATATGCTAAGCTGGTGGCAGGGAGGGTTCATCATTACTATTAAACTGTCAGCAAGTTGTCATGTGTCCTTAGCGGGGTATGGACGAGTGGTATACTGACAGAAGCAATACTAGTAGTGATGAGCGAGCACCCCAATGCTCGGGTGTTCGGGTGCTCTGACCGAGCACCCCCGGAGGCTCGAGTGCTCGGCCGAGCACCCGAGCCCCATTGAAGTCAATGGGAGGACTCGAGCATTACACCAGGCACCCCCTGCTCTGATGAGGGGAGGGTGCCTGGTCCATAGGAAAAGGGCAGAAAATGATGGAAACACCACAGAAATGGTTCAGGGACAGCATAGGGAGGATGTCTGGATGCATCTTGGACTCCAACATCGCTGCTGGGAACGATGTTTCGCCCGTAGTACGCCATTTTTACAGACTGACCGTAAAACACACAAAAAGGAAGATAAAAACGACTTTAAGCGAAAAATTGTTACCAAACAGTATTTGCTGTATATTTACTTGTATATCATCTGCAAATTTTCCCAAAAATTTCCTCGATTTTTCTGAACTGAGGCCATGATTAAGAGGGAAACGTGCGCAGAGGCAAATTCTCCCAAAAATTTCCTCGATTTTTCTGAACTGAGGCCATGATTAAGAGGGAAACGTGCGCAGAGGCAAATTCTCCCAAAAATTTCCTTGATTTTTCTGAACTGAGGCCATGATTAAGAGGGAAACGTGCGCAAAGGCAAATTCTCCCAAAAATTTCCTCGATTTTTCTGAACTGAGGCCATGATTAAGAGGGAAACGTGCGCAAAGGCAAATTCTCCCAAAAATTTCCTCGATTTTTCTGAACTGGGGCCATGATTAAGAGGGAAACGTGCGCTGAGCCGACCATCCAAAACATTATGGGTGAGGGTCTGCTGCGGAGCTGACCATCCTAAACATTATATGCGAAGGCCCGCTAGTGAGCTGACGCTATAAAACATTATATGAGAGGGCCCGCTAGAGAGCTGACCCAATAAAACATTATATGAGAAGGCCCGCTGGTGAGCTGACCTATACAAAAATTGTCAAACTGCGCCCGCTGGTGAGCTGGCCCTATATAAAAATTATATCACAGGGCATATGGAAGAGGAGGAGGAGGATGAGAAGATTAAGAGTCAACCATATACCCGTTTTTTGGGTGGAAGGGGTGAATGGGAATACAGAGTATTCCCATCATTGTAAATAACATATATAAAGTCACTTTATGTTCCTCCGGGGCTTTCCTCCAGTGGAGTGGAGAAGTCAGGGGAAATCCAGGGCTTGTTCATTTTTATAAGTGTCAACCTATCAGCATTTTCGGTGGAAAGGCGGATACGCTTATCTGTTATGATGCCACCAGCAGCACTAAATACCCGCTCAGACAGAAAGCTGGCGGCAGGGCAGGCCAGCACCTCCAAGGCGTACAGTGCCACTTCATACCACGTGTCCAGCTTGGACACCCAGTAGTTGTAAGGCACAGAGGGATCATTGAGGACGCTGACACGGTCTGCTACGTACTCCTTCACCATCTTCCAAAACTTTTCCCTCCTTGTGACACTAGGCTGCGCATCAGGGTGAGGGTGCTGGCGGGGTGTCATGAAGGTGTCCCACGCCTTGGAGAGTGTTGCCCTGCCTTTGTCGGAACTGCTGTGTGCTCCCCTTTTCTCCCCTTCTCGGTTGGCCAAGGTAGCACGTACTCTGCCGCCAGCGTTGTCAGATGGAAAATTTTGGAGCAATTTTTCAACAAGAACCTTCTGGTATTGCACCATTTTGCTTGTCCTCTCCACCGGAGGAATGAGAGATGAGAAATTCTCTTTGTAGCGGGGGTCCAGAAGGGTGAACACCCAGTAATCCGTGTTGTCTAAAATGCGTATAACGCGTGGGTCACGGGAAAGGCAGCCTAACATAAAGTCAGCCATGTGTGCCAGAGTACCAACAGGCAAGATTTCGCTGTCCTCACCAGGAGGATGACTCTCAATCTCCTCATCCTCTTCCTTCTCTTCTGCCCACCCACGCTGAAGAGATGGAACTAAAGTTCCATGGCTACCCTCTGTAGCGGAGGCAACCGTGTCTTCCTCCTCCTTCTCCTCCTCCTCCGCCTCCTCCAATTGTCGCTGAGAAGACGCAGTGAGGGTGCTCTGGCTATCACCTTGTGTAAGCTCTTCCTCCCACATTTCCACCTCTTCCACATGCAAAGCATCAGTTTTAATTGTGAGCAGCGAGCGTTTCAGTAGACACAGAAGTGGGATGGTTACACTGATAATAGCGTTATCGCCGCTCAACATCTGTGTCGATTCCTCAAAATTGCGTAAAACCTCACAGAGGTCTGACACCCATTCCCACTCCTCACTTCTGATTAGAGGAAGTTGAACGGAGAGGCGACGACCGTGTAACAGCTGGTACTCCACTACTGCCCTCTGCTGCTCACAAAGCCGGGCCAACATGTGGAAGGTGGAGTTCCAGCGCGTGCTCACGTCACACAGCAGCCGGTGAGCTGGCAATTGTAAGCGCTGCTGCAGCTTCAACAGGCCGGCTTAAGCTGTTGATGACTTACGGAAATGTGCACACACGCGGCGCACCTTGGTCAAGAGATCATGCACATTGGGGTAGGTTTTTAGAAATCGCTGAACCACTAAATTAAATACATGCGCTAGGCATGGTACGTGTGTGAGCTTGCCGAGCTCCAAAGCCGCCACCAAGTTACGCCCATTATCACACACAACCATGCCTGGTTGCAGGTTGAGTGGCGAGAGCCATTGCTCGGTCTGGTGACTAATCCCCTGCAACAGCTCTGAGGCCGTGTGCTGTTTGTCCCCAAGGCAGATCAGCTTCAGCACGGCCTGTTGACGCTTCCCCACTGCAGTGCTACACTGCTTCCAGCTACCGGCTGATGGGTGAGTGGCGCTGCGCGCAGAGAATTCGGAGGTGGAAACGGAGGAGGAGGAGCCAATAACGTAGGTGCTGGCGGAAACCCTGATGGAGGTAGGGCCCGCAATCCTCGGCGTGGGTAGCACCTGTGCCATCCCAGGGTCCGAGTCGCTCCCAGCCTCCACGACATTCACCCAGTGTGCCGTCAGGGAAATGTAGCATCCCTGGCCACAAGCACTTGTCCATGTGTCAGTCGTTAAGTGGACCTTCCCAGTAACTGCGTTGGTCAGGGCACGGGTGATGTTACGGGACACATGGTGGTGTAATGCGGGGATGGCACACCGGGAAAAGTAGTGGCGGCTGGGGACCGCGTACCGAGGGACAGCTGCTGCCATCAGGCTGCGGAAGGACTCAGTCTCCACAAGCCTAAATGGCAGCATTTCGATGGCCAGTAATTTGGAAAGGTGTGAGGTGAGTGCTATGGCCTGTGGGTGGGTGGCTGGGTATTTTCGCTTGCGCTCAAATGCCTGGGGTAACGACATTTGGACGCTGTGCTGGGACAGGGAAGTGGATGTGGTCGCTGATGGTGCTTCAGATGGTACAGGTGCAGGGCGGGAGGTATGCGGGCCTGCGCCTTCGACAGGCGATTGGCCGGCACCGAAAACAGGGGAAGAGGAGGCAGTGGTGTGGCCTGCAGACACAGATGGGCGATCCAGGCGTTCCTCCCACTTATTACGGTGCTTGGATGCCATGTGTCGGATCATGCTGGTGGTGGTGAGGTTTCTAGTGTTCATGCCTCGGCTCATTCTGGTGTTGCACAGGTTGCAAACTACAATTCTTTTGTCGTCCGCACTTTCCTTAAAAAAACGCCATACCGCGGAACACCTACCCCTTGGCAAGGGAGATTTACGCAAGGGGGTGCTCCGTGGAACATTTGCGGGCCGGTTTGGTGCGGTCCGCCTTCTTTCTGTAGCCACACCACTGCCTCTTCCAGCCTGTTGCGGTGCTGCAGATGGCTCACCCTCAGGACTGCTGTCATCGCTCGGCTCTACACCTTCCCAGGTGGGGTCAGTCACCTCATCGTCCACCAAGTCCTCCTCCACTTCCTCACTCTGATCATCCTCCTCATGTCTTGATCCCACCACATACTCAGTCATTGACAACTGTATATCATCCTCCTCATCAAGGTCTTGAGACAGTAATAGTGGTTGATGTAATGGCAACTGTGTCTCATCATCATCATCATCCACTTCCTTTGACCTTAAATGCCGTTCACCTCTGTCATCTTCTTGTGATTGGGTACCCTCTAGAGGTTGTGAATCAGGGCACAAGATGGCATGTTCCTCTGCAAGCGTGCTTGGAGAGAGGTTCAAATTAAGGATTGGTGATGAGACGAGCTCCTCACTATATCCCAGTGTGGGATCACTTCTTTGACCAGATCCTCTATGGTGGGAGGAAGGATGATCAGAGTGAGGATTATGTTGACCAGACTCTTGGCTAGTGAGAGTGGACTTGGTGGAAGACAGGGTGGTGCTTAACCGACTGGAAGCAGTATCAGCTGACATCCAACCGACCACCTGTTCGCAGTGGTCGGACCTCGAGAGTGATGTCCTGCGACGCCCTGTAAAATGAGACATGAAGCTAGGTATGGTGGATGTCTTTCTGTCTTGTGCTCTGGCGCCAGGCGCAGTTTCTACGCGTCCTGACCCGCGCCCTGAACTATCAGGATCACATCCACTTCCCCGTCCCTTTTTACCCGCCTTCTTCATATTACACGGAATATGTGCTGCAAATCTGCAACTGTGCACAGTAAACAGAATTTGCTTCTTAACTGCGGCGACGCACAGTGAATGGAATATGTGACTTTGATATTTTACAGTTTGAAGACTTAACAGAATTTTTTCCTATTCTGAAACTGTGCACAGTAAACAGAATTTGCTTCTTAACTGCGGCGACGCACAGTGAATGGAATATGTGACTTTGATATTTTACAGTTTGAAGACTTAACAGAATTTTTTCCTATTCTGAAACTGTGCACAGTAAACAGAATTTGCTTCTTAACTGCGGCGACGCACAGTGAATGGAATATGTGACTTTGATATTTTACAGTTTGAACACTTAACAGAATTTTTTCCTATTCTGAAACTGTGCACAGTAAACAGAATTTGCTTCTTAACTGCGGCGACGCACAGTGAATGGAATATGTGACTTTGATATTTTACAGTTTGAACACTTAACAGAATTTTTTCCTATTCTGAAACTTTGCACAGTACACAGAATTTGCTTCTTAACTGCGGCGACGCACAGTGAATGGAATATGTGACTTTGATATTTTACAGTTTGAAGACTTAACAGAATTTTTTCCTATTCTGAAACTGTGCACAGTACACAGAATTTGCTTCTTAACTGCGGCGACGCACAGTGAATGGAATATGTGACTTTGATATTTTACAGTTTGAAGACTTAACAGAATTTTTTCCTATTCTGAAACTGTGCACAGTAAACAGAATTTGCTTCTTAACTGCGGCGACGCACAGTGAATGGAATATGTGACTTTGATATTTTATAGTTTGAAGACTTAACAGAATTTTTTCCTATTCTGAAACTGTGCACAGTAAACAGAATTTGCTTCTTAACTGCGGCGACGCACAGTGAATGGAATATGTGACTTTGATATTTTACAGTTTGAACACTTAACAGAATTTTTTCCTATTCTGAAACTGTGCACAGTAAACAGAATTTGCTTCTTAACTGCGGCGACGCACAGTGAATGGAATATGTGACTTTGATATTTTACAGTTTGAACACTTAACAGAATTTTTTCCTATTCTGAAACTTTGCACAGTACACAGAATTTGCTTCTTAACTGCGGCTACGCACAGTGAATGGAATATGTGACTTTGATATTTTACAGTTTGAACACTTAACAGAATTTTTTCCTATTCTGAAACTTTGCACAGTACACAGAATTTGCTTCTTAACTGCGGCGACGCACAGTGAATGGAATATGTGACTTTGATATTTTACAGTTTGAAGACTTAACAGAATTTTTTCCTATTCTGAAACTGTGCACAGTACACAGAATTTGCTTCTTAACTGCGGCGACGCACAGTGAATGGAATATGTGACTTTGATATTTTACAGTTTGAAGACTTAACAGAATTTTTTCCTATTCTGAAACTGTGCACAGTAAACAGAATTTGCTTCTTAACTGCGGCGACGCACAGTGAATGGAATATGTGACTTTGATATTTTACAGTTTGAAGACTTAACAGAATTTTTTCCTATTCTGAAACTGTGCACAGTAAACAGAATTTGCTTCTTAACTGTGGCGACGCACAGTGAATGGAATATGTGACTTTGATATTTTACAGTTTGAACACTTAACAGAATTTTTTCCTATTCTGAAACTGTGCACAGTAAACAGAATTTGCTTCTTAACTGCGGCGACGCACAGTGAATGGAATATGTGACTTTGATATTTTACAGTTTGAACACTTAACAGAATTTTTTCCTATTCTGAAACTTTGCACAGTACACAGAATTTGCTTCTTAACTGCGGCTACGCACAGTGAATGGAATATGTGACTTTGATATTTTACAGTTTGAAGACTTAACAGAATTTTTTCCTATTCTGAAACTGTGCACAGTACACAGAATTTGCTTCTTAACTGCGGCGACGCACAGTGAATGGAATATGTGACTTTGATATTTTACAGTTTGAAGACTTAACAGAATTTTTTCCTATTCTGAAACTGTGCACAGTACACAGAATTTGCTTCTTAACTGCGGCGACGCACAGTGAATGGAATATGTGACTTTGATATTTTACAGTTTGAAGACTTAACAGAATTTTTTCCTATTCTGAAACTGTGCACAGTAAACAGAATTTGCTTCTTAACTGCGGCGACGCACAGTGAATGGAATATGTGACTTTGATATTTTACAGTTTGAACACTTAACAGAATTTTTTCCTATTCTGGAACTGTGCACAGTACACAGAATTTGCTTCTTAACTGCGGCTACGCACAGTGAATGGAATATGTGACTTTGATATTTTACAGTTTGAAGACTTAACAGAATGTTTTCCTATTCTGAAACTTTGCACAGTAAACAGAATTTGCTTCTTAAATGCGGCGACGCACAGTGAATGGAATATGTGACTTTGATATTTTACAGTTTGAAGACTTAACAGAATGTTTTCCTATTCTGAAACTTTGCACAGTAAACAGAATGTGCTGCTAATCTGCAACTTTGCACACTAAACAGAATGTGCTCTAATCTGCAACTTTGCACACTGAACAGAATGTGCTCTAATCTGCAACTTTGCACACTAAACAGAATGTGCTCTAATCTGCAACTTTGCACACTAAACGGAATATATGAAGTTTTTTTTTTTTTTTTTTTCCCCCCACACAAAATAAACTGCTGCCCCCACACACAGTAGTCCTAAAAAGGACTTTTGGGTCTTTTTTTTTTTCACAATTGCTTGTCTTCTCCCTACATTGACTTTCCCTTCCTATCCTCATCTCTCCCTGGCTAAGACTGAGCCGAACTCGCTGGTCAGGTGCTATACAGCACCCGATCACGGGTTCTGGCCAGCCAATCAGTGTAATGCCAGCAGCCAACATGGCTGCTGGCATTACACTGATGTCAGAGCCTCCCTGCACGTTTATTGGCTGCGCAGCAGCCGCGAAACGTGCGGGGAGGAGACCCGAACATGGCGGGCGAGCACATGCGGTACTCGTACGAGTACCGCCATGTGCCAAGCAGAGCGATGCTCGAGCCGAACCGAGCTTCGGCCGAGCATGCTCGCTCAACACTAAATACTAGGTTTCTGGTGGGGGACCCTAAGTGTGATGGTGTTTGGATAGAGTTGTGCCAGTTGTTTCATGTGGGTGCAGATGTACCCATTGTTCTCAGTCATTCCCTTATTTACACTGTGCACATTGCAGTTGCTGATGTGAGAGGCACAGTTCCTGCTCTCAAGGGAAAAATGTCTATTCTAGTAACAACACACCTGTGATTTTGGAGGAGGGGCATGTGGAGAAGCATTATTGGTCAACTTCTTCTTTTCTCCACATATACGGTGGGGGCTAGTTATGGTGCTGCTACTGCCTCATGCGCATCACTGAAGCAAGTTGTGGCACGTGGAACATTCATTATCCATCACCCATGTTACTGCTGTTGTTGATCACATTCCCTTTGAGATGCTTTATCATCCTGCTGCTTAAACAACTCAGCAGCAAGAACAGCAGTAGCAAATTCCGCATCTACATCAGGGCATTTGACAATAGACAGTGGTTACTGGCGAACATGACATGACCTGCTGGCACTAGGCCACTAGGGCATATTTTTTTCTCAGGGCTTGTGCTTTAAAATAAACAAAGACAATCAAGAAAAAGAAAACATATGCCTACAAAAAATAAACAACTTTCCTACAAATCAATGTTTCCTTTTAGGTCTTTTGCCAAACAAGTCTAAGACTTACAAATCAGTGTTTCCTCAGAGCTTGTGCCTCCAATAGTCTAAGTCCTACAAATTAATGTTTCCTCAGGGCTTGGACCTCTAACAACAAATTTACTACAAATCTTTCAAATATCCTCTACAAAATACTCTATCACTGCTGCTCTTTAATCTGATTCGCTGGGATGTGAGTAAGAACATCCCAGCCAATGGCTGTGAGGGAAATGGAAGTGAGCCTGCCCTCAGGGTGTTACAGGCATCGGTACGTGCAGGGCTGAAGGGGGACCCATGTTGGTCATCTGTGTCTCTGCTGCCGCCGCCCTTGCGGCCGCTCCAAGCAGAGAAGACATGAAGATTTTAGCTAAGTAGTTTTATGTAGCATTTATGCATGACTTTTCTTTCTGTGTCTATGTATACTATTTATTCATTGCATTCTTATTTATTTTGGCATTAACTTTGGACACGTTTTATGCACTTTGGATGTATTGATGTGGGGATTAGAGCCCCATATCAATACATCGACTGAGGACTTTGTTTTTTTGCCAGTTAATAGCTGCGTTAGCTGGTAAAAGACCCGATAAGGGACTTTACAGCCAAACAAACTGGGTCTTAAGTTTTATGCGGTAAGTGAGTCCCTTATCAGATGCTTTTCAGCTAACACAGTCCTTTAAATGGCAAACTGGAGCATTTTTTTTTATTGGGCCAAAACACACATTAGAGTAGTGGCCGTATATCATGGTGCCCGTGCCTTGTGCAGCAGGCGTGACATTCTGACTGCTAGTTTGCATTGCTGGCTATTGATTGGCTAACACCTTTTGTCGCCGCCCAGTGATGGCCTTTATATAACCTGTCATTTCCTCAGGCTGGTGCCCTTTCATGGTGTATTTGTTCCTGCATTCTGATCCGTTATCATTTATTGTGCATGACCTGGCCTGCCTGACGACGTTCCTGATTCTGCTCCGTTGCTGACTGTATCCGGTTGAGAACCTGCTCCGTTGCTGACCTGGTGTTACAGTTTTCTGACACTCAGACCAAGTAAAAACACAGTTTTATTGAATCAGAATGATAAACAGTGCCCCTAGGGGCCAGCACAGGTAAGAACAGTATTGACAAATACAGACAAGGTATGTGCAATACAGACAGGAGTATAAATACAGATAAAGGCTGGAGTAACCCCCAAAGGGTTAACAGGAGCAACTGGAGAAGCTCAGGCTAGATTGGCCAACGCCTAGGATAGATATCAGTCTCTGGAGAACAGTCTCTTAAATGTAGAGCAAGGTATCAGCGCTGTATCACTCTCTAGGTAGAAACGGGGAGCGCCCCTGTTGCGCTGAGCTGAGCCAGTACCACCACCGTGGGCTAGGAGGAATGCTACTGCCAGAACTGAAGTAACCAGAATAGGAATCGCCCACAATGTGACTAGTAAATGACCCTGCGTATGCCAACTGGATTGTGCCACTACACCCTTGTGATGCCACAATAGATGGTTGCTGCACAAGCTACAAGGAGCTGATGCACTAGGCAGTGCAGGTGGAAAGGTACACTTTGAGAGAATGAGAAACGGAGCCAGGACACCCTTCCGGTGCCACACAGAATCCTATAGCAAGAGCGAACAGACCACCGGCGCCAACCGGCGTGGTCACGGTGCACCCCAAACACAGGACAGGCGGAGCTCTGCAAGCAATAGTATGGCGTCAATAGGCGACTCAGAGTGTAACGGCTCAACGGACCAACAGAGGCTTGGCAAGCTAAACAAGTGGCACGTAAACCGGAGACTACAGGCAATGCACGGGTTAATCTGGTACATACAGAAGAGCACTGCTCAGCAAGCAGATGGCAGGCAACCTCAGGCTACAGCTGAATGAGCGAGAGAGGATCAGCGAAAACAGTTCAGAATGTCGCCAGAGCGACCGGAGGACACTGGAACTGCAACTGGACAGGAGCGATAACAGGAACCGGATAGAAACAGCCGCAGGAACGCCACCAGAGAACGGGTCAATCACGGAGCAGGGTCATCAGCCAGAAACGGGTCAATCACGTAGCAGGGTCGTCAGCCAGAACCGGGTCAAACACAGAGCAGGGTCTCAGCCAGAATCAGGTCAATCACGGAGCAGGATCAGAAGAGGAGTCAGCCAAGCCAGATCGGTACACAGGAGACACTGGAACTCAGCAACGAGACGCAGGAACGGGAACACCACAAAAGGGCAACTGACAAGTGCCCAAGAGCCAGTATAAAAAGGAACATCCTGGGCGGGCCAATCAGCCTCCTCCAATGCAAACGTAACACAGTCATAGATTGACAGGGAATCACAGGGACCGTGGCTGAGAACCCACTTCCATTACCGACTGTATCTGGCTGAGAACCTGCTCCGTTGCTGACCTGGCCTGGCTGAGAACCTGCTTCTGTTACCGACTCTATCTGGCTGAGAACCCACTCCGTTGATGACCTGGCCTAGCTGAGTACCCACTTCTGTTACCGAGTGTATCTGGCTGCACCGCTTCCGTCACTCGGTACTGGTCAGTGTACCTGTCCTGCTTTGACCCTTTGGGGTGCTAGTTGCCCTGTGCGCTTCCTTGTTTTTGGTACCGTGCATTTCCAGCATACCACTGTGGCCTCGCTGTTGCCTCCGTTACGTTCAGTGGTTGCTGTATGTTAACTTGTTGTGCCGCGAGGCGCTGTATCTTGTCGATCGCTAGCTAGGCTTAGTGCCTAGTCTCTCTCCATACCGCTTTTGCAGAGTGTACAAGCGAAGTACCAGTGCAGTGTCCTATCACTGACTGTGTTACTCTGATCTCTCAGTGTCCACCTCTCATACCTCGCTGGGCTCACTCCCTCTGAGAGTTGCAGTATCTGGGCGTTACCATTTGACCCTTGGTGTACCTGGACGTTCCAGGTTGAGTTGCTTATCTCAGCTGCGGGAGCCCACGGCTCAAGAGCCAGCGTTACGTTACACCATCCTCACAGAGGGGACATTGGTTGTTTCCACCACTATACATGTTGTGCTGCGATCCACCCCTAGCGCTCTAGGGATATTTTGGGAGAGTTATCTCGGTCTGTTGCCATCCGGTGCCAGGGTCAGTGGTGCCTTGATCCTTGGGTTCTATACCATCCAGGCGTCTGGGTTCTGCCAGTAGTGTTGCCTTCCTCCTTGGGTTCTGGGCCTCCCAGGCGTCTGGGTGTGCCAGCACAGTTGCCTCGCTCCTCTGGGTCGAGCCAGTCAACCTCATCTGGACCACCTCGTTCTAGGACCTGTGGTCAGTCCGCTGCCTACCGATCTTGCCAGCTGTCCTGATCCATTCCAGGACCTCCACTGTTTATAGATTGTTATTTCCATTACATGGGATTCCTGTATTGGCATATACTGTTATATTCACTTGCCTGCATATCTCTCCATTGTATGGGCCATAGGCCTATCTATGTCTTTGATCTTTTCTCTAATAAAGTTATTTTAACCTTACCAAGCTGTTCTGAGTGTTCATCAAAAACCGTAACAGTACGAAAGGGCCAATGACCTCAGATGGTTCTGGTGAAGGATGCTCAGTAAATATCCATTGGAGAATGGATATGTACGAACAACGTCTTGATCAATTGTCAGTGGTGGTGCAAACCATACTAGAGCGGACCGCACACTTGGACAAACCAGTACCAGCCTCGGTGGCCACCCAGGTTCAGGCACCGACGGTTCAAATTCTGAATGCTAACCAACAAGTTAAAGGGTTATCCGCGACAGCACCCTACCATTAAGATATGATGGAGAACCTACCCTAAGTAGGGGGTTTCTGAACCAGCTGGAAATTTTTTTGGAATTAACTCCGCAAGCTTTCCCTAATGAAAGCAGTATAGTGGGGTTCATGATATCGCTTTTAACAGGCAGAGCCTTAGCCTGGGCAAACCCTATTTGGGATACGACAAAGCCTATTACAACAA
Source organism: Rhinophrynus dorsalis (assembly GCA_037306005.1). Taxonomy (NCBI): domain Eukaryota; kingdom Metazoa; phylum Chordata; class Amphibia; order Anura; family Rhinophrynidae; genus Rhinophrynus; species Rhinophrynus dorsalis. The sequence continues at coordinate 391,100,121 of CM074722.1, forward strand.
ACTTCAGTGAATTTGTGAGGGCCTTCCGTAGCGTGTTTGAGGTTCCTGGGCGCAACATCTCGGCTGCTAAACAAATTATGTGCATTAAACAGGGCAATCGTCCCATGGCCGATTACGCCATAGAATTCCGCACCCTGGCGGCCGAGCTGGCATGGAACGATGAGGCCTTGGTAGCGGCTTATGCACACGGTCTCCATGAGTGCATCAAGGATGAGATAGTAGCTCGAGAGTTGCCTGACACGCTGGACAAATTCATAGAATTTGTAACCTGATTGATATGCGAATCAGGGAACAGATGCAAAACAAGGAAAGCAAACCTAAGTCGCCTGCAGGGCAATGGCACAGGAATGAATTCCCACCCTCGCCTCCCTTGACTCCTGGGCAAAACGAACTGTCTGAACCTATGCAGGTTGGGTTTACACGATTAACCAGAGAGGAATGGTCCTTCCGGCATAAGAATGGGTTGTGCCTATATTGTGGCAAGAATGGGCACTTGCTGCGTAATTGTCCCACACGGCCAGAAAATGCACGCACCTAGGTTTCCTAAGGGGACAGGTCCTAGGTGGCATTCAGCAGTCCCCAGAGGATGTGCCTTCTAAACCGGTCGTTCAGGTGGTAATTTCCGGTGCCAGCTTCTCCTTCACTGCATCTGCTTTGATTGATTCTGGAGCAGCAGGAATTTGCTGCAGCTCATAATATTCCTTTAGTCGAGTTGGTCAATTCTATGCTGATCGAAGCTATTGATGGGAGACCTTTGGTGCCTCCCCAGGTCACCCACGAGACTTGCCCGCTCTCTGTACTTACTGGTGCATTACATTGCGAGACACTGTCGTTTCAAATTATTCAATCACCTCACTATGCGGTTAACTTAGGGTTTCCATGGTTATGAACCCATAACCCGAGAATTAATTGGGACACTTGTGAGATTACAACCTGGTCTGACTATTGTATAAGTCATTGTTTACAACGACCTACCAGGATTATGTGTACCTCTCCCTCCCTACCGCATGAATACCAATCCTTCAGCGATGTGTTTAGCAAGGGAGAGGCTAGCACCTTGCCTCCGCACCGGGCATATGACTGTGCTATTGATATTGCGCCTGGTGCAATACCCCCCAGGGGTAGAACGTATCCTCTGTCCTATGAGGAAAACAAGGCCATGGAAGTATACATTTCTGACGCCCCTGAATCTGGGCATTATTCGCAAATCATCCTCGCCTGCGGGGGCTGGATTCTTTTTTGTTAAGAAGTCAGGCGAACTAAGGCCTTGTATCGATTATAGAGGACTCAATAAATTGATGATCAAAAGTGCTTACCCAATTCCACTCATCACCGAGCTGTTTGACCGACTGAAGGGTGCCACTATCTTTATGAAACTGGACCTAAGGGCTGCCTATAATCTCGTTTGGATTAAAGAAGGTTTTAACGGATCCCAACCGTTACTAGAGCCTTGTCTGGGCATGGCATTTATTCACCCCTGGGCCCAAGGATTATGGATATTGGACACTCTTGGACACTCCTTTGTGCCCGGGCATACGATCTCTCAAGCCCTTATCCTGGACTAAGAGACTTTGGCTAGCCTTATGTGGATAGGTAGCTGTGCCAGAGGAAAGAGCAATTCAAGGATTGTGTGCTGCAAACTCTTCTGGCCTGCAAAGGGTTAATTATTTGAGTTTGGGCGTATTTACTTTCAATATGTATTGCAGTCCCCCAAGCCTTTTGCTTAATTATTCAACCCCTGGCCATTGTTAAGGGAATGTATATTCTAGCCACTCAAGTCATTGTATTGAGAACTGTCCTTAGACCCCCTGCTGTATGTTAATCCATTCACTCCCCTCAAGTCTTTGTTCAATCAAACCCTTTTGTATCTGAAATATAATCATGCCTGAGTTATTGCATCTGTTAAGACCATCTGTTGCTGGCCTTTGTCTGATGTATTATGATTGGATCACGCCCTTTTGTATCTGGTTTCACCCATCAGTTGCAATGTAAAGATTTGTGTATAAATATCTGTGGTTTGTGTCAATAAAGTGAGTTATGTTTGGAGTGAACCAGAGTCCTGGAGTCTTGTCTTGCTTATGGTCTAAAGTGTCCACTCTGATACCCATCTGCACCAAGTTTCCTGAATCGTCGACCGCCTGCTGTCAGCTTCCTGCGACCCAACTTCGTATGCTGTCAGGTGGCAACGTGGACTCTGCCTTGCTTCTTTAAAGTTCCAGTACAACCTTTGATTCGACCACCGGGACTTTATCTGCTTGACCGATGCATCTGACGGCACCAGTCCGGCGTCGAGAAGGAGAGACCCGGGAACGATAGCGGAAGGAGACGCGGTCCCTTCCTAGCTTCCGTTACACTGGTGGCATAGTGGTGGGATTTCTCCTTCTTTTGTCGGGTGTACCAGCTAAGAGATGGCGGACAAAGCGCGGCTACCGGAGGACATAGGAGTGTACGACATGTGGTACCACTACATCGGATGTCAATGGGAGACCTTCCTAGGTGATTTAGCCGAGGAGTTTTACCGGGAGGTCACCACCTGCATCACAGAGGAGCTCCGAGTCCAGGATGGATACTGGGAAATGATCAAGTGCCTTCACAAGGAGTATACAGGCGTTATGGTCGACTTTTTCCCGTTCAACTTGCGTCTGGAACTCCAACAACTGGTGTGGATGGCCTTTCAGGAGGATGCTACTTTCGGCCAGAGGAATTACAGCCGCTACTGGGAGATTTGGGAGAAAAGAAAGGCCATGTTTGGAAGCTACTTTCCTCCAGACCTGGAGGGGAACCTAGACCGTTTAGTCAAGGAGGAAAGGAACTTGGAGCTAATGTACATGGGCTGGATAGAGGAAGCCCAGGAGATACAAAGAGAGGAAAAAGACTGGGGGGGGGTTACTCATCTGAGGAGGACTTCAGTGGAGCTGAGGACTTAGATGGAGGTTTCCCTGTTTACTCCACACTGGTGAGTGGGAATTCATTCCTCCAGTGCCCCTGTTGTTGCCCCTGCATCAGGAAGTGGGACAACGGTCCTTCCTGACACCCCTTTGGCCCTAGACTGTGTTTTTCCTGAGCTGAGGAGTGGGAATGCATTCCTCCTCAATGAAGAAGATGCCTATGCATCAGGGGATGGGACAGACGTCTCTCCTGATAGGCATGTTGTCCCTTCCCCTGCTTTCCCAGCTGCGGTGGATGAGACGCAGGTCCCCACCAGCAGCAATTGTATGCCCCAACTGATGGGTGGGAGAGAGCCCATAAGTCCTGTGAACCCCCTGCTGTGGTGAGGGGAGAAAAGCTCACCAGCAGCCCCAGAGAGATGCCCCCTGTTCTACTGGAGAATGCCCTGGGAGAGGAGCAGTGTGTGCTCCCCAGGGCCATGGATGATGCCGCCTTGAGGAATGGGACTGTGGTCTCCCTCAAGGCAGAAAAAGGGGCTGTGAGTGATGGCCTACAAGAGGAGGTCCCCAGAGGACTGGAAGAGAGCAGCGCTGCTAGTCCTCCTGTGAATGTGTTATGTGACCTGATGAGTGGAGAAGAGTGCCCCATCAGCCCCCCAGTGACCCCTGGCCTGGTGAGTAGTAGCGAGCTCACCAGGGCCTGGGATACCCCTGCTGTGGTGAAGGAGATGCAGGTCCCCACCAGCAGCCCCAGTCCGTCCCCTGTTACTACTGTCCTGGAGGAAGGGAAGAGTGTCTTCTCCAGGTATCTGAATAAGATGGCGAGGAGGATTGAGAGTGCCCTCCTCCCCAAGACAAGAGATGGCCCTGATGTGGGGGGCCAGGAAGAAGAGGGATCCAGCAGGCTGCCACCCTGCAGTGCTGCTGCTGGCCCTGGAAACCTTATGTGCTGCCCCAAGACCCCCATGCTGGAGAGTAGGATAGAGCTTTCCAGTCCCCCTGTAACCCCTGGCTTGGTGCGTGGGAGCGAGCACACCAGGTCATGTGAAACTCTGGCTGGGATGAGTGGGACAACAGTCCTCATCCCCAGCCCAACGATTATGTTCCCTTTTCCCTGTGAATCCCTGGCTGGGGTGAGTGGGACAACAGTCCTCACTCCCAGCCCAATGGTTGCTTGCCCTTTTTCCTGTGAATCCCTGGTTGGGGTGAGTGGGACAACAGTCCTCACTCCTAACCCAACAGTGATTCCCCTTTTTCTTGAGATCCCCAGCTTGGTGAGTGGGACTGCGGTCCTCACCCATGATGCTGTTTGTGGCCTTATGAACTGTGAACTGATGGGTGGGAATGCGTTCCCCATCAGCACCCTTGTAACCCCTGACTTGGTGCGTGGGAGCGAGCGCACCAGGTCTTGTGAAACTCTGGCTGGGATGAGTGGGTGTCATGGTTTTCAAGACACTCAGACCAGTAGGTGAAATAAAACACAGTTTTATTAAGAACAAAATTAATGACAGAATCGCCCTCTATAGGCAGCACTGAGTAGCAGCATGGAGGCAACAGTAGGACCAATATACAGATATTGACTTAAACAGCACAGGCAGATAGCAGATACTGAGTAGAGAGATACAAGGTTTAACACAGTAATCAGTCTGTCTCAGTTGTGGTGTTTGGCACGCCCAAGGTGATAATAGGCAGTAAATGGTGGAGAGAACTCAACACCAAACGCTCATAATACTGAGATAACTGTCCAGCAAAGATGAACCTGCAACCCAGAGCCTGCTGAACTTGAACAGTAGCCCCCACGGGCGTAAAAACAGAGCAAATAGATTGCAAGAACTTGAGCCAATAGCCCCCATGGGCGTGATAATGGAATCAACTGAATTGCAAGAGCTTGAGCCAATAGCCCCCACAGGAGTGATAACGGAAGCAACTGAATTGCAAGAGCTTGAGCCAATAGCCCCCACGGGCGTGATAACGAAAGCAACTGGATTGCAAGAGCTTGAGCCAATAGCCCCCACGGGCGTGATAACGGAAGCAACTGGATTGCAAGAGCTTGAGCCTACAGCCCCCACAGACGTGATAAAGGAAGCAACTGGATTGCAAGAGCTTGAGCCTATAGCCCTCACGGGCATAATAACAGAGGCTTGCACAGAAGCAGCTAAAGCCGTAGCGCCTACCGGTCGCGGTAACGTAACTTCACTACACTGCAAGGAGTGATATGAACCGTCGCCTACAAGGCCTACTGGACCGGCTCAGCAGTAATAGTGGTTGGAGAGAAACGGCTCAGCAAATAGCAATGCTCTGTACCAGACTGGAGGCTCAGAACCGGGAACACAGCTCTGCAAGGGTAAAGGGCTCAATAATAGGAACACATCTCTGCACGGGTTAACGGCTCAGTAATTGGAACACAGCTCTGCACGGGTTAACGGCTCGATACTTGGAACACAGCTCTGAACGGGTTAATGGCTCGTAAGAGGAGTACAGCTCTGCCATGAAAACAGCTCGGTAGCAGGATCTCAGCTCAGCACGGGTTAACAACTGCAGCCGAGAAGTACAGTAGTTGGAGGAAGTCAGAATGTCACCTCGGCGACAGCAGGAGCTGAAGAGTAGTCTGGGCAGATGTAACCAGTGCAGGTCACGGAGCAGGAACGTCATACAAGCCGGGTCGAATCACAGAGCAGGTTTTCAGACAAGCCAGATCAGGTCACGAGCAGGAACGTCAGCCAAGCCGGGTCAAATCACGGGGCAGGAACACAGGAACGGAGTCAGAGCAAGGCAAGTCGGTACACAGGAAATCAGGAACGCAGGAACACAGCACAGCAATACTGGCTCAGGAACACCACGAAAGGGCACCTGACAGGTGCCAATGGCCAAGTATAAAAAGGTCACCAGGGGCGGGCCAAACAGGCTCAACCAATCGGAGCACAGCACAAGTGAGAGCGGCAGGAGAGAAATCACTGCACCGTGATAGTGGGACAACAGTCCTCATCCCCAGCCCAACGATTGTGGCCCCTGAATTCTGTGACCTCAGCCTGGGGGGTGGGAATTCGTTCCCCACCAGGCCAACTGTTGACCTAGTTAAAGGGAGTGGGACCACTGTCCTCCCTAAAGAAGTTGGGTCTTGCCCTGGTTTTGCACTGTGCCCAGAGTCTGGTTGCCCTGGGTTGGTGAGTGGGAGTGTGCTCCTCACCGGCCCTTTGGATACCCCTGCCCTGACCAAACAAGTTCTCAGCGCTCTGGATGTTGCCCCAGCCCAGGAGAAGCCGCCCAATTTGGTGCTAGCCAGGAGCAGCAGGCACCAATTTCCCTGGCCCAGAATCAAGGTACACAGTTGTACTCCCGGCCCAGGACTAGGTACTGATGTTTTCCCCTGGTCATACAAAGTCCCTGATTGGCATACTCAGTCGCTCCATTGGTCTGGGGATGGTAGGCGGAAGAAAACGACAATTGGATGCCCATCTGACCACAAAATGCCCTCCAGAATCTGGACACGAACTGGCTCCCACGATCAGACACCACCACTCTGGGTACCCCGTGCAAGCGAAACACTTCCTTGGTGAAAATCATAGCCAATTCCTGGGCCGACGGAAGACCAGAGAGGGGTACGAAATGAGCCATTTTCGAGAATCTGTCTACCACCATCAGAATAAATGAGTACCCCTTACAGACTGGCAGAAAGTCGATCGATATATGGGACCAAGGTCATTCACCATTAAGTACAGGCTGGAGTAGGCCCACTGGGAGATGCCTGGGTGTCTTGGCACGGGCACAGGTGGCACAGGCAGCAGTAAAAGCGGAGCAATTGGCTCTGAGGGATGGCCACCAAAACAACTGTGTTAGAGACCATATTAGCTGATCCCTTCCGATATGCCCAGCAGCTTTAGACGAATGGTATTGTTATGGTTTTTTTAGGACACTCAGACCAGTAGGTAAAATAAAACACAGTTTATTAAATAAGAAATAATGCAAACATTTGCCCTCTACAGGTGACAGCAATAATTTCACTGTGTATACAAATGTACTCAAAAGGCCCAAATACAGAAACAGGGAGCACAATCTGTAACACAAATGGGTTAAATAGAACAATCAGTCCGTCTCAGCTGTGGGGTTTGGCACGCCCAAACTGGTGAAGTGAGGTACTGTGTAAATGTGAACAGCACAGAGTTCATATGATGGTAAGGTAGTAGATGTTCAGTGACCAGCAAAAGCCTTAGCAGAACAGTGACCCAATATAGTCCCCATGGGCGTACCCAATGAGACAACTGATACTGCAGGTGCAAGAGTATGTAGCCCCCACGGGCGTAACTGAAGAATAGCCTGAAATGCAAGAGCTGGCGTTTAGCCCCCACGGGCGTATAACCGGAGACCAACAGTGAGCGTAAATCGAGCCAATAGCCCCCACGGGCGTATACCTTCAGAACCTGCCAGAGCTTGGAGCCTGCCCCTTGCTTTCTCTCAGAACCAATAGCCGCAATAGAGACCTCCGGTAACCAATGGAATACCGAGAGCCAATGGAAACCGGACCGACAAGAAGTGACTACTCTGCAGTTGTATCATACGAGTCGCCGTCCACGCTAGTGGCCAACTCATCAGACGTAGCACAGTAAAGTAAAGGCTCTATGCCGGGGAATGGAGGCTCTGCTGGAGAGAGGAGGCACTGCAGGGGTTAAAATGTACGTTTAACAATCGGAGGCTCAGTATGGTGAATAAGCTCTGCAAGCGTACGGAGGCTCAGTAAAGGGAGAACAGCTCTGCCAATCAGCTCGGAACTCTGCACAGGACTAAGGCAAGACTAGAGTGTAATGGTCACACTGATACTGGCACCCAGCACAGCAGGAGTAAGAATGTCGTGGCGGCGACAACAGGAACACGTAGGTCGCTGGAACAGGCCGTAGTTGATCACAGAGCAGGAAGTCAGCCAAGCCGGGTCGTAGCACGTAGGAGGTTCTCGGACAAGCCGGTACAAACACGATCAGGAACGTCAGTCAAGCCGGGTCAGGTAAAGGAGGTGGTTCGCAGACAAGCCGGGTCAAACACAATCAGGAACACTGGAGCGTAGTCAGGACAGGCCAAATTGGTACACAGGGATCCGGAACAGGAACACAGCAACAGCAAGACTGGCTCAGAAACACCACGAAAGGGCATCTGACAGTTGTCGTGGTCAGGTATATAAAGGTCACCAGGGGGCGGGCCAAACCAACTCAGCGAATCAAAGTATACCACAGATGAGAGTGACAGGAGGATCACAGGCACTGTGATAGGTATGTCTCTAATAGACGGGTACAGAATGACTCATCCACAAAACACTTGCCCATAGGAGTTTCTGGGGGGGCCCTTGCTTGAGGCGCCAATATTTCCTCCCCCAGTGGCGAAGTGATGCTAGTACGTACAGTAGCCAAAATACGAACAGGCTGAATAATAGGTACTGGTTCTTCCTCCCTCTCAATGTCCGAAGCAAATTGTCTGGACAGCGCATCTGCCCTGACATTCTTAGAGCCAGGTAGACAGGATACAATGAAGTTAAATCAAGACAGAAAAAGTGCCCACCTAGCCTGTCGTGCGGACAGCCTTTTAGTTTCGGAGAGATACGTCAAGTTTTTATGGTCAGTTAGGATTAATACTCAGTTCTTAGTACCCTCCAATAGGTGACGCCATTCCGTGAGTGCCAGGATAATAGCTAAAAGTTCCCTGCCACCAATCTCATAGTGGCTTTGGGCACTGGAGAGTTTCTTTGAAAAGAACCCGCAAGGTTTCAGGGGACCACCTCCAACCGGACGTTGGGAGAGTACTGCCCCAACCCCAACTTCAGAGGCATCGACCTCCAATGTGAATGGTAGGGCAGGGTTGGGGTGGGACAGTACTGGAGCTGAAGCAAAAGCGGACTTAAGAGTCTCGAAAGCGTTCTCCGCTGCCGCGGACCATTGAGAGGGAGTAGCACCCTTACGTGTTAAGTCAGACAACGGTTTCACAATAGTAGAGAAGTTCTGAATAACTTTCCTATAATAATTGTCGAATACCAAAAAGCGCTGGATCGCATTTAACCCCTTAGGGCGAGGCTACTGTAAGACTGCTGCCAATTTCTCATGGTCCATAGCAATGCCATCTATAGAAATCACGAACCCCAGGAAAGGTACTTGGGACCTATGAAATTCGCATTTCTCTAGTTTACAAAATAGTTTGTTTTTACGTAATCGTAACAAAACCTCAGAAACATCCTTAACATGCTGTGTAAGATTGGCAGAGTGAATCAATATATCATCTAGATATACTACCACGCAGGATTGCAGCATGTCACGAAGGATGTCATTAATTAATTCCTGAAACACTGCCGATGCGTTGCATAGACCAAACGGCATTACCAGATATTCATAATGCCCTGATCTGGTATTGAATGCCGTCTTCCACTCATCTCCAGCCTTAATTCTGATCAGGTTGCATGCAGCCCTGAGGTCAAGTTTAGTGGAGATGGAAGATCCCTTCAACCTGTCAAATAATTCGGTTATGAGTGGAATGGGGTAGGCATTCTTAGGCATAAGCTTGTTCAACCCCCGGTAATCGATGCATGGTCTAAGCGCGCCATTTTTCTTTTTCACAAAGAAAAAACCGGCACCAGCCGGAGAAGTAGACTTGCGAATAATCCCTCTCTTGAGGGCATCCTCTATGTATTCCTCCATAGCCCTGGTCTCATCGCATGACAGAGGATAAGTGCGACCCCTGGGAGGCACCACACCCGGGGGCAGAACAATAGCGCAATCATAGGGTCTATGCAAAGGCAATGCGCTAGCCTCCCCCATGCTGAATATGTCACTGAATTCTCGGTATTCAGCTGGCACGGAGGGGGAGGTACAGCAAATCTTTACAGGGTGGGACAGACAGTTCTTAGCACAGTATTCATACCAAGACTTAACTTCACATCTCTACCAGTCAAACTGAGGGTTGTGTAGTAGTAACCAGGGGAACCCCAGTATGACTGCATGATGAGGGGAACAAATTATTTGGAAGCATAATTCCTCCTTGCGGAAAGCCCCAATAGACATAAAAATAGGAATTGTTTCCATAGTGATAAATGCAGGTTCCAAAGGTCGGCAATCAATGGCTTCAATGGCCAGCGGAGTCTCCCTTTTGAGTAACGGGATCTTATGCAATTCGGCAAAAGATTGGTCCATAAAATATCCTGCTGCATCGGAGTCCACCAGTGCCATGGCCAATACAGACAGGTGTGCCCAAGAAAATGCCACCTGGATGGTGGGTTTCTGTGTACTTGAATCTAGGGACTGCTGTACACCACCTAGGGCCTGTCCCTCAAGGTACCCTAGGTGCGTCCGTTTCCCGGTCTCACCGGACATGTGCGTATTAAGTGCCCAGCCTTGCCACAATATAAGCATAACCCCAGCCTTTTGCTGTTTGCCCGCTCCTCCTTAGTAAGTCTGGTGAAACCTAGTTGCATTGGTTCACCTGCCTCTGGGAACCGCTCAGGAGGAATGGGAGGAGAGGGTGGGTTACCATGCCCGATATTTGTGGATTTTGCCCTTCTTGCCACCCGTCTCTCGTGAATGCGAGAATCAATGAGCATAACATACTCAATGTATTCATCCAGACCACTGGGTACTTCCCTGGCAGCAATTTCATCTTTAATGGTATCGGACATACCCTGAGCAAAGTCTGCCACCAGTGCCTCATTGTTCCATCCAACCACTGCTGCCAAGGTCCGAAATTCAATGGCGTAATCGCCCAAGGTACGCTCGTCCTGCTGTATCTCCATTAACCTTTTGGCAGCAGAGGCAGATCTACCAGGAACCTCAAACACTCTGAGGAACTGTCTTACGAATTCATCAAAGTTCCGAGTACAGTGTTTGGCATTCTCCCAAAGAGGGTTGGCCCATGCCAGTGCTTTGCCCGTCAGCAGGGAAATCATGAATCTGTCCTTACTACGGTTGTTAGGAAATGCCTGGGGAGTTAATTCCAAAAAGATCTCCAATTGATTAAAAAAGCCCCTGCATAGGTTAGGTTCACCATCATAGCTTAATGGTAACGGCACCACCGCTGTTAGACCTCTGGAATGAGCAAAAGGAGCCACAGACTGATTGTCTGGTGTCGTAACCGGGGAGACCACCGGATTTTGCCTTCGTTTGTCAAGGTGTACCGTTCGCTCAAGTAACGTCTGTAAGGCCAGTGCCAATTGGTCTAGGCGCTGCTCGTGAACATCCATTCTCCAGTGGATGTTTTGTGTATTACTCTCACCCTTACTGTCTGAGGTCATGGCCCTTTCGTACTGTCACGGTTTTCAAGACACTCAGACCAGTAGGTGAAATAAAACACAGTTTTATTAAGAACAAAATTAATGACAGAATCACCTTCTATAGGCAGCACTGAGTAGCAGCATGGAGGCAACAGTAGGACCAATATACAGATATTGACTTAAACAGCACAGGCAGATAGCAGATACTGAGTACAGAGATACAAGGGTTAAAACAGTAATCAGTCCTTCTCAGTTGTGGTGTTTGGCACTCCCAAGGTGATAATAGGCAGTAAATGGTGGAGAGAACTCAACACCAAACGCTCATAATACTGAGATAACTGTCCAGCAAAGATGAACCTGCAACCCAGAGCCTGCTGAACTTGAACAGTAGCCCCCACGGGCGTAATAACAGAGCAAAAAGATTGCAAGAGCTTGCGCCAATAGCCCCCACGGGCTTGATAATGGAATCAACTGAATTGCAAGAGCTTTAGCCAATAGCCCCCACGGGAGTGATAACGGAAGCAACTGAATTGCAAGAGCTGGAGCCAATAGCCCCCACGGGCGTGATAACAGAAGCAACTGGATTGCAAGAGCTTGAGCCTATAGCCCCCACAGGTGTGATAAAGGAAGCAACTGGATTGCAAGAGCTTGAGCCTATAGCCCCCACGGGCATAATAACAGAGGCTTGCACAGAAGCAGCTAAAGCCGTAGCGCCTACCGGCCGCGGTAATGTAACTTCACTACACTGCAAGGAGTGATATGAACCGTCGCCTACAAGGCCTACTGGACCGGCTCAGCAGTAATAGTGGTTGGAGAGAAACGGCTCAGCAAATAGCAACGCTCTGTACCAGACTGGAGGCTCAGAACCAGGAACACAGCTCTGCAAGGGTAAAGGGCTCAATAATAGGAACACTGCTCTGCACGGGTTAACGGCTCAGTAATTGGAACACAGCTCTGCACGGGTTAACGGCTCGATAATTGGAACACAGCTCTGCACGGGTTAATGACTCGTAAGAGGAGTACAGCTCTGCAATGAAAACAGCTCGGTAGCAGGATCTCAGCTCAGCACGGGTTAACAACTGCAGCCGAGAAGTACAGTAGTTGGAGGAAGTCAGAATGTCGCCTCGGCGACAGCAGGAGCTGAAGAGTAGTCTGGCAGATGTAACCAGTGCAGGTCACAGAGCAGGAACGTCATACAAGCCGGGTCGAATCACAGAGCAGGTTCTCAGACAAGCCAGATGAGGTCACGAGCAGGAACGTCAGCCAGGCCAGGTCGAATCACGGGGCAGGAACACAGGAACGTAGTCAGAGCAAGCCAAGTCGGTACACCGGAAATCAGGAACGCAGGAACACAGCACAGCAATACTGGCTCAGGAACACCAGGAAAGGACACCTGACAGGTGCCAATGGCCAAGTATAAAAAGGTCACCAGGGGCGGGCCAAACAGGCTCAACCAATCGGAGCACAGCACAAGTGAGAGTGGCAGGAGAGAAATCACTGCACCGTGATAGTGGGACAACAGTCCTCATCCCCAGCCCAACGATTGTGGCCCCTGAATTCTGTGACCTCAGTCTGGGGGGTGGGAATTCGTTCCCCACCAGGCCAACTGTTGACCTAGTTAAAGGGAGTGGGACCACTGTCCTCCCTAAAGAAATTGGGTCTTGCCCTGCTTTTGCGCTGCGCCCAGAGTCTGGTTGCCCTGGGTTGGTGAGTGGGAGTGTGCTCCTCACTGGCCCTTTGGATACCCCTGCCCTGACCAAACAAGTTCTCAGAGCTCTGGATGTTGCCCCAGCCCAGGAGAAGCCGCCCAATTTGGTGCTAGCCAAGAGCAGCAGGCACCAATTTCCCTGGCCCAGAATCAAGGAACACAGTTGTACTCCCGGCCCAGGAAAAGGTACTGATGTTTTCCCCTGGTCATACAAAGGACCCAACTCTTGTTCCTAGCCTGGACAAGGGGCATACTTGTTTATTGTTTCCCTGGCCCAGGACAAGGGTCTCCACAATTGTTTTTGGCCTAGGACCAAGGCCTGCAGACTAACGAACTGTCCAGACAAGCGGCTCACAACAGTAATGCTCTTCTAGAGTCCCAAGCCAGCATTTACTACCGCAACCGCTGGCTTGGTACAAAAAAGGGGGAGAAATGTAACGGATCCCACCTGTTACTAGAGCCTTGTCTGGGCATGGCATTTATTCACCCCTGGGCCCAAGGATTATGGATATTGGACACTCTTGGACAATCCTTTGTGCCCGGGCATACGATCTCTCAAGCCCTTATCCTGGACTAAGAGACTTTGGCTAGCCTTATGTGGATAGGCAGCTGTGCCAGAGGAAAGAGCAATTCAAGGCTTGTGTGCTGCAAACTCTTCTGGCCTGCAAAGGGTTAATTATTTGAGTTTGGGCATATTTACTTTCAATATGTATTGCAGTCCCCCAAGTCTTTTGCTTAATTATTCAACCCCTGGCCACTGTCCTGAGACCCCCTTCTGTGTGTTAATCCATTCACGCCCCTCAAGTCTTTGTTCAATCAAACCCTTTTGTATCTGAAATGTAATCATGTCTGAGTTATTGTATCTGTTAAGACCATCTGTTGCTGGCCTTTGTCTAAGGTATTATGATTGGATCACACCCTTTTGTATCTGGTTTCACCCATCAGTTGCAATGTAAAGATTTGTGTATAAATATCTATGTTTTGTGTCAATAAAGTGAGTTATGTTTGGAGTGAACCAGAGTCCTGGAGTCTTGTATTGCTTATGGTCTAAAGTGTACACTCTGATACCCATCTGCGCCAAGTATCCTGAATCGTCGACCGCCTGCTGCCAGCTTCCTGCGACCCAACTTCGTAAGCTGTCAGGCGGCAAAGTGGACTCTGACTTGCTTCTTTCAAGTTCCAGTACAACCTTTGATTCGACCACCAGGACGTTATCTGCTTGACCGATGCATCTGACGGCACCAGTCCGGCGTCGAGAAGGCGAGACCTGGAAACGACGGCGGAAGGCAACAAGGTACCCTTCTTGGCTTCAGTTACAAAGGTGATGAGTGGAAAACTGCATTTAACATGCGCAATGGGCATTATGAATACCTAGTAATGCCATTTGGGTTGTGCAATGCTCCAGCCGTGTTCCAAGATTTTATTAATGATGTTCTCCGAGATCTGCTTATGTCCTGTGTAGTAGTCTATCTAGATGACATTTTAATTTATTTCCCTGATTTGGAGACTCATCGTATTCATGTGGCCACTGTACTTCAGAAACTCAGGGAGAATAAATTATTTTGTAAGACTGACAAATGTGAATTCCATAAACCCATGGTACCCTTCCTGAGTTATGTTATCTCTAAAGAGGGCATTTCCATGGACAAAGAGAAGCTATCTGCAGTGCTAAATTGACCTCCTCCCAAGGGTGTTAAGGCCATTCAAAGGTTTCTTGGCTTTGCCAATTATTATTGTAAATTTATCCGTGACTTTTTCATCATTGTCAAACCCCTTACGGACTTGACACACAAGGGGGCCAAGGCGTCCGAGTGGTCTAAGGAGGCTGATGAGGCCTTTGAGGCATTGAAAGCAGCATTTGCCTCAGCACCAGTTTTAGCGCATCCTAAGGCCAACCTACCGTATATTCTGGAGGTATAATCTTCTGACACTGGTGTGGGAGCTGTATAATCCCAGAAATCTGAGCCCGGTCAGGTACCCAGGCCATGTGGATTCTTTTTGAAAAAGCTAACTAAGGCGCAATTGGTATACGAGATTGGTGATCGTGAACTATTGACAATTATTCTGGCATTACGGGAGTGGCGCCACTTGTTGGAGGGTACCAGGGCCCCAATTTTGATTCTGACGGACCACAAAAATTTGCTATATTTATCAGAGGCTAAGAGATTGTCACCTAGACAAGCAAGATGGGCACTTTTCCTTTCCCGGTTCAACTTTGGTATCATATTTGCCGGGTCCAAGAATGTACGGGCTGATGCCTTGTCCAGGCAACATGGGCCTGAAGGAGAGTCTGAGTCTCTGCCAGTACCTATTATACCTCCTGATTGGATTTTGGCCACTTTGCGCACTAGCATCACTTCTCCCTTGGGCCAGGAGATTATGGCTACCCAGAATCAATCTCCACCTGAAAAGCCCATGGGCAAATGTTTTGTGGCTGAACCTTTTCGGACCAGATTATTGGAGACCTACTATGCGTCTAGAGCTGCAGGGCATGTGGGTAGAAATCAATTATTCTGGTCCTTGTCGCGCATATTCTGGTGGCCCACCATAAGGAAGGACTGTGCTAAATTTACTGCCGCCTGCACTGTGTGCATCAGTGCTAAGTCTCCTAGACACCTGCCTGTGGGCTTACTACAACCTGTACCCAATGGTGACCGACCCTGGTCACATGTGTCCATTGATTTTATGGGAGAACTACCGGTTTCTAATGGCTATACGTATATTTTAATGGTGGTGGACAGATTTTCTAAAATGGCACATTTTGTGCCTCTTCCAGGTCTGCCATCCGTGAAGGAGTTGGAGGTGGTCTTCTACAAAGACGTATTTAAACTACATGGGGTCCCTAAGGTGCTCATTTCGGACCGTGGTAGTCAATTCATTTCGAGATCTTGGAAGGTATTCTGTAGCCAGATGGGCATTCAATTGTCATATTCTTCTGCATACCATCCACAAACAAATGGTGCGGCAGAGCAAGCAAACCAGGGGCTTGAACAGTTTATTCACTGCTTTGTATCCAACCATCATGACAGCTGGGCTGAGTTGCTACCCTGGGCAGAGTTCGCTAGAAACTGTGCTATCAATACATCATCCGGAAGCTCACCTTTTCTTATCAATTATGGGTTTCAGCCATCCTTGCTTCCGGATGCATTCCAAGCACAGCGGATGCCAGCCCTGGACGTATATCTGAGACAACTCCATTCCACTTGGGTACAAGTGCAAAATTCCCTGCGTGAGTCCTTCCATCGGTATCAATGACATGCCAATAACAGGAGGTTGCCGGCTCCTGTTTTCCAGGTTGGGGATCGTGTGTGGCTGTCACAAGTTTGCTCCACGTTTTATTGGGCCATTCAAAGTACTTCGAAGAGTCAATCCTGTCTCTTACACCTTGGAACTACCTGCAAACATGTGGATTCATAATGTATCTCTACTCAAACCTTTGATTTGCAATTGCTATACCACGGCTCCGATGGTCCCTGCTCTGGTCAGTATTGACAACCACGATGAGTATGAAGTTCAGGGCATCATGGATTCACGCAGAGTGCAGGGTCAACTGAAGTACCTGGTGCATTGGAAGGGCTACGGGCCGGAAGAACGCTCTTGGGTGTCATATTCTGATATCCATGCACCCATATTGCTGTGTAGATTCCATGCTAAATTCCCATCTAAGCCTGGTCCCCATCCGCAGGGAGGGGGTCGTTGAGAGGGGGGTACTATCACAGTGCCTGTGCTTTGTGCAGCAGGTGGCGACATTCTGACTGCTAGTTTGCATTGCTGGTTATTGATTGGCTAACACCTTTTGTCGCTGCCCAGTGGTGGCCTTTATATACCCTGTCATTTCGTCAGGATGGTGCCCTTTCGTGGTGCATTTGTTCCTGCATTCTGATCCATTATCGTTTATTGTGTATGACCTGGCCTGCCTGATGACGTTCCTGATTCTGCTCCATTGCTGACTGTATCCGGTTGAGAACCTGCTCCATGGCTGACCTGGCTTGGCTGAGAACCCGCTTCCGTTACCGACTGTATCTGGTTGAAAACCTGCTCCGTTGCTGACCTGGCCTGGCTGAGAACCCGCTTCCGTTACCGACTGTATCTGGCTGAGAACCTGTTCTGTTGCTGACCTGGCTTGGCTGAGAACCCGCTTCTGTTACCGACTGTATCTGGTTGAAAACCTGCTCCGTTGCTGACCTGGCCTGGCTGAGAACTCGCTTCCATTTCCGACTCTATCTGGCTAAGAACCCACTCCGTTGATGACCTGGCCTGGCTGAGTACCCACTTCCCTTACCGAGTGTATCTGGCTGCACCGCTTCCGTTACTCGGTACTGGTCAGTGTACCTGTCCTGCTCTGACCCTTTTGGCTGCCAGTTTCCCTGTGCGCTTCCTTGTGTCTGGTACCGTGCATTTCCAGCTTACCACTGTGGCCTCGCTGTTGCCTCCTTTAAGTTCAGTGGTTGCTGTATGTTAACCCGTTGTGCTGCGAGGCGCTGTATCTTGTCGACCGTTAGCTAGGCTTAGTGCCTAGGCTCTCTCCATACCACTTTTGTGGAGTGTACAAGCGAAGTACCGGTGCAGTGTCCTATCACTGACTGTGTTACTCTGATCTCTCTGTGTCCACCTCTCATACCTCGCTGGGCTCACTCCCTCTGGGAGTTGCAGTATCTGGGCGTTACCATTTGACCCTTGGTGTACCTGGATGTTTCAGGTAGAGTTGATTATCTCAGCTGCAAGAGCCTCTGGCTCAAGAGCCAGCATTGCGTTGCACCATCCTCATAGAGGGGACATTGGTTGTTTCCACCACTATACGTGTTGTGCTGCGATCCACCCCTAACGCTCTAGGGATATTTTGGGAGAGTTATCTTGGTCTGTTGCCATCCGGTGCCAGGGTCAGTGGTGCCTTGATCCTTGGGTTCTATACCACCCAGGCATCTGGGTTGTGCCAGTAGTGTTGCCTTCCTCCTTGGGTTCTGGGCCTCCCAGGCGTCTGGGTGTGTCAGCAAAGTTGCCTCGCTCCTCTGGGTCGAGCCAGTCACCCTCATCTGGACCACCTTGTTCTAGGTCCTGTGGTCAGTCCGCTGCCTACCGATCCTGCCAGCTGTCCTGAGCCATTCCAGGACCTCTACTGTCTATAGATTGTTATTTTCATTACATGTGATTCCTGTATTGGCATATACTGTTATATTCACTTGCCTGCATATCTCTCCATTGTATGGGCCATAGGCCTATCTATGTCTTTGAACTTTTCTCTAATAAAGTTATTTTAACCTTACCAAGCTGTTCTGAGTGTTCATCAAAAACCATGACACTGTATTACTTGTTGAACAACCGTTAGCAGTTCATTACGTGGCCCTTTGAATGGCTTACTACATGTTAAAAAACCAGGTGGTATTTTGGAATGCTTCTGCTGCTGCTGCTAGTTGTGGCACCTCTGTTCTGCTAATAGTATGTAATATCTTTGGTTGTGCTTCAGGTGGGATCTCATAGAGGAGGTGCCACTGCCTCTGCCCTCTGAGATGACGTCTCTAGTGATATCACTATTCTATAGAGCCTATTCACTAAGAAGTGGTGGGAGATGCTGATTCTGAGGATGACCTAATGATGACTAATGATGATGATGCAGATCTAGAATACATCCATCCAGCATCCTCCTCTTGTTCAGATGCAGATGAAGTTGAGAGTGAGAAAGATGATTACATGGCCAAAACGTTAACAGACAGGCAAAGGCTCAATCTTCCACCACAGAAAAGGAGAACTGTGCCTGTCTATAAGCTGTTTGAGAAAACCATTGAAACTGTGGATCCTTGACAAGCATAGTTAGCAACAAGTACACAGTCGTCCTGTCAGTCATCATCACCACTTCCAAGTCACGCACACTTGTGTTGAGTACCCAACAGCAACACAGGTTATTAACATCCACACTCTTAGCTATGCCAAGTGCCTCTGCTGCTGTTGGAAGTGCTGCCCCTACAGGAGTAGAATTGCATCAACATTTAGCCTCAATAGTATTAGCCCCTCTGGAACCCCTCAGTCCATGAAGTCTACAATATGGAGATACCTCACTCAATATTCAAAAGCTAAGCATGTTGCTATCTGTTGTTTGTGCAAAAAAGCATGTGAGCAGGGGAAAGCAGACTCACATGAAGGCATTGGAACCTCATAGTAACATAGTAGATAAGGCTGAAAAAAGACATGCATCCATCAAGTCCAGCCCATGCCAATAACACCCCTGTTGATCCAGAGGAAGGCAACAAAAAAGCCCTCTGGAGCAATTTCCAATGTAGTCCCAAGTGTGTGTGTGTGTGTGTGAGTGTGGGGGGAAACTATTCCTTCGTGACTCCAACTGGTAGTCAAATAGTTCCCCGGATCAATATCCTATTTGCTTTGTTAATAGTCATAATTGTCAATATTGTTCTGTGCTAGATAGGCATCCATCGATTTTTTTGAATGCAGTTGCATTTTCTACACGCACAACATCCCGAGGCAAAGAATTCCATAGCCTTACCGCCCTTACTGTAAAGAATCCCTGCCTATGTTTTAGTCGAAAGTGCCTTTCCTCAAGTCTTAATGGATGACCTCTTGTTCTTAGCTCAGCTCTTTGCATAAATAATACCTCCTCTATGAGATCCCACCTGAAGCACAACCAAAGGTCTGACTGTGAGACACACTATCAGCAGGACAAAAGTGCCACAACTAGCAGCAGCAGAAGCACTCCAAAAAGTACCCAGGGCTCAGGGCTCTGGGACACATAAGGGAATTAGTGATGTTATTTATGTGTCAGAGAGTGTGTCACTGCCAACAGTTAGTTAATTCCAAATAACATCTATGGCTCCTGCTGCAGAGTAGTGTAGAGGATGGCAAGAGTTATAAACTGCCCACACATGCTGCCACCCTCTACCTCCCCCACCTCCTCTAGTGCAGTCATATTCTTAAAGCAATAAAGTTACAGGGTTTTAGTGATGTTATTTATGTGTCAGAGAGTGTGTCACTGCCAACAGTTAGTGATGTTATTTATGTGTCAGAGAGTGTGTCACTGCCAACAGTTAGTTAATTCCAAATAACATCTATGGCTCCTGCTGCAGAGTAGTGTAGAGGATGGCAAGAGTTATAAACTGCCCACACATGCTGCCACCATCTACCTCCCCCACCTCCTCTAGTGCAGTCATATTCTTAAAGCAATAAAGTTACAGGGTTTTAGTGATGTTATTTATGTGTCAGAGAGTGTGTCACTGCCAACGGTTAGTGATGTTATTTATGTGTCAGAGAGTGTGTCACTGCCAACAGTTAGTTAATTCCAAATAACATCTATGGCTCCTGTTGCAGAGTAGTGTAGAGGATGGCAAGAGTTATAAACTGCCCACACATGCTGCCACCCTCTACCTCCCCCACCTCCTCTAGTGCAGTCATATTCTTAAAGCAATAAAGTTACAGGGTTTTAGTGATGTTATTTATGTGTCAGAGAGTGTGTCACTGCCAACAGTTAGTGATGTTATTTATGTGTTAGAGAGTGTGTCACTGCCAACAGTTAGTTAATTCCAAATAACATCTATGGCTCCTGCTGCAGAGTAGTGTAGAGGATGGCAAGAGTTATAAACTGCCCACACATGCTGCCACCCTCTACCTCCCCCTCCTCCTCTAGTGCAGTCATATTCTTAAAGCAATAAAGTTACAGGGTTTTCCTTCCATGTTCTGGCAACCCACACTGACTGAGTTCCTGGGAAGGAGTCAAAAATTTCACAAAAACAATCTCAAAATACACTGGTGGAATAGTAACTTTGACAAGATTTTAGCAGTCAAGCTGTTATGTGGCATATCTCAAGCTGCAGTTATTTTTCCAGATATCTGTGCCTGAACTGCACAAGCAGAAAGACAGGCCAAATGTATTAACAGTAGCAAAGATGAGGAGGACAAGTAGGAAGAGGAGGGATTTGAAGAAGGGATGCTACCACCTACCACACTTGGGACCACAGTTATGACCAATGAGTAATGTGTATCAGTAATCTGAGAAGAAGAATAGCTTACTTGTGAATCAAACATGATAATGGTTAAATACTGCTGTTGGAATATATATATATATATATATATATATATTAAATGTACTCAGCCTGGGAGCCCCGGGTTGAAGTTGGAGAAAGCACACTTGTAAGAATCTCAGTAGCATATAATTCTTTATTACAGCATCATTTGGAACCAAACGTTTTCGGTCCTATTATGGACCTTCATCAGGGCAAATAGGTTAAAACCAAACAACTCTCCATATATATACTAAAAGAAATAAAACTTCAGAGGAAGTAGAGGACAGACTCACCATTCCCCGCCGAATCCACCATTGGAACGCACGGTAGCAGCGTACCCCGGTGCTCAACGGGGACTGGTGACGTCACATACTGACATCTAGCCGGTTGCCAAGCAACCAGTTCTCGGATCGAAACATTCAAGACAGCTGCCGGCTGAAGGCAGCATCGCACAGCACATCCGCACCACAACTGCCGAAGGCAAGCACAAAATTAGACACACATAGGCATTATAATGAATGAACTTCGATTAATGTATAATACGCACTGATAGGGATCAAGACATATTACTATAGGGAACTAAACGAGAGTGACTCAATATATATTATTGTGGCAACATTGTAACGTACATATAATGGTGCAGTAACATATTTTCTCTCTCTTGAGGCAGGCTCTTGATGACAATCTTTTAGTGGTACAGTCAACAATAAAGTCCTTCCTTAAGAACTGACAAGGGTATCATCAGTCTATTCAAGTAACGTGTTAATCACTCAGGTTATCAAAATTCCATGGAGATCCATAGCTTTCAAGGGTATGATGGGGGGACTTTATTGTCCCTTCCGTTATCCAATAATCCATCACTGATCCAGAGAATGATAATACATCATTAAGGGCCAATTCCTGTACATCCAGTTAATGGTGATTGCCAATAATGACACCATTACAGAAAGTCATGTAATAAGATCCTGGATAGCCTATAGAAAGCAGCTTAATGATAATTCATGATTCAAGCCCCTTGGTAAAATGGAATCAAAGTCAAATATGAATTTTGCCTCCTGCTGGAGTAACAATTTGTGGCGATCCCCTCCTCTAGGGAGTTTTGGTACCATGTATATAGGCATAAAGCAAAAGTCTCTTAAATGATGTTGTTCCAACAAAAAGTGTCTGGCCACTGGTTGATATGAATAATCCTTGGCATCCATTCTTCCTTCAAGAGCCTTTTTAATAGCAGATTTGTGGTTATTACTCCAGCAGGAGGAGAAATTCATATTTGACTTTGATTCCATTGTACCAATGTGCTTGAATCATGAATTATCATTAAGATGCTTTCTATAGGCTATGATGGACAGCCATGTACTTCCCTGTCTATTATTCCAAGAAAACATACTTGGAGCTAATTTATTGCCAATACTAGGGGCTTTACGACTGGTAAACCTCACACTCTTGTTCAGAATATCTTTTACTACTGTAAAACAGGCAATAGGTTTTCTATGATTCTACATATTTTGTTGTACTCTTGACAGTACTCTGTGACAAAGGTGATAGGTTGACCATCTTGTTGGCTAGATTTCTTATTCTAACATTTATCTCTATTAGAAACATTCTCATTTAATCTTTTTCGATCTATGCCATCCACCACACCTCTAGCACTAGCTATCTGAGAATGAGTATATACTCTTGCTAATAACCTTAAGATAAGTTGTGCTGCTTGTTTCAAATACAACTCTTGACTGCTATAAATTCTTTTTAATGAATAAATTGATCCTTAGGAATATTATTGATTGAATGCTTCGGATGACAACTACTCGCAATAACAAGTGTGCTTCCTGCATTTGATTTACGAAATACATCCACATCAACTTTTCCAGTATCTAAGTTGCCCATTAAGCGAACATCCAAAAAGTCAGTAACGCTTTTATGAGCATGATATGTAAGTTAATCCACTTTCATTGGAGTTTAGGTATTGTACAAAGCCAATAATTCTCTCCTCTCCCCCATACCAAACAAAAATTAAATTGTCTATGTATCTAAAAAAAAAATTTGATGAAAGATCTATAAGGATTACCTTCTCCAAAGACATGGAGCCGCTCCCACCAACCTACAACGAGGTTGGCAAAAGAAGGGGCACATTTTGCTCTCATTGAAGCTCTACACCTTGGTCCCTTAAATGAATGTAATTTATCATAGAATATAAAAATGATCTTTTGACTCAAACACAAGAGGACATTAAACAATTACAAGTAAAAATGACACCATTATCGGAATCATCTACTTTTAAAGATCTAGGTCTAAAATTACAAAGAAATATGGAAAAGTTGGAATCATCTATTTCTGAGTTTAAGAGACACAAATTCTTAAGGGACAAAATGGATTATGATGCACAGAAAGTTTATCTTAGGAGCAATATAGGTCCCTTGTATAAAAATAAGATGAATAAAAGGTCATTCTCAAGAAATAAAAGAGTCACTTTTTCTGATCAGGAATGGGAGACATCTGAAGGAGAAACTGATGAGGGTTCAAAATTGATTCCATCGGAATCCGAAGACTCTGCCAGTAAGATGAATCCCAAGAAAAAGAGTTAAAAAAAAGGGCTCTAGATCTGGAGATAAGGATGAAAAGGAACCAAAAAACGAGGTGTCCAGAGACACTCAGAGAGTCACAAGAGGGACTGCAAGATTAAACACACCAGGAGGGCAGGCAGGAAAAAGTGTTACCAACATAAAAGTTTAAACGAACAGAATGATTTTGGAG
The DNA here is from genome assembly GCA_037306005.1 of Rhinophrynus dorsalis. Taxonomy (NCBI): domain Eukaryota; kingdom Metazoa; phylum Chordata; class Amphibia; order Anura; family Rhinophrynidae; genus Rhinophrynus; species Rhinophrynus dorsalis. Next base: position 391,123,710 of record CM074722.1, read on the forward strand.
TTGATTCTTCAAATAACTCTGAAGTTGTTTCCAATGTAATCAACTCATCTCATAGAAATCTTAATGATAATGACATAAGTCTCTTATCTAAAGGATTAGGCTTTTGTCCCATGAAACATATGAATCTATTTAACACCTTATTGGATGTTAATCGATTTGTTTGCACTCTAACTCTTAGGAAGTATTACCATCCGGATACTCGATCTATGGTAGGTGGTGTTGCTCCCGGCGAGTTACAGAGTGAGGACATGGCGATATCCAATGAGAATTATTCTATAAAACATGATTTACAAAATTTGCAATCTAATGTAATTTGGTCTTTTAATGAACAATGTGTGTTATATGATTTGCAATTTTTGTCCGGTAAAGGAGATTTTGGGGTTGACACACACAGAGTTCCTGTTGATTTTTCAATAAAGTCTATTCAACGTAGGGGAAATCTTATAGATGTTTTTCAAAAAAGTGTGGAACAAGAACTTACTAAACTTTCCAGGGATACCTCTATTAATTCCAAATTTAACCACTCCAATTTAACCAAATCAGAATGGATGGCATTGAAATCCTTACAACATGATAATAGTATAGTTATAAGTAATTCTGATAAGGGTGGAAATGTTGTGGTTTTGGATAAAGAGGAATATTACAGAGAAGCTTTACGTCAACTTTCTGGCAAAGATACCTAGAAAGTGTTATACACAGATCCTACGGTTGAGTTCCAGAGAGCTCTGCATGAGATTGTAGATTTGGGTCTATCCACTGGTTGTTTGACTAAGAAAGAGGTGGAATTTGTGAGTGTGGAGTATCCAGTTATACCCATATTGTCACGGTTTTGTAAAAACACTCGGACAGTTAGGTAAGGTTAAAGGGATAGTAATACTTAAGTAGTACTAATCCCTATAGCAAAGTACTGCTAAAAAAAATATTGCCCCCAGTGTCATCTCTCAAACCTTTATGGTTTGAGAGATGATCGCTTCTAAAGTTGCCTTCTCCCTCCCCTTTCCCCTCAGTCAGCATGCTAGCTGAAAGGAAGAAAGTCGTACGACTTTCAGGCGGCTCTCCAGCACAGCCGGATCGCGTTCCTAAAAAATAAAACTTTCACTGAAATGGTCTTCTACGTGTGCTTGCAAACCAAGCGCACGTAGAAGACCATTTCAGTGAAAGTTTTCTTTTTTAGGAATGCGATCGCGGCTCTGCTGCAGAGCCGCCTGATGATCTATGACCGGATTTCCCTTCAGTCAGCTAGCATGCTGACTACGGGGAAGGGGGAGGGCAACTTTAAAAGCGATCATCTCTCAAACCATAAAGGTTTGAGAGATGACACTGGGGGCAGTATGTTTTTTTTTAGTAGTACTTTCCTATATTGAATAGTAATACTTAAGTATTACTATCCCTTTAAAAAGCTTTATTGAAAATAAATAGAACAATCACCCTACTCAGGTCCAGATGAGGTCTGTACCAAGTACTTCCCAGATCTGACTCGGGTCAGGATGAAGAATATCACAGTAGCAATATATTTATATAAGACTTTGAAGGCTTGATCCGTGGACAGGTACAGGAGCAAGTATAACTTCAACAGCCCCACACCGTCACTAGGTGACACAAGGCGATAGGTAACTGCAGGGCAATTCCCTAGCAACACAGATATTATTCAGGTAGAGACCTGACCCTAGAATTCTAGGGTTAATGGAGGCAACACAGACAAGACACTGGCAGCGGACTGACCCTAGAAGGCTAGGGTTAACGGAGGCAACACGGACAGGACTATGGCAACGACTAGGCCCTAGCAAGCTAGGGTTAATGGAGGCAAAAAGGACAGGACTTTGGCAGTGGAGTGACCCTAGAACGCTAGGGTTAACGGAGGCAACACGGATAGGACTATGGCAATGACTTGACCCTAGCACGCTAGGGTTAACGCAGGCAACACGGGCAGGAGTCTGACAGTGATCTGACCCTAATACATTAGGGTTAATGGAAGCAACACAGACAGGACTCTGGCAGTGGTCTGACCCTAGAACGCTAGGGTTAACGGAGGCAACACGGACAGGACTATGGCAACGACTAGGCCCTAGCACGCTAGGGTTAACGCAGGCAACACGGGCAGGAGTCTTGCACAAACTGGACCCTAGTACACTAGGGTTACCGGAGGCAACACAGACACTGGCAAGTGACCGAGCTCCCACAAACCTCTGGTGACTACTGGGGCAGATAGGCCTAACAGGCACAGTGCAGTATAGTGAGTGGGAGTGAGCAGTGTGCGTACTCTGACAGATCAGAGCCAGCTTAGCCCTAATCGGTACACACGGAGTTAGTCAGTCAGTCCCGTCAGAAACGGAACCAAATGCTCAGCCAGGTCGGCACACAATGAATAGTCAGCCAGTCCTAGATAGTACAAACCAGACACTTAGCCCAGCCAGGTCGGTACACACAGGGTTAGTCAACCAGTCCTTAGTCGGTAACGGAATCGGATACTCAGCCAAGCCAGGTCGGTACACACGGAGTTAGTCAGCCAGTCCTTAGTCGGTAACGGAATCGGATACTCAGCCAAGCTAGGCCAGTAAACACGGAGTTAGTCAGCCAGTCCGTAGTTGGTAATGGAATCGGATGCTTAGCCAAGCCAGGTCGGTACACACGGAGTTAGTCAGCCAGTCCAAAGTCAGCAACGGAATCGGATCACAGGAGCTTCAGGAATATAAGTGTAGTCAGGCGAGCCGGGTCATACACAGAAACAGGAACAAGTAGTCATAAACTATCACGGTTCCCATGACTCCTTGTCACTCTCTGTTGTGGTGCTCTTACATTGGCGGAGCTTGATTGGCCCGCCCAGGGTGTCCCTTAATATACTGGGCCTGTGGCACCTGTCAGGTGCCCTTTCGTGGTGTTCCTGTTCCTGCGCCTTTGTTGCTGTGTTCCTGCATTCCTGTGTACTGACTTGGCTCGTCTGACTACTCTGCTGTTCCTGCTCCGTGATTGACCCGGTTCTGGCTGACGTTCCTGCTCCGTGACTGACCCGGTTCTGGCTGACTTTCCTGCTCCGTGATTGACCTAGCTCTGGCTGACGTTCCTGCTCCGTGATTGATCCGGCTCTGGCTGACTTCCTGCTCCGTAATTGACCCGGTACTGGCTGACGTTCTTGCTCCGTGATTGACCCAGTTCTGGCTGACGTTCCTGCTCCGTGTTTGCTTCCAGTGTTCCTGCGAACTTTTGAGCTCTTGCCTGGCGACATTCTGAACTGTGCTTGCAGTGTTGCACTGACTGATCACGCCTCCTCCGCTAAACTGTGGTCTCCGTTATTGAGCCTGTCTGTTGCCTCCATTACCGAGCCTGTCAGAGAATACTTGCCGAGCTGTTGCCTCCGTTACCGAGTCTGTCAGAGAACACTTGCTGTGCTTGTTGCCTCCGTTACCGAGCCTGTCTGTATACACTTGCCAAGCTTGCTACCTTAGATCCTGAGCCGTTTAACACTTGATGAGCTTGTTGCCTCCATCACCGAGCCTATTCGTTTACACTAGCAGAGCAGTATCTCAAACTAAGGTGCTCGTTTCCTTGCAGTTTGCACCGCGTGGTGTTATTGGGCATTCCGTTAGCTCTTGCAGTGTATTGCTCCGTTTCGGCACCGGAAGGGTGCCTTGGCTCTGGTCTCCTATTGCTCACAGTGTTGCACCATCATATCGCACCAGGAAGTGCGTTTGGCTCACGGTATATTCGCTTGTGCAGTGTCTCCTCCGTTACCGCACCTAAGGGGTGCTCTTGGCTCTGGTCCCATTTGCATATGCAGTGTCTCCTCCATTACCACAACTAAGGGGTTCTCCTGACTCTGGTTCCATTGGCTCTGGCAGTGTCTCTCCTCCGTTATCGCACCCAAGTGGTGGTATTGGCTCCAGCTCCAGTCAGTCCTCTCTATACTATTGGGCATATTACGATACAGCTATCTGGTTGTGATCCAGTTCAGTCGCACTGCTAGCGCTTGCTTTCTGCACTACTATTGGGACTGTTTATAAGCACCGGGCATTGGCTAATCACCACAACAGAGACTGATTATTGTATTGGGCATTAACCCTTTTACCTTTTTATTCTGCTGAGTGATACTTGCTCCTACTATATTGGGCCTGTACTACATCCATTACTTGCTTTACTTGTGATTACCTATTCTGGCCTCCCGCCAGGCTAAGTGGGCACTATTCTTGTCTCGGTTTAATTTTATAGTGTCCTACTTGCTAGGTTCTAAGAACGTTAGGGCAAACTCCCTATCCAGATAGTTTAGCCCTGACATTGAGAGGGATGAAGTCCTGGTACCTATCATTCAGCCAGATCGGATTCTGGCAACAGTACGTACCAGTATCACTTCTCCACTGGGGAGCAAATTTTGGCATCTCAAACACGGGCACCTCCAGAAACCCCAGTTGGCAAGTGCTTTGTGGATGAGCCTTTCCGTACCCGTTTGCTCGAGACCTACCACTCATCTAAGGCGGCTGGGCACACTGGGAGGGATCAGTTGATATGGTCTCTCTGAAAAGTGTTTTGGTGGCCCTCCCTTAGAGCCGATTGCTCCACATTTACTGCAGCCTGTGCCACCTGTGCCCGCGCTAAGACCCCCAGACATCTCCCAGTGGGCCTACTCCAACCGGTGCCTAATGGTGAACGCCCATGGTCCCACATATCTATTGAATTTTTGGGAGAATTGCCGGTGTCTAAGTGTTATACATTTATCTTGATGGTGGTTGACAGGTTCTCTAAGATGGCTCACTTCGTGCCCCTCCCTGGTCTTCCTTCGGCCCAGGAGTTGGCAGTAGTTTTTGCCAGAGAGGTGTTCTGCTTGCATGGGGTTCCCAGAGTGATAGTGTCGGACTGAGGGAGTCAGTTCGTGTTGAGATTTTGGAGGGCATTCTGTAGCCAGATGGGCATACAACTGTCCTTCTCCTCCGCTTACCATCCCCAGACCAACGGGGCCGCTGAGCATGCCAGTCAGGGACTGGAGCAGTTTCTGCGCTGCTTTATGACTGATCATCATGACAACTGGGCCGATCTGTTGCCGTGGGCAGAGTTTTCCAGGAACTGTGCAGTTAATTCATCGTCTGGGAGCTCCCCATTTCTTATCAATTGTGGGTTCCAGCCGTGTTTGCTCCCGGACTCATTTCAGTCGCAGCAGATTCCAGCTCTGGATGAGCATATTGAGCAGCTCCGCTCCACTTGGGCACAGGTGCAGAGGACCCTCAGCCAGTCCTTCCAGCGACATCAGCAGCATGCCAACCGTAGAAGGCTGCCAGCGGTCTCCTTCCAGGTTGGGGACAGGGTATGGCTCTCCTCCAGAAATCTCAATCTGCAAGTGCCATCCAACAAATTGGCTTCCCGGTTCATTGGTCCGTTCAAAGTTATCCGCAAGGTTAACCCCGTGGCTTACACACTGGTTCTCCCGGCATCTATGCGCATTCACAATGTGTTCCATGTGTCACTGTTGAAGCCCTTGGTATGCAACCGTTATACTACCACTCCGGTGGTTCCCGGGCCGGTGGATGTTCAGGGCCAAGAGGAGTACGAAGTTCAGAGCATTATTGATTCTAGGCGGTTTAGAGGTAAATTGCAGTATTTGGTCCACTGGAAGGGTTACGGGCCTGAAGAGCGTTCTTGAGTCGACCAGAGGGACCTTCATGCTCCAAGGTTACTGCGCAATTTTCACTCTAAATATCCTCAGAAACCCAGACCCTCGGCTAGGGGAGGGGGTCTTTGAGAGGGGGGGTACTATCACGGTTCCCGTGACTCCTTGTCACTCTCTGTTGTGGTGCTCTTCCATTGGCGGAGCTTGATTGGCCCGCCCAGGGTGTCCCTTTATATACTGGGCCTATGGCACCTGTCAGGTGCCCTTTCATGGTGTTCCTGTTCCTGCGCCTTTGTTGCTGTGTTCCTGCGTTCCTATGTACCGACTTGGCTCGTCTGACTACTCTGCTGTTCCTGCTCCGTGATTGACCCGGTTCTGGCTGACGTTCCTGCTCCGTGATTGACCCGGTTCTGGCTGACGTTCCTGCTCCGTGATTGACCCGGCTCTGGCTGACTTCCTGCTCCGTAATTGACCCGGCACTGGCTGACGTTCTTGCTCCGTGATTGACCCAGCTCTGGCTGACGTTCCTGCTCCGTGTTTGCTTCCAGTCTTCCTGCGAACTTTTGAGCTCTTGCCTGGTGACATTCTGAACTGTGCTTGCAGTGTTGCACTGACTGATCACGCCTCCTCCGCTAAACTGTGGCCTCCGTTATTGAGCCTGTCTGTTGCCTCCATTACCGAGCCTGTCAGAGAATACTTGCCGAGCTGTTGCCTCTGTTACCGAGTCTGTCAGAGAACACTTGCTGTGCTTGTTGCCTCCGTTACCAAGCCTGTCTGTATACACTTGCCAAGCTTGCTACCTTCGATCCTGAGCCGTTTAACACTTGATGAGCTTGTTGCCTCCATCACCGAGCCTATCCGTTTACACTAGCAGAGCAGTATCTCAAACTAAGGTGCTCATTTCCTTGCAGTTTGCACCGTGTGGTGCTATTGGGCATTCCGTTGGCTCTTGCAGTGTATTGCTCCGTTTCGGCACCGGAAGGGTGCCTTGGCTCTGGTCTCCTATTGCTCACAGTGTTGCACCATCATATCGCACCAGGAAGTGCGTTTGGCTCACGGTATATTCCCTTGTGCAGTGTCTCCTCCGTTACCGCACCTAAGGGGTGCTCTTGGCTCTGGTCAACAACAGCTGATAGGAAACAGTTCTTTATCTAACTTTGGTCACACACAACATCATTGTTAACACACAGGAGCAGTAGCACTCCAACACCTAGGTACACATCCTTAACATGGTATTATGTCAGGTATGTGGCACAGAGGTCACACTGAGGCAAACTCCACTCTCACAATACACTTCAGAGGATGTGCATCATCTATGTTCTTTGTTCATCAAGGGTGTACTTGTGGGTGGTGGTGGAGTCTTATGGGATTTTTGGGATGTCAGAGGGGCACAAATAGCATCACACAGAAATTCAAAGTACAGGCTGGTTTAACATATGCAAGACATGACATATTGTCATGATGGAAGAACTGGTCAAACTTCACTGTTGTCCTATCTTCATGAAGGGTTCCTTCATAATTACACTGAGATGAGGAGGTGCATATCATGGCTGTCCAATATTCCTAAAAGGGGACCTGTGAGGATGTCAGATGGTGTAACTTAAACTTTCCAAAATATGGATGTTGTGCGGTTCCTCAAAACCTTGCTTTTTCATGGCATCAATGACCTCTGGGACAATAAACTTATTTCAAGGATAACACATATCAATGGGTCATTGGGGTCCCTCTGGCACCTGTGGCTGGGAGATATCTGGTACAGGTGCTGCTGCCTCACCTGCTTCTCCACCTGCTGATGGCATTTTGGGTGGTTCACTACACGGACACCTAAACTTCCAACAGATGTCCAAGTATGTTTAGTATATCCTGAAGCTTCCTACCCATTGCATGCCCCTTCCTCTGAACACTTCACAGGTTTTGCAGTGGAAACATGATGCTAGGAATTAGCTATCTGAGTGGGATCATTGTAAACACACCAAGCCCGCATGATAGTGGGATATCTCTTTAAGGCAGGGCTGGGGTGTTAGCCAGGAGTGGTTAGCAATGGACCAATACGAATGAGGGATTTGTCCAAGTGAGTGTATGGAGGTGTGGACGTTGTTTGAGTGTGTTTAAGATTATTGGTATTTACCTGTCAGCTGCAGATGTGACATTGTTGGTTGTGATTACATTTGTTGAGTATATTTATGAAACGTAAAATTTAATTTTGACCATATTTCCTCAGTATTTTTCCCTTTTATTAATTAATCCTAGTCTATGTGTTAGCAATTTGAGTTTCATTTTCTATTCCTATAGCATTAAAGCCTCCCCCATTCAGACATAACTTCTCACACTTTTATATCACAGTACTTTAACAATAAGTGCTGATCAACTGGTACTCAAAAGGAACATTTCTTCTACTTTCTTTCTCTCTCTCTTTCTCTCCCTCTGTCTCTCTCTCTCTGTCTTTTTGTCTGTCTCTCTCTCTCTATCTCTTTCATTCTTATTTCTGGCATTAAGCCATATCAATCAGCTGTTATGCTTCCACATTTTCAAGGAGAACATGTCTCTCTCTCTCTGTCTCTCTTGTATGTTTTAGAGTTAACACGCCAAAAAACAAATCTTTATATCCAATATGGCTCATCTGTATTTGTACCAACATTTGTCATGACATTGATTGCTCCATATGTTGCAGTCGCTTGTTAAACTACAGTCACTTGCTCGTAATATAGGTAGCTTCAACTGATTTGTTAAAACATGACCATATACAGCATCAGAGGCGTAGCGGAGGCCCCCGCAGCCCCCGCGGTGCGGGGGGGCCCTGCCAGAATCAGGGGCCCCCTAGAAAGCTTTGCCATATATTGTACTGAAGGTTCCTTCAGACTTAGAGTCCCCAAGAAAATTATGCCCATAGTCCATTTTACTGTATTGGAGGCCCCGCAAGACTCTGGGGCCCCCCGGAAAATGTTACCGATTAAACTTTATTTGCGTCCTGGAGCTCCATTAGTGCAGTATGCTGGACTCCATAAGACCCTCCCTGCAGCAGGCATGTGTGCAGTTCAAGCTCTTCCTGTTTGGTAGGACGTAAGGAGGCGGGGCTATGATATAACACACAGCCGCACTAGTTACGCATAGCTAGCGCGGGCTGCATGAACTCTGTAAACACCAGCAATGTGTAGCTGGTATTAAGCTGTGTGATGCTGTCTTTCTGTTGCTGCCTTCTGATGTGCTGTGATCAACAGGTAAATTTTAAAAAAATCGGAAGCTGAGTTACAGACTCAGGACTAGACTGGAAGAACACCAGGAAATTTCCTAATAGGAAACACAAAATGGCAAACTCACCAATACTGGGTAACACTTTGAGTGCTAGAAGGGTATGTAACGCATTGTTTTGCAATGCGTTGAGTACTGCTCTGGCATTCAAGTGTTAATATTACTAGGATGTCAGCCAAGTAGAAGTAAATAATAAGACTTTGCTTACGTAGCTGAGCAGGCACATGTGCAGAGACTGTCTTCTATCTAAATTATTACATGAAAGACAGAGTGCTGCATCGCCAACCGCAATAGAGTAACCCTCTCTGGGTTTGTCAAGTCACAGCAGGAAGGAGAGAGAGTGAAAGAAAAATGAGGGGGGGGGGGGTGGCCAGTGGCTGATGTCTTCTATAAAAGACATGCTTTGAGAAGGGGAGAATCAGTATGAACTTAACTATTTGAATGCCAGAGAGGTATCCAACATGTTGGACACATCTGGCACTCATAGAGTTAAAGAGAACTAAGGTGGTGGTGTAGAGTTCTGCACAGGGTTACACTGTATTCTTAACTAGTTTGTTGCTAGAGATGTCTCCAATACATGGCATGGCAAATGTCTGGAGAAATGTCCAGCATCTAAAGGGTGAAACTGAACATAACATTCCTGTGTTTCATTGACATTCTTGGGTCCCGTCTTCCTGCCGTTATTGCCCTGACAGATAAGAGACATGCCGACATTGCTTTATCTAATATAAAATGTTTTTAGGGAGATAATAGTGTTTGGATAATGCCGATGAATACATGCTTCAGTGTTGTGGGAAGATTAGATAATAAATAATTAAACTAATTGCATAATCCAGCAGTACCCTTTCATTTCTTTTCAGCTCTGGTTATGAGGGAGTTAACCCCCTGAATATCAGAGCTATCTAATGCATTGCATATCTCTATACCACTCTCAGGGTTAAAGACCTGTGTGAGAAATAGAGCTATCTGGGGAACAGAGAGAAAAAGCTAATTGTGGAAGAGATGGAGACCTATACTGAGTGTATGTGAGTTAGTGTAGGTGTTTGGGTAAAAAGAACCATGAAGTTGGGGAGTGAACTATGGGAGCCATAACTGATTGCTGTGTGATGGACTCCTACCTAGGTAAGTGCTTCTGTTACACACAGTAATTATATAGATACGCCTGACTGCTGTATGATGGACTCCTACCTAGGTAAGTGCTTCTGTTACACACAGTAAGTATATAGATACGCCTGACTGCTGTATGATGGACTTCTACCTAGGTAAGTGCTTCTGTTACACACAGTAATTATACAGATACACCTGACTGATGTGTGATTGACTCCTACCTAGGTATTTCTTACTGTTAAAACACATTAATTATATAGATACACCTTACTGCTGTATGAAGGACACCTACATTGGACATTCCTACCTAATACTTAAATGATATATATGAGTTAATGATAGGACCAGTCAGTACTAATGACATTGACATGTATATGGGTCAGTCCTTCCAAGAACCAAAGCGTACTGACCACGTGGTTGTTAGAAACATCTCTAAGCACACTTTACAGTACTGTGTTAGAGATCTCTCTAGCATCCAATGGGTTAATGGCAATTATATGTTTTAACTGTAAATTGTTCTGTATTTTCATTTAGCTTTATAATATAGAGGCAAGAAAATAGTGAGTGGGGTCACTGAGTAAGCAGGGCATTAAACCTATTTAGGGGCGCCCTGCCAGTAATTCTAGTTCTGTGCCCCATGTGTTTGATGGCAGCTCTCTGGTCCTTAAAGGGTTATTAAAATTATATGCTGTAGGTGTCTGAAGAACAGCCCATCACAAGGTTCCACCATTCTATAGAAATATAACCCTTAGTGTGCCATACAGGTGTGCAACACATTGCATAGCAATACCTCTCACACCTCTCTAGAAAGCTAAGTTTCATATTTTCAAACAAAATGGAGTCATTCTGGGGAAAGCCAATTGCACTATAGAGTGTACAAAAAAATCCAGATTTAGATGGAGCTTTTAAGTCTTTCATGACAGAGATTTGTTGGAGCCCTCTCACATCTAAGGTGTTAAAAAGCCCCATTTAAATTAACTTGTAATTTTGAGGTTATTCACACTATGGTGCAAAGGCTGTAATGGTTTTCAGTTGATCTGTATACATGTGATGTACATATTGCAGTGTTCTCCACATGTATACAGATCAACTTAATACCTCATGACTGACAGGTGACATTCCATTGCTCTGTATTCACAATGTATAGTTTGTATGATTATGTGGTATTTTATTGCTCTATACTCATGATTTACAGTTTGCATTGTTTTTTGGTATTCCACTAATCTATGCTCACAATTTTATTTGCATGGACTTCACAGTATTCAGATGGTCTATAATCACAATGATTATGTGGTTTCAGCTGATCTGTACATTGTTGCCTTTAATGGGTAATGACCAAACATGATGAAATATGGGGCTTTTGTTAGATTTTTTCCAGTACTGGTTTTTATTCCCAATCTGGCCCAGGTTACAGTTGAAATATATGCAGTGTACTGGCTTTTGTGTTAGCAGATAAGTTTAAAAAAAGTCTTGGCCTGGGTTGGACAATCATAAGAGTCCCATTCTATACTAATATATACAACAAAATACAGTATATTGTTGTATATGTTAGTACAGAAATGTCACTAATATGATTGCCCACCCCGGCCAATACTTTTTTCTTTTAAATATATCTACTAACATATACACTAGATGTACACGGGATATTTATAAAGTCTAATGCTGGCCTAGGTTTTAAATATATGCAGTGAATGTACAACTGCATATAGCTTCTATGGTGACCCCAACTGATTACTTCCTATGTGTTCTGTGTGTGTATGGTTTCATGTACAGTATGTATCACTTTGATGAACTTGTATCTTTTTTTTTGACATACCGGTAAGTTACTATGTAAAGCAGGTGTGTGTGTATAGGTGCATTATTGTTTGGGTGCACTGATATATGTACAGTATATATAGATGCACTAATTGTGTGTTTGTGTGTGTTTATGTATGTATGCAATGTTGTGTATATGTACATATGGGTGAAATGTGTGTGCATGAGTGGTGTGAAACTCAATTGTGTGTTTAAGTACACATGTACATGCAAGTACATAACTGCATGCATGTCCTTTAAATTATGGAAACTTATGACAAAAACGCTGCAGGGCGGCACTGATTCCTTTACAGTCCTGCAGAATTACGTTTTCATGATATTTGGTCACCTTATGACTGTAGGCTGCATTCAGGTGCGGATGGGGTGAACCTGAGTATATGTCTGCAGAGAACGGAGGACAAAATTGGTACCCTGCCCTCAAAGGCTTTAATGTTACTGAGCTCCATGCCAAACTCAGGAAAGATGCCTGAGTATCTCACTGCTGTCCAGTGCATTGCTTGCCCCTCTGGCACTTAAATGATTAAGTGTATCTGATCTCATGTTCATGTTGTTTTTTTTTATCTCCTTAAATGCCACAAATGCCTTCAACGATCTTGTCTATTTATTTTATTGTTATGGGTGGGCCATTTGAGTGGTGGTGTGGTTTAATTGAGGGAGGGGCTTAATTGAGGTGGGGCATGGGGGCCCCTTATTATAGTTTGCAGGGGGGCCCTTGCATTTTGTGTTACGCTTCTGTACAGCATATACGATTTCACTCCCTGCCATTGTATCACAGGGGTTTCTTCTGAGGAACCAACATCTTTTAAATATCTTTTTTTATAGACCCTCGGTGAATATGAATGTAGTGGACCTGACACAATCAAAGGAACTTGTAATTAATTAGTACAACATTACTGGAACATATACAAAACAATATACATATATGGGTTTCAAAATAAATCATTATTTCAGAGCTAAAAAAAATAATGTGCCCTTTTAATAGCACTATTTTAACCTGCATTTTAAAAGTAGTTATAGAGGATAGCCCCTGTGTTTATGTGAAATGGATTTCAAAGCTCAGTGTATCTCACATCAAATTAGTTTAGAAATTAGAAACAAATTGCCCAACCCCCCCCCCCCAAAAAAAAAAAACAAAGGTATGAGATTGTTTTGCAAAATACTGATGTTAATTGAACATACTTAACTCTTTAAGGACCGGGAAAATTTAGGGTGGTTTGCAGTTAAGGACATGAGCAATTTTGACCTTTTTGACTATATCTTTATTCAACAGCATTTTCCCTCTAAGTATTTTATTCCAGCCACATATTATATACCATTTTTTCACACATAAGTAGGGCTTTCTTTTGATACCACACTTAAACCAGCATTTATTTTACTAAAAATAAAGAAAATGTTAAAAAAAAGTTTAAAAAATGCAGTTTTTACTGGTTCTCTTGTGATAATTTGTGCCCAAGAGGTTAATCGTTTATGGAGACTACATGATTACAAAATGTGCAGTTTTAGGGGATCACTGCCCCCCACTTTTTTTTTACATTACTGTTTGGTGTATATAAAGTGTATTAGTGTGCTCCACATAAATAAAACTCACATTATACTTTACTTTTGTTTCATTATTTGTGTTTTAAACTAACATTTTGTAAAAAAAAAAATTTGATCTTTCTCAACATTATTTTAAAATTTTCAGAGTGGTGTCAGTAGGTCATAAAGATACCTACATTTATTCTGCCCCCCAGCACCAGCATTGAAGGGGTTAATACCCCAAACGTTGGCCTCATTGTGTTTGATTTTGGGTCTGCTCTCTGCTTCTCTCTTCCTTACGTCATAGGAAGGAAGAGAGAGGCACAAAGCAGACACAAAGGCAATGTGTAAAACAAAAACAAAAAAAACAGAACAGAGAAGGACTGAGTGCCCAGTTTCAGCCTCAGCAGAATGATAGCAGTGTGCTCCGAGGTGCACTGCTATCATTTAGCCCATGAAGTGCCAAGACCATCATAGTTCCTTATGGGAAGTTTACCCATGATGGTCCTGGCACGTCATGGGTCCTTAATGGGTTAAAAATCCAAAATCAAAATATGTTGGCATATTGTTCAGGAAATTAAGGTGATGTACAATGCTTAAATTGGAGCTCTGCAATTCTCTTACAGTTCAAAAATCTCTAATTAATACAACCTTCTGGATATCCACCAAAACAAACAACACCATCATGGAAAGGTGTTCTTGGCCCACTCTGATTTTTTTTTTTAACAACTCGCACTATACTAACAATACTTACATACCTTCTATTCTTGATTTCCATATCTGCACTCAATAAAATGTTTCATTCTTCCTACCCTGCATCTTCTCCTCACTTTTCTGTTTACATTTCTCCTTTACTACTTTCTTACATACTCAACTCTAAACACCAGCTCCTTAATTTTATCTGCACCTGCACTCCCCCACACCTCACAAACAAGAAACCACATGCACACAAAACCTCTTCTTTCACAAACCATTTACCTCCAGTAAATATAGGAACAATTCAAACCTAATCACCATTCCCTGTCTTCAGCCTCAATTTCTTCTCTTTCCCTGTGATCTCTGGAATGCTGGCTCCATTTTAGCAAATATAACACTATGCATGATCTCTTTTTTCCCTGCTCCCTCAACTTACTTGCTCTAACTGAAACCTGGCTCTCTCACTCTGGCTGCTTTTGAGGCAGCAATCTCTGACAAGTGGATAGGGGAGGTATGGGACTGCTACTCTCTAAACACTGCCATTACAAACTACTTTCCATCCCCGCCACACTCTACATCTCCTCTTCTGAGTCAGATGCTGTCCATGTCTTTGCTCCTGTCTCTCTACAGGTTGCAGTTATCTATCGCCCTCCTACCAACACCTATGCACCTTCAAACTTCCTTTCTGACTTTGAATTGTGGCCTTCTTTTTTCCTGTCATCAGTCAGACCTTCCCTTTTACAGGGGGACTTCAACTGCCATGTGGATGACTGGTCTCCTGGGCATCATGCTTTCTTTCTCTAACATCTGCATTTGGACTACAACAGTGGATAGATGCCAGTACTCAAAAGTATGTTACCTTCCTAGACCTTGTGTTCACTAGGACTGTGCACATTCTGATTTTAATATCTCCCCTCTTCCACTATCCAAACACCATCTTCTAACATTGAGCACTGCTTTTACACCTTCCTCAATCACTACTTCCTTTCCCTGCTTCATACATAATCTCAAATCAATTAATCTCACTGCTCTCCAATTCTTTCTGACTACTGGACTTTCATCACATCCCACTAATCCTGAAACTAACAGCCTTGTCAAAACCTACAACTCTGTCCTGTTCTCCTCTTTGAACCTGCATGCTCCTCTCTCTCTCTCCAACTTGGGGTGGGTGAAAGGTCCCATCATTTTTGTGAGAAAAAAATACACAGAAAACACAGGGTTTTCCACTTCTTTTATGGTAAAATCTACTTTAAATAAAATTATTAAAATCATTGCCATTTTCGATCATTGAAAAAAATGTTTTATTTTTTTCAATGGCTAGAAAGTTTTCATCCCTTTAATCATGTTTTTCATCTTTTCTCTATAAAAACATGCTGTTTTACAAATGGGAAATAAAATACAAGAAGCTACAGAGTGAGAGGGAGGTGGTAGACTGTTGTTCTGTGAGTTGTTTGCAAAATTGAAGCAGGAGAGGCTCACAGTGACTGCTATCACTATGAACAAGTTTAATAACAACCTGGAAGGATCGTCTGAGGAGGAGGAAGTGACCACTACTACCAACATGAAAGGGTCTGGATGCCCTGATTCCCCAGACCCAGTGCTGGTCAGTTCCCCTACATCACCCCTAGGGCTTTTGGGGACATTTTTGACAAAGGCAGAGGTAGAACAGGGTAGAGAGAGCAGGACAGATCAGCTATTGGTGCCTGCTGCCACTGCTTCCCTTGCTACCAGTGCTGCACCTGCTGCCAATGTGTCTTATAATTCTCAGGGGGGGAGGAGATGATGCTAAGTGTGACAGCAAGGGACCCTAAAGTCCCCATCCACAAACAGTCCTGCCACTAATACTACTACTAAGAAGGTCCAGAAACCTGCACAGAGTGTTAGGAGTGGAGAAGGGGGTGATCATATTACTAGTGAGGAGGAAGACTCTGGGACTGAAATTGATGTTAGTAGTAGTAACAGTGATGGTGAACCAGCTGGTGGGACTAGATTAGGGTTGTGGCAGGGAACATAATGCAGAGTGTCCAGACTAGCAGTCCAGGGAGCCCACAACATTCCCCTGGCTGTCCCTTTCCCCACCACAAGGATGATAGGGATGGGGATGGGCATCACCACCATCAGCAGTGAGCTTATGGAATTTGCAGAATTTGATATTCCTGCTGCTGCTAGTTGCAAGGATGCTGAGGAGCAGTCTAGTGTGCAACAGACTACAGTGGACACAGTGGGAATGTAGTCAACAAGTGATGTGGAACTAGGACAGGTTCCACTTGCCAGCAGCAATACTCCTGGTCCTAGTTGCAGTGCAGATTCTGAGGCAGTAGCAGCAACAGCAGCAACATCATCCTCTGCCCCAGCCAGTGAAGGCAAATGTGGAGGAGAAGAAGAAAGAAGCCATTTTTCTCCACCTTTGCACTTCCTCTGAGGTACTGGGTGTGGGACTATTTTCTCTTAGGGCAGTCACAGCGCAGTCATCAGCAATGGCACTGTGCACAAGTCAGTGAAAAGGGGAAAGGAGGGAGTACACCTTGGCACAACTGCCCTGATAACACAAATCAAAAACAGGCACCATGACACTTAATAATAAAACATGTTAAAGCCTAACACCCATCAAAGAAATTGGCACCACTGTTCTGTACCCCCTGACTCTCTCCAAAGACAACAAAAAGCAAGGCGGAGCTCAAAGAGGAGGAACAATAGAGTAACCCAGCTTGAGGCTGAAAGTTCAATGGAGAGCAAAACACCTGGCTCACCATCACCTTCTTGCTCTAGGATAACTACATCTTCTGGTGATCCACATCGTTCATCTTTACCTCCCCTGCCACTTGATAGCCATTCAGTAGCTATTATGATGTGGCAGTTTGTGTCCACCCATTGCACACTCTGTGGTGCACTGACCACACATGGCAGGGTGGTGGAGGATAATCTCAACCAGGGAATCAATCTAGGTTGGTCTCAGGGAGGGTTCATCATCATTATTATTAAACTGTCTTTTGCAGGAAGTGGACAAGGGGCATAGTTACAGCAGCAGTACTTGGTTTCTGGTGGGGAGTATTTCACATTTGGGACCCTAAGAAGGTATTCTTTTGAATGATCGCACTGTGTGACCATTTAAGTCTTTCAGCATTTCACATGGCTAAACAGCACAACGTGACAATCTTGCACTGAATGACAGGGCAAGATTGTCACGTTGCATAGGCAATGGGCGCATGTTGCAGATAAGTGTATTCTTTTATGTTTTTGCTGTCTTCACATCTCTGAATTGTTTGTGCCCTTCCCCTGGTTCTGAACCCATTTGTTAAGCACACGGAGGCAGCTGGAGCTCCTCCGTGTGCTGCAGAAAATACTCCATCCAGCAGAAGGCACAGGTTAGCAGGCTGCAGGAAGAGGACGGATTATTATCTGCAGCACACGGAGGTGCTCCAGCTGCCTCCGTGTGCTTAAAAAACTGGTTCAGAACCAGGGGAAGGGCACAAAGAATTCAGAGATTTGAAGATGAAAAAAACATAAAATACACTTATGTGCAGCATGCGCCCACTGCCTATGTGACGTGACAATCTCGTGCTGTCATGCAGTGCGAGATTGTTACGTTGCGCTGTTTAGCCATGCAAAATGCTGAAAGACTTGAAAGGTCCTGCACAGCTGCACATCTCTTGTGGTCTTCAAGTCACAATTGAAACTACACTTCTTTACAAAATATAAACATTCTAGAAGGCATTGACTTTGTACAACTTAGGCTCTTTATCAATTATTTACTTTATTTATGTCCACTATCCTGAACAGAACTCTAGTACCTTATTCAGCTCTTGACCCTTATGTATGTCTCCCTTTACCACTTTAGATTGTAAGCTTTTGGGAAGGGACCTCACTTCCAGCATTTCACTTTGCAAAGCACTTGTAACCCTGTATTATCTAAAACCTTAAATTATAATTGCAAACAAAAAATAAAAGTATAATAGTCATGGAAGTATCCAAATACATTCAACATAACAAATCAAATTAAATGAGGCATGTAATACTTAGAATGTGTAAATATATATACAGTTTTAATATCTATCATACTTGCATAATAATAAAATTAAAACTATGATAATGAAGACCAGTTGTTGCTTGGTCTAAAACGTAATTTTAGATTAGGAGAAAGTACTCCTATAACATCATCTATTACATTTTCGTCCCAAAAAGGAACTTTCTTACTTGTTTTAAAAGACTATAAAAATTTTTTACTTTATTTGGATGATTTATAAAGACATGAGTATATGTGTATTAAGTTGACTACACTTACATTTTAAAACAAGATGCTGATTCACTGAAGATGATAATTCACTGAAGCAGCTATTTTGTACCAAAATCAAAAGACATTGAGTTTACCTGCTGCTTTTCATGCAAGGTATACTTCTTTGTTTTTAGAACCTATCTATCTATCTATCTATCTATCTATCTATCTATCTATCTATCTATCTATCCGTCTCAAACAAAGACATATACATACATTACTCCCATTCTTTGGCTTTAGATTGTATTCCAGCTTGTGTGTTGATGTTGGTTTTGATAGCTACAAAGAAGATAAACAAGTAGAAGTTTTAAGCATATTGATCATGTTAAAATACATTTTTAGAATTCAATCTTTTACTAGTTAATCCTGTGGGATTAGTCTAATATGTACATGGAAATTTCTCCTCTGTAATGGCAATAAAGACCTAAAATGTGATGCTTCTGAGTGGTGACTAGCCGTAGGACAGGCCATTGTACTGTTGTTCGTCCTCAGAAGCCTCTCACATTTTGTATATTGGAAGCAGAAACAATCAGCTATGGGGTGGCAGCTGATGTTTCCTTCCAGCTGCTCTGAGTAGTGCTGATTTTTATTCTGGTAATGCCAAGTCAATGAGCCGGTACCTTTTTAACAGGAGAAAAGCATAATAATACAGCATTACATGCCACCAGCTAAATAACACATTGTTTTCAAATGAGTTGACTCTGTACCTTTCATTTTAGAAAGTCACTCCTGTCTCTGATATAACATCCACCTGAATAGCCAATGAAACTGCTGCCAATGGCAGTTTCAACTGCGAGACAAGAGATCTGGAGTCTTTACAATTGAGGTTGCAGGCTTATAATGCTGGTACACCCAAACATGGGAGGACTGATGATTAACTAGTAAATTAATATCGTGTTGATTTTTTTATGGTAGTTGCCTTTTAAAGGAAAGAAAAATAAAATACAGAACATTTTACTGATTTATAAAATACAAATTTGTGGTTTTGCGCCTTTTTCAGGCAGGTCATGAGAAACATCTGCTCTGTGATTTAGCAGATGTACCAAATTTGATTTACATGTCTATCATAATATAATTGTAATACCATTATCAAAGGTTATAAATTGCATATTCATTTAAATGCCAACAAATTTAGTTTTATAAATATGTCTAGCATATATTTATTCCTTATTGATCCATTTGCACAATGTTGAATTGGCCAAACTCCTGTCACATGTTTAAAAAAGTGTTCCGTTTTGTTTATTGATTACATTTTAAAATGGAACTAATAGCTTTTATCATCTTCTGTCTTCTTATTTCTTCTCATCTTCTTCCTTCTTCTCTTCTGTCTTCTAATCTTCATGTTTTTTCCAAAAAAATTGCACTGTAATAGCAAAAAGACCAAATTAAAAATGGGCCCAAATATATGCCACAAAGATATAATGGTATTAACCCTTTGAGTGCCAGAAGGGTATGCAACGCATTGCAGAGTAATAGGTTGCATACCTCTCTGGCACTCAAAGTGTTAAATTGTTGCTGGCAGTCCAAAGAGATTGATTGTACTGCCTACATTTATTTTACCTTTGGGCTGCCAACATGTAATGCCTCATTGGACTGTCAGCAACAATTTAACCCCTGAAAGTACCAGATAGGTACAAAACGCATTGCACTGCAATGTATTGTGTACCCTTCCAGCACTCAGAGTGTTAATTCCATCATATCTTTGTAATATTTATTTGGGTGCATCTTTAATTGTGACTTTGCTATTACAGTGCCATTGTTTGGGATAAACATGATGATTATAAGATAGAAAAGAAGAAGAAAGATGATGAGAAGAAAGAATAAGACAGAAGATAGAAGATGACAAAAGAAGACAGACAGTGGTTGACAGGTAAGTGTTATAGGTCTGAATTATGGGTGTTAGAATAGTGTTAGGGCTAATACTGTTAATCTTTATTGTTAGGGGTAGTGTAGGGTTATTGTTTGGGAGGGTGACTCTGTGATGAGCTCATGCTCGGCGCTTGACAATGTATCGAGCACCAAGTATTAGTCGTTTTCCTATGATGCTCCTATTTCTCATGCTATTTAGTGTGTTTTGGGAACTAAAAAGCACACAATGAGCATTTGGCCAAAAGTCAAGTTCTTTGGCACAACATTCATTGTGGTTTCTGTTGGTAGGGCAATTGAAGACCTCTGGTGACACAGAGTGTACACAGTTCGGTAGCCATTTTTGCCCTGCTGGCTGTTTTAACATCCACAATTGAATCAAGGTCCTTATCTGCCCCCTGTTTGGTCCTTCCCCCACATCTCCAACACCAAATATAATGTTAAGCCCTTTTTATCCTATGTATGTGTGCAATGCATATCAAAGTATTTCTTATCTATTAGGCAATCAGACTTTAAGTTAACAACTGGTCTGGTGGGGTTGGGTTTCCCCAATGCCTCCTCTCCCTATATCCACATGAGGCTCAGCCTCTGACCTATTGAGCAGGGGGCTTACCCAAGACTGCTCTCCCTGTGTATGCAACACCCCTCTGGCACTCAAATGGATAAAAATAATTTGAAGATGGAAAATGTACTTACGTGAAGCAGAGTCTTGCACACTTGCTATATTACTAATTTCACAATTTCACATAGAAACTGAAACACATTTCAACAAACTTGCAACTCTACATTTTATACAGGGAAATAAAAATGTTTCATAGTGCATTATAAACTCCTGGCATATGAAGATATACAATATGATGATATGCAATAAATGCAAAAGTATATGCATCAGTCAATGAAATCACTGATGTATCAGCTGCCAAACAGATTATAGCAGCCAAATTCAGTAAAAAACAATGCTCTTTTAGCACTTGAATACTAAAAGGGTTAATAAAAGGGTGGGAAAAAATCATTGAATGAATGCTATATACATGATCTTGTTTGTACTATTTATATTTCATGATTATAAGTCAGATACATAAAGAGTTAAATCCTTTGAGTGCTAGGTGTATGCAAACCACCTTTTTGACCCAAAACAATTTAGTCAAAGAAAAGACATGCACATGCATGTTTAACCATTTGAGTGTCAGCTAAGTTTGAAAAGAATGTGCCCACCTCAGGCTCTGTTCAATAAGTAACGGTAAAATAGTTGTTAAGTGGAAAACAAATTCTGAACGATAACCATACCTGTGTTCCCCAGCTATTCAATAACCTGTCTACAAGATAAAACAAGGAGCATTTTGTTGATTTTGGCTGCTAATTAATTCAAGGAAACCCAGGTTCAAAGGAAAGTAGCTAACGCCCAATGTTAGTATGTGATGTTAAACATTGTTGAAACAAGTTCAAAATCTTAGCCAATAACCAAACAGCATAGTTAATTGAAATAAATATATATACCCCAAAATAACTGACACAAACTGCCTGAGTTTGGATGATCTGTGAGCTACAGCAGAGGGATCAGGAGTTTGACACAGAACACATTTTATATTTTTATTTCTTACTGTATTATTGAATGAGTGTAAGGGATGGCAGAGAGTGATTGTGACAGAGTGCCAATGTGATTGAGTGAGTGTAAGGGAGTGGCAAAGAGTGATTGAGACTGAGTGCCTGTGTGAGAGGTAGCAAAGTGGTAGTGAGATGGCAGGGAGAGGAGTAGAGACTGGAGGGATGGGAAAGGTTCAGGAGTGGAGGAAAGAGAGCATAGGATTCCCGGTCAGAGTAGGAGAGGGATAACAGGCGGGAGGAGGGGAATCCAACAAGTCAGGTGCACATCAGCCAGGGTCTGACATGTTGTTGGGATGTGGAGGTCATTTAGAAGATGAACACACATCCAGGGACAGAGTAGGGCCTGATAGATAAACGTCCACAAAGAGTGTGCATCCATCCCAGACCACAGTGGAGGATGACAGGCTCAGTGACCCCATGTACTCCAATGAGAAGAACATGGCCCTGGTGCGGAGCATCCTAGACAGGGAGCACATACTGTTCTCCACAGTAGAGAGCAGGGGGATTGGTGTGTGGAAGAATTTACCTGGTGTCAAGTGGAGGATACAGTCAACGTGGTGTCCAAGCACTAGCACAACTCAGACTCTATATAGAAGCTCTGGGCAGACTGCAAGACGAAGATCAAGAATGGGATAAGATGGAAGAACTTTCCCTGCATGCGAAAGCCACCAGACGAGATCCAGAAGTGAACTTCACCTTCAATGTCTGGGAGGGGATGCTCTGCCAAAACTTGTCCACGGTGGCAGTTGAGGGGACCCAAGGCAACTCTGACACAAGAGATGAAAGCATCCTCCAACATCCCAGTAAGCAACATGATGCATAACGGTCCACCACACAAACTTTGTTAGCTAGTACCGGACATCATAATAGTGGTACATGGCCATTAGTGATCTCTCCAAGGTAAGCAATACAGAGTTGACAGTGGTAAAACAAGGAGTACAGCAAAATGGAAATCTGATGCAGCAAGCAGACCAGCTCATATGAAATCACTAGGTTAACGCAAAGAAACAATGATAGCCATCCCATTGTAATAGAAACATCAATAATGTTCTTGAGATGTAAACATGTAACAGTGTTTGAACAGAGTACACCAAGGTCATTTTGCAGAGTACAACAGGGGTTATCCCACCTCTGATGGTTGTGCAAACCCAAACTGATTGCATGTCCAACACAATGCTGTGTACACACTACCACCATGACTTGGGATAACATATTTGCACTGGAGCCACAACCATAATTTTTGCAAAGGAGAGGCATTGGAAGTACTGTACACAGGCAAAGCAAGTCCAAAAACTTGACTTGATGGGGGAACACATCAACCTGAACAGTAGGAAAACACCTTTCACTCAACAGGATAACCAACTCAAACACACATTCAAACTAGGGTTAGGCAACCGGGGAACCATATCCATAGGGAACCACAACACATGCTTTAACAAGAGTTGTGGTTAATGAGAATGGTGGTCCCAATATCCGGTGAGCCAAGGTTGACTACCTATTGGTTCAAACAAATGTGTTATCCATGTCACGTAATAAGTCCTTAACATGAATGCATCACTCCTTGCCATCACCAGTGTTCCGGATCCATATGATTACAAAAGGTCAACCATAGTAGGTCTTTATCATCAATGCACAGGACATTGTCAAGCTAGTGAATCACTGATTGCCAAACCTAGAACCCGAAAGCCTATATCAGGTCCAATTTTTTAAGAAATTATATGATCACCTCCAGTCAGGCCCATTTCAGCTGCAAACACATACAAAACTACTTGCAGCCATTAGCATGGCCTTCTTTGGCTTTCTCAGGTCTAGTGAATTCCTGGCTTGATCTATTTCTTCAGTTTTCCCTAAAAAATACCACTGATTCACTTCATAAGACCACACTCCAAAACAGATCAGTATGGTATAGGGAGTAGGGGTGGGCTAAAAATGTGAAAAATTTCCTGCGAAAAGTTTCGCAAAAACCTGCCAATTTTTCGCTTTTCCCACAAAAAATGTTGCCTTTCCGCCTATGAAAAAATTTCCTCCATTTCGACTATTTTTTTTTTACGAAACATTTGTATTGAATTTTCAAATAACAAACAATACTGCATGTACAAGATGTAGATATGGGATTTTACATAAATTAGTGAAAGAAAGAAAAACCCAACACCAGCGTATTAGGTGTTTAGCAGGGAGTACCCTTCCCCTCACTGAAAAATATGTCAAACACGGACTAGTTAAGTAATGCTTACAATAGAGTTGAGAAGAGCCACCAAGGCACCCAGTGAAGATAGTCCAGTAAATAATCAGTAAATAATGACCCCAATGAAAGATCCGTTGTACAGTAACCACACACAACACAAAACACAGAACAGGTGCACGCCCCCGGGGGAACCCATGCCCCCCAAGCCCCAAAATGATCGAAAAAAAGAGATGAAAGTTAAAGAGAAATATTAAGCACTCCTGGATCCCCATCACCAGCATCTAAACATGGAAATGAGGAAGTATCCCTCTCCCCCCCCACCTCCAACAGGGACTCTAAAGCACTATCCATCAATAATCTTTCCTCCATCCATGAGGTATATCGAAAGCAACAATAAAAAACCACTTGATGGTCAACAGGCAAGGATAGTATAAAGGTATCACGATGCCCGTGTTGCACTTCCTTGTCAGTCACCATTAGGGGGCTCCTATTGGTTGTCTGCCTTTAACCCGCCTCATTCTGTCTATTTAAACCTGGTCTGGGCACCCTATGGCTGCCCTTTCGTGGTGTCTCTGACCACATTAGCCTTGACCATGTTCCAGTATTCGTTTGTACCTGTAGCTGTGTTCCTGAGTTCCAGAATACATCTTGTTCCTGAGTCTTTTGTCTGCAGAGTTGTTCCAGAGGGGTTCCGGCCTAGTCCTGAGAGGTTGATGTTTTCTGCTGATCGCCTTCGCTGAGACTTCCTGACTGCTTGGCCTTTCAGAGTGTTCCTGTCGTCTCTTGTTCAGCCAGATGTGTTCCTGATGCCTGGTCTCTTGGCGACATTCTTGTAGACCCTGCGTGCGGACGTTGGTTTGCCCAGCCTTGTGGCTATACGAATTACTTGTTGGTTCCAGCGTGCGGACGCTGGTTTGCTCCAAGCCTTGCGGCTACACGATTTACTGTTGGTCCCAGCGTGCGGACGCTGGTTGCTCCAAGCCTTGCGGCTATACGAATTACTGTTGGTCCCAATGTTTGGACGCTGGTTTGCTCCAAACCTTGTGGCTACACGAATTACTGTTGGCTCCCATCGTGCGGACGCTGGTTTGCTCCAAGCCTTGCGGCTACACGAATTACTGTTGGTCCCAGCGTGCTGACGCTGGTTTGCTCCAAGCCTTGCGGCTATACGAATTACTTGTTTGTCCCAGCGTGCAGGCGCTGGTTTGCTCCAAGCCTTATGGCTATACAATTACTTGTAGGTCCCAGCGTGCGGACGCTGGCTTGCTTCTGGAGTCTTATTGCTATACAAATTACTCGTTGGTTCCAGTGTGCGGACGCTGGTTTGCTCCAAGCTTATTTGCTATACAATTTACTTGTTGGTTCCAGCGTGTGTACGTACTCTCTGTTGAGCATTCCTAGAGTGAAGTTCCTTTGGGCTGCCTTGCCTGGTATTGGTAAGGCCGGTAGAACCTGGTACATATTCCATCTGCAGGTTGCCTTACCCGGTATTGGCAAGGCCGGTAGAGCCTACGCAAAGCTCCTTTGGGCTGCCTTGCCCGGTATTGGTAAGGCCAGTAGAACCTGGTACATATTCCATCTGCAGGTTGCCTTACCCGGTATTGGCAAGGCCGGTAGAGCCTACGCAAAGTTCCTTTGGGCTGCCTTGCCCGGTATTGGTAAGGCCGGTAGAACCTGGTACATATTCCATCTGCAGATTGCCTTACCCGGTATTGGCAAGGCCGGTAGAGCCTACTGTTATAAGTATATCTGGCTGTCTTGCCCGGTATATTGGCAAGACCGGTAGAGCCTGTAATTTGTATTTCTCAATTATTAAATGTTGTATGTCATGTTGGAATCCTAAGGGATCATTTTAATTATTTTCAATAAAGTTGTGTTTTTACCTAACTTTGTGTCTGAGAGTCGTAACAAACCGTGACAAAAGGGTTACCAAAGAGTTATGAAGCGGGCACCCAGCATCTCCTTATCAGACAGAGCAAGCCTCCAATGAAGCCTAGTGAAATGAAACAGCTTAAGTGTCCACTGATGAAGCAGGGGAAGTTGGGAAGACAGCCAAAGTGCCAAAATGCATTTTAATTCTACCATGACAGCAAGATCCACCAACTTAGTTTAACAAGTGGATAACTGAGAGGAAGATATATAGATCCAAAGGAGAAAAGCTGGAGAAACAAAATCCATAAGAAACCCAATTTTATTAGTGATGTAAAAGAAGACCTTGGTCCAAAAGGAGTAGACATGCGGGCATGAATAAATCATATGAAGTAAAGATGCACTGGGAGTTTGACATTTAGGACAAGAAGAAACTGAGGTTAAGCCAATACAGTGGGCTACCAGAGGGGTCACGTATAGCCTGTGTAATAATCTATAAGAGAGATCATGAAAGTAAGCAGACGGGGAGCAGCGCAGTCGAAGCAAAAAGCTGGACTCCAGCTGATCCACCGATCGCGTGGGTTTATCCATCAGCCAACCCGACGTGTTCAAAGGGTGCAAATCCGAATGAGCCATAGAAAAAATAGTTCTGGAGGTTTTGAAAGATACTGTTGAAATCTTTTTAATTAAACAATCCAACAGGTTATCCGTGAGTTGCTTGGACAGAACGATAGAAGAGACTGAACGTAATGTTTGTCCTGCAAAAAAGCAAAAAGATGATTAGACGGTAGAGTATATTTAGATTGAAAATCTGGAAAAGAGTACATCTGTTGAATGACGGGATCAAGAAAGTGACCCACCGATGGTACGCCCCGGGAGGCCTAGTGAAAGAACCAGGCGTCCGCCTCCCCACCCTGAAAAGAGGAGTTACGCGTAAATGGCAGAAAGACCGAAACATGACGTGACTTGAAAAGATGATATCTTATGTATTGCCAACCCTTCACAGTTGATAGCAGTAAAGGATTAGTTACACAGGGAGGGGGAAGAGCAGATAATGGAGTATGCAGAATGGAAGAGAGGCTCAACGATGGACAAAAACACTGGTCCCTATCAGAGTCAGTATATATCTTGGTGTCGTTCAGCCAGTCCTTCGCAAATCGGAGAAGGCAGGCTACTTTATAAAATCATAGATGTGGGAAGTTAAACCCACCAGACCGTTTAGCATGGGACAATTTGGCCAAACTCATTTGTGGGCGCTTACCACCCCATATAAATCCTTGAAAGCAACGATTAAGTGATTGAATGTCAGTTGCAGAAAGATACAATGGTAACATATGCAATAAATATAAATAAATAAAATGCATGGAAAGACTATCATTTTAATTAAGTTAATACGACCGATGAACGTCAGGGGCAGTGCCTTCCAGGCCAGAAAGTCTGATGTCAGTTTATGTAGCAAAGGAGTGAAATTGGTCTGGTAAAGTGTAGAGATATCCCTAGGTAAAAGAATACCCAAAAATTTGAGATAACTAGAGGACCATTGTAATGGATGCGAAATTGGTAGAGATGGAGGGGATCGAGGAGAAAGCCACATTGCCTCAGACTTGCCAAAGTTAATGGTAAAACCTGCACCCCTCCGAAAACTCTCAAAAAGCTGCATAATGGAAGGAAGAGCAGAATGCGGATTACGGATAAAAGCAGTAGATCATCCACAAAGGCTGCAAGTTTGTTTTCCACCCTTCCCACTCGGATACCCTGAAAATCTGGCAAGATCAATAACGCATGAAGAAGGGGGTCAAATGCCAGATTAAAAAGAATTGGATAAAGGGGACAACCCTGTATGGTACCCCTAAAGAGTTGAAACAGAGAGGAATTGAAGAGTTAGTAGAAACTGTGGCTTGGGGCTTAGTATAAAATAGTTCTATTAGTGCACGAAACAGCGGACCAAATTCCTGGACTTCTAAGACCTAGAACAAATAAGGCCAAAGAATTTTGTCAAAAGCCTTCTCGGCATCAAGATTAATCAGTAAATTATTATTACAAGGAAAGTCTGAAGATTTAATAATAGCCGCAATCGCAGTACGGATACTAGTCACCGAGTACTGTCTTGGAATAAAGCACTTTGTTCCGGTGTAATGAGTTGAGGCAGGAGTCAATTGAGTCTATTCGCCATCTCCTTACTAAAGATCTTATAGTCTGAATTCAAAAGAGATATCGGCCTATAAGATTCAACATGAGTAGGATCCTTTCCAGGCTTAGGCAGCAAGATAATCCTAGCAAGAGTGAAAAATGAGGGCATGATATGTGAATCGAATATAATATTGTAAAGGGACAATGTGGGAGAAATGTCCTCCCGTAGGATTTTGTAAAACTCAGCCGGGAGACCATCCGGTCCCGGTGATTTAGCATTATGTAAGGACTTAAGTGCTAACTCTAGCTCCGTAGCTGAGATAGGCTCCTCTAAAAGCGAGCGCTGATCGTGCATGAGGATTGGCAAAGACAATTGGTGCAAAAAATCAGATCGAGCAGAAAGGTCATCCATTTCAGGACCATATAGTTTGAAGAAGGATGCAGCAAAAGCCGCATTAATATCTGACGGATCCGTCATGACTGACGAATTGCATGACTGTAGAGAACAGATAGTATTAGGGTCACGTGTAAGCTTAGTCAGGTGAGCGAGCAGCCAACCCTGCAGGTTAGCATTGCAATAGAAATGCTCTGAACATTTAGATAATTGAAATTGCGCAGCGGTAGATAACATCATGTCATATGCCTTTTTTGCATTGAGATATTTAGAGCGGTTGGAAGCCGAGTCCACAGCAAGATAAGCTGTGTAACGAGCGGTCAACGTACACTGTAATTGTGTAAGTTTAGTCACTGTTTCTTTCCGAAGTTTTGCCACATAAGAGATGATATGGCCAGTCAAGGCAGCCTTAGCCCTGGCCAGAAGAGAACTGGATCAGAATAGTGAAGAGCATTGTCAGATTTAAATACAAGACAGGCGTTTAGAAGACTAGAACAGAAATCAGGGGATTGGGTGAGAAAGGATGGTATACGCCAAGAAAAGGAGGAACGGACAGGAAGACGAAAAGACATCTGTAGAGTGACAGGCACATGATCTGAGATCAAGATAATATGACAGGCCGTAACCAAAGGAAGAATAGTCGCAGAACCTAAAAAATAGTCCAGTCTGGCAAAAGTACCAAGAGGATGAGAAAAGAAACTGTACTGTCAGTCTGTCAGTAAGAGGAACCTGATCCATAAAGCATTGAAAAGGGTTCAAGGAAGGAGCTTCGGAGGCAGTAGGGTACAAGCTTCTATCCAATCGGTGATTAAGAATAATATTAAAATCCCCACCTAGCAGAATATCACCAGGAGTGTAGGCAATAAATATGGAAGAAGAGATTAGAAAAAAGAGTAAGTCGGATCATCGGGGGCACACACATTGCAGATTATAAAGGGTTTTTGGGGGCGTGTCTTGGCGCCAAATGGAGATGGCCGCTTAACGGAGGAGCTCCTGACCCGCTAGCACTATTTGAGCTAATTTCGCTGCTGCTACGCTTGTGATTCCCAACTCCTTTCTGTCAAGCCTTTGTGGTGATGTCCGCTAAGAAGAAACGAGGGCCCAAGATCACTGCTTATCTGAGGGAACATCCTACTAACAGTCCCCAATCTACTCGATCCCCGCGTGGTAAGAAAATGGCCGCGGGAGATAAGGAGAATATGCCTGAGGACCCGCTCTTAAGTGGGGGATCTGGAAACTCACCTGTCCTAGTTCCTCCGTTGGATTTTCGCCTTTTTGCTACGAAGGAGGATATAAAACTCTTACCTTCGATTGCAGATATAGAGCACGTTCTTGACCGCTTGAAGGATTCGCTTCGATCTGATATTTCGGACCTTGGCCGGGATGTGCGCCAGATTGGGGCTAGAGTGCAGGACTTGGAGGATACCACTGAGTCTATTCTTACTGCGCAACAGGAGATGCAGCAGGCCTTGTCTTCGCAGGCCCAGGAAATTCAACGCTTGCAACTCCAGCTGGATGATGTAGAGAACCACGGACGCCGCAACAACATACGGATCCGGGGTTTACCCGAGTCCATTCCTCAACCTGATCTGGAAGGTGCTCTGCAACAGATCTTTGCCTCCCTTCTAAACCTTGCCCCAGAGGAGATCCACCTGGAGAGAGCGCACAGGGCTTTGAGACCTCGGCCCTCTGCTGAGGGTAAGCCCAGGGATGTGATATGCTGCCTATCTTCTTTCCCGCAGAAGGACTCTATTATGAGAGCGGCGAGATCTACTCCTTCCATCCAACATGCTGGTGAGGAACTTCAGCTCTACAAAGACCACTCCCCCCTTACGCTTCAACTACGCAGATCATTCCATCCATTAACGGATGCTCTACGGTCTCGAAATGTGCTGTACCGTTGGGGTTTCCCCTTCGCTCTAATTATTCCCCATGAAGAAGCAACATTATTGGTGAGGGGTCCAGCCGATGTTCCGGGCATATGTGACCGCCTGGGGATACCCCAGATTCAGCTCCTGGAGTCCCCTACTTCCCAAGGATTGCGTTGGCCGAGAGTTGAGCCAACTAGGCCTAGATGGTCAGTGATCCCGCAGAAGCGTAGACGACCGGACCCGCCTCAAGATCCTGTCTCCTCCAACAGTGTATCACCCTGACTTGATAGAACTCTCCGGGCCTGTCCCACAGTTTGGGATATCTTCCTCCGGGCAGATAAGTGTTCTGATGGATATTAATATGCTTCTTACAGAACTATTATTCTGCCATTTGCAAAACTAACATGTTTAGAGACTATGTTCTCTTTTTCACCTGTTCTCATGTTGTTGCCTATTGTGTAATCGGGGGCCGCCGGGGGGCTCGCTTTCCCGTGCTCGGTCACCCGTTTCAAGGTAACTTATGCTGTAGTTTGTATGTTATTACGCTTGAGCTTATTGCCTAGGGGCCCCCTTGTTGAGAGATGAACCTGGGGGCTATTAAATTATTTTACAAATACGTACAATATGGGTGATAGTAATAATAAAGTATTACTATCCATTTAAGTGACACTGCCACATATTCATGATGATATCAAGTAATAAAAAAATAAAGTACAACCTACAATGTGGTAGATATGTATTTTAGTGGTAGTGGTGGGGGACTGGCATGGTGTGATTTGTGTATGTATTTTTTTCTATTGTCATACTCTATCCTCTTTTTCAGATTATTGACACACATTACTTATCGGTCATAGTAGTGGTCCCATCTGTCCTCCACCTCCTCATCTGTGCTGCTGTTAATATATTTGTCCTGGCTTTGTCTGTCATGTGTGGTTTCTGCTACTACTAATACTGGAGCTAGATGTTGATGTAATTCTTCTGCCACTACTACTAGGTGTCAAAGGTGCAGCACTTAAAGCAGCAGCACCAGAGGTACTCGTCATATCTAACACTGTGGATGTTAACCTGTGTTGCTGTTGTTGGGTACTCAAAACAGGTGTGTGTGGCTGAGTGGGACTTGGACTTTAAAGAGGCGATGATGCTGATGATGACTGATAGGGTGACTTGTGCTTTTTTACATCTGTGCTTGTCCAGGGTCAGACTTTCCAATGGCTTTCTCAAACAGTTTATAGACAGGCACAGTGCTCCTTAAAAGTGGTGGAAGATTCAGGCTTTGACTTTCTGCTAATCTTTTACCCCTGTCACCATCCTCACTCTCAACTTCATCTGTATCTGAACAAGAGAAGGATGCTGGAGTGATATATTCTAGATCTGCATCATCATCAGTCATCGTTATGTCATCCTCAGCAGCATCAGCATCCCCTGACAGTTCTTGCCCACTACTACCCTTATATTCCTCTAAGCTTTTGGAGGTCTCAGACAATTTATTTTTACTTTTACTATAACAAAGTTCCCTACTACTTTGAGGATGGGTGATTTGGTGCTTGTGTGTCTCACTGTCTGATGCAGCAGAAGCTACAACTGCTACACCTTCCTCTATTATGCTACTGCCAGCATCATCAACACTTGAATGCGACTTGTTTTTGTCTTCAGTGTTCTTCTTATATGGTTCTTTATTTCTGCTGGCACTGGTGGTGCTAGATCTAGTTTCGCTGGGACCTTGACTGCATCCTTTTCACGGTGCCTGTGATCCTTGAGCGACATTCTTACTTCCTGGTTTACACTGGCTGCGCTCTTATTGGCTCTGGGCTAATTGCTCCTCTCAGGGCTACCTTTAAATATTCCCTCCTGTCACTATACCGGTGCCCTTTCGAGGTGTACCCGTATCTAGCGTCTAGTTGTTATTGTTTCATGTTTCCGTGTATGATCTGGCTTGCTGACTATGCTTTTGACTGACGCTCCTGTGATCCGATCCCGTTGCTGGCCTGGACTGGCTGACTAACTCCTTGTGTACTGAACTGGCCTGGTTGAGTATCCGATTCCATTACCGACCTGGACTGGCTGACTAATTCCTTGTGTACCGATCTGGCCTGGCTGAGTATCCAATTCCATTACTGACCTGGAATGGCTGACTAACTCCTTGTGTACCGATCTGGCTTAGCTGAGTATCTGATTCCATTACTGACTGGACTGGCTGAATAATCCTTGTGTTCCGAACTGGTGTGGCTGTGTATCTGATTCTGTTACCGACTAGTACGGGCAATATCGTCTGTTAAATATCATCACTGTTTACACACAATGTCACCCATGTCCCCACAGGGAAGTCAGTACCTAACCCCTTTAGTGCTAGAGGTATCATCAATGCATCAATCAACAATGCTTTGGCAACCACTCTGGGACTCAAAGGGTTAACCAGACAACAAACAAGTCAATAAGCCAACGATCACATGCTACACAGGGTACATTCACTAAGCGGTGACAAAGAGATGGTGGAGACAAAGTAACCCTCACACACCCTCACTTCACCAATACCAGTGTTAGTCTATGGAGATTATGCAAAAACAAGAATCAAGTTGATAGGGTCCCATTGTACAGACTCCATGGAATACACTGGAAATGGGGAAAGGAGATCACTGGAGAAGTCAGCATCATGTTCACTTCATCAGTTCAACATCACATCAACATCATCAACTGAATCACAAAAAGGGTGGATCAGGTCACACATCACAGTGTCCCAGAGAATAACTGCTTGTATGTGCAACACACAGGCCGAAAACTATTCCACAGAATTAAAGGTGGATGAAGTAGGCCTTGGTGTTGTGCTGCAATCATTTACTCTAACTTGAAATGACATATCCCACATCTGATTCCCACATGGATCCACAGGGGTGCTGATGCCATGGATGGATAGTACACCAGCCGCTGTTTGCAGGATACACATGGGAACCAAATATCAACCATTGTACCTTGGTCACCAACAGGCCATGACTGATGGATATCTCAGATTGAGTACGGTTGCCTCACACAGAAGGATAGATGGGCTCATACACAGAGAAAAACAGTCCTCAGTCAAAGATATCCCTCACTACTGGCTTGATTGTTGCCCTTAGGATTCAACTGGAACATACAACATGGACAGGATCTTGTCAAATTCATCAATCTGTGATTGCCAGGGTGGTATCCCATGCATCACAATGTAATGCATAGGATATCATCATGACAACCAGAGAGTCACCTGTCAAGTAATCCAGAATTGTGCATTGTACAGGATCAAATAAGATGATAGGGATGAATAACACTTGAATCCCACTGCAGATCTATTCACAAGAGATATGGACAGTAATAAAAATGGTCAGATATGTACCTGTAACGGTTTGTTTGACACACAGACACAGTGGTTTAGGATAAAACACAGTTTTATTGAAATCACAGAAATATAATAACCCTCACAGGTCCTGTAGTATTTAAGCAGAATAATACAGACACACGACAGGTTACATATACATATGCCTACACAGGTCTAGTATAACCATAAAGTCCATAACAGCATATACTGACACAGGTCAGGCAGAATACGTTGAATTCCCAAGAGAAAGGTACTGCATGGGTTAATGGTCTTCAATGAGTGTAAATAGTCCCATCTGAAGAGAGGTCTGTGATGGAGCTCACTCCATATAGAGAGCTTAAGGATACGTAACGCCCAGAAGTAGGTTAGCAGAACAAACGTGAACTGCCAGAGTAATAACAGGAATTGAGCAACATATGACTCTGCAGGAGCAGTAACTGAGACTAGACCACTTGCACTCTGCTGGAGCAGTAACGGAGACAAAACCAATGGTACACTGCCGTAGCAGTAACGGAGACCGGCCACTTGCACTCTACAGGAGCAGTAACGGAGACAAGACCAATGGCACACTGCCGTAGCAGTAACAGAGACAAACACTTGCACTCTGCAGGAGCAGTAACAGAGACACGGCCAAAGGCACACTGCCATAGCAGTAACGGAGACTAGGCCACTTGCACTCTGCAGGAGCATTAACGGAGACAAGGTCAATGGCACACTCCCGTAGCAGTAACGGAGACTAGGCCACTTGCACTCTGCAGGAGCAGTAACGGAGACAAGGCCAATGGCACACTGCCGTAGCAGTAATGGAGACTAGGCCACTTGCACTCTGCAGGAGCAGTAACGGAGACAAGGCCAATGGCACACTGCCGTAGCAGTAATGGAGACTAGGCCACTTGCACTCTGCAGGAGCAGTAACGGAGACAAGGCCAATGGCACACTGCCGTAGCAGTAATGGAGACTAGACCACTTGCACTCTGCAGGAGCAGTAACGGAGACAAGGCCAATGGCACACTGCCGTAGCAGTAATGGAGACTAGGCCACTTGCACTCTGCAGGAGCAGTAACGGATACAAGGCCAATGGCACACTGCCGTAGCAGTAATGGAGACTAGGCCACATGCACTCTGCAGGAGCAGTAACGGAGAAAAAGCCAATGGCACACTGCCGTAGCAGTAATGGAGACTAGGCCAGAGCCAGAGCTCAGTATATAAAGGCCATACTGGGTGGGACAAACACAGAATAGCCAATGGGAGCAAGGCACAGTGTAGACTGACAGAAAATAGCAAGGGTAGCATGGGCACCATGATAGTACCCCCCTCTCAAAGACCCCCTCTCCTGGAAGAGGGACCTGGTTTCTGAGGATATTTAGAGTGGAAATTGCACAGTAATCTAGGAGCATGAAGGTCATTCTGATCAACCCAGGAGCGTTCCTCAGGGCCATAGCCCTTCCAATGGACCAAATATTACAATTTTCCTCTAAATCTGTGTGAATCAATTATGCTTTGGACTTCGTACTCCTCCTGACCCTGAAACTCCACCGGACAGGGAACCACAGGAGTGGTAGTGTAGCGGTTGCATACCAGAGGTTTCAGCAGGGATACATGGAACACATTGTGAATGCGCATAGATGCTGGGAGATCCAAGGCATACGAAACAGGGTTAATTTTGCGGATCACCCTGAAGGGATCAATGAACCGAGGAGCCAACTTATTAGACAGAACTTGCAAATTAAGGTTTCTGGAGGAGAGCCATACCATGTCCCCAACCTGAAAGGAGACCGCTGGCAGCCGTCTATAGTTAGCGTGGCGCTGATGATGCTGGAACGACTGACTGAGGGACCTATGAACCTGTGCCCAAGTGGAGTGGAGTTGCTCGATGTGCTCGTCCAGAGCTGGAATCTGACTGGAATGAGTCCGGGAGCACACATGGCTGGAACCCATAGTTGATGAGAAACGGGGAGCTCCCTGACAATGAATTACCAGAATAGTTCCTGGAGAACTCTGCCTAAGGCAACAGGTCTGCCCAATTATCATGATGATCGGTAACAAAACAGTGCAGGAACTGTTCCAATCCTTGATTGGCACGCTCGGCGGCTCCATTGGTCTGGGGATGGTAGGCAGAAGAAAAGGACAGTTGAATGCCCATCTGGTTACAGAATGCTCTCCAAAATCTGGATGCAAATTGGCTCCCACGGTCGGACACCAGAACTTTAGGTACCCCATGCAACCGGAACACCTCTTTAGCAAAGACAACTGCCAACTCCTGGGCTGAGGGGAGGCCAGAAAGGGGCACAATATGAGCCATTTTAGAGAATCTATCAACCACCATAAGAATGAACGAGTAACCCCTAGACACTGGCAGTTCTTCCAGGAAATCAATGGATACGTGGGACCAAGGACGCTCGCCATTAGGTACTGGTTGGAGTAAGCCCACTGGGAGGTGTCTAGGGGTCTTGGCACGAGCACAGGTGGTACAGGCTGCAGTAAATGCGGAGCAGTCAGCCCGTAGGGAAGGCCACCAAAAAACTTGAGAGAGAGACCATATTAGTTGATCCCTCCCAATATGCCCAGCAGCCTTAGAAGAGTGGTATGTTTCGAGCAAATGGGTACGAAACGGCTCATCCACAAAGCACTTGCCCACTGGGGTTTCTGGGGGTGCCGTAGCCTGGGTAGCCAGAATCTCCTCCCCCTTGTGGTGAAGTGATACTAGTACGTAGGGTGGCCTGGATGCAATCAGGCTGAATGATGGGTGCAGGGACCTCATCTTTCTCCATCTCTGGCCCAAATTGTCTAGACAGGGCATCAGCCCTAACATTCTTGGAGCCCGGCAAGTAGGATACTACAAAGTTGAAACGAGATAGAAACAGGACCCATCTGGCCTGAGGAGAGGACAATCTTTTTTTTTTAGTATTCAAAAGCTTTATTGATCAAAACATACATTTACAGAAAATGAAGATTAGGAAACAAACTGTGTAATTACAGAATGATGAGCATTGAGAAAATCATCTACTAGAAGGCACCAGAAAGAGTCTGAAAACAAGCAAATATTGCAGATATCAATTCCATACACAATTGTGCAATAAAGTTGGCATTTGATCAGTTGTCAAATAGCATAAACTTGATAGAATACTCGGTAGTATCATATGTGTAAGAAGGAAAGACAACCAAAAAGAAGAAAATGTAGTCAGTAGAAAAAGAAAGAAATACAGAAAGAAGAAAAGCTTTAGAAACAAAGGAAAGAAGAATGTTCTTCTCTGCCCCAGAGGTTCATCTGCCAATAGATGTCCCTCCATAGAGAGGGACCGCAGGAGGAGGGGGGGGAGAGGGGGACGAGAGGGGGACATCACAGCAGAGGCTACCCAAAGGACCCTAATGAAAAACCTTTTGGACTCTCCCATGAAGGTAGCAATTATTATGGGCCGTCTAATTTAACAAACTAGGTGTCCCCAGATTCCCCCATTCTCGAATTCCAAAATTTTTCCCAAAGTGACCACGACTCCCCAAAAGACACCTGTGTACCCGTGCAACGAGCATGCACCTTCTCCAGTTCGTACGACCTTTGGACCTCTAGCTTCCAAGTATCAAGAGATGGGGGAGAGGCTGATTTCCAATGCTTTGGGATCATATGTCTGGCATGAAAAAGCATACGTCGAAGTAAACACTGAATGGCAGGAAAAATCATAGGAGAAACCAGTAAAATTAGAAATAAGCATAACAAAGGATGTAATACCAGGGAGAGTGATAGGATACCGTTCACCTGAACCATCATCTGTTTCCAGTAATTAACAATGAGTGGACATCGCCAACATATATGGAACAACGTACCCGTGTCCCCCTTACATCTCCAGAAAAGGGAGGACATTGAGGTGTAAATCTTACTCAGAAGTACGGGGGTATAGTACCATCTAGTAAATAGTTTGTAGCTTGATTCCCTCATCAGGACGTTTTGTGTACTTGATAGCAAATCACGTAATATATTAAACCATGATAATGGGGTATAATTGATCCCAAGATCAGCTTCCCAGGCCACAAGGTAAGCGGGTTTCATGGAGACAGTATTGGAAAAGAGGAGCCGATACATCTTCGACAGGGGCTTAGAGAGGATCGCTCTGGATTGAAATGTTGTTTCAAAGGCCATCAGATCTCTTATGTTTGAACCCTTGGCTATCAGGGAATGTAAGAAATGTCGAACTTGATGGTACCCCCATCTATGAGAAGGTGGAAGAGAGTAAGTACTAGACAGAGTATAAAAACTAGAAAATCCAGAGAACTGAAGTAAAGATTGTACAGTGTGGATGTCATTCGTATGCCATAGTTAAAAAGGTTGACGGCGTATTCCTGGGGGGAAGCCCGGGTTCCCATAGACTGATAAGAGGGGTGAAGGGAAAGGAGCTACCTTTGTTTCAGAATTGAAGAAGTCCCATTGTGTCAATAAATAACGAAAAATAGGATGGGATCTAAGTGTATCCGGCCTGTCCTGCGGTCGCAATCACAGTAAAATGCTGACTATTTGTGGTTCACAATATAAATATAAAACATTGACCCAATCTTTGTTGGGTTCCAAGATGAGTTCTAACAAACGTGTAACAGCAGTAGCTTTGTAGTAGCGGTGTATATCAGGTAGGGCTATTCCGCCATGTGCCAAAGGTAGGTAAAGAGTAGAGGCCGGTAATCTCTGCTTTTTATAAGCCCATATAAAGCTGTTCATAGACTTCTGTAAAGCCGCTAAAAAATCCGGGGGAAAAAGAAGCGGAATGGTCTTAAGTAAGTATAATATTTTTGGCAGCATTATCATTTTAATAAGATTCACTCGTCCGAACCAGGAAACAAATAAATCATTCCATCATACTAATTCCTCTTTAATTTGGGACAGAAGAAATTCACAGTTTAGAGCCACCAGTCTATGCAAATCAGGCGTTAAATAAATTGCTAGGTATTTTATTTTCCCTGGGGGCCATCTAAAGGGGAAATTCTGTTGCAGATTTCGTACAGTCTGAGATGGCAGATTAACATTCATAATTTCTGACATTGATATTCATGCGAAAGTTCGAAACATCCCTGTATTCCTTTAATAAGGTCAAGAGTGCTGGTAAGGATGTTTCCGGGTGTGTAATATACAATAGTATGTCATCTGCAAAGCTCGATAATTTTGTGGCACCATCATAGGTAGGCAGGCCATGAATTCCAGTGTGGATACAAATTGAATTCAGTAAAGGTTCCAAAGAGAGAACAAAAAGGATCGGGGACAGAGGGCATCCCTGATGGGTACCATTTGATATAGAGAAGGGGCTAGAAAGATAACCATTTATTCTCAGACGTGCTGATGGGTTTGCGTAAAGACTCATAATCCCATGGAGTCCAATTGTACCCAAGCCAAGATATCTCAACAATTCTTCAAGATAAATCCAATGCACCCTATCAAAGGCCTTTTCTGCATCTACCATCAGGAATAAAGATGGGATTTTATCTGATAGTGCTTTATGAAGCAAGGCAAGGGCTTTAGAGGTATTATCCTTAGTTTCTCTACCTGGCACAAATCCAGATTGATTCGGGTGAATCAACCCGGGGAGTGCGGAGCGCAATCTATTGGCAAGAAGCTTGGCATAAAGTTTAACATCATTATTTAGTAACGGGATGGGACGGTAATTAGAGCATAGTGAGACATCCTTATCTGGTTTCGGGATAAGAGATATATGAGCTTCCAGAGCAGTTGGCGCAAAATGTTCTCCATGTAAAATGGAGTTGAAATAGTGGCGCATATAGGGGAGTAAAGAAGTAGCGAAAGTCTTATAGTAGATAGACGGAAGTCCATCAGGACCAGGACTCGTGCCCACCGGGGTGTCACGAATGGCATCTGCCAATTCTTTTTCCATGAAAGGATCCTCTAAAGTTTTCAAAAGATCCGCAGAAATGCGGGACATCCCAGAACCCGTCAAGAAGTTTTTGACGCGATCCCTAAAAAGGAGATCATCGGACTTAGAAGCAGATGGGTTCAGATTATATAGATCACTAAAAAAATCAGTGAAAGCCTCCGATATGGAGGGGAATGTAGCAATACCTCCCCTCCAAATTTTTAATCCGTGAGATATAATGGTCCTTACGCTTTGCTTTCGCTATGCGAGCCAGAAGCTTACCTCACTTATTCCCATGCAAGTACTGAGCATATCGTATCCATAGAAAAGATTTGGCCAAGATTGCCATATAATGATCGGCAATAGCCTTTCTGGTCTCTTGTATTAAAGCATAGTCAGACTTATTCTGATCACTTTTGTGTTTGGTAGTCAAATTTGCCAGACGAGCAAGCAAAGACTGAAGCGAAGCATTTTGCTGTTGCTTCCGTCTGGAGCCCATCTGGCTAAGATGACGGCGGAGGACACATTTATGGGCCTCCCACAAGGAGACCGGAGATCCCACAGTTCCATCATTTCTAACAAAGAAGTCTGAAAGTAGGTTCTTAATGTTTTCTTCTGCCCCATCTTCTTTGAGCAATAGCTCATTCATTCTCCACGATGGGAGCCCCCCTGTCACCAGCATTAACAGAGAATACCATAACCACCGGAACATGGTCTGACCAAGTGATCTGCCCTATATGCGCGCCAGTGAGAGTATGAAGCTTGTATTGTTCCATGAAGAGGAAATCAACACGAGAATACCTATCGCGACAAGGTATCACAGTTCCCGTGATTACCTGTCACTCTCTGCTGTGGTGTGTTCCTATTGGTAGTGCTTGTTATGCCCGCCCAGTATGGCCTTCTTATACCGGGCCTCTGGCACCTGTTAGTTGCCCTTTCGTGGTGTTCCTGTACCAGTACTTCTGTTGCTGTGTTCCTGCATTCCTGTGTACCATTTTGGCTTGTCTGACTATCCTTTTGGTTCCTGCTCTGTGTATGACCCGGCCTGGCTGACATTCCCGCTCCGTGATTGATCCGGCTTGTCTGGCGCTCCTGCTCTGTGTATGACCCGGCCTGGCTGACTTTTCTGCTTGGTATCCAGCTTCCTGTGTTCCGGTTCCAGTGTGACTTCGTCTATGTCGATTGATGACATTGTGAACTGTCAGACTTGTGCTTCTTATGCTGACCTCCCACTTGCTGAGCTTGTTGCCTCCGTTACCGAGCCTGTCCGTTAACACTTTCAGTGCTTGTTGCCTCAGATACTGGGCATCCGTTAACACTAGCTGAGCTTGCTGCCTCCATTACCGAGCCTGTCCGCTGACACTTGCAGTACTTGTTGCCTCAGACTCTGGGCCATCCGTTAACACTTGCTGAGCTTGTTGCCTCCGTTACTGAGCCTGTCCGTTAACACTTGCAGAGCTTGTTGCCTCAGATACCGAGCCTCTCCATTAACACTTGCTGAGCTCACCACCTTTATTACCGAGCCTGTCCGTTACACTTGCAGAGCAGTGATTTTCCGTTACTGTCTACCGAAAGCTCTTGCAATATACACGCTCCATTGGCTCACCGGAAGGGTGCTACTGGCTCTGGTCTTACTCGGCTCTAGCAGTGTTGGGGTATCCGTTTACGCACCACGGGGTGCTACTGGCTCTGGTCCCTTTCAGCTCTGGCAGTGTGGGTATCCGTTGATGCACCAAGGGGTGCTACTGGCTCAGGTTAGATTCAGCTCACTCAGTGTCATTAACCCATTCAGCACCGCAGAGTGCCGTGGCTCCGGTTCCATTCAGCTCACGCAGTGTGTCTGTCCCGTTACGCACGGCAGAGTGCCCTTGGCACTGGTATTATTAGCTCCAGCACAAGTGGTTGGTCTTGCATATCACCAGTCCTTGAGGACTACTGTTTGGACTCAATACTAGGTGCTCTCCACCCTGCACCGCAGTCTATAGCTGCTCTAGTCCACTACTGGGAGTTGTCTTGCACACCACATCAGAGACTGATTATTTGCATTGGACTTAATCCTTGCTTTACTCTGTTCCATTGCTTGTATAGTATTGCTCTTTATCCATACAGTGTCTGCTATTTTACCATACTGCCTTCAGTTATGTGTAATTACCTATTTCTGCCCTTAGGGAGCCGTGTTCCTCATTTGTTCTCAATAAAACTGTGTTTTATTTTTTACCTCTGGTCTGAGAGTCTGAATAACCGTTACACAAGGAGAATAGTAAGAGTAGTCACGAGAGGATGGGAATAACAACCGCCAAGTAACAAAAAGGTGCTGCTCTTGTAATAGCTGCCAACAGTGGTCAATTGTGGAGCGTGGGACATGAGATACTCCTGCCGAGCAATCTAAAGCTGGATCCTTGGGAACGTTAAAGTCTCCCCCCAGAACTAGTTGCCCCTGCTTAAATTCCTCCAGTTTTCGAAGAACTTTAGACAGAAAAGAAGCCTGCCTCGAGTTAGGGGCATAAATTGTAGCAAAGGTAAAGGGATCCCCAAATAAAAGACCCCGAATATAAACATACCTACCTTTTATATCTGTTAAGGAATCATGATGTACCCATGCGAAGCGTTTGTGCAGCAAAATAGATACCCCTCTATGTTTTTTGTTTGAGGAACAACACACATGCCAACCAGAAGGATAATATTTAGAATGAAAAGTTGGGGATTTAACAGAAGGGAAGTGCGTCTCTTGAATCATAACAACATCAGCTTTTGTCTATGAAAATCTCTAAGAGCTGTTGTACGCTTTTCCGGGATATTCAAGCCTCTGGCATTAATGGAGATAGTCTTAATAAGAGTCAGGGTGCTAGCCATAATCAGTAAATATCAGATGAGCATGAACCCCCCCCAACCCCCCGCCCCTCAAAAAAAAAAAACCTCCAGGACAGAGACCACAAAGAAAGTAAAAGAAGAAAAGCTAAACTGCCAAGAGAGACAGCTAGAAGGAGATAAGACAAACATACGGTGTCTATGGACCCATTAAGGCCACAGGCACCAAAATACACCCAAGATGTCCATCTCTGACCGCATGGTGGAAGTGGCCTCATTAAGTGTACTGTCGTCAGTTAAAACCCAATCAGGTATGGTGGGGGACAAACTGATCAAACTCCTTACAGGTCATGGAGGGATATAGCCCTACATCATAATCCAATGGTATATACCATATCATCAGGTAACCAAAAAGCAAAATACAAATCATACACGTTTTACAAAGAATAACAGAATTGATGCTGCCAAGCGAGCCGGGGACACCTGCGTCACAGCAGCATCCCGCTGTACCACAATATCCAACAGCACCAAACAACATCAACAAACACAGTACTGTGCCATTAAACATGAAAACAGATGGTAGATTCAGCAGATACCTCAACTCTTAACTCTGCACTAACATTCAAACCTCTTTTAGTATCAATCTTTCTAACTCTTATTTTCCTCTTCCCTTCTTCTTTTCCTATCCTCCGTCCTGCCTCTTCCTTTCCTCTCATGCCCATCTCTTCCCCCTCCCCCTTTCTTTCCCCCTTACTCTTTTTGTTTCCGTTTTTTTTTTTTTTTTTCCTTTTTCCTTTCTTCACTTCCTATTACCATCAGTACAGCTGTTATCCTCCGTTATGACTCTCCACCTCCATCCTCTGCTATCCTCCAGTCCCCCTCCAATTCCTTTCACTTCCCCGTCTCCTCTATCAGCCCTTCCCCTACTGGATCCCTTGGTATGTGACAGAGCGTGGAGCTATAACCATATGAACTATGAAAAACAGTCATTCCTATGTCCCAACCTAGCTAAAGGACTATAAGACATCCATCGTAGCCCAACAGGACACAATTGAGTCCCATCCTTAACAGTCCTATCTTCCACGTCAGAAAGGAAGTCACAACGGATGCCCGACAGTCTCCCATTCAGTCAGGACATTAAGATAGTATCACGGTTCCCGTGATTCTCTCCCTGTCACTCTCGCTTGTGCTGCTCTCCTATTGGTTGAGCCTGTTTGGCTTGCCCCTGGTGACCTTTTTATACCTGACCATTGGCACCTGTTAGGTGCCCTTTCGTGGTGTTCCAGAGCCAGTGTTGCTGTTGCTGTGTTCCTGCTTTCCTGATTCCTGTGTACCGATTTGGCTTGTTTTGACTACGCTCCTGTGTTCCTGATCCGTGATCTGACCCGGCCTGGCTGACATTCCTGCTCGTGACTGATCTGGCTTGTCTGAGAATCTCCTCCATGATCTGACCCGGCCTGGCTGATGTTCCTGCTCGTGACTGATCTGGCTTGTCTGAGAATCTCCTCCGTGATCTGACCCAGCCTGGCTGACTTCCTGCTCCGTGACCTGTACCGGCTTGCTCCAGCCTTTGCCACCATTCCGGCTTCCTGCTGCTGTTGTCGCTCTGGCGACATTCTGACTCCCGCTGTGTTTGTGACTGGGCTAATCAAGACTGCAACCATTTACTCCTGCAGAGCCGTGTCTCCAGGGTTGAGTCTCCTTTTACATTTGCAGAGCTGTGCTTCCATAGCTGAGTCTTCTTTGGCACTTGCAGAGCGATACCTTCACACGCTGAGCCTCCGGTTGTGCTTGCAGAGCTACAAATCCTACCCTTGTGCTGTTGTTAACTCTTGCAGTGCTACTGTCTCCCTGACCTGAGCCTTTTTAACACTTGCAGAGCCGTTGCAGTTATCCGCTACTCCTGCTGAGCCGGCCGCATTGTGTGCTTTAGTTAGACGGCGGCTCACATTGTCAACCAAGCAGAGTAGTCTGTCTTTTGTTACTGCGCCCGCGGGAGGTGCTATTGGCTCTAGCTCTATCCGTGTTACTCTCCATTACTGCCCGGTGGGGCTATTGGATCGAGCACTTGCAGCGCAGGTGGTTTCCGATACTATGCCTGTGGGGGCTATCTGCTCAAGCTCTTGCTGTACCCAGTCTCCGTTGTTACACCCGTAGAGGCTATTGGCTCACGCCCTTGCAGTACAAGTTGTCTCCGTTACTCGCCTATGGGGGCTATTGGCTCAAGCTATCACTGTACGGTTGGTTTCCGTTATTACGCCCGTGGGGGATATCAGTAAGCTCTGGCAGTGTAGGCATCTCCGTGGTTACACCCATGGGGGCTATTGGCTCACGCTCCTGCAGTACAAGTTGTCTCTGGTATATGCCCATGGGGGCTATTTGCTGATACTACTCTGCAGCATTC
The DNA here is from genome assembly GCA_037306005.1 of Rhinophrynus dorsalis. Taxonomy (NCBI): domain Eukaryota; kingdom Metazoa; phylum Chordata; class Amphibia; order Anura; family Rhinophrynidae; genus Rhinophrynus; species Rhinophrynus dorsalis. The sequence continues at coordinate 391,168,288 of CM074722.1, forward strand.
TGCCTCAGTACCTGTACTGCCTAGCAGCTCTCTACACTTGACTTAAGGTGTTGCATCATCTAACAGCAATTGCTGCCTCTTTCTTCACCTTGGGCGTGCCAAACACCACAACAGAGATTGACTGTTCATTTGTATTTAACCATTGAGTACCAGTTGCTATTCTGTGCCTGTCCTGTGACAGTATATGTATTATCCTTACTTCTGTATACTGGTACTGTGAGGGCATATGTAGCCTATCTACTGCTATATACTGTGTTGCCTATAGAGGGCGATCTTTGTTCTTTATTTTTTTTAATAAAACAGTGTTTTACTCAAACTATCACGGTGCCCGTGATTTGCTGCAGTTACTTGTCTATCACCAGTAGGGGGCTTCTATTGGCTGTCTGCAGATAGCCCGCCTCTTATTGACTATTTAAACCTGGATTGGGCACCCTTTGAGTGCCCTTTCGTGTTGTTTCTGACCTTCTTGCTATCACTATGCTAGTGATAGCTGGGCCTCTGTTCCAGTGTTCCTGAGTTCCTGATCTCATGTGTTCCTGAGTTCCTGATCTCTACTGTTCCAGTGTTTCCTGCATGCTGAAGTACTTCCAGTCCTGGTTCCGGCCTAGTCTCTGGTGTTGCAGTTCCTGCTGAACTTCTCTGCTGTTTTCTGACCTGACTGATCGTTGCTGGTTCCTGTCATCTTATCACCTGTCTTCAGTATCCTGGCGACCTTCTGCCTGGTCGCGTTGGTGACATTGCTACAATTCCGTGTTGGTCCCAGCGTGCGGACGCTGGTTTGCTCCTAAGCCTTGCGGCTATACAAACTCGCTTGTTACACCAGTGTGCGGTCACTGGTTTGCTCCAAAGCCTATCAGCTATACAAATCTGTGTTGGTCCCAGCGTGCGGACGCTGGTTTGCTCCTAAGCCTTGCGGCTATACAAACTTGCTTGTTACACCAGTGTGCGGTCACTGGTTTGCTCCAAAGCCTATCAGCTATACAATTCTGTGTTGGTCCCAGCGTGCGGACGCTGGTTTGCTCCTAAGCCTTGCAGCTATACAAACTCACTTGTTACACCAGTGTGCGGTCACTGGTTTGCTCCAAAGTATTTCAGCTATACAAATCTGTGTTGGTCCCAGCGTGCGGACGCTGGTTTGCTCCTAAGCCTTGCGGCTATACTAACTCGCTTGTTACACCAGTGTGCGGTCACTGGTTTGCTCCAAAGCCTATCAGCTATACAAATCTGTGTTGGTCCCAGCGTGCGGACGCTGGTTTGCTCCTAAGCCTTGCGGCTATACAAACTCACTTGTTACACCAGTGTGCGGTCACTGGTTTGCTCCAAAGCCTATCGGCTATACAATTTTGTGTTGGTCCCAGCGTGCGGACGCTGGTTTGCTCCTAAGCCTTGCGGCTATACTACTCGCTTGTTACTCCAGTGTGCGGTCACTGGTTTGCTCGCTAAGCCTAACGGCTATACTATTCAGTGTTGTTTCCAGCGTGCGGACGCTGGTTTGCTCCAAAGCCTTGCTGCTTAACGATTCTGCTAAATTGCCAGTTCCATCTGACTGCGGCTATTATCTCTGGGCTGCCCTGCCCGGTATTGGTAAGGCCGGTAGAACCTTTTGCCACATTCCATCTGAGGTTGCCTTACCCGGTATTGGCAGGGCCGGTAGAGCCTACATTGTGTATCTATTGAGGCTGCCTTGCCCGGTAATTTGGTAAGGCCGGTAAAACCGTTATGCTATTCCATCTGCAGGTTGCCTTACCCGGTATTGGCAAGGCCGGTAGAGCCTAAAGACTGTCCTGTCCGGTATATTGACAGGACCGGTAGAGTCTGCCTTCTGTCTGTGCTATATTCTGTATATATATATATGTATGTTATTGCCATCCTAAGTTATCATTTATTATTTCAATAAATTGATTTTTTTTACCTAAAACTTGTGTCTGAGAGTCATAATAAACCGTGACAGTACGAAAGGGCCATGACCTCAGACAGCAAGGGTGAAGGTAACGCACAGAATATCCATTGGAGGATGGATGTGCTCGAGCAACGTTTGGATCAGTTGGCAGTTGCAATTCAAACGATCCTTGAACGCACGGTACCTGCTGACCAATCTAGCTCTAGCCCGGTGGTCTCGCCAAGTCAGACACCGGAAAGTGATACCAGACCCCTAGGGGGTACTGTTAAAGGGTTAACGGCTTCTGCACCCTTGCCGCTAAGATATGATGGTGACCCTAGTCTCTGCAGAGGGTTCATCAATCAACTCGAAATCTTTATGGAATTGACGGCACACGCATTTCCCAATGATCGTAGTAAAGTGGGGTTCACGATATCACTGCTCACTGGCAGAGCATTGGCTTGGGCTAACCCCTTGTGGGAGAATGCTAAACCTTGTACTAAGAACTTTAGTGAATTTGTGCGTTCCTTTCGAAGAGTGTTTGAGCCTCCTGGTAGAACCACCTCTGCTGCCAAACGCCTTATGGAGATACAACAGGGCAGGCGTACAGTGGGCGACTATGCCATCGAATTCCGCACATTGGCAGCAGAGGTAGGTTGGAATAACGAGGCATTATTGGCAGCCTTCTCTCAAGGCCTGAATGACCACATTAAAGACGAAATCGCTGCTAAAGATCTACCTATTGATCTAGATGATTACATTGAGTATGTTATGATAATTGACTCCAGAATACGTGAGAGATCAATTGCCAGAGATCGTAAGTTACGGTCAAAAAATAATGAGCCTAGTAGCATGTTTTGCCCACCCATCCCTCCCTTGGCATTGAAGTCTAGTGAACCAGTACGGGAAACAAGTGAACCTATGGAAATAGGCTTCACTAGACTATCCAAGGCAGAGAGAATATATCGCAAAAAACAAGGGTTATGTTTATACTGCGGTAAAAAAGGGCACTTGCTAAATTCCTGTCCGGTACGTCCGGGAAACGCACACACCTAGGGTATCTTGGGGGACAGGCCCTAGGTGGTGTACAATCGTCCCCAGTGTCGGGCATAATGAAACCCACCATACAGGTGGTATTGTCTTGGGCACAACGCTCTGTGGAGGTTTTGGCCTTGGTTGACTCCGGTGCAGCAGGGTATTTTATGGATAATACCTTTGCTGAATTGCACGGAGTTCCACGCATTGAAAGAGAAAACCCCTTGACTATTGAAGCGATTGATGGTAGACCCTTAGAACCGCCTCAGGTTATATTTGAAACTATGCCATTGTCTATGACTATTGGGGCACTTCACAGAGAAGAGCAGCAGTTTCAACTGATTAATTCCCCGCACCATGCGGTGATATTGGGATTTCCGTGGTTACAGTTACATAACCCACAATTCGATTGGAAAAAGTGTGAAATTGCTGATTGGTCCCAGTTTTGTATGGACAAGTGCGTCATCCAGCCTATTAAGGTCATGTGCACCTCCTCTGCTATGCCGGATGTGTACCAACAGTTTGGCGATGTTTTTAGCAAAGGAGAGGCTAGTATGCTACCCCAGCATAGACCTTATGATTGTTGCATTGAATTGCAGCCTGGTGCAGTACCTCCGAAAGGACGCACTTATCCATTATCTTGTGATGAAAATAAGGCTATGGAGGATTACATTTCTGATGCCCTTGCTAGAGGGATCATACGTAAATCTACCTCTCCAGCTGGGGCTGGGTTCTTTTTTGTAAAAAAGAAAAATGGCGAATTAAGACCATGCATTGACTACCGGGGCTTGAATAAACTAATGGCAAAAAACGCATACCCAATACCACTCATCACCGAGCTTTTTGACAGGCTTAAGGGCGCTTCGATATTTACCAAGTTGGACCTACGGGCCGCTTACAATCTGGTTCGCATTCGAGCAGGTGATGAGTGGAAAACTGCCTTTAATACTCGAGCTGGGCACTACGAGTATCTAGTAATGCCTTTTGGGCTGTGTAATGCACCCGCAGTTTTCCAGGAACTGATAAATGATGTTCTGAGAGATATGTTACAGACATGTGTTGTGGTGTACCTCGACGATATACTGATTTTCTCCCAAAACATGGCACAGCACATCAAAGATGTATCCGCAGTATTGCTACGACTCCGTGAGAACAAATTATTTTGTAAAATGGAAAAATGTGAGTTTCATAGAACCAGTGTGCCATTCTTGGGGTTCATAATTGGCAATGATGGCATTGCCATGGACAAAGAAAAGTTGTCAGCTGTCCTACAATGGCCAAAACCCAAGGGTCTTAAAGCCATACAGCGTTTCCTGGGTTTCGCTAATTATTATAGGAGGTTTATTAAGAACTTTTCTTCCATTGTCAAACTTCTGTCCGATCTTACGCACAAGGGTGCTAATCCTTCTTGTTGGCCGGTATCTGCTGAGAAAGCCTTTGAGAATTTGAAGCTGGCATTTGCTGCGGCTCCTGTGTTATCCCACCCCAATCCTTTACTTCCATTTACGTTAGAGGTTGATGCCTCAGATATTGGGGTCGGGGCAGTACTTTCGCAGCGACACGAGAAAGGTGGAACTCTCAGACCTTGTGGGTTTTTCTCTAAAAAGTTGACTGTCACTCAAAGCCACTATGAGATAGGTGACAGAGAATTATTGGCCATTATCCTTGCTCTTAAGGAATGGCGTCATTTGCTTGAAGGTACTAAGAATCCTGTCTTAATCCTAACAGATCATAAGAATCTGACCTATCTCTCGGAGGCCAAGAGATTGTCCTCTCGTCAGGCCAGGTGGGCACTGTTCCTGTCTCGATTTAATTTCATTGTATCATATTTACCAGGGTCAAAAAATATCAGGGCTGATGCACTGTCAAGACAATTTGAGGCCGACAGTGACAGAGTGGAAGCACCAGCTCCTATCATCCAACCTGATAGAATACTGGCTACTATACGCACGAGTATCACTTCTCCTCTAGGGGAGGAGATCCTGGCCTCTCAGGGGTCCGCTCCCCATGAAACCCCAGTGGGCAAATGTTTTGTCGCTGAATCATTTCGTACTAGGCTGCTCGAAACCTACCATTCCTCTAAGGCTGCGGGACATATTGGTAGAGACCAATTGTTATGGTCCCTTTCTCAGTTATTTTGGTGGCCTTCCATGAGAAACGATTGTGCCGAATTTACGAATGCCTGTGCCACCTGCGCCCGCGCTAAGACCCCGAGACATCTCCCTGTGGGCTTGCTTCAACCGGTGCCTAATGGTGAACGCCCCTGGTCTCATGTTTCCATTGATTTTATGGGAGAGTTGCCTATGTCGAAGGGGTACTCCTTTATATTCATGGTGGTGGACAGGTTTTCTAAAATGGCTCATTTCGTGCCCCTCCGTGGTCTTCCTTCAGCGAAGGAATTGGCAATGGTGTTCGCCAGAGAAGTATTCCGGTTGCATGGAGTGCCTAGGGTACTGGTGTCTGACAGGGGGAGCCAGTTTGTGTCTAGATTTTGGAGGGCATTTTGCCAACAGATGGGCATACAGCTGTCCTTCTCCTCTGCCTACCATCCCCAGACCAATGGAGCCGCTGAACGAGCTAATCAGGGCTTGGAACAATTTCTCCGTTGTTTCGTTACTGACCATCATGATAATTGGTCCGACTTGTTGCCTTGGGCAGAGTTCGCCAGGAACTGTGCGGTCAATTCTTCATCTGGGAGCTCTCCGTTTCTGATTAATTATGGGTTCCAGCCCTGTTTGCTTCCAGACTCATTTCAGACGCAACAGATTCCAGCTCTGGATGAGCATATCGAGCAACTCCGTTCCACATGGGCACAAGTTCAGAGGGCACTTGGTCAGTCATTTCAGCGTCATCAGCGCCATGCTAATCGCAGAAGGCTTCCAGCGGTTTCCTTTCAGGTTGGGGATAGAGTATGGCTTTCCTCCAGAAATCTCAAGCTGCAGGTTCCGTCTAATAAGTTGGCTCCTCGGTTTATTGGTCCATACAGAGTTATTCGCAAAATTAACCCTGTCTCCTATGCACTAGACCTACCTGCATCCATGCGTATCCATAATGTGTTCCATGTGTCCCTTCTTAAGCCTCTGGTTTGCAATCGCTATACTACCACACCTGTGGTGCCAGGACCTGTTGAGGTCGAGGGCCAGGAGGAGTACGAGGTTCAGAGCATTATTGATTCCCGTAGGCTTAGAGGAAGGGTACAGTACCTGGTACATTGGAAAGGGTATGGTCCTGAGGATCGATCATGGGTGGATAGTACGGACCTTCATGCACCTAGGTTAACTAGGGCCTTTCATGCCAATTACCCACAGAAACCTAAACCCTATTCTAGGAGAGGGGGTCTTTGAAAGGGGGGTACTATCACGGTGCCCGTGATTTGCTGCAGTTACTTGTCTATCACCAGTAGGGGGCTTCTATTGGCTGTCTGCAGATAGCCCGCCTCTTATTGACTATTTAAACCTGGATTGGGCACCCTTTGAGTGCCCTTTCGTGTTGTTTCTGACCTTCTTGCTATCACTATGCTAGTGATAGCTGGGCCTCTGTTCCAGTGTTCCTGAGTTCCTGATCTCATGTGTTCCTGAGTTCCTGATCTCTACTGTTCCAGTGTTTCCTGCATGCTGAAGTACTTCCAGTCCTGGTTCCGGCCTAGTCTCTGGTGTTGCAGTTCCTGCTGAACTTCTCTACTGTTTTCTGACCTGACTGATCGTTGCTGGTTCCTGTCATCTTATCACCTGTCTTCAGTATCCTGGCGACCTTCTGCCTGGTCGCGTTGGTAACATTGCTACAATTCCGTGTTGGTCCCAGCGTGCGGACGCTGGTTTGCTCCTAAGCCTTGCGGCTATACAAACTCGCTTGTTACACCAGTGTGCGGTCACTGGTTTGCTCCAAAGCCTATCAGCTATACAAATCTGTGTTGGTCCCAGCGTGCGGACGCTGGTTTGCTCCTAAGCCTTGCGGCTATACAAACTTGCTTGTTACACCAGTGTGCGGTCACTGGTTTGCTCCAAAGCCTATCAGCTATACAATTCTGTGTTGGTCCCAGCGTGCGGACGCTGGTTTGCTCCTAAGCCTTGCAGCTATACAAACTCACTTGTTACACCAGTGTGCGGTCACTGGTTTGCTCCAAAGTATTTCAGCTATACAAATCTGTGTTGGTCCCAGCGTGCGGACGCTGGTTTGCTCCTAAGCCTTGCGGCTATACTAACTCGCTTGTTACACCAGTGTGCGGTCACTGGTTTGCTCCAAAGCCTATCAGCTATACAAATCTGTGTTGGTCCCAGCGTGCGGACGCTGGTTTGCTCCTAAGCCTTGCGGCTATACAAACTCACTTGTTACACCAGTGTGCGGTCACTGGTTTGCTCCAAAGCCTATCGGCTATACAATTTTGTGTTGGTCCCAGCGTGCGGACGCTGGTTTGCTCCTAAGCCTTGCGGCTATACTACTCGCTTGTTACTCCAGTGTGCGGTCACTGGTTTGCTCGCTAAGCCTAACGGCTATACTATTCAGTGTTGTTTCCAGCGTGCGGACGCTGGTTTGCTCCAAAGCCTTGCTGCTTAACGATTCTGCTAAATTGCCAGTTCCATCTGACTGCGGCTATTATCTCTGGGCTGCCCTGCCCGGTATTGGTAAGGCCGGTAGAACCTTTTGCCACATTCCATCTGAGGTTGCCTTACCCGGTATTGGCAGGGCCGGTAGAGCCTACATTGTGTATCTATTGAGGCTGCCTTGCCCGGTAATTTGGTAAGGCCGGTAAAACCGTTATGCTATTCCATCTGCAGGTTGCCTTACCTGGTATTGGCAAGGCCGGTAGAGCCTAAAGACTGTCCTGTCCGGTATATTGACAGGACCGGTAGAGTCTGCCTTCTGTCTGTGCTATATTCTGTATATATATATATATATGTATGTTATTGCCATCCTAAGTTATCATTTATTATTTCAATAAATTGATTTTTTTTACCTAAAACTTGTGTCTGAGAGTCATAATAAACCGTGACACAAACCTGCTGTCTGAGTGTCTGAAAAACCGTTACAGATAGAGACCAAACGGAATGCATGTATACTTTTAAATCCACGTATGTATTAACAGTTGTGACATAAATGACACAGCCTCCCCTTCCACCCAGGACGGACCTCATGCCCCCGCCCCGGCTGCCACCGAGAAAATCGAGTGGACCACCAGAGGAAAGAGTACGAGGCCGTCCTAGCCCTCCCCCACCCTTATATCACAAAAGTGCTCCCACGAACCCACAAACTTAGACAATAAACTATACTCGCAACAGGGCCTGCACCAAAAAGTGGCTTACTCGTACATAAAACAATCTGCAGTAAATTTTACCAGTTCCACAGCAATAGAAGGATCACCAGGTAACAGGCAAAAAGTTCAGTCTGCAGGTAAGTTCTGTATCATGCCGTCACAGGGTTTTTTAGTTTTCGGACCCTGGGCATCAATCCAGCGATTCTGATCCCCTCGTTTAGGAAGCTGGGGGTTTAAAGCACCTCTGCCTTGCTCCTGGTTCGGCGTATGAACTTTCGGGGGAGGTATACCTAAATTCACACAGAAGGAAGGTATCTCCTCAGGGGAACGAAGAGACATCTGTACACCCTTATGAGTTACAATCAGTGAAAATGGATATCCCCAGTGGTAACGTATACCCAGCTGTCTCAGATGATCTGTCAGGGGTTTCAGGGCCCGTCTTTGCTGTAGAGTGAGGACAGAGATATCCTGAAACAGTACAACTGTGGATCCCATGAAGTTTATATCTCCCAATTCTCTGCCTTTCTTATAAATTCGTTCACGATCTTTAAGGTTCAGGAAGCGACATATCACATCCCTCGGGGGGTCATTCTGGGAACGTCACTGACGAAGAGCTCTATGTACACTCTAAAAACCCTATCGGAGGATCAGTAGGTAAACCCATGACATCCTTAAACAGGGTGTGGAGTACGAGAACAATCTTTTATCTTCCGAGAGATAAGTCAGATTTTTGTGGTCAGTTAGAATTAATACAGGAGTTCTGGTACCTTCCAACAGGTGATGCCACTCTTTCAAAGCGAGAATGATAGCCAGGAGTTCTCTGTCACCAATTTCATAGTGACTCTGGGCACTAGACAGTTTTTTGAGAAGAACATACATGGTCTCACAGTACCCCCAGCCACTGGGCGCTGTGACAGTACTGCCAGTACCCCAATTTCAGAGGCATCAACTTCCAACGTGAATGGAAGTGAAGGGTTGGGGTGGGACAGTACAGGAGCGGATGCGAAAGCGGATTTTAATGTCTCAAAAGCATGATCAGCTGCATCAGACCATTGGGATGGATTAGTACCCTTGTGCGTTAGGTCAGACAGAGGCTTAACAATAGTGGAAAAGTTTTGGATAAACTTCCTGTAATAATTGGCAAACCCAAGAAAACTCTGAATCGCTTTTAACCCTTTGGGTCATGGCCATTGCAAGACTACGCAAGTTTCTCCTGGTCCATAGCAATACCATCCTTAGAGATCACGAAACCCAAAATAGGCACTTTGAACCTGTGAAACTCACACTTCTCCATTTTACAGAATAGTTTATTCTTGCGTAAACGAAGCAAGACCTCGGACACATCGTTGAAGTGTTGAGACAGATTAGCCAAGTATGTCATCAAGGTAGACTACTACACAGGACTGTAGCATATCATAGGATATCATTAATAAATTCTTGAAATACAGAGGGTGCGTTACTGAGGCCAAATGGCATAACTAGGTATTCATAATGCCCAGATCTGGTTTTAAATGCCATTTTCCACTCATCCCCAGCTCTTATTCTGATCAGGTTAAAGGCAGCTCGTAGGTCTAATTTCGTAAAAATGGAAGAACCTTTTAACCTGTCAGATAGTTCAGTAATGAGTGGTATGGGGTAGGCATTCTTGGACATAAGTTTATTTAATCCCCGGTAATCGATACAAGGCCTTAACTCGCCATTCTTCTTTTTTCACAAAAAAGAAACCAGCACCAGCAGGTGAGGTAGACTTTTTAATAATCCCTCTTTTAAGGGCATCGTCAATGTATTCCTCCATGGCCCGATTTTCCTCGCACGACAGTGGGTACATGCGGCCCCTAGGAGGCACAACCCCAGGGGGCAAATCAATGGTGCAATAGTATGCCCTATGTTGGGGCAATGTGCTAGCCTCTCCCTTACTAAAAACATCACTGAATTGGTGGTATTCTGCTGGCACGGAGGGAGAGGTACACAAAATCTTAACTGGATGAGTCACACAATGCTCCATACAGTACTCAGACCAAAACGTGATCTCACAACTCTGCCAATCAAACTGGGGATTATGCAAATGTAACCATGGGAACCCCAGAATGACCGCATGATGAGGAGAATGGATTATCTGAAATCGCTGTTCCTCCATGTGGAGAGCCCCAATAGTCATAGAAAGCGGAATAGTTTCCATAGTTATCTGAGCTGGATCTAACGGTCTGCCATCAATGGCCTCAATGGCTAAGGGAGATTCCCTCCTGACCAACGGAATCTTATGTAACGCAGCAAATGAACTATCCATGAAGTAACCAGCCGCGCCGGAATCAACCAGGGCCAGAACCTCCACTGAGTGTTCTGCCCATGAAAATACCACCTGGATCGTGGGTTTCTGCATAATCGGGTCTAGGGACTGCTGAACACCACCTAGGGCCTGTCCCCCAAGGTACCCTAGGTGCATTCATTTCCCGGACGTACAGGACAGGTACGTAACAGGTGTCCAGCTTTGCCACAGTACAGACATAACCCCTGCCTCCTGCATTGTGCCCGTTCTTCCTTAGTTAGTTTTGAGAACCCCAGTTGCATTGGTTAACAGGACTCCTGTTTACGATCAGGAGGCATGGGAGGTGAGGGAGGCATAGGTGTAGGTCAAAAAGCTGTTTTGCCCATTGTTTCTAGGCTGTAGCCTATGGGCTTTAGCCATAAGTCTCTCACGAATACGAGAATCAATTAGAATGGCGTAATCAATGTATTCGTCCAAATCACTAGGTGCAAGGTTTTGCATTCTCCCACAAGGGATTGGCCCACGCCAAGGCTCTGCCCGTCAATAGTGATATCATGAACCCGACCTTACTGCGGTCATTAGGAAAAGCATGAGGGGTTAGTTCCAGAAATATCTCCAATTGATTAACAAACCCTCTGCACAGGGTGGGTTCGCCATCGTATCTGAATGGTAGCGGAGCAGAAGCAGTTAACCCTTTAACTGAGGAAACAGCTGTCAAGGATTGACTCTCCGGTGTCAAACTGGGGAGAACACCGGATTCTGAACTGGTTTATCGAGATGCACCGTGGCTCAAGAATAGTTTGTATGGCCAGTGCCAACTGGTCCAAATGCTGCTCATGTACATCCATCCTCCAGTGGATGTTCTTTTTATTTCCCTTACCTTTACTGTCTGAGGTCATGGCCCTTTCATACTGTAACGGTTTGTTTGACACACAGACGCAGTGGTTTAGGATAAAACACAGTTTTATTGAAATCACAGTAATATAATAACCCTCACAGGTCCTGTAGTATTTAAGCAGAATAATACAGACACACGACAGGTTACATATACATATGCCTTCACAGGTCCAGTATAACCATAAAGTCCATAACAGCATATACTGACACAGGTCAGGCAGAATATGTTGAATTCCCAGGAGAAAGGTACTGCATGGGTTAATGGTCTTCAATGAGTGTAAACAGTTCCATGTGCAGAGAGGTCTGTGATGGAGCTCACTCCATATAGAGAGCTTAAGGATAAGTAACGCCCAGAAGTAGGTTAGCAGAACAAACGTGAACTGCCAGAGTAATAACAGGAATTGAGCAACATATGACACTGCCGTAGCAGGAACGGAGACCAGACCACTTGCACTCTGCCAGATCAGTAACAGAGACAAAACCAATGGTACACTGCCGTAGCAGTAACGGAGACAGGCCACTTGCACTCTGCAGGAGCAGTAACGGAAACAAAGCCAGTGGCAGACTGCAGTAGCAGTAACGGAGACAAACACTTGCGCTCTGCAGGAGCAGTAACGGAGACAAGGCCAAAGGCACACTGCCATAGCAGTAACAGAGACTAGGCCACTTGCACTCTGCAGAAGCAGTAACGGAGAAAAGGCCAATGGCACACTGCCTTAGTAGTAACGGAGACAAACACTTGCGCTCTGCAGGAGCAGTAACTCAGACAAGGCCAAAGGTACACTGCCGTAGCAGTAACGGAGACTAGGCCACTTGCACTCTACAGGAGCAGTAACGGAGACAAGGCCAATGACACACTGCCGTAGCAGTAACGGAGACTATGCCACTTGCACTCTGCAGGAGCAGTAACGGAGACAAGGCCAAAGACACACTGCCGTAGCAGTAATGGAGACAAACACTTGCGCTCTGCAGGAGCAGTAACGGAGACAAGGCCAAAGGCACACTGCCGTAGCAGTAACGGAGACTAGGCCACTTGCACTCTGCAGGAGCAGTAACGGAGACAAGGCCAATGGCACACTGCCGTAGCAATAACGGAGACTAGGCCACTTGCAATCTGCAGGAGCAGTAACGGAGACAAGGCCAATGGCACACTGCTATAGCAGTAATGGAGATTTGGCCACTTGCACTCTGCAGGAGCAGTAACGGAGACACAATTGCCTGATGGATAGGAATGTCGCCAAGGCGACACTGAGGCAGCCAGAGCAGGAATGTCAACCAAGCCGGGTCGAATCACGGAGCAGGAACGTCAGCCGAGCCGGGTCAGTACACAGGAGCAGGAATATCAGCCAAGCAGGGTCGGTACACAGGAGCAGGAACGTCAGCCAAGCCGGGTCGGTACACAGGAGCAGGCGCAGAAGAAGGGTCATGCAATCCGGGTCGGTGGGCAGGCAGGAGACGAGATGCAGAGTAGTCAGGCAGGCCAAGTCGGTACACTGGGAATCACTGAGCAGAAACAAGCACTGGTACAGGAACACCACGAAAGGGCACCGGAGGGGTACCAGAGCCCAGTATATAAGGGTTATACTGGGTGGGACAAACACAGAATAGCCAATGGGAGCAAGGCACAGTGTAGGCTGACAGAAAATAGCAAGGGGAGCACGGACACCATGATAGTACCTTTCAAATGTTTCTAAATATGTCCCAACATGATGTGAACTCAGAGATCAGTTCACTGGATGTGATTGCCTTACTGTCCAGATATGTGCACCCATCAAAAATCAACCTGCATTGCTACCATCTAAATACACATACATAGTATATCACTGTGCTGTCCTCCTAAATAACCACAACACGCTGGTACTGTTAAGGAGCTGGTACAGGAGCTCCGTTTATTAAAGGGTTCAGCAAGAACGGGAGTGACTGGGGAAAGGGACTGGCAAGCGTCCAAGTCTCCACTCGGGTCAGCACGTCTCTGCAGGTCAGTGGGTGCAGCTGGAATGGTGCCAAGAGGAGGATGTAGCGGATGCCTCTCTGCACATCCGTTTCTGACTGGGATGTGCTTCCGATCGTCAGCGGGCAGGATGCCATGGCAACCGCCGCATTTGGACACCACATCTCCTTTCCCACTGCAAGGAAAAAGAATGTAGAGAGTAGGGTTTGCTGAGAGGAAGGTTGGGAGAGAGAGTGGGTGCGAGAGTGTCAATGGTGGGCTGGCTTCCTGCGGGACTTGATGTTCTTTGTGCATTGCCATCTGTCCGGGGGTCTAGTGTTCCTCTTGGGTCTGGCGGGAGGAATGGGAAGTGTGCCCGGGTGAGTGTCGGCGGTTGCTGACCTTCGTTCTGTTGTTGTAGGTGTGGGCGCCTGTGTGTCCCAAGGTTCTTCATTGGTTGGTGACACAAGCGTTTCCTCTTTGTTGAATGGGAACACATAGTCTTCCTCCTCTTCATTCAGTGTATTGGAGTCCCCCTTCGGTGGTTCGCTGTGCGTGGTTTTTGGGGGCGGTTGTACCGTGTTGTCCGGTTTTGGAAGTTTGTGTTGTAATTGGTCGACATGCCTTTGCCATAGGAGTCCTTGCTCCGTTTGTACTAGCTAGGATCGAGACCCAGTGACTGCTTTAATGGTGCCTGGGGCCCATTTTTGATGGGTTGTGTAAGAGAGTGTCCAAACCTGGTCCCCGGTGTGGAACCTTCGTTCTTTTCCCGTACCTGCCATGCGAGCCTGGTGCGCTCGGACAGTAGCTGCTACATCAGGATGGAAGGTATGCAGCTTGGTTCTCAAAAGTCTGCCAAACATTAAGTGTGCTGGGGTAACTCCTGTGGTGGCATGTGGTGTAGTGCGGTAAGTGGACAGAAATTCATCCAGTGAGGACTTGGTATTCGTTTCTGTTTGCATTGCCGTTAGGGCTGATTTTAGGGTCTGAACAAACCTCTCTGCCTGGCCGTTGGTGGCCGGGTGATATGGAGCGGTGTGTGTGTGTGTGTGTGTGTGGCTTCGATGTCTCTTAAGTAGTCTTGGAATGTCTGCGAAACAAACTGTGGGCCATTATCTGTGACTATGTGTCTTGGTAGGCCAAATGTTGCAAAGATGCGGCGTAAGATTCTAATTGTAGCTTCTGTTGTGGTGTTCTCCATGGGCCATACTTCAGGCCATTTGAAATGGGCGTCCACTAAAACCAGGTATGTGGTGCCCCGGATTGGGCCTGCAAAATCAATGTGTACTCTTTCCCATGGAGTTAGTGGCCACTCCCATGGCTGCATTGTTTGTGGATTTATTTGCCGCTGGGTTTGTGCACATCCTGCACAGTTTTCTACCCATGCTGTAATGTCGTTGTCAATTGATGGCCACCACACTGTGGTTCTTGCCCTTTGCTTCATCTTTACGATACCTGGGTGGCCTTCATGCAGTATGGCTAGTGCTTGGGAGCGTTGTTGTGGTGGGATCACAATTCTATTTCCCCATAAAAAGTACCCACAATGGCTGGTCAGTTCGCCTTTCCTGTGGACGTATGGGAGTGTTGTTGCTGTTGCTGTCTGTGGACAGCCATTTTGGACATAGTAGAGCACAGTTGCCAGTGTCTCATCGGCGTTTGTTGCTGCGGCTACCACGTCTCATCTGAATGTCGTTGTGAAGCAGATTTGGCTGTTGTCAGATATGAGTCCCATGTCGTTTGTGGCCGACGAGTTCTAAAGTGGCAGGCGTGACATTGGTCGGCATTGGAATGTAAGTTGTGTGAATGGTATTGAAGCGTGTAATCGAATGCTCCGAGGTACAGTACATATCTTTGCAGTCTGGCCGCTGTAGTGAGAGAAATGGTTTTTTCCGGGTTCAGAATAGCAAGTAACGGTTTGTGGTCTGTCAGTAATGTGAATGTATGGCCGTCCACATAGATTGTGAACTTCTGCAATGCCCATATAATGGCCAGTGCTTCCTTGTCAATTTGGGAGTAATTCTTTTCAGCTTGGGATAGTGATCTGGATGCGAACGCAATCGGTTGTTCTGAACCGCCGGGCATGACATGGGATAGTACTGCCCCTAATCCGTAGGGTGAGGCATCACATGCTAAAGTGAGGGGTTTTTGTAGGTCATAATGGACCAACACCTTTGAGTGAAGGATTTGGTCCTTGGTCGTTTGAAAAGCTTTTTGGCACTCCAGTGACCACTTCCATTCTGTTTTTGCTTCCAGTAGTTTGTGTAATGGATGCAAAGTTTGTGCCAGGTTTGGCAAGAACTGATGATAGTAATTTAGTAGGCCCAAATAGGAGCATAGTTGTGTCACATCCTTGGGAATGGGGGCTTGTACCAGTGCTCGTACCTTGTCATCTGCGGTATGTAGGCCCCGTTTGTCTATTACATGGGTGCAGAATGTGAGTTGGGGCTTTAAGAATTTGCATTTTTCAAGGTTGACTTTGAGGCCATTTTCCTGTAGCCGTTGCAGGACTCTTTCCACATTTCGTTTATGCTCTTCCTCAGACTTGCCGGTGATGAGCATGTCATCCAGGAGGCATTTTGTGTGTGGTATATCAGCTAGAATGGCGGCCACGGTGCGCTGCCAGAGGGCGGGAGCTGACGCTATCCCAAACACCATTCTATTGTATTGGTAGAGGACTTTGTGGGTGTTGATCGTCAGAAGGTGTCTACTTTCAGGTTGGACCTCCAGCTGTAGATTGGCTTGCTTCAAATCAATTTTCGAAAACGTGTTGCCTCCTGCAAGGGATGCAAACAGTTCCTCCATTTGAGGTAGTGGGTATTGGTCAACTTCTAATTGTTCAGCGCCATACGAAAGTCCCCACAGATTCTAATCTCTCCAGTCTTTTTGATTACGGGTAAGATGGGGGAGGCCCACTCACTCCTTTCAACCTTGGAGATGATGCCTTGCATCTCTAACCACTGAAGCTCTGTTTCCACTTTGTTACGGATGGTGAATGGGACGGTCCGTGCCTTGAAGAATCGTGGTGTAGCTCCTGGGTTCAGTTGAAGTGTAGCTTGGCCATTCTTGACTTTGCCTAGTTCTGGGGAAAATACGTCCCTGTATTTATGTTACGGCGCCTCGATCTTGTTAACTGGTTGAACCAGTTGTGGCATACCCATGGCTCTTATCCAAGTGCGGCCGAAGAGTGGGGGGTCCGCCTCTTTTGACCACATACATGATTGCCTTGTGCTCCTTGTCTTCCAGCTGTACTGTGACTGAGGCATATCCCACCGGTGCCAGTAGATGTCCGCTATAGGTTTTGAGTTTCATGGAGGTTTGCCGTAAGTGGAGGTGTAAGTCTGCCTTCCGGAGTTGGTCGGTGGTCATTACTGAAACCGCTGATCCTGTATCTAGATCCATGAGGACCGGTTTTCCATTGATTGTAGCGTTTACTTGCATCTTGTCACCCACTGCTTCCAGTTGGTGGATGTTTAGGTGGGCCATCCATCCTTCATCTACTAGTGGTTCCTCTACTTCGTTCATGGGCTGATACTCTGTATAATACGTGGAGGGTCGTCTCCCTCTGCCCCTGGCCCCATTTCTAGAAGTACGTGCGCTTCTGCAAACTTTCTGTAAGTGGCCCTTTATTGAGCAGTTGAAGCAAGTTTCGTCTTTGAACCGGCACGCTGGTGCATCGTGAGCCGGGGATCCGCAGCGGAAACAGCGTCGTTGCCTGTATGTGTCCTTTGCTGGCGATGGGGTTGCATGGGTTTTGTTGGTTGTCATCTTGTTGACATCAATCTTGTCAGTGTGGTATGTTGTTGTGTGATTTCCGTTATGAGCTTGTACTTGGGATGCGTCTTTGTCCGCCATTTCCATGCCTATGGCAATGTCAAATGCGGATTTTTCTGTTAAGTTTCTTTCTGTTAAGAGGCGCTTCTGTATGTTTTTATTGAGTAAGCTGCAGACAAAGAGGTCGCACAGCGCTTCAGGCAGGTGCACTTGAAAGTTGCAGGTGGAGGCCAGTCTTCGCAATTCACGGATATAGGTTTTGATGTCCTCCCCAGGTTGCTGTTTCCTCGTATAGAATTGGAAACGCTCTGCAATCTGCAAGGGTTGTGGATGGTATTAATTGTTTAATAGAGTGACCAAGGATTGGAACGGCTGGGTCCCGGGTTTCACAGGGGCGAGGAGGTCCCTGAGAATGGAGTAGGGCTTCCACCCTATGCCGGTAAGAAACACTGAGGTTTGCTTTGATTCCGCAATGTCATTTGCCATCATGTACTCTTTCTACATATGCCTCCCATGGCTCCTGGTCTTGAATTCTTTTAAATGACCTACTGAGGCCATGATTTGTGTGTGGAAGTAGTGTTGTTCGTAGTAGTTGGGTATGCGTTACCAGAGCCTAGTATCTTCAGCAGCAATAACACCGTATCGTGAGCAGCAACACCCAGTATTTTGAGCAGCAATAATACAGTATCCTCAGCAGTAACACAGTACCCTCAGCAGTAACACAGTATCCTCAGCAGTAACAGTATCCTCAGTAGTAATAGTATCCTCAGTAGTAACACAGTATCCTCAGTAGTAACAGTATCCTCAGTAGTAACACAGTATCCTAAGTATTAACACAGTATCCTCAGTAGTAACACAGTATCCTCAGTAGTAACACAGTATCACAGTATCCTCAGTAGTAACACAGTCCTCAGTAGTAACAGTATTTTCAGCAGTAACACGGTATCCTTAGCGTTAGCACAGTATCCTCAGTAGTAACAGTATTTTCAGCAGTAACACAGAATTTTTAGAATTGATTCAGTATCCTTTGTATTTGCTCCGTATCCTCAGTAACGGTGTCCTTAACCGTTAGAGTAATATCTCAATAATAAGTCAGTGTCATCAGTGGTAATGAGGAATATTTACACCCTCAGAAGTATGTATCTAAAAGTGTGTCTTTAATAGTTTCTACTTAGTACCTACTTGTTTGGTTGTACAATATATTAACTGTTATCCTGATGGGGATTCCTGAATTAGTTCTGCGACTTACAGTTGCGTTGTGTTGGGTTCTAATTCGGATCCTCATTGCCAGTTGTGCTGTCCTCCCAAATAACCACGACACGCTGGTACTGTTAAGGAGCTGGTACAGGAGCTCCGTTTATTAAAGGGTTCAGCAAGAACAGGAGTGACTGGGGAAAGGGACTGGCAAGCGTCCAAGTCTCCCCTCGGGTCAGCACGTCTCTGCAGGTCAGTGGGTGCAGCTGGAATGGCGCCAAGAGTCCTGACCCGGACAATAGAGCAGGATGTAGCGGATGCCTCTCTACACATCCGCTTCCGACTGGGATGTGCTTCTGGTCGTCGGCGGGCGGGTGTAACGGTTTTTTAAGACACTCAGACCAGTGGTAAAATAAAACACAGTTTTATTAAAAGAAAAATAAGGCAAACGATCGCCCTCTACAGGCAACACAAAATAATAGCAAAATAATGACAGATATGTCCCCACAGGCCCAGTATATAGAATAAGAGTATCACATATACTGTCTCAGGACAGGCACATAGTAGAGATACAGATAAGGATTAAATGCATAGATGAACAGTCTCTGTTGTGGAGTTTGGCACGCCCAAGGTGTTAATTGGGAGAAGTAAGTGTAGCTGGAATCACACTTATAGTACTGAGAGGGGATGCTGCTAGGCCCTGTGTGACCAGAGGTAATATCAGCAGAACAGTACTCAAAATAGCCCCAACGGGCGTAACCAAGGATACGACTGAATCTGCAAGTGCCTGAGTAGTTAGCCCCCATGGGCGTCACCACAGTACAGCCTGAACTGCAAGAGCTGCTAATAGCCCCCACGGGTATACGAACGGAGACCAACGGAACAGAGGTTGTGAGCCAATAACCCCCACGGGCGTATACCTAAGTCAACCTGCAAGAGCTTTGAGCCAGTAGCCCCCACGGGCGTAACAACGGACCACCATATGCTGCAACGGAGAGGCCAATAGCCTTTCACCCTTAGCTATAGTAGCTAGTGCCTTCAGCCCCAATAGCGTTAACGTATGAGCCTGAGCCAAATGGCGCCCTACCGAAATCGTTACCGAACAGCACTACTCTGCAGTAAGGTAGAATGAGCCGCCGACCAACCAGAGCATAAGCGGCCGACTCAGCAGATGTAGTGCAAGAGGCTAGGCTCTATACCAGAGGGAGGAGGCTCAGCGAATGGTAATGCGGCACAGCTAGGGTTAAAATGCAGCTTTACGGATCAGAGGCTCAGAGAAGTACGATAGCTCTGCAAGTGATACGGAGGCTCTTAGACAGCAGCACAGTTCTGCAATCAAGCAATACTCAGCACTGGGAGCAGGCAACACCAGACAGGAGCAGGTCACACGGCCAGCCTGGCAAGCGGCAGTGGTGGAAGTCAGAATGTCGCTACGGCGACAACCGGAGAAGAGAGCAGGAACTAGCAGGTCACCGGAGCAGTCAGTGTACTGGTCACTGGTCACAGGAAGTCAGCCAAGCCAGGTCGGATCATGGAGAGGGTTCTCAGACAAGCCGGGTCCATCACGAAACAGGAACGTCAGCCAAACCGGGTCGGATCACGGAGCGGGTTCTCAGACAAGCCGGGTCAATCACGAGCAGGAACACAGGAACGTAGTCAAGACGGGCCAATTCGGTACACGGGAAGCCGGAACACAGGAACTCAGCAACTGAAACACTGGCTCTGAAACACCACGAAAGGGCACCAGACAGCTGTCACGGCCAGGCATAAAAAGGTCACCAGGGGCGGGCCAAACCAGTATAGCAAATCAGCATACACCACAAGCGAGAGTGACAGAAGAGGATCAGAGGCATTGTGATAGTGGGTTGCCATGGCAACCCGCCGCATTTGGACACCACAATCACACCCTATGTAGATGGGATATATGAGGTATGTTCATATCCATCATATCAATCCAGTGTAGTTTTGCATGGGTGCACGTATATAGCCAGTAAGGCAATTACACTTACTGAACTGCTCTCTGGCTTCACATCTTAGAAGGATATTTTTGTATCCATATGAAGGGTACATGTCCACATACATATATGACCATTTCTACTTGTGTGTAACTGTAATGGGATAGCAATGGGTAATATCATCATGATGTAATATCATTGGCATCGTAAAAAGATGTGTCTCGATGTAAGTCCTATCCCTCCAACCCTCATGGTTATACAGATATTGCTCTATGTGACAGGTGGAGATATCTGTCATTTGACCACATGGAGGCTCTTCAGCAGAGCTAAATTCGCAACATTTCGAGATAAATACCTCTTTGGAATGGTCCACAGAGTGTGCTTGCAAACCATGCACACTCTGTACACCATTCCAATTAAGTATTGGAATGGGGCGATTTTGGCTCTGTGTGGACAAATGACTGAAATCTCCATCTGTCACATAGAGCAATATCTGAATAACCATGAGGGTAGGAGGGATAGGACTAACAGCGAACAACATCTGTTTTCACAATGTCTACAATATGACATCAAGGTAGACTTAGCCTTTGCTATCCCCTTGGAGAGATAGCCATCCCTAAAAGTTGTAAAGACAAATAAATGTTGTAGGATTCACCCCCCGAGTTAAACAATGGTATTCCTACTGCTGAAAGGTGTGCTAATTCAAAAGGTATCACAGCTCAGACATGGATATGTCAGGGGCAATATCCCAGTGGCCTGAAATTGTACAGTGGTGCTGTTACTACACTATCATATGGACAGCTCTGGTACAGGGACCAGAAATCTACATGGGAGGGTGTTGCAACAGCCCCACTGTACTATTTCAGGCCACTGTGATATTGCACCTCAAAATGAAACCTTTACCCGTAATAACTCAAACAACACCTTTCAGCAGTGGGAGTACCCTTGTTTACCCAGGTGGATTAACCCAAACACATATATTTTTCTTCACCAGATATCAAAGTATAACTGTCTCCCCAAACCTATGGCTAAGTTCACTAATGACAACATCTCATTTCTCCACACAGCTTACGGCCCTCAAGCCCAGTGGGAGCCCGTGGAGGAGGCTCTAGTAACAAAGGAATGAGAAAAGCCCTGTGTGTGCCACAGGAGGGGGGGGGTGCATTGGACCCCCCCCTGTGGCACACACATGGTTAATTTTTTTTTAATTTTTTTTTTACTCCAAAACCTCAAAAAAAAATCCACCACAAGAAGTGACCCTGTGAGTGCCCTGCGGCACTCACAGGGTTACTTAGGCATATATTTTTTTTTTTTTTATTCCTTTCAGACCTCGTGGGGGACATCAGGACCCCTCCTGATAGGCTGGGAGATCAATTTGGCGACTACAGGAGAGCAAAAGCTCTCCTGCCTTTCACTCCTACCACAGGTAGGAGTGAATGGGGTAAGGGAAACTTCCCTAACGTCATCGGTGATCATGTCACCGATGACGTTAGGAGGTTTCCCCCAGTCCCGCCCACTCCTACCCGGAAGTTCGGGGTAGGAGAGCGGCGGAGGGAGAAGCTCTGTTTCTCAGAGCTTCTCCCTTGGAGATATTGATCTCCCAGCGCGATTGGCTGGGAGATCAATACCTGGCAGGACATGAGGAGTAATCCTCATGTCCTCCCAAGAGTGCCAGGCTGTATTTCAGCTGAAATGCGGCCACTGCCAGCCGGATATACCGGCTTAAGCAGTGACCACATTTTAGCTGTCAAATGTACGAGCGTGGCACAGCAGGTACAGCTGTGCCCACTCGTACATTGTACCCACCTGGCACTCTATGGGTTAATCTTGAATAAAAAAATAACACAGTTTAGCACATTTTATTTTTAACTTGCTATATGGTTCCCCAGTGCTTTGACCTGCATACCAATGGGTCATAGATGCTGCATAATGGAGGCTTCTTTGAAATTGGGGGGGGGGGTCACTGGGGGAAAAAGTGTCCCTTTTTGGCAATTTCAAATGTTGGGAAGTATGCACCTGGGATAATTGTAACGGTTTGTTCGACACACAGACACAGTGGTTTAGGATAAAACACAGTTGTATTGAAATCACAATAATATAATAACCCTCTCAGGTCCTGTAGTATTTACGCAGAATAATACAGACACATGACAGGTTACATATACATATGCCTACACAGGTCCAGTATAACCATAGAGTCCATAACAGCATATACTGACACACGGCAGGCAGAATACGATGAATTCCCAGGAGAAAGGTACTGCATGGGTTAATGGTCTTCAATGAGTGTAAACTGTCCCATGTGCAGTGAGGTCTGTGACGGAGCTCACTCAATATAGAGAGCTTAAGGATACGTAACTCCAGATACAGGTTAGCAGAACAAACGTGAACTGCCAGAGTAATCACAGGAATTAAGCAACATATGACACTGCTGTAGCAGTAACGGAGACCAGGCCACTTGAACTCTGCCGGAGCAGTAACCGAGACAAGACCGATGGCAAACTGCCATAGCAGTAATGGAGATAGACCACTTGCACTCTGCAGAAGCAGTAACGGAGACAAGGCCAATGGAACACTGCCGTAGCAGTAACGGAGACAGGCTACTTGTGCTCTGTAGGAGCAGTAACGGAGACAAGGTCAATGGCACACTGCAGTAGCAGTAACGGAGACTAGGCTACTTACGCTCTGCAGGAGCAGTAAAGGAGACAAGGCCAACGGCACACTGCCATAGCAGTAACGGAGACTAGGCCACTTGCACTCTACAGGAGCAGTAACGGAGGCAAGGTCAATGGCACACTGCCGTAGCAGTAACGGAGACTAGACCACTTGCACTCTGCAGGAGCAGTAACGGAAAAAAGGCCAATGGCACACTGCCGTAGCAGTAACGGAGACTAGGCCACTTGCACTCTGCAGGAGCAGTAACGGAAACAAGGCCAATGGCACACGGCCTTAGCAGTAACGGAGACTCAACTGAACACTGCCATGACCGGACTGACTGGGCAACCGAGCAACTCGCCCTGAGGTCGTAACCAACTGAAAACGTCTCAAAATGCCTGATGGATAGGAATGTCGCCAAGGCGACACAGAAGCAGCCAGAGGAGGAACATCAACCAAGACGGGTTGAATCACGGAGCAGGAACGTCAGCCAAGCCGGGTCGGTACACAGGAGCAGGAATGTCAGCCAAGCCGGGTCGGTACACAGGAGCAGGAATGTCAGCCAATCCGGGTCGGTACACAGGAGCAGGAACGTCAGCCAAGCCTGGTCGCTACACAGAAGCAGGCGCAGAAGAATCGTCAGGCAATCCGGGTCGGTACACAGGCAGGAGATGAGATGCAGAGTAGTCAGGCAGGCCAAGTCGGTACACTGGGAATCACTGAGCAGAAACAAGCACTGGTACAGGAACACCACGAAAGGGCACCGGAGGGGTGCCAGAGCCCAGTATATAAAGGCCATACTGGGCGGGACAAACACAGAATAGCCAATGGGAGCAAAGAACAGTGTAGACTCACTGAAAGTAGCAAGGGGAGCAGGGCACCATGATAATAATACACTAGGAGCGCCTCTTGTTTTTTCTTTTCTCATTCAGTAACATAGGTTATATGTACTTTCTAGTAATATAAAATCATTTCAGACCTCGAGAGGGGCATCTGGACCCCTCTTGATATCCCCCCATCATGGATTATCTATCCAGAAGGATAAATGATCCATGTGTAAAGAAAGAAGGCATTTTCCGCATTCCGTACTGCTGGAACAGCTGTAGAAGCCAGCTCCAGTACAAGCACTTAAAGTGAACCCTGGCAATGGGTTCATTCATAGAAAGTGCAACGATGTGCTTTCTTCAATGAATCAGTCACCCAGGTCAGTCTCTGTTCCAATTCCCTTACAACCATTGGCTGGGATAAGCTTACGCACCTCCCAGCCAATCATCTTCAAGCACTGCCGCTCAAAGCTGATTGGCTGGGAGGTGCAGAAGCACACATCACAACCAATGGATGTGAGGGAATTGGAACAGATACTTCCCATATATAAAGGCAGTCTCTGTTCAAATTCCCTCATTGTGGATTGGGTATCGGCCCGTGAGGCATTGACTGGTGAGCTATGCTGCACATCAATTTCTCTGCCACCTCAGTGGCCGGACATAGTGGCAGAGAAATAAAAAAGGACATTCTCTTTCAGATATATTGTCATAATTTTTAAAAAAAAAACATTGGCAGAAGTTTATTATTACATGGGGCATGTTATGTGATGTGGTCCCGCACACTTATACATAGTTTAACCCTTTGAGC
This sequence comes from Rhinophrynus dorsalis, assembly GCA_037306005.1. Lineage (NCBI taxonomy): Eukaryota > Metazoa > Chordata > Amphibia > Anura > Rhinophrynidae > Rhinophrynus > Rhinophrynus dorsalis. The sequence goes on from CM074722.1 coordinate 391,192,753, forward strand.
CCCAAAGAGCTGCAATGCGTTGCACACCCCTCTGGCACTCAAGAGGTTAAACTATGTATAAGTATGCTGGTTATTGTATGGAAACATTTATTTATGTTTCATTTTATTTTCACAGCTACACAACAAGAAGATACAAGAAGAGAGAAGACGTTACTAGAGAGAAGACAGGAGAGAAGAAAAGAGAATACAGAATGGAGATGGAAGGAGATGGACATTGGAGGCCAGGTAAGTATAACACAACTAAGTTAATGGTCGGAGCTTGACAGTATGTCAGGCACTGCTTTACGCACAAAACAGACGCTTGGCCACAAGACCATTTCTGTGACCTAACGTCCGTTCTGCTTTAAGCTTGTAGGGCCTTTGAATACCAACTTGCACCTATTATTTTGTTGGTTGGTACTCAGTTTGGTCCTACTGGCTGTTTTAACACACCCATTTAAATCGAGCCCTCTATCTCTATCCACCAAGAAACAACCCACATATCTTCATTTATACAAATCCTCCTCTCACCTGCTTTTTCTGTTTGCAACTCTCCTTCTGGCCTCAGAGGAAATCTCTCTCTACCCTAGTCCCAGCACCCCCCCTATGAGGTCTGAATAAAATAATAATAAAAAAATAAATAAATAATGAAAATCATGTGTGTGCCACAGGGGTGTCCAATGCATTACAAAGCAATGCATTGGACCCAGTGTGGCACACAGAGGGTTATTTATTATTATTATTATTTTTTTTATTCATACCCTGTGGGGGGAGCAACAGGACCCCTCCTGATGCCCTCCCAACAAGGTCTAAAAAATAATGAAGGAAAAAAATAAAATAAATAATCCCTTGTTTGCAACGGGGGAGGGGGGTCTTCATTGGAAATCCTGTGACACTCACAGGGTTAATAATTTTTTTTTTTAAACTATTTTAATTCAGACCTCATTGAGGGGGCATCAGGACCCATTCTGGTGCCCCTCAATCTGGTCTGAATAAAAAAATAATCTCTGCAGACAATACATACTGTGTGTCTCACAGGAATGTCCAGTGCATTTCAAAGCAATGTGCTGGACTTCCCTGTGGCACACAGAGGGTTTTTTTGTACTGTGTATTTTTTTTTTAATTCTTCAGACCTTGTGGGGGGACATCAAGAACCCTCCTGATGCACCCCCAGTTATTCATCTCTCAGCTGATTGTACTGGGAGATCAATAATGGCGACACAAGAGAGCTACGTTCTCTCCTGCTTCATTCCTACTCCAACCGGCAGGAGTGAATTGGATAGGGGAAAGCCTGATCATGTCAGCAGTGATGTTAAAAGGCTCCCCCTGATCTAGCCCACTCCTACCCAAAAGTTTGGGTAGGAGTGAAGGAGAAGGCTGATTTTTTTTTTTTTTGCATCTAATGCGTATCAATATCGGCTTATGCAGTGACAGTAACTCGGTGTATGTGCTTGGAACAGTGAGAACAGCTGTCCAAGCACAAACGATGGACCTCCTTGGCACTCTGGGGTAAAAGCAGAGCTACACACAGGTGGATCCCCTTTGCAATCAAACGCTAAGCACACAGGAAGAAAGAAAAAAAGAAAAAAAAAGAACAATTAATAAAATAATTAGCTTTTTTTTATCCCTTTATATACCCAAACCTTTGACACACCGGGTGAGGAAGAAGGAAAAAAAAAAAGAAGAAAACAATGACTGAAACGAATTTGCCTTTTTAGCCTTTTATATACCCAAGCACAACTCACGGGTACTTGATTCTTTCAAACGCCACTTGTCTGCAAGCCACTTAGCTGCATACCAAAATTACTAACGTTTGCTACCCTCTTTAACCCTTTGGATATCTCTCTGGCAGTAAAAAAGTTAAAACTTGTGCAATGTATTAGAAATAAATAAAAAAAGACATTTCTAACTCATTAAACTGACCAGATCTGCCCTTATACTGTGGACTCATAAGAAATGTGTATATTGCAGAGCTGTACTGAGAACAATTATACATGTTCAAGTTTTTCCATAAATAAAATAAATTGCGGAAGGTACATAATATTTTATGGAACTTATTTGCCCTGGTTCATGTGGGTCAATTTTTATTATCTTCATTACAGTAAAAGAATGTATAGAAGTAATCGACAGATAAATTAACATATAAAAAAGTTATATAAATGAATAGAATTTTTTTTACTTACTTTTTTGACAAGTTCTCTCTAGTGCTGCACTTTACGAAAAGATTTGTATTGCAAAACCAAAACTGATGTACATGAAATGGATCACACCTACTTATGCAAACTTGAGATTACATTGTAAGAGTTTACAGACAAGACAAACAGACACACCTGTACAAAAGGTATAAACGTAGATTAAGTGACTGACCTCAAATCTGAGCTTCCTATCCGAACACTTTATAAACAATAGAAAGAGGCGTAACAAAGAAACCTTTGAGCAAAAAGATGGTGGAGCAATTCCAGAGCAAACCAATTACACTATAGGGTAGAAATAAAACGTAAAATTTCCATGTATTAAAATTGGATTTTTAACCCCTTGAGTGCTAGAGAGTTCTCCAATGTATGGTGACGCAATGTGCTGTAGACCTCGATTGCACTCAAGGCATTGAAAATCCATGTTTAACTTTCATTTTCATTTTCCTCTGTGGTGTCATTGGTTTGATTTTGTGTGTGTGTGTGAATTAGGTGCTTGGAGTAAACCAACTGAATAAAAAATCCTAAATTGCCATGCACTTGAATAGAACTTGTTAACCCCTTGAATGCCAGAGAGGTCTCCAATGCATTGAGACATCTATAGCATTCACAGGGTTAAAAGTTCAAATTAATTTTACAGGAATTTTTATTTGTCCTCCATGGTGCAGTTGGCTTACTTGAGAATAACTCCAGTTTACTTTTATAAATATGGGCCTAAGGGCCTTACACATAACAGAAAAGGGAAGCAATTCTAGGGCAAATCAGCTGTACCATAGGGGGGAAATAACTCTGAATTATATAATTGTATGCTATGGAGATCTCTTTAGCAAGCAAAGTGTTAAAATTACCATTTACATAAATGGTAAGTTTTATTTGCTCACAGTGGTACAGTTGTTTGCTTCAGAATTGATGATTTCTTTAGTGAATAAGACCATAAGGAGGTTGATTAGGTGCAATTCTGGAGCAAACCAGCTGTATCATAGGTAGCAAATGAAAATCCCCATTGATTTTAATGGAGTGTTTAATCCCTTGAATGCTAGAGATGTGTCCAACACTTTGAGAAGCAGTGCAATGGAAACCAATCATCCAAAACTACTAAATCCTCATGAAATGGGAAATGTGGGAATTTGAATAGCCCCCTATGGTGCAGATAGTTTGCCCCATAACTGCACCTCTTCATCTTCCTGAATACGGCCTAGGGGCTTTATTCACAAGAAAAGATGAGAAGTTCTAGAGCAAATCAACTGCACCAGTAAATTTATCATTTGTTAAAATGGGCCTTTTACGCCCTTGAATCCTAGTGTGGTCTCCAGCATATTGCTTTGTAATGCGTTGGAGACCACTCCAGCATTCAAGGAGTTAAAATCTCTATTTAAAGCAATGTGACGTTTTGGGAATTTTTGTTTCTCCCACGTGGTGCAGTTGATATGCTCCAGAATTGTTCTTCCATTCGAATTCATTCATAGTATTTATTTAAACTTAAAATAATCCACTGCTATATCTGTTTTGCTCAGCTGGAATTAAATCAGAGATGAGAATGAGTCTGGGGTAAAATTCACCAACCTTAGCAAATGCCCTTTGAAATATTTAAAGGGATAGTAATGTTTCAAAATAAAAGCAGCTCCAATTGATCTTCATAGTATTTGGGCCATGGAGAGTGTTATTTCAGTACTGTCAGAGTTGTAGTTCAAGAGTAATTGAGTGATAAAGTATCCCCCTCCCACCCATTTTACCTAGTGTAAGCCACCCCTAGATGTGGAATCTGGTCTTAAGACCAGACAGCTCACAGCAAGGGACAATCTTCTTACTGTGAGAACAATGAAAACCCTGCCCCCCTTGACAGGTTTTTCAGGTTTTCCCTTATGCTAATTGAAGATTGTCCCTCTCCGCGATCCACCTGGACACTATCTTTCTGTTCTGAGGTGAGCAGTATTACATCAGTAAAAGGAGCGGGAGGGGGATACTTTATCATTCATTTACACTTGAACTACAACTCTGACAGTATTGGAATAACACACTCCATGGTCCAAACACTATGAAGATTAATTGGAGCTGCTTTTATTTTGAAACATTACTATCCCTTTAATTGTTGCTTCTTACTTTGGTACCTTAGACAGGCTTTCTAGTCATTTACTTGACATTTTCCAAAAACCTATGTTACCCCTGTTAGGGATTGAAGAACATTTTTGCCTCAAACCAAAATCAGTGAATAATGGTACTTCCTGCTTGGCGAATAATTTCCTGTGAAAACTGCAGTTTTTCCACCTAGCTCATTCCATTGAAATCAATGGCAACATTGAATTTACACACAACACATAGGTGATTTTATTCCCCAAAGGCATAGTATAAAAGGGGTACGAGGGTGCCTGTATTGTTGGAGTGGGGGGAAAGAATCAGTTGAACAGGGAATGTTTTTTGGGGGGATTGTTTACTGGGACTGGGGGGACAGTTAATAAAAAACTAAAAATTAAATACAATTAACCCCCCCCAAAAGACGTGGCATAAAAGGAGTCTGAGGAGGGTGCTTGCGTAGTTGGGTGGAGTGTGGGGAAAGAATCAGTTGAACAGGCAATTTGTTTTTTGGGGAGGGTTGTCGACTGGTATTGGGGGGACAGTTAATTAAAAAATAAAGTGACAGAGACAAGGACCCCCTGATGTAATCTGTGACTGGGGTAGACTGATATTTGATTGGATGTAGTATTTTGTAGAGGAAGGTTTGTAGGACTTACACTTGTGATAGGCCCAAGCCCTGAGGAAACACTGATTTGTAGAACTTAGACTTATTACTAATGACAAAAGCCCTGAGCAAACATTGATTAGTGGTAGGAAATTAGACTTGTGTTAGGACCAAGCCCTGAGGAAACATTGATATGTAGGACTTAGACTGATTAGAGGCACAAGCCCTGAGGAAACAATGATTTGTTGTAGGACTAAGACTTGTTTGGCATAAGCCATAAGGTAATGGTGCTTTTTAGGACTTAAACTTGTTTGGCCCAAGCCTTGAGAAACAAGCCCCCAAAATTGTTAATTTTTTTGTATGTCATGCCATGTTGTGTTGGCCAGTCCACTGGCCATTGTCAATTGCCATGGTGTGATTGCGGCATTTGAGTCTGCTGTTCTTACTGATGCTGCTGAGTTTTTTAAAAGCAGGATGATTAGGCAGATCAAAGGAATGGAATCAACAACAGCAGTAACAGAAGTGATGGATGATAATGGCTCCACTAGCTCCAGTGATGGGCCTGAGGCAGTAGCAGCAACACAACTAGCCCCCACTACTTCAGGTATATGTGGAGAAAAGAAGAAGTTAGCCAATAATGCTTCTTCACCTGCCCCTCCTCCAAAATCGTGGAGAATAGAATATACATTTTCCTTTGAGAGCAGGAACTGTACCTCTCACATCAGCAACTGTAATGTGTGTGTGGTAAATAAGGGAAGGACTGGGAACAATGGGTACATCTCACATGGAACACCTGGTATAACTCTATCCAAACACCATGACACTTAGGATCATTATGCCCCTGGTCCACTGCCCACTAAGTACACATGACAACTTGCTGACAGTTTAATAGGAATGATGAACCATCCCTGCCACCAGCTAAGCATATTCTGCTGGATGGAATCTCATCAGTTGCCTGTTATGCCCTGTTTGCGATTCTCCTACACCACACTGCCACGTGTGGTAAGTGTACCACGCAATGTGCAGTGGGTGGACACAAATTGCCACATCCTAACATTTACAGAATGATATCACTTGGTGGGGGAGGTAAGGATGAATGAGGTGGATTGGCAGACGATGAAGTTACACTAGAACAAGAAGGTGATGGTGAGCTTGTCATCAAACTTTCAGCTTCTGGCTGGGTTTCTCTATTCTTCCTCCTCTTTGATCTCCACGTCACCTCTTGTTGTCTTTGAGGAGAGTCAGGGGGTACAGCAATAGTGGTGTCTGACTTTTTTTGGTGGGTGTTTAACATGTTTCACATAAATGTCATGGTGTCTGTGTTTCATGTGTGTTATCAGGGTGTTGTGCCAAGGCGCGTTCCCGCCTTTCCCCTTTTCACTAACTTGTCACAAATTGTGCACAGTGCTGTCTCTGATGACTGCACTATGCCTGCCCCTAGAGAAAAATAGCCCCACACTTCAGGAGGAGGGGATAGGTGGAGAAGGATGGTCTTTTTCTTCTTCTCCGCCACATTCCCCTTCACTGGCTGGGGCAGACAGCTGGCCTATCCTGCTCACACTACTACCCTTTTCTTCCTCTGCCTTTGACAAAAAATTTTCCAAGATCCCTTATGGTGATCTAGGGTGACTGGCCAGCATTGGGTCTTGGGAACCAGGACATTCAGACCCTTTCATGTTGGTGGTAGTGGTCACTTCCTCCTCCTCAGGCTCAATGGATGCATAACTGTCCTTCCAGGTCCTCTTTTTATTAAACTTGCTCACAGTGATAGCAGTCACTATGAGCCTCTCCTGCCTCAGTTTTGCTATTAATTCACAGCTGAACAGTCTAGCACCTCTCTCTTTTTAATAGCAAAAAGAGGGAAAACACGTTACTAAAGGGGCAAAAACTTTCTAGCCATAGAAAAAATTGTAAAGAATGTTTGCCAATGGGCAATAACCAAAATATTTTAATTGCTGCATTTAAAGTGGATTTTCCCCCCAAAAAGCAGACAATCACTTGGTTTTCATGGATTTTCTTTCTCTGGAACACAACAGGGACTTTAGTCCATCTCTAACCCAGGTACCAGTCCTCCAGTTGTCATGGTGCAGGATTTACCATAGAGCTGCTCTTTCCCTGTGTATAGGAAGACAGTCTCCTGCTTCCCATCAGCCCTGTGTAATAGATATCTGTGTGGGCCAATCATTAAATAGAACATGTTTACAGGCAACTGCTGTGCAGAAAATCAGGAGTGAACTTTATGGACGGAAAGAGGGGGCATTCAGCTTTCCTTCAGAGTGTGGGCCAAGTGCTGTCTGAAACCAATCACTCAAAAGTACAGCAGAACAGTAGCTGGCAACGTGTGTCCCAGCTAACTTGCTGAGTGTAACACTTGTCACATAGAAGAAGAGGCTTTGGGAGGAGATCCAGCCACAACCCCTGCATAGGGTCTCTACACAAATTGACAGACTGTAAAAGACCTGCACTGTGCAGGGGATAGATTCTGGAGCTCCTTGTGAATTACAGCCAGCAACAGCAAAAAGTTATTAATACCATCCACACACCTTACACTCAGGTAGCACTACCTACACCATTTAAGGGCCCCAACCAAGTGTACCACCACTTCTGGGGACTGACTGGGTTCAAAGGGGAGGTTGTATTGCTTGAGTGTGCATTATAATCTAAACTAGTGTAAAAGCCCGTATACACGGGCCAATTTCTGGGAGATGTTAAAAGGCCGATCCTGCTCTGTGTCTGCTGTCACTCACGCGATGCACGGTAGAGAGTGCCCGAACGCACAGAATGCTCCCAGCATTCTGTGCGTTCGGGCAGTCTCTACTGAGCATGACGGCTTCTGACAAATATCCTAGCAATTTTTTATGTAGGAAGGTGCATTCACTAAGATTTTCATTAACCCTTTGAGGGCCAGAGAGGTGTCTGGTGCAGTGCAGCGCAATTCATTGGATGCCTTTCCGGCACTTAAAAGGTTAAGAAATGTAATTGTATGTGTGTTTTTCTTTCAAAGTTCAACATAGTTGTTATCATAACACTGCATAAGTGATATCTTGTCACAATATACAGTGGGTACCATTCACCTTTATGGAAAGTCATATTGTGTTACTCATTATTCAATTGAAGTATAGCATATATTTTCTTAGTTGCATAAGTTTGCTGGTAGCCCAGATATTCCTGCTTTCGAGGCACTGTGTCACTGTTCTCAAAAGACCCCAGTTCTCCAAAGAAACCACAGAGGCTCAGGACTAGCCCTGGATACAGGTTAGTCCAAAAGGGGGTTACACGAGCAAAACAGAGATTACTTATGTATATTATTTTCAAAACATCTCATTGATTTGTGTGTTTACCTTTTAGTGAAGTACCCCAATTTTATCACTATATCTTCTTGCTCCAGACTCATCTTTCAAGCTTCCTCTTACTCCCTCAGCCCTACACTTCTGCTCCCAGCATACCAATGGCGTGATAAGAATGATGGTAGTTGTAGTCTAACAACAGCAATAGATTGTGGCACCCATTGGGGTGATAGAGTTTGGAGGGGGTGTTGTGTGGCATTTACCTTCCCTTGTTCTAGCTGTTACCAGTCTGTGACAGCTATCAAGTTAGGAGAAAACTGGTGCCTCCTGGAGATGACCTGTACCTTGCTCTAAAGAGGACCTGTCATCTTTCTAAATATTATCCTCGGTGGTGCCTCCATCTACAAAGTATTTGCTGGATTATTCCAGTATTTGAATGTCATTGAGGAATCCATTGCAGTGCTCTGCTATACTTTGAGCACCCCTCTGGTTGGCATTCAAAAAGTTTATTAATTCCACCTCTCTGATGAACACTGAAGATGGAGAAAGTTGTTTCTCTGTACATATAAATAATTATTCCGTTTTATCATACAGATCAAGGACCAAAGTACTGTTGAAATTAGATTCCACAACAACTAAAATTTTCTTATGCACATCCCAGTCAATCATATTCGAACGGCTGTTCTTTAAACGGATTGGCTGGAATGTGTATAAAAACATCCCAGCCAATGGCTGTGAGGGAATTGGAAGTGAGACTGCACATATATAAAGGCAGTCTCAGTACCAATTCCCTCAGTGTGCAACGGGCATCAGCCAGTGCAGGAAAGGAGTGGGAACTGTGCGGCTCATCAGTGTCTCCGCTGCCGCCAATTCCATTGTCGCACACAGTGGCGGAGACATGAAGAATAGAAGCTATGTATTCATTTATTTAATTTATTTATTTATTTATTAGTGGCATTTTTAACTAGTTGGACATTAAATGGAGGCATATTCGCGGCACAATAATATATGTTTTAACCCTTTTGAGTGCCAGAGAGGTATGCAACACATTGCTTTGCAATGCGTTGCGTACCTCTCAGCCACTCAAAGGGTTTAATGATGTCATAGTTTATGCTTTCTATTTATACTTTTTTTTTTTTTACTTACAGCAAGAAGAAAGAAGAGAAGGCAGAAGATAGAAGTGAAGGACAGAAGAGGACCAGGAAGCTGAGAACGCCACTGGACATCAAGATTAATGTTAAGTATTTTTCATACTTTGGATGTATTGATATGGGGCTTAGGGCCACATATCAATACATCCACACTGGGTCTTAACTTTTTTGCGATAACTAGAGTTCCTTAACGGATCTTCATGGCTAACACAGACAGTTGAATCGATAATAAAGGTGTTTTCATAATTTTCTATGCGTGAAACCACCTCTTAATTTTATCACACAATGGCTCTTTTTTTGCCGGTATTTTTTCACAGCACAGACATTTGAATAGCTTACTGTGCTTGAAAAAATGCCGAATCTTGGTCTTTTAAGAGGTCCTTATCAATTAGATGTTTAACAAGACTCAGGCTGCTGTGTATACCTCTAGGAAGTATTTGGTTTTTCAACCCCTTAAGGACCCTTGACGTACCAGTCCCGGTACGTCAAGGGTTAAACTCTTCCATCGCGGCCGCACGGAGCGATGGAAGAGTTCAAACCGCTTGTTACTAAGCGTCCCGGTATCGGGACACTTAGTAACAAGCCATTGAAACATTGTTGCAACATGCGATTCGCTTCAAAAGCGAATCACATGTTACAAAACCTGAATGACAGGGACAGTATTTGTAAATACTGTCCCTGTCATGTCTCTCTGCCTCCCTCCACCTTGCACACTGCTGAGGTGGAGAGAGACAGAGAGACATGGTGTTCCAGCCTTACTGTACAAAAAAAGTAAAAAAAAAAAGTTTAAATAAAGAAAATTAACTCTTTGATCACTGTTCTGCAGTGATCAATAAGTTCCCCCCATCTGATCACTCTTGGAGTGATCAATTTGCTCCAGATCAGTGTTTTCTGATCTGTAGGGCACCCCCCATCCCCATTGAATTTTTTTAGATTTTTTAAAAATTAATTTAATTTTTTTTTTTTTTTTTTTAATAGTAAATATAGTTTTAAGTATTTTGGTAGGTAGTTGGGTAGGTTTAGTGTAGACGTGTGTTAGGGAAAGTTTTAGGGATAGATTTAGGTTTAGGGAAAAAAAAAAAATATATATATATATATAATAAGTGCAGTTTAAGTAGGTAGTTTACTTGGGTTAGGTAGGTTCAGGATATACGTAGGCTAGGGTAAGTTTTAGGGTTAGATTTAGGTTTAGGGATAGCGTAAGAAAAAAAAAGTTTTTTTAGTGGGCAAAATGCAGCGCAGGTACAGCGTTGAAGAGGCATATGCCTTTTTGGCGTCTGACTCTGAGGCAACAGACACTGCATCAGATTTTGACTTAGCGCAGTTTTCAGAAAGTGAGAGCAGCTCTAGTGATGACGCTGGGCCTTCTGTCAAGAAAAGACGCACTGAACCAAGAGCTGCTCTGGCAACTGCCCCAGCACCTGCCAAAAGAACTGCCCAAAGACCTACCAAAATACCTACCCAAAGAAATGCCCCAAGTGCTGCCCCAAGAGCTGCCCTGGCAACTGCCCCAGCACCTGCCAAAAGATCTGTCCAAAGACCTACCAAAGAAATGCCCCAAGTGCTGCCCCAAGAGCTGCCCTGGCAACTGCCCCAGCACCTGCCAAAAGATCTGCCCAAAGACCTACCCAAAGAAATGCCCCAACACCTGCCACTCCGGATCCTAATGAATGGGTATCAATTTATGCCCACAAATCTCAGAATTCACAGGCAACCCAGGGATTCAAACTGATGTGGAAGGATTTACCTATGATCATTTTTTTGATTTGTTTTTGGGGGAAGACATTTTAGGTGAAATTGTGTTCCAGACCAATTTGTATGCAGCCCAGTATACTGCCGCCAACCCTAAGTGTGAAAAACGCTGTTTTTTTTTTTTACTTACGTCATGGTTTATGAGGGATTGGTGTTAAAATGGCTGTGTATAAAATTGGAAAACACACCTAAAACGAGAGCCTGGGGTGTCTACTTTCCAAAAATATACACTTTTGGGGGGAAATCTTAAAAAAGAGTACTATTACACAGCCCCAAATGAGACATGGCACCAGTAACGCAAGCTGTGAAGATTCAAAGTGTGAACCTGGAAACGCGCATGTTCCAATTTGGCCCCCGTAGCTCCCCCAAACCATGAGAAAGCTATGCATATGGGGTATTGCCGTACTCAGAAGAAGGAGCTGAACACTAATCAATTCAGTTTATAAAATCTTCACCTATTCTGTGCTTGAAATTCACATCAACATTGAAGGCAAAGTGTGAAAAATGCTGAATTTTTTTTACTTACGTCAAATTTTCACAGGATTGGTGGTAAAATGGCTGTGTAGAAAATTGGAAAACACACCTAAAACGAGAGCCTGGGGTGTGTACTTTCCAAAAATATACACTTTTGGGGGGAAATCTTAAAAAAGAGCACTGTTACACAGCCCCAAATGAGACATGGCACCAGTAACGCAAGCTGTGAAGATTCAAAGTGTGAACCTGGAAACGCGCATGTTCCAATTTGGCCCCCGTAGCTCCCCCAAACCATGAGAAAGCTATGCATATGGGGTATTGCCGTACTCAGAAGAAGGAGCTGAACACTAATCAATTCAGTTTATAACATCTTCACCTATTCTGTGCTTGAAATTCACATCAACATTGAAGGCAAAGTGTGAAAAATGCTGAATTTTTTTTACTTACGTCAAATTTTCACAGGATTGGTGGTAAAATGGCAGTGTATAAAATTGGAAAACACACATAAAACGAGAGCCTGGGGTGTCTACTTTCCAAAAATATACACTTTTGGGGGGAAATCTTAAAAAAGGCACTGTTACACAGCCCCAAATGAGACATGGCACCAGTAACGCAAGCTGTGAAGATTCAAAGTGTGAACCTGGAAACGCGCATGTTCCAATTTGGCCCCCGTAGCTCCCCCAAACCATGAGAAAGCTATGCATATGGGGTATTGCCGTACTCAGAAGAAGGAGTTGAACACTAATCAGTTCAGTTTATAAAATCTTCACCTATTCTGTGCTTGAAATTCACATCAACATTGAAGGCAAAGTGTGAAAAATGCTTTTTTTTACTTACGTCAAGTTTACGAGAAAGTGGTGGTAAAATGGCTGTGTAAAAAATTTGAAAACACACCTAAAATGAAAGCTGGGGGTGTCTACATTCCAAAAATATACACTTTTGGGGGGAAATTCTAAAGTGCAGCACTGGAACATAGCCCAAAATGAGTAATGGTACCAGTTAACCAAGATGTGAAAATTTGTTCAAAATTGGGCCCCATAGCTCCCGCAAACCTTGAATAACCTATGCATATGGGGTATTGCCGTACTCAGAAGAAGGAGCTGAACACTAAACAATGCATTTTTAAAAATCTTCACCTATCATGTGCTTGAAATTCACATCAACATTGAAGTGCAAGTGTGAAAAACGCTGTTTTTTTAACTTACATCAAGATTTACGAGCGATTGGTGGTAAAATGGCTGCGTAAAAAAATTGAAAACATACATAAAATGAAAGCCTGGGGTGTCTAATTTCCAAAAATATATACTTTTGGGGGGAAATCTTAGAGTGGAGCACTGTTACACAGCCCCAAATGAGACATGGCACCAGTGATGCAAGCTGTGAAAGTGTGAAACTGGAAACGCTCATGTTCCAATTTGGGCCCCATAGCTCCCGCAAACCTTGAATAACCTATGCATATGGGGTATTGCCGTACTCAGAAGAAGGAGCTGAACACTAAACAATGCATTTTTAAAAATCTTCACCTATCCTGTGCTTGAAATTCACATCAACATTGAAGTGCAAGTGTGAAAAACGCTGTTTTTTTAACTTACGTCAAGATTTACGAGCGATTGGTGGTAAAATGGCTGCGTAAAAAAATTGAAAACATACATAAAATGAAAGCCTGGGGTGTCTACTTTCCAAAAATATATACTTTTGGGGGGAAATCTTAGAGTGGAGCACTGTTACACAGCCCCAAATGAGACATGGCACCAGTGATGCAAGCTGTGAAAATTCAAAGTGTGAAACTGGAAACGCGCATGTTCCAATTTGGGCCCCGTAGCTCTCCCAAACCTTGAGAAACCTATGCATATGGGGTATTGCCGTACTCAGAAGAAGGTGCTGAACACTAAACAATGCATTTTTAAAAATCTTCACCTATCATGTGCTTGATATCAACAGTAGTATTGAAATGTAAGTGTGAAAACTGCAAAAAAACAAAATATTACCACAATTTTGAAATTTTTTTCTGGAAAAATAGCTACATGAAAAACTCCAAAATTATCCTGATTATTTACCTTATGTTGTGTAGTTTTCAGAAACATATACCTTTGTGGGACATTTTTGGTTCTGGCACCGTCAGCTAAGCTATGATGCTCACATGCCAATTGTTGAAAAATCACAAGTTGGAAATAACGGCAGCCATCTTGTAATATTTACCTTATAAATGTGAGTAAAGGACTAAAATACTAGGCATATGGGGTACGCTTATATTCAGGAGAAGCAAATGAATATATTTAGGGGTATTTTTTTTTCATTAACTAATAGTATGCAAATCCTGACAGAAAAATGTAAGCAAAATGTTGTTTTTTTGCAATTTTTTTCCTCTTTTTTTCTATTTTAATCAAATTAAACAATGAGGTATTCATATAATTGTGGTATCAAAAGAAAGCCCTACTTGTGCTTAAAAAAACAGTATATAATTTATGTGGGTGCACAAAAGGAATTAAAGAGAAAATATGGTTGAACAAAGACATAGTCAAAAAAGTCAAAATTGCTCCGGTCCTTAAGTCAAATCTAACTCAGATTTTCCCGGTCCTTAAGGGGTTAAATATAATTTCCCAGTCCTTTCACTTCCCACCATTGATGAGTTTTGTTTTGTTTTTTGTTTTTTTGGGGGGGGCGGGGTTGCTTTTGTTTGGTGAGATTTTCAAACTGTTGTTTAATAGATTTACTTTGTTCATTATTTTCCACACTAGAGACCCCCATAAAAGATTTCTGAGACCTTTGATAGCCATTTGATAAAGTCAATAGGCCTTCATAATAAGCCAGGGATATATGGCATAAAACTGTATTAAACCATCAAAGAAAGAGGGAGATACACAAGTAACATGGTTGATAAGACAGGAAAAAGGCATACCAAATCACCTATGTTGATCCAGCGGAAGGAAAAAAAATATCCATTGAAGCAATTTCCAATAAAACTCCAAGTGGATAAAAAGTGCTTTACTTTCTCCAAAAGGCAGTTGGATAATCACCTGGATCAACATCCTATCTGCTTTGAAACCAACTGCTGTCATTCTCAATATTGCTCTGAGTTAGAATGGTATCCATTACTTTTTTTTGGAAGCAGCTATAGGTCTTGATTCAGTTGTCCCCATTAAGCAGAAGAAATGCTGGCAGAAAAAAAGCATATTGGGTGGTAAAGTTAGTGCCCATTTGACCCCATAGAAACATACTCCAAACGGTAGTATATGCAATTCAATTGACTGCAGTAGCGGTAAGATGCACTATGAGACCCACTTTAATGTGGGAACATTTTCACCCAGTTTTTGGGGTGCAGAGTCCCTTAACAATTCTTTAAACTGCCGACGCATCAATTGAATGTATAAAAAAGTCCCCAGTGGATGAAGTGATATGGGGTCCTAAGCCCCATATCAATACATTCAAACCATGCCGAAACTGTGTCCAGTGTTAGTAGAATTAACCCTATGATTTCCAGTTGGGCATTCTTACCTCACTGGCACTCACAAGGTTAATCTTAATAAGTTACAAACCAACAGCCCCTCTAAACAAACACTTATCAGTAATCCTGATGTCCAGCAGAGTCTTCAGCACCAGGGTCAGATACTGCCAACTTCTTCTATCTTCCTTCTTCTATCTTCTTCTGATCTGTCTTCTCTTCTTATATCTGTAAAAAAACAGAGACATGATTAAATGTGCCTACAAAGAACCTGCACATTTATTCTAAGTTTAATCCCTTGAGTGCCAGAGGGGTATGCAATGTATTACAGAACAATGTGTTGCATACCTCTCTGGGATTCAAAGGGTTAATCAATACATAGATGTGTGAGTCAATATTGTAGGACATGTCCAAAGTATAAAACATATAGTACTCTGCAAAAGTTTAGGAAGGTGTGTAAAAATGTTGTAAAAGTAAAAATACTTTCAAAAAGACGTGTTAGTTTATATTTATTAGTTAACAAAATTCATAGTGAGTGAACAGAAGAAAAATCTAAATCAAATTTTTGGTGTTACCACCCTTTGCCTTCAAAACAGCATCAATTCTTCTAGTTACACTTGCACAAAGTCAGGGATTTTGTAGTCATATAGTCAGATGTATGATGTTAAACAATTATAGCAAACAAGTGCTAATGATCAACAATTTAATATGAAGGTTTAAACACAATGATTAACTGAAACTGAAACAGCTATGAAGGAGGAACAAAACTAGATGAGGAAGAGCCAAATGCAGCTAACAAGGTGAGGTTGCTGGAGACAGTTTAATTTCAAAAGTCATACACCATGCCAAGACTAAGCACAGCAACAAGTCTCAAGGTAGTTATACTGCATCAACAAGGTCTCTCCCAGGCAGAAATTTCAAGGCAGACAGGGTTTTCCAGATGTGCTGTCCAAATTCTTTTGAAAAATCACAAAGAACAGGCAACGTTGAGGACCGTAGACACAGTGGTCGGCCAAGGAAACAGTGCAACAGATTAAAGACACATCATGCTTACTTCCATTCGCAATCTGAAGATGTACAGCAGTGCCATCATCTCAGAATTGGGAGAAAACAGTAGGACCCTGGTACACCCATCTACTGCCCGGAGAAGCTTGGTCAGAAGTGGTCTTCA
Source organism: Rhinophrynus dorsalis (assembly GCA_037306005.1). NCBI lineage: Eukaryota > Metazoa > Chordata > Amphibia > Anura > Rhinophrynidae > Rhinophrynus > Rhinophrynus dorsalis. Next base: position 391,208,878 of record CM074722.1, read on the forward strand.
TGGAAGACTTGCAGACAAAATGCCATACCTCCGATGTGGAAACAAGACCAAACGACTCAACTATGCAGCAGGTGCTCTGGACTGATGATGAGTCAAAATTTGAAATAAGACAAAGTGTAGTGGTCAGCCACAGATGATGCTGACTATTGCGCATACAGAGGATATAACCCGTCTCTGTTCGGTTATCCACAGGCAATCACCAGTTTCTCCAAAATAGTATACAAAATAAAAACGGCTTCAAAGTAAAAAACTTAAAACTTATTTATAAAAATGAGTATTATAAAAAGCAAATGCTTGCTCTAAATAACAAATAAATTACTCTATCCCCTAATGAGTTTCACGGCAGTACATGCCGCTTTCTCAAAGAAAATGAATGGTAGAGTACAGTCAGTCAAACTGAGAAGCCGTTATACAAAGTGTATTTAAATTGTGATCAAACTCCATTGGTGTAGCCGTATCAAATCGGTGGTTTAAAAAACGTACCCATTCGAGCGGTCCACGCCATCCATGCTGAAGCGCTCGGCTAACTGAATATATATTGAATACATGTGACAACCACCGACCAAAAGGTTAATCCAAGGGATAACTCGGGAAAATGCAACACAATGCAGTCATCACAAAAGACCTGGATATGCAGTTCAAAATTAGGGAAGAAAATATATAAACACACAAAATAAATAAATAAAACATAAAACACAAGAACAATATAATAAGCACCCCACGTGATCGCTGGGCGTCATCAAGACAATGATCATAAACAAATCCTTACAGTCTCAAATGGATCTGGTACATGCACTGCTGTCAAAAGACTACAAAGCATGAATCGATCCAAACAACTGCCCAACATAAAAAAGAATATACATAGCATGGTGATATTACTGATATAAAGTTTAGTTTACTGAAATGTGTAGAGTTTATCAATAAAATACGTAAATCAAATCAACAGAGCATATATGTATATACAGAGCTCTATATGTATATAAAACTAGACATATTAAAGTATGTTAAATATTATATATGATTGTGTGCTTGTCACTGTCCCAGCAAGGAAACACAGGACAAGTACTATAGGTAACACCAACTTTATTAAAGGGATAGTAATACTTCATTTTAACTTTATTTTATTTTGTAGGCATTAAAAAAACACGAAGAATGATATAAGTCTTATCTCTCAAACCTTTATGGTTTATGAGATATTCACAAGCAAAGTTTCCCCTCCCCGCCCCTTTTACCTAGTGTAAGCCATCTCTTCTCAGATGTGAATGTGGTTGTATGACCAGACAGATAACAGTAAGTGACAATCTTCTTTGTATAAAAACAATGAAAGCCCTTCCCCCCTTGACAAGTTTTTCAGCTTTTTCCCTTATCTTAATTGAAGATTGTCCCTCTCTGCAGTCTACCTGGGCATCTCCTTTCTGATCTGGTTGAACAGGGGGGGGGGATACTTTGTTTGTGAATATCTCTTAAACCATAAAGGTTTGAGAGATAAGACTTATATCATTCTTCATGTTTTTTTAATGCCTAGAAAATAAAATAAAGTTAAAATGAAGTATTACTATCCCTTTAAGGCAGCAACAATACAGAGATATCACAAGACAGTTTACAAATATACGAGACTAAAGAGAAGCGCACAACGGAGCAAGAGACAACTACCAGGAATAGAAGCCTGCTACTGTGTGATTTTCTGACAACAGGATCCCAGCAATGGAACTAGGAGAATCTGCAGTACCACAGGTCCGCACCTGGGAGAAGCCAGAAAGAGACGAGGAGAGCCCAAGTCCCAGGTCCGCCCCTGGGAGAGCCAGCAACTGGGAAGCACCAGGGAAGCGTCTGCCAGAGCCACAAGCCTGCACCAGGTAGGATAGCTGAATAGAAGGCCACACTCAAGGTAGCTAGACAGAGCCACAGGTCAGCGCTAGATTGGGTGGTCAGACAAGCCAGTGGTCATCCACAGAGCGGGTCATCAGCCAGAGCCACAGGTTTGCACCAGACAGGATGTCCGCTGAAGTGTTTGTATGCTGGAGGCGCAGTGGACAGAACCCCAGGTCAACACCAGAACAGGTAATCAGACAAGCCAGAAGTCCCTCACTGAGCGGGTAGTCAGCCAGAGCCAGGAGTCATACACGGAACGGGTAGTCTGCCAGAGCCGCAGGTCTGCACCAGAATGAATGTCCGACAAGCCAAGGGTCATACACGGAGCAGGTAATCAGACAGAGCCATAGGTCAGCACCAGGTCAGTTAGTCAGAAAAGCCAGATCACACACAGAGCCCAAACTCAAGAACTGCACTGGACACCAATGAAAGGTCAACTATGCCATGTGCCCAGGCAGTTTAAATAGGGGGAGAAGAAGGAAGAGGAGGAGCAGCCAACAGGTGGCTATCTCTTTAAATGAATCGCACATCCATGCTTTTGGACGTGCTCCCAATATTGACGTCACCCGCCGCCGAAGCCCAGCAACAGAGGCGGCTGAGCCACACCAGAATGACCAGCGGCTGTGCCGCCAAGCAGAAGGGGATCCTGCCTCAACAGAGGCACAGCGTGGGGTGGACAATGCAGCTGGAGTCGCTGAGGACAAATGCGGTCGGCTCGAGCAGCCGCCGCACGAGGTACCCTGACAGTGCTCTAGTTCAAATAATAGTGAATATGAACATCATATGAATATCATGTGAATGTATATAAATGTATGTGATCTATATGATCTGAAAAGTGGTGATGTGATAACAGAAATTGATGTGAAAGAATAATCTAATAAAAAGTGATGTGATGCCAAAAATAAATACAAAATATTTTATTTGTATATTTTGATAATCACCTGGCACCTAATTAGGTCTGAACCAAGGGAACATATACATATTCATAATATAAACATATACATATCTATGAAAAAAAAAGAAGAAAAAGGCCTATATTTATGATTAACAGGTCTATTCATTAGTGGATTCAATAACTTAATTTAGACCAAAGGGATGTAGGGTATTTAATTGAAAGATCCAAAAGGATTCATAATTATTTAGCCTCAATTGTCTATTATAGAGCTCTGAATGTACAATATCTTCAATAGATGTAACTACTAAAAAAAAGCTAGTCAGAGACGCTCAACTTTTGAGCATCTCTGACTAGCTCTTTGCAGGTGTAACTACTAACTTTGATGGATCCTTACCAGTTAGAAAAATATCTAGAGACACTATGTAATTTATAATCATGAATGATGTTTCTCCTGTTTTGACAAAATCTAACCCTAAGTTTTTGTGTCATGCAGCCTACATATTGTAGGCTGCAAGGGCATGTTAGTAGATATATCACAAATGATGTGTCAGAGTTCATAGAACTTTTCATCATAAATGTCTCACCTGTAGTATTTGATGTAAATGAACTAACATTACTGGATATAGATGCACAGGTGAGATATCTAGATAATAAACATCTATAAGAACCTACCACGGAACAGCTATTATTTAAATTTCTCTGATGCTACGATAAAGTACCCTGCAAGTCATTGTATCCTCTATTAGAATCTTTAACATTTTTAAACATACTCGGAGCTAGAGAATTTTTGAGAGTTTTAGCTCTTTTATAAATTATTCTTGGATTTTCAGGAATAACATGTTTCAAAACAGGGTCACTAAGGAGTATAGGCCAGTGTTTCCTTGAAGATTTTAAAAATCTCCCTACACTGGGAGAATACTTAGTAATAAAAAGAGGACTATTTGCAAAATCATCTCTCTCTCTTTCTTTTGTATAGAATAATTATTGGAATGTTGACATGCTTTTTGATATGAATCTTGAAAAAAAGCACATCAGCATTCCAATAATTAGTCTCAGAGCTGGCCCTCACATGGGTCCTGGTGGGGCCATGGGACCCAGGCAGCACTTTCACATCAGAGGTGTAGCGGAGGCACCTGCAGCCCCCATGGTGCGGGGTACTTCTATAAATGTTTAACCTCCATAAATGAATTGGAGGCCCCGCCAGACTTGGGACCCCCAACAGAACTTAAAAGAGGTCCCCAAGTGAGAAGCGCCAGTCAGTGTACCGCGTGGCTTCGCTTCTCACTAATACACAGCGATCCTGTCAGTCACTCCTGTTACCACCCCTTCCGAGTCTGACCTCCCCCACTTCCCTACATGAGTGCGAGTCTGGAAGGAGGATGGGCATGGCCGGGTCACGTCCAGTAGAGTTGAGCAGCAAGAACGGGCTGCTTAAAATAATCAGACACCAGCTACATTTGCAGTGCATAGCAGTGTCTGCATTCCAGTGTTACTCCAGTCGGAGGCTGCAATTTTTTAGTACCACGCCAACTCCTCCAGATCAGAGCTGTCTGCTGCTTGCTGCCAGTGCCATTCAGTCCCCATCCCAAGTCCCAATAGACGGTAAGGGATTAGGCTAGAGCTAAGCAGGTGCATAATAAAAACGAATAATGTGAGCAGGACCATAAAGGACAACACGTTTTATTTTAGCAAATTTAGCTCATGTATCAATAGCTCTACTCTAAAGTCACCCAGATGAACAGACCCTAAAAACATACCTTCAAGAGACTTATTTTGTTAACTCAATAGCATGTTAACACCATGTAAATGTAATAACACCTTATATTCCCTATGAGTGCCAGAGGGGTATCTAATGCATTACATCACAATGCATTGTATACCTTTCCGGCACTTATAGGGTTAAATGGCAGAGGAAAGGCTCAGCTGGGTAACCCCTTGGATGTTACAGAGGTCTCCAACACATTGGAAAGCAGTGTATTGGAGACCTCTCTAGCATCTAATGGGTTAAGATACGGGAAGAATTGTATTATTATTTAATTACATTAGTATTTTAAAATAAGCATAAGTAGAACTGGATTAATAACATGCTCTTTAACAATGCATTATCCCTTAAAGCCTTTCAGGAGCAGAAGCAATGTGTTCTCTCCTCTGGCCCTGAAATGGTTACAAAACTAAACCTATACTTAAACTTTTTTATTTTTAATCAAGTAAATACAATTTCTAATTGTAGTCAGGTTCTATTCCAGAAGGGCAATCCTGGAACAAGCTAACTGCACCGTGGGGTACAAATATTAATTCCCCATTGGTTTAATTTGGGCATTAACCTCTTGAATGCTAAAGTGGTCATCAATGCTCTGGAGGTTGATGAACAAGGGGTTTGGAGGTTAGGCTCTCTCATTGTGTGCGGTCTGCTGAAGAGCACATCATAATGGTATAACATCATATTATTATATATATAACATCATGGATGTGGGTTTGTTTTGTTGGCCCTGGTTTTGGCGTTGGTGGGGGCAGCATTTTATCCTTGGACCCAGGCAGCACAATGTCTTGGGCCGGCCCTGATTATTTTGGCATCAGAGAACTCTAAATGATAGATGTTCCAGGGTAGGTTCTTATAAATGTTTATCATCTAGATGTTGCACCTGTGAGTCTATATCCAATAAAGTTAGTTAATTTACATCAAATACGACAGGTGAGACATTTATAATGAAAAGTTTTATGAACTGTGACACATCATTTGTGATATATCTACTGCCATGCCCTTGGGGCCAACAACATGTAGGCCGCACTACACAACGACTTAGGGTAAGATTTAGTCAACACAGGAGAAACATCATTCATGATTATAAATTACATAGTGTCTCTAGACAATTTTTTTAACTGTCATGGTAAGGATCCATCAAAGTTAGTAGTTACACCTATTGAACATGTTGTACATTCAGATCTCTATAACAGACAACTGAGGCTAAATATTCGTGAATCATTTTGGATCTTCCAATTAAATACCCTACATCCCTTTGCAATATGTGGAAGGCTGGGCCTGCATTTGTGGGAGGGGCTGCAAGCCATAAATACTGTCCGCAGCCTCTCCCACGGGACACATCATCAATTGTGCTTCCCTAAGCTTGTCAGTGCAAACATCGGTTCAGTGCGTTTTAGGAAGAACGTCCGCTGTTACATCACTTCCGGTCCCGCAATCGTCGTTCCCGGCCCCATGCACAGTAGCGCTCACCTGCAATCCACCCAGCGGCTTAATCAGGTACCAAACTGTCCCTTTTCTCCCCTCATACGCCACAAGCTTCTATAAACCGTAGCCACCACTGTTCTGCCGCTTCACTCCCGAATTAAGTAGTAGCTCTCAAGCATCATATACCTCGGCTTCCCCCAAATTAAATTGCTTATTCGGTTACATGGGAATTGTTAACATAGGAGGTTTCCTGTACTTTAATCAGCTCTTTTAGCGATACTGGTTTCTTGGCACCCAGACAGTACATACCAAACTCTCAATAACCTTAATTAAACCAGGGTGAACAGGAAACATTTTGTTATTTGATACTCAATCTCACAACTTAGCTCTTAGTAGTTATGGCACCAACAGCATCAGACTCTTTATACATTTAAAAGAGAGAGCAGTATGAATTGTTTAAATCGCCTGGTTGTTTTCTCATAAACCTTAGGAAAGGTCATTGTAACGGATCCTACCCGTTACTGAGCCCTTGTCTGGACCACAAACTATTTACTTAAAAACTATGGACCTTGTTGCCCTGCTTGGATGTAGCTGTGGGCTCTGGCATACGAACTGGCCAGCTATTGCCAGGAACAAAGACTTATAGTTAAGAACATTGGTTTGTGTATTAAGTTTGGTTTTATGTATTTTCAAATATTGTACTTGTCCAATTTGAAGGTTTGTGCAATCACCAACTACCAGGTATGCAAATATCTTTCTTAGCTTAACCTGGGAAATGGTAGGCAGACCAGTGCTTGGTCAAAGTTGGGGCAGGGCAGTCAAAATAGTCAATCAAAGGCTCCAACCTTGGGCCACTGTCCCTAAGATGTGGATTATAGCAACTCCAGCCATTCACTATGTTGACCCCCTGCCATGTGGTAATTAGTTCACGCCCTCAAGTCTTTGTTCAATCAAACCCCTGTGTATCTGAAATGTAACCCTGTCTGAGTCATTGTATCTGTTAAGACCAGCTGTTGCTGGCTTTTGTCTGATTTAATCATGTTCCCTATTGTATCAGTTTCCCCATGTGATCCAATGCACTGTACTGTATATAAATATCTGTAGTTTGTGTCAATAAAGTGAGTTCTGTTTTGGAGTGAACAAGGAGTCCTGGAGTCTTGTATTGCTTATGGTCTAAAGTATCCACTCTGATACCCATCTGCGCCAAGTATCCTGAATCGCCTACCGCCTGCTGCCAGCTTCCTGTGTCCCAACTTCATATGCTGTCAGGCGGCGACGTGGACTCTTCCCTGCTTCCCTGCTTCCAGCGATCCTGCGGCTGTTTCCAGTGACCGTCCATACTTCAACTGGTGCATCTGACGGCGTTTATCTGCGCCGAGAAGGAGAGACCCAGGAACGACGGCGGAAGGTGACGCAGCCCCTTCCTACCTTCCGTTACATTGGTGGCATAGCGGTGGGATTTCTCCTTCATTCATCGGTTGCATCGAGTGAGATATGGAGGATGCTTTTGGGTCATATGAGGATCGCTTCGAATTAATCCGGTCTCAGTGGAGTTTCTGGCTGGGCGATATTGTAAATGACTTTATTCCAGAACTGGGTGGTTGCATCACAGAGGAGCTACGGATGCAAGATGCCTACTGGATGCTGGTAAATCACATTGAACAAGAGTATGGCCCCGTGCTCCCAGTAACCTTCTCCCCGGCCCGCTTGCGATGTAAGATCCAAGGGCTGGTATGGGATGCTTATCTGTGGGATTCAAACTTTGTCAGTCCAGAAAACGACCGTTTCTTGGAGCTTTTGGCCAAACGAGAAGATATGCTAGGGGGGTACGTCCCCATGAGCTTGCAAGAGGACTTGAGCGACACAGTCAGTTGGGAGTGTGAGGTGGAATACATGTATGCCAAATTAGTGCAAGAAATTCGGGAGGCCCTAGAGGAAGAAGAAGAATGGGGGGGTCACTCATCTGAGGAGGGCCTCAGTGAAGCTGAGGACCTGGATGGAGTTTCCCCTGTTCACTCCACACTGGTGAGTGGGAATGCGTTCCTCACCAGTGCCCCTGTTGCCCTGCCTGATACCCCTTTGCCCCTGGACTGTTTGTTGCCTGAGCTGAGGGGTGGGAATTCGTTCCCCCTCAGTGAAGAGAATGCCTCTGCATCAGGGGATGGGATGGACGTCTCCCCTGATAGGCATATTGCCCCTTCCCCTGTTTTCCTAGCTGCGGTGGACGAGACGCAGGTCCCCACCAGCAGCAATTGTGTGCCCCAACTGATGGGTGGGAGCGAGCCCATCAGTCCCCATGAGCCCCCTGCTGTAGTGGGTGTGAAAGAGCCCACCAGCAGCCCCAAGATGTTGCCCCTTGTGGGGGTGGAAGATGTGCTGGGAGCGGAACCGTGCGTGCTTCCCAGGATTATAAGTGATGCCACCTTGAGGGATGGGACTGCGGTCTCCCTCAAGGCAGAAGAAGGGCCTGTGTGTAATGGCCTACAGGAGGAGGACCCCAGCGGGCTGGGAGAAAGCAGTGCCGCTGGCCCTCCTGAAGATATGGACTGTGAACTGATGGGTGGGAGTGCGGTCCCCATCAGCCCTTGTGAATCCCCTACTGTGGTGTGTAGGAGCGAGCACACCACCCCTTGTTGTGCCCTGACGCTGGTGAGTGGAAGCAAGCTCACCAGCAGCCCTAAAGAGATGGTCCCTGGTTTGCTGGAGAATGCCTTGGGAGCAGAGCCGTGTGTGCTCCCCAGGGTCATGGATGCTGCCACCTTGAGGGATGGGACTGCGGTCTCCCTCAAGGCAGGAAAAGTGACTGTTAAGGATGGCCTACCAGAGGAGGACCCCAGCAGGCTGGGAGAAAGCAGTACTACTGGCCCGCCAGAGGAAATATTGTATGAACTGATGGGTGGGAATGCGGTCCCCATCAACCCTTGTGAATTCCCTGCTGTGGTGTGTAGGCGTGAGCACACCACCCCTTGTTTTGACCTGACGCTGGTGAATGGGAGCAAGTGCACCAGAAGCCCCAAGAAGGCGCTCCCCACCAGTCCCCCTTTGGCCCCTGACTTGGTGAGAGGGACCACAGTCCTCAACATGGATGTTACTGGGGCCCCTGAATTCCCTGAGTTCTGCATGGGGGGTGGGAATGTGCCCCAGAACGTTGCCCCAGCACAGGGGAGTGGGACAAACATCCTCTCCTGTTCCTCTGGGGTGATGGCCCAACTAAAAGGGGGAGATATGCCCCTCTCCCCACATTCTGATGCACAGGATCCAGAGACCCAGTTGCCCCAGGGAGATTCCCCGTATAGATTGGCTCTGGACCCTGAGCCACGGGCCCCAGACCCAGGAACATTGAACCCTAGCTCTGCATGGAGCATGGCCCAGGGGAGGCCACCCAATTTGATGATTGCCAGGAGAACTTTTTCAAATTGGTCTAGGGTTATAAGTGGGGTACCGCAGGGTTCAGTCCTGGGCCCAATGCTTTTTAATTTGTTTATTAATGATCTAGAAGTGGGAATTGAAAGTAGCATCTCAATCTTTGCTGATGACACTAAGCTATGTAAGGAAATACATACAGAGCTCGATGTTTTTTCCCTACAGAAGGATTTAGATAAACTAAGTGAATGGGCAGAAAAGTGGCAGATGTCATTTAATGTAGATAAATGTAAGGTTATGCATTTGGGTTGTAGAAACAAACTTGCTACATATACTCTAAATGGGAAACAACTTGGGAAATCCTCATTAGAGAAAGATTTAGGTGTACTGATAGACAATAGTCTTCACAGCAGTGTGCAGAGTCACTCAGCTGCTGCAAGAGCAAATAGAGTACTAGCCTGCATAAAAAGAGGTGTAGAAGCAAGGGATGCTAATATTATCCTACCTCTGTATAAATCCTTGGTTAGGCCTCATCTAGAATATGGAGTACAATTTTGGCCGCCTGTTCTAAAAAAAGACATTACTGAACTGGAAAAGGTGCAGAGACGTGCAACAAAACTGATAAAGGGATTGGAGGATCTGAGTTACGAAGAGAGACTAGCCAAACTGGGTTTGTTTACATTAGAAAAGAGACGTCTAAGGGGTGATATGATTACCATTTACAAATACATTCAAGGCCAATACAAAGAACTATCCAATGAATTATTTATGCAAAGAGCTGAGCTAAGAACAAGAGGTCATCCATTAAGACTTGAGGAAAGGCGCTTTCGACTAAAACACAGGCAGGGATTCTTTACAGTAAGGGCGGTAAGGCTATGGAATTCTTTGCCTCGGGATGCTGTGCTTGCAGATAATGTAACTGCATTCAAAAAAGCAATGGATGCCTATCTAGCACAGAGCAATATTGACAGTTATGACAGATGGCTTCAAAGCAAATAGGATATTGAGCCGGGGAACTATTTGACACACTCACACACACCTACATTGGAAATTGCTCCAGAGGGCTTTTTTGTTGCCTTCCTCTGGATCAACAGGGGTGTTATTGGCATGGGCTGGACTTGATGGACGCATGTCTTTTTTCAGCCTTATCTACTATGTTACTATGTTACTATGTAACCAGGCACCAATTTCCTTGGCCCAGAATTAAGAACAAAAGGTCTGATCATTGCTTCCCTGGCCCAGGACAGGGGCCTTGTTTTCTATTGCCAGTCCCGGACAAAGGGCTCACGTTTTCTCCTGGATCCGGACAAAAAGATTGCTTGCTGTTTCCTGGCACGGACAAGGGACTGATGTTTTCCCCTGATCAGACAAAGGACCCAACTCTTGTTCCTAGCCCGGACAAGGGGCATACTTGTTTATTGTTTCACTGGCCCAGGACAAGGGGCTCTACAATTGTGTCTGGCCTAGGACCAAGGCCTGGGGACTAACGAACTGTCCAGACAAGCGGCTCACAGCAGCAAGGCTCTCCTAGAGTCCCAAGCCAGCATTTACTACCGCAACCGCTGGCTTGGTACAAAAAAGGGGGAGAAATGTAACGGATCCTACCCGTTACTGAGCCCTTGTCTGGACCACAAACTATTTACTTAAAAACTATGGACCTTGTTGCCCTGCTTGGATGTAGCTGTGGGCTCTGGCATACGAACTGGCCAGCTATTGCCAGGAACAAAGACTTATAGTTAAGAACATTGGTTTGTGTATTAAGTTTGGTTTTATGTATTTTCAAATATTGTACTTGTCCAATTTTGGTTTGTGCAATCACCAACTACCAGGTATGCAAATATCTTCCTTAGCTTAACCTGGGAAATGGTAGGCAGACCAGTGCTTGGTCAAAGTTGGGGCAGGGCAGTCAAAATAGTCAATCAAAGGCTCCAACCTTGGGCCACTGTCCCTAAGATGTGGATTATAGCAACTCCAGCCATTCACTATGTTGACCCCCTGCCATGTGGTAATTAGTTCACGCCCTCAAGTCTTTGTTCAATCAAACCCCTGTGTATCTGAAATGTAACCCTGTCTGAGTCATTGTATTTGTTAAGACCAGCTGTTGCTGGCTTTTGTCTGATTTAATCATGTTCCCTATTGTATCAGTTTCCCCATGTGATCCAATGCACTGTACTGTATATAAATATCTGTAGTTTGTGTCAATAAAGTGAGTTCTGTTTTGGAGTGAACAAGGAGTCCTGGAGTCTTGTATTGCTTATGGTCTAAAGTATCCACTCTGATACCCATCTGCGCCAAGTATCCTGAATCGCCTACCGCCTGCTGCCAGCTTCCTGTGTCCCAACTTCATATGCTGTCAGGCGGCGACGTGGACTCTTCCCTGCTTCCCTGCTTCCAGCGATCCTGCGGCTGTTTCCAGTGATCCATACTTCAACTGGTGCATCCGACGGCGCTTATCTGCGCCGAGAAGGAGAGACCCAGGAACGACGGCGGAAGGTGACGCGGTCCCTTCTAGCTTCCGTTACAGTCATATTTTAATAAATGTTTTTAATGTCAAGTTCTGTATTACATTCATGCTCTAAAGATCTATAATCTTGCTAGGTTGGTTATGTACTTTATCAGCACACTGAACTATGTAAGCTCCTCACCGCACCTCCCCAGCAATATGCCCCGTCATAGAAACGAGTCCCATTGCATTACACTTCTCTACTAGTAGCAGCAGCAGTACTGTGGAGCCACCTCGAGTCAGCGCAATATCGGCTGGTCCCTAGCTCGATTAGAACAGGTCTCAGTATGCGGTGACTGGCAATAGTATTCCTCACTTTCGGTTCTCCTCTTCTCTATGTTAGCATTTCCATAGGAAACACTTCCTCTAAGTCAATCAGCCTCTTAAATAATATTATCGAATTCCACGTCCTAACATATGTACATGGTTACATTGTTCAGTGTCCTGATTACAAGTTCTATCTATCATACATACATACATGCATGGTTACATTGTATTAGTGTCCTGATTCCACGTTCTAACATATGTACATGGTTACATTGTTCAGTGTCCTGATTCCACGTTCTAACATATGTACATGATTACATTGTTTAGTGTCCTGATTCCAAGTTCTGTCTACCATACATAGATACATACATGGTTACATTGTATTAGTGTCCTGATTACACGTTTGTAGCGGTTTTATAGGACACTCAGACCAGCAGGTTAGAATAAAACACAGTTTTATTAAAACAAAGCAAGAAAGACTGCCCTCTATAGGCAATACAGAATAATAGAGAGATAAGTGGCTTACAGATGCCTTCTCAGGCCCAGTATACAGATGTAATTAATATACATATACTGTCACAGGACAGGCATAGAAACATAAGGGTACTCAATGGTTAAAGTACATGTAAATCAATCAGTCTCTGTTGTGGTGTTTGACACGCCCAAGGTGGTAATAGAGCAGCAAGTGGTGCTAGATGAAACAACACCGTCAGTCTATAGAACAGAGATTGCTGCTAAGGCTGAGCAGGAACTGAGACCAAAACACTGCAGAGTTGAGCTAGAGCCAATAGCCCCCATGGGCGTAGTAACGGAGATAACCTCACAGCAAGAGCTTGAGCCAATAGCCCCCACGGGCGTAGTAACGGAGACAAACTATACTGCAAGAGCTTGAGCCAATAGCCCACACGGGCATAGTAACGGAGACAACTACACTGCAAAGCTTGAGCCAATAGCCCCCACGGGTGTAGTAACGGAGAGAAACACTGCAAAAGCCTGAGCCAATAGCCATACTGGGCGTGTAACGGAGAGCAAACACTGTACGAGCTAGAGCCAATAGCGCCTCCCTCGGGCGCGGTAACGAAGACCGACTACACTGCTAGATAGACAGGATGAGCCACCGCCTATACAAGGCTCTGAAAACGTAACCAGCTCAGCAAGTGTAGCGGAAAATCTGGGCAACGGCTCTGCAAGTGTTAATGGAGGCTCAGTGAATGGAGACAGCAGCTCTGCAAGTGTACGGGAGGCTCAGTGAACGGAGACAACGGCTCTGCAAGTGTTAACAGAGGCTCAGGGAATGGACACACAGCTCTGCAAGTGTAAACGGAGGCTCAGGGAATGGAGATAACAGCTCTGCAAGTACAAACAGAGGCTCAGCGAACAGAGGCACAGCTCTGCAAGTGTTAATGGAGTCTATGACACGATCAGCCCTGCCACAAGCACAGTGGAAGTCAGAATGCTGCCTCGGCGACACCAAGCAGCAGCAGCCGGAATGGAGGCAGGGTCAGTAGCAAGCCGGTTCAGGTCACGGAGCAGGAAGTCAGCCAGGCCGGGTCAGATCACGGAGCAGGGTTCTCAGACAAGCCAGATCAGGTCACAAGCAGGAACGTCAGCCAGGCCGGGTCAGATCACGGAGCAGGATTCTCAGACAAGCCAGATCAGGTCACAATCAGGAATGTCAGCCAGGCCGGGTCAGATCATGGAGCAGGAAACCAGGAGCATTGTCAAAACAGGCCCAATCGGTACACAGGAAGCAGGAACACTGGAACACAGCAACAGCAACACTGTCTCAGGAACACCACAAAAGGGCACCTGACAGGTGCCAAAGGCCAGGTATAAAAAGGCCACAATGGGCGGGTCAAACAGGCTCAGCCAATGGGAGCACCCACAAACAAGAGTGACAGTAAAGGATCACAGGCACCGTGATAACGTTCTAACATATGTACATCGTTACATTGTTTCAGTGCCCTGATTCCACGTTCTAACATATGTACATGGTTACATTGTTCAGTCTCCTGATTCCAAATTCTAGCTACGATACATACATACATGGTTACATTGTTTTAGTGTCCTGGTTCCACGTTCTAACCTATGTACATGGTTATAGTGTTCTGTGTCCTTATTCCACATTCTAACATATGTACATGGTTCATTGTTTCAGTTTCCTGATTCCACGTTCTAATATATGTACATGGTTACATTGTTTCAGTATCCTGATTCCACGTTCTTTCTATATGCATACATAGTTACATTGTTTCAGTGTCCTTATTCCGCATTCTATCTAACATACATACATAGTTCCATTGCTTCAGTGTCCTGATTCCACGTTTTATTTAACATACGTACATAGTTACATTGTTTGTGTTCTGATTCCACGTTCTATCTACATAGTAACATAGTAAATTAGGTTGAAAAAAGACACAAGTCCATCAAATTCAACCTTCGCTTCATACCTCAGTAACTGAGAATTTTATAGCTTTCCTGCTACCAATTAAATTAGTCTTTATCAGACCTTCCTGATCAGCCTACTGATAAACAGTATAACTCTGTATGTTCCCTTTTGAAAGAAATGTATCTAATCTTCTCTTAAATGTATCCATTGTATGTGCCATAACTACCTCCCTGGGCAATGAATTCCACAATTTGACAGACCTTACCGTAAAAAAACCCTTCCTCTGCTGAAGTTTAAACCTCCTTTCCTCTACGTTCTATCTACATGGTTACATAGTTACTTTGTTTCAGTATCATGATTCCACATTATATTGAACATATATAATTAGTTACTTTGTTTCATTATCCTGATTTCACGTTCTATCAACATGTATACATAGTTCATTATTTCGGTATCCTGATTCCACGTTTTATCTAACATACATAAATAGTTACATTGTTTTAGTGTCCTTACTCCACGTTCTATCTTACATACATAGTTACATTGTTTCAGTGTCCTGATTCCATGTTCTATCTAACATACGTACATAGTTACATTGTTTCAGTATCCTTTTTCCACATTCTATCTACATACATACATACATAATTACATTGTTTTCAGTGTCCTGATTCCACGTTCTATCTTTTTTTTTTTTTTCAAAAACTTTATTGAAAATAGTGTAAATTACATACATAAGTCATCAGAGAAAAAAATTATCAGGTGTGGGTCTTAGGACCCAATAGCAAGAAAAGGAAGAATATAATAACATAACTTGTAAGAGAGGAACAACATTACAAGAAAATTGGTGTTGAAAACATTTGCAAATTTTGGTAATACAACAGCAGTACACATGAATACTTAAACGACGAGGGCTCATGTAGCATCAGGACAATGAAGAAGAGGATGTAAAGCGAGAGCTATAAGAAGAAGTGAGAAGAGAGAGCAAGGCAGAGAATAGGGAAGAGAAGAAGGGGTATGTGGCAGCAGGCAGCAACCGTGGCAGACCTCAGCGAATAGTCAAGGCATCCAAGACGGATACAAGGAAGAGTATGTGATAATTGAGACATCCTCCAAAAGGAGAGCCATCAACGAAGAGTCGACAACCCCTGCATAGAGAAGTTATAAAAGGAAGTGGGTTATACATTAACAACATCCACCAGGTCTCGTGATCGCAACTCTGATCGGAACGCTATACATTCAGCCCAAAGGTTATTGAAAACCCGTGAGGAGGATGTATAAGTGGCATACTGTCTTTCCATGAGGAATAGATCCTCCATCCCTCGAAGCCAACCAGATATCAAGGGGGGGGGGGTCTTCAGAGAGCCAAAAAACGGGGATTTGCGCCCGAGCTACAGTGAGCATCAAACACAAAATAGGCAAGGAACCTACAAGTGAAGGAGAACAGGGATCAGGAGCAAGGGAGAAGAGGCACATCCAAGGATCTTTAGGTAACGTACATAAGGTAATTCTATGGAGGAGTGACAAAATAGAGTCCCAGAAATTAAGAATTAGAGAACACGACCACCATATATGTAACATGGTGCCCGGTTCTCTCTTACATCTCCAGCAAATGTTGGAGCAAGAAGGTGAGAAGTGAGAAATCTGGTCCGGGGTCATATACCATCTGGTAAGGATTTTATAATTGAGTTCTCTCATCTTCGTGTCACGGATACAGGTAAAATTAAATTTGAACGCTAAAGTCCAGCATTCCCATGGGATAGCCATGCCAAGCTCATTCTCCCATTGAAGTAAGAAATAAGGTTTCCTAGCAGAAGTAGCGGGTTGTAGAAGCGAGTAGCAGAAGGATAAGGGTTTGAAGGATTGGGGAGGTGAAATCAATGTTTTCTCAAAAGGTGTTAGCTCTCTGGTAGAATAACCCTGTGAAATAACTGTCTTCACTCAATGTCGCACTTGGGAGTATGTACTCCAAGGACTTCTCTCCACCTGAAGTAGTTCGTCAAGGTCCAGTGCAGTGGGGAAAAAACCTGACCGGAGCAAGGATTGTAAGGTGTCCATGCCCTTTCCTCTCCAATTCTCAAAGGAAGAATCAAGAGAGCCTGCAACAAAATCTGGATTCCCAAGGACAGATGCCAAAGGAGAAGGTAGGGGAGCAAGTTGGAGGGAGGAGTTGACTGCTTTCCACGTACTGACTAGATGGTTGAGTATACAATTTTCCATACAAGCGCGCAGAATCGGGTGAGAATGATTAAGCAGTATTTGTAACAGATCAAAATGACCTAAAGCTTCCCTCAGAGATTCCGTCCAAAATTTAGGTGGGGAGCATACAAAATCATAAATCTTAGATAAGGTAGCTGCTTTGTAGTATAAAGAGAAATCCGGCATATTGATCCCCCCCCCCGGTGGGTCGGTAGAGTCAGGATGTCGCGTCTAAGCTGTTGCTTCTTCCGGGCCCAGATAAACTGGGACACCAAGGCCTGAAGGGCATGAAGAATCCGTTGTGGGATATGGACAGGTAAAGCATTAAAGAAGTATAAGACTTTGGGAACAACCATCATTTTAACCAGATTGTTGCAGCCGAACCAGGAAATGGGTAATGACATCCATCTGAAAAGGTCCTCAGAGATAGAAACTAGAAGAGGAGTGAAATTGAGGTCTGCAAGAGAACATAAGTCAGGAGAGAGCCAGACCCCCAAGTATCGGATTGAAGAGGCTGCCCATTTAAACAGAAATGAGCGTTGTAGGAGCTGTACAGTATGCTCAGGAAGAGTGAGGTTTAAAATTTCCGACTTGGAAAAGTTAATCCTTGCCTGTGAGACTAAGCAGTATT
Organism: Rhinophrynus dorsalis; assembly: GCA_037306005.1. Classification (NCBI taxonomy): domain Eukaryota; kingdom Metazoa; phylum Chordata; class Amphibia; order Anura; family Rhinophrynidae; genus Rhinophrynus; species Rhinophrynus dorsalis. The sequence continues at coordinate 391,226,181 of CM074722.1, forward strand.
CCTCCAAAGTCGCGATCAAGGGGGTAATGAGTTGGAAGGGTCTGAAAGAAAGAATAGTACATCGTCAGCATATGCAGCAATTTTAAAATTGGCCTTGCCAGACTGAATACCAGTAATGAGTCGAGTAGTACGTACAATATTCAAGAAGGGTTCCAGGGCTTAAATAAAAAAGATAGGAGACAGAAGGCAACCCTGACGAGTTCCATTTGTTATTGCGAATGAGTCTGATAAAACACCGTTCACTTTAACCCTAGCACTAGGAGAGGAATACATACTCATAATGCCTGACAAAATGCGAGGGCCAAAGCCAAATTGCCTGAGGACCGCTTCCAGGTAAGACCATCGGACCCGGTCAAAGGCCTTTTCTGCATCTATTGTAAGGCATATGGAAGGGGTCCGTCGGAGTAAGGCAGATTGAATCAGAGAGAGTGCAGTGGCGGTATTATGTCTCGTCTCACGACCGGGTACGAAACCATTTTGATTTGGATGTACAATAGAGGTAAGGATGGGGCGTAGTCGTAATGTTATGAGCTTAGCATACAATTTGTGATCTAAGTTCAATAATGATATGGGCCTGTAGCTGCTGCATAATGAAGGCTCTTTCTCAGGTTTGGGCAAAATTGAAATATGAGCTTCTAGGGACTGTGGATGAAAAGCAATGCCGGAAAAGGCTAGATTAAAGGTCTCGAGCAAGTGAGGAGCTAAAATTTCCCGAAAAGCCCTATAATAGAGAGCTGAAAAGCCATCTGGGCCAGGTGATTTGCCCACAGATTTCAACACTGTATCAACCTCCTCTAAAGTGAAGGGACGTTCTAGAACATCACGAGTGGCCAACGGAATACAGGGCAATGATGCTTTTTGTAAGAACGCCTGAATACGTACATCTTCATAGGGCATGTTCATCATGCCAGACCCTTCCAAGTTGTACAGTGAATGATAAAATGAGCAAAATGATGCGGCGATGGAGGGAAAGGATTTGTGTAAAGTACCCAAGTTATCTCTGATGTGCGTTACCGCTATCATTCTCCTCCTCTGTTTGATTAGAGTAGCCAAAGACTTCCCACATTTATTCCCTTCTAAAAAATGACGAAATTTCCAGTAGAAGAATGATTTCTCAACAGACTCTTTAAGCAAGGTATTAAGTTCATCTTTCAGGGTCCCCAATTCCGTCCTGTCCGTGTCATTTAATGTACGTCTATGTTTCAATTCAAGAGTATGAATTCTGTTAATGAGATTGTTAATCTTTGCCTGCTTATCCCGTTTTTTACGAGCCCCAAGCTTAATTAGATGACCACGTAAGACGCTTTTATGGGCTTCCCATACAGTATGGGCACAGACATCCGTCGTGTTCTTAGTGGTAAAGTAATCCTTGAGAAAGTCCGTCAGGGTGTGCACAGTTGCAGGATCCTGTAGAAGCGATTCATTCATAATCCAATGTGTGGGTTGTCCTGAGTGTAGGTGAAAAGATAGAGAGACTGACACCGGAGAGTGGTCCGTCCAAGAGACAGTGTCAATAGACGATGATTGGATAAGATGAAGAAGGGATTGAGACACAAAGATATAGTCAATCCTACTGTAAGAGTTATGGGGGAAAGAGTAGAAAGAGAAGTCTATGTCTCGTGGGTGTTGAATCCGCCATACATCCAACAATTGTAGCTTGGCAAGCTGAAGACTGAGAGATTTAAGATGTGCAAGTCTGATACAAGATTTGGATGATGAACAATCTAATTGGGGGTCTAGTGCTAAGTTCAAGTTCCCTCCAAAAATGACGGGGCAATCTGCAAAATCATCCAGAATATCCAGGAACTTTTTGAGAAAGGAGACCTGGTGTATGTTGGGGCCATAAACCGAGGCCAACACAACCTTTTTGTTAAAGAGGATGCCCTTAAGGAGAAGGTATTGTCCTTCCCCATCAGATTTGAGCTCTAGAAAGCTCCAAGGGACAGAGGATTGCAACAAAATGCCTACACCTCTTTTCTTCTCTGCAGCAGAAGAGAAATAAGCTGTAGGGAATTGAGAATCACAAAGCCTGGGGGTCTCTGATGTTAGAAAATGAGTTTCTTGTAGGAACAGAATATCATCCTTCATTCTGCAAAAGTCTCTCAAAACCAGAGAGCGCTTGTTAGAGGAGTTCAAACCCTTTACGTTGATAGTTACCAATTTTATAGGAGCCATGAGAAATGATGCTGCCCGGGGAGGGAAGAGGAGAATTGAAGAGGGGAAGAAGGAAGAGAAAGAGTGAAGAGAGTCAAGACAACAAAGAGAGAGATGTGAGGACCAATGCTACATGAGTAGTCAAAACCGTGTGTAACCAACATGATATATACCATTAATGGAGCATCTGCACACGGAGTGCGCCAGATGGCATGGGGTGAGACTAGGAAAGATAAAGTAAATTAGATGGTACTGCAGGGTTGAGGAAGATGACTCAGAACCAAGCGGTATGATATGGAGGGGAAATGATGGGTTTCAGAAGTATGCGGGAGCAAGAATGTGAGTCGACATATACCAAGAAGAGACATAAACGGAACATGAGTATTCTATGAAGGAGAAAACAGGCAACATGCAGAAGGTAGACATTGTCATCTCAGATAAATTGCACTAATATACCAATGGCTGCAGCAACACACCCCCATCCCACCCCATCCTGCGGGGGTATAATCAACCACAGGGCGGGGTGGGACAGTGCACAGGCGCAACACCACAGCCAAGGCACAACAAGGTCATGATACATACCATGAGTTATGCAATGCAGCAATTAGTCCTGTGGCAACACTATGATAAGAGCATAATCGAGCAGCTAAAATATTTGTCTGTCCGTAAACAGGATGTGCAGTGTGGCTTCAGCTGCACGTAAAGGTGCACCAAAATTTATCAATGCATGTGGCTTGATGATTGAGATCATACAATCCAATTCCGTGTATTATTAAGAATGAAAGATTGGTGAGAAAACCACACTGGAGGTGTAGATTATAAACACTGTCAGCGTACAGACACTGAAGAGAGTGTAATAAAGATAATGCGTTACCACAAGATAGTAATCCCATGTGTTGCAACATAGAAGGTTTCTAGGACAAGTGGAATCTCTATCAGTCAAGTAAAAACAGCATTATTCATGTGTAAGTGTGAAGTCTAGACGTCATGGTAAAAGTAATCAGTACCTATAGTAAGCGGAGAGTGTAGAAAATAGAGTCAATAGAGTCGGGGTCCCGGTCCATACGTCCACTAGTCAAGTCCAGGGATGTGAATGGGAAGTCCAGGGATATCCAGTAAAGTCGGGGGAAAAGAAAGTCAGTCATGCATCTGAAAATCAAAAACAATCAGACAGTACGATTAAGGGGAGGTGTAAAGTCAGTCACGGTCTAAGTTCGGGGAGTTATAGTCACCTCAAGTCTAAACAAAACAAATATATGATAGAAAACACATTTACATGTTTATTAAGCAAAAACAATCATATGCCGCGTATAGGAGTTCAAACCTTGTTACATGAAAGTCCCGATACCTCCAAGCTATACTCATAACTGAAGATAGGAGTCCGGTAATTCGATCCCTGTCCAGGGAGTAGGGACTGCAACAGCTTCTAATAGCGTACAAACGAGATGGGGAATAGTTCCATACTCAAGAGTGTCCGCGTAAGGCTGTTGAAACTGGATAGTAATGAAGAAGATGAGCCGCCTTCGGGTCCAGACCGTTGTGGGCTCGGATGAGGATCCGTGTGGAAAGTCCATTCTCCTCTGTTTCTTCTTCTGTTTATCAGGAGACACAGAAGACCATTCAGCCCGCTTTTGGGAGCTTAATTGTGTAGAATCTCCGGGGGAGGGCTGATCAGGAATCGGAATGCCCAGAGAGGAGCAAAAGGACGGGATGTCCTCCATAGTGATAAGAGAAGCTGCTTTACCGTTGTGTGAAGCATGAAGGGAAAAGGGGTATCCCCAACAATACTTAATACTCTGGGAGCGTAAGTTTTCAGTGAGAGGTTTAATTTTCCCGCCTTAGCTGTAGAGTGCGGGCTGACAGATCATTAAAAAATCGGATCTCCGCACCAGCTAGCAGAATCGGGCCCGATTTTCTGCTTTTCCTCATGAGTTTCTCCTTTAGGTCGTATCTGTGCAGGCAGACAATGACATCTCGAGGTATATTATTAGACGGGTCTCTCGGTCTCAATGCCCTGTGGACTCGGTCTAAGTAGATTGGGCCAGAATGTGAGTCCCCTAACATTCTGGAAAACAGACCCGCTATGATGGACCCCAGGTCTTGAGGGGGAATAGATTCTGGTACATTCTTTAGTCTAATATTAGACCTTCTCCCTCTGTTCTCCAAGTCGTCCAAGCGCGAGATCAGGTGTTGGGTTAGAGCTCTTTGGTCTGACACTGTACGCTCCCTATGCGTTCTTTCAGTGCCACTTTCTCTTCTTCCAGTTCCGTAATTCTGTGATGGAGAAGTGACATATCCTCTTTAATGGACGAAATTTCGACCCTGAAAGTGGAAATAATGTCCTCCGAGCATAGTTTCAAGTCTTCCTTGGAAACAAGGAGGGACATGAACTCCTGAAGATCCAATTTTGTAAGCGGCGTTTCCATAGCGTTGTTCCGAGGCAAAGACTGAGATGGTAATACAACCGGACAGGTAGGCAACAAGTCCTGAGTGGAGATATAGTCCCGTTCCACAGGTTGAGGCAATGTCGCAGCTGAATTATCTGGCGCCTGCGCAGCAGCAGCGCGTGAATGCCCAGGCCCGACAGATAAAAACTTGTCAAGTGCGCCTTTCGATTGAGATGGTCGGTGCTTCCTACCCCTCATTCGTGTAGTAGGAGGCAGTAGTAGTAAATAGGGCAGCAATTCCAGAGGGATCTACAGCTAGAAACCCAAGATAAAGTTAGTTATCCCGCTGGTCTGAGTCGGAGCTCGCTCAACAAGCATCCATCGCCATTCGGATCCCTCCACGTTCTATCTTAAACACGTATATAGTTACATTGTTTCAGTGTCCTGATTCCATGTTCTATCTAACATATGTACATAGTTACATTGTTTCAGAATCCAATTTCCACGTTCTATCTACATGCATACATAGTTACATTGTTTTCAGTGTCCTGATTCCTCGTTCTGTCTTAAACACGTACATAGTTACATTGTTTTCAGTGTCCTGATTTCTCGTTCTATCTTAAACACGTACATAGTTACATTGTTTCACTGTCCTGATTCCACGTTCTGTCTTACATACATACATAGTTACATTGTTGTGTCCTGATTCCACCTTTCTATCTACATACATACATAGTTACATCTTTTCAGTATCCTTATTCCACATTCTATCTTCATGCATACATAGTTACATTGTTTCAGTGTCCTTATTCCGCATTCTGTCTAACATACATACATAGTTACATTGTTTCAGTGTCCTGATTCCACATTTTATCTAACATACATAGTTATATTGTTTCAGTATCCTGATTCTATATGCATACATAGTTACATTGTTTCAGTGTCCTTATTCTGCTTTCTATCTAACATACATACATAGTTCCATTGCTTCAGTGTCCTGATTCCACGTTACATTTAACATACGTATATAGTTACATTGTTTGTGTTCTGATTCCACGTTCTATCTACATGGATACATAGTTACATTGTTTCAGTATCCCGATTCCACATTATATTTAACATACATAATTAGTTACATTGTTTCAGTATCCTGATTCCATGTTCTATCAACATGCATACATAGTTACATTGTTTCAGTGTCCTGGTTCCATGTTCTATCTAACATACATTCATACATTGTTACATTGTTTCAGCGTCCTGATTCCACAAGTCTGTCTAACATTTATACATAGTTACATTGTTTCACTGTTCTGATTCCACTTTCTACCTAACTTACACACATAGTTATTTTGTTTCAGTATTCTATTTCCACATTCTATCTTACATACATACATAGTTACATTGCTTCAGTGTCCTGATCCCACGTTTTATCTAACATACATACATTGATACATTGTTTCAGTGTCCTGATCCCACATACTATCTAACATACATTCATAGTTACATTGTTTCAGTGTCCTGATTCCACGTTCTATCTAAAAAATTACATACATACATGGTTACATTGTTTTAGTGTCCTGATTCAAAGTTCTATCTAACATACTTACATTGTTACATTGTTCAGTGTCCTGATTCCACATTCAAACATACATGTATAGTTACATTGTTTCAGTATCCTGTTATAAGTTCTATGTAACATTCATTTATAGTTGCATTGTTTCATTGTCCTGATTCCTTGTTCTACCTAACACACATACATTGTTTCAGGGTCCTGGTTCCATGCTCTATCGTACATACATAGTTATATTGTATCACCACCCTGATTATATGTCATATCACCATTCATACTTTGTTATATAGTGTAATTGTCCTGAGTCCATGTTCTTTCCATTACAGGTACCTCACTTCTTTGCAGAGGCCGGAGGTCACCTTAGGTCCATAATTTTCCACTTAGGCTGTAGGTCACACTGACAGGTACCTCACCTCTTAGTAGAGGCCGGAGGTCTCCTCAGGTACATACCTTACCTCTTCGTAGAGGTTGGAATATCATACCTTACCTCTTCGTAGAGGCCGGAGGTACCATGTATTATGCCTTACCTCTTCGTAGAGGCCGAAGGTCCCCTAGTTTTCATACCTTACCTCTTTGAAGAGGCTGAAGATCCCATAGTTTCAACCCTTACCTCTTAGTAGAGGCAGGAGGTCCCATAGCATTACCTTACCTCTTAGTAGAGGCTGAAGACCCCCTAGTATCATACCTTACCTCTTCGTAGAGGCCGAAGGTCCCCTAGTTTCTTACCTTACCTATTCGTAGAGGCCGAAGGTGACTTAGTATCATCCCTTACCTCTTAGTAAGAGACCGAAGGTTAATTGGTATCTTACCTTACCTCTTCGTAGAGGCCGATGGTCCCTTAGTAGTATACCTTACATCTTTGTAGAGGCCGAAGGTCCCCTAGTTTCTTACCTTACCTCTTCATAGAGGCCGAAGGTAACTTACTATCATCCCTTACCTCTTAGTAAGAGGCCGAAGGTTAATTGGTGTCATACCTTAGCTCTTCGTAGAAGCTGAAGGTCCCCTAGTTTTATACCTTTCCTCTTCATAGAGGCCAAAGGTCCCCTAGTTTCATACTTTACCTCTTTGTAGAAGCTGAAGGTTCCCAAGTTTCATACCTTACCTCTTCGTAGAGGCTGAAGGTCCCCTAGCTTCATACCTTACCCCTTCGTAGAGGCTGACGGTGACCTAGTATCTTCCCTTACCTTTTAGTAAGAGGCAGAAGGTTAGTTTGTATCATACCTTAACTCTTCATAGAGGCCGTAGGTCCCCTAGCAGCATACCTTACCTCTTCGTAGAGGCCGAAGGTCCCCTAGTTTCATACCTTACCTCTTAGTAGTGGCCGTAGGTCCCCTAGTTTCATACCTTACCTCTTCGTAGAGGCAGAAGGTTCCCTAGTTTCATACCTTACCTCTTCGTAGAGGCCGATGGTCCCCTAGTTTCATACCTTACCTCTTCGTAGAGGTCGAAGGTTCCCTAGTTCATACTTTACCTCTTAGTAGAGGCCGAAGGTCCCCTAGTGCATACCTTACCTTTTCATAGAGACTGAAGGATCACACTTTAATCCTTACCTCTTCGCAGAGGCCGAAGGTTCCCCCCTGGTATCTTACCTTATCTATTCGCAGTAGCCGAAGGTTCTGATATTAGCCCTTTTTTTGCATCCTTAAATTATCTTCATCCTTACTGCCGGCAGCCTTGCCTTCTTTGGGTTTCCCTGCCCAGGCAAGGCTCCTGGCATCAGGGACCGGTACTCTCACTAAAGGGCACTCACGCATTGGCTAACCAACTACTTCACCCTTATCATTTCTGATTTATGGAACAAGTACATGTAGGCATTACATTCCTTTCTCTGCTTCTTCGGTTCCTGGTATCCTTTTCAAACGCCAGTTATCTAACTACCATTCACCAGCATTACTCAGCCGTCACCATTGTTTCCCTTTATAGTTAGTTCTGCTCTCAACTACTTAATTTATTAAATCCTAACCAGCCTCACGTTTAGGTCTGAATCATATCCTATTCTCGAGACACACAGTTAGTATAGGAGCGGCATTCTCCTCTTCTAAGTAGATTACCAATAATATCTTATTTAACTTGACAGAGGGAAACCTTAAGGTTTCTCACGCTACTTTCCGAAACCTTCAGCTACATTTCAGCAAACTTTATAAACTTATCTAAGTTATGTCATCTTTGTGTAAGTACATGAACATCTTAATAATTTGCTCTTTTTGCCATCTATTCAGGCCTACCACGTTGACATTTACCCGAGATTCCAGTAAGCTCCAGGTTATGGCAAACCTCTCCACATTTCCAGTCGCTGGAAGCCCCGACCACAAGTGGAAGGCTGGGCCTGCATTTGTGGGAGGGGCTGCAAGCCATAAATACCGTCCGCAGCCTCTCCCACATGACACATCGTCAATTGTGCCCCCCTCCATCACCCCATTATTTCAATGTTTATCACAGTTGGCCCTCTATTCAGGTCTACCACGTTGACATTTACCCGAGCTTCCAGTAAGCTCCGGGTTATGGCAAACCTCTCCACATTTCCAGTCGCTGGAAGCCCCAACCACAAATGAAGTTATTGAATCCACTAATGAATAGACCTGTTAATCATAACTATAGGCCTTCTTTTTTTTCTTTTTTTTATATATATGTATATGTACATACATTTACATACATTCACATGATATTCATATGATGTTCACATTCACTATTATTTCAACTAGAGCACACAATCATATATAATATTTAACATCCTTTAATATGTCTAGTTTTATAGACATATATTTTTTGGTTTTGGACGAACTGAGCAGCTATATGCTCTGTTGATTTGATTTATTTATTTTATCGATTCACTCTACACAGTTAACTAAAGTTTATATCAGTTATATCACCTTACTATGTATATACTTTTTTATGTGGGGCAGTCTTTGGATTGATTTGTGATTTGTCATCTTTTGACGGCAGTGCATGCACCAGATCCATTTGAGACTGTAAGGATTTGTTTATGATCATTGTCTTGACAACGCCCAGTGAACACGTGGGGCGCTTATTATATTGTTCATGTGTTTTATGTTTTATTTATTTATTGTGTGTGTTTATATATTTTCCTCCCTAATTTTGAACTGTATATTGTGGTCTTTTGTGATGATTGCATTGTGTTGCATTTTCCCAAGTTAAATCTTGGACTAACCGATTGGTGGGTTGTCACATGTATCCAATATGGGTGCTCCAGTGAAGTACATGTTGTGCGTCTCAAGCTTGGTTAGCTGAGTGCTTCAGCATGGACGGTGTGGACCGCTCGATTGAGTACAGTTTTTTAAACTACTGATTGGATACAGTTATACCAATGGAGTTTGATTGCTATTTAAATACGCTTTGTAAAATGGCTTCTCAGTTTGACTGAATGTACTCTACCATTCATTTTCTTGAGAAAGTGACATGTACTGCGGTGAAATGTGTTAGAGGATAGAGTAATTTATTTGTTATTTAGAGCAAACATTTGCTTTTTATTATCTTCATTTTTATAAATAAATGTTAAGTTTTTTACTTTGAAGCCGTTTTTATTTTGTATACTATTTTGGAGAAGCTGGTGATTCCCTGTGGATACCCAAATGGAGATGGGTTATAGCCTACACATACACAATAGCCAGTATCACATGTAGCTGACTGCTACACTTTTTCTTATATATGCATTTGGAGAGAACATTTTATGAGGTGCAGCCTGATGTGTATCTAATCTGCTTCATAAGCTAACTGAGATTGGGGGCAGCTTTACATTTCACTCTACTGCTATTTAGCTGCTATGCACATAAGTGTATATTCAGCATTTTCGTTTGTGAGTATAAGTCACTGTAGTGTCTTGGTGGAGGTTGTTTTATCAAAGATTCAACACAGGTGACCCCTCCTGCTTCTTTGTTTTTCTCGTCTTTCTATCAAAATTTGAAATAATTGGCTGTAGCAGAAGACAGTTTGTTCACCGAAGGGCTAGAGAGCAGTACAAGTGATGCATGGTGGAGGTTCCTTGCAAGACTGGGGCTGTATTTCTGAAAATGGAGTTGGGGATATGGTTAGAATTAATGGTCTCCTCAGTACTGAGAAGTACAGGCAGATACTTATCCATCATGCAATACCATCCGGGAGGCATCTGACTGGCCCCAAATTTATTCAGCAGAATGACAATGACCCCAAACATACAACCAAAATAATTAAGAACTATCTTCAGTGTAAAGAAGAACAAGGAGTCCTGGAAGTGATGGTATAGCCCCCACAGAGCACAGAGCATCATCGAGTCTGTCTGGGATTACATGAAGAGAGAGAAGCAACTGTGGCTGCCTAAATCCACAGAAGAACTGTGGTTAGTGCTCCAAGATGGTTGAAACAACCTACCTGCCAAGTTCCTTGATAAACCTGCGTGCAAGTGTACCTAGAAGAATCAATGCTGTTCTGAACAGGAGAAAAATCTTCAAAGGGTGGTATAAACTACTGATATATCTATTTTTTAAATAATTTTTACGTTAAAATATTTTTCACACCTGTCTAAAACTTTTTCTCATTACTGTCCCCATACGGATCCTTTAACCCTTTCAGTGCCAGAGGCTCGGGCCATTTTCTGAACCCTGCAGGCCAGACACTTTTTCAACATTTTTGCTATCCTTCCGTTTAGGCTTGATTTCCTCTGGGGATTTTTAGTTAAATATGGAAAACTATATATTGTTTTTTTCAGAACGAATTGTGCTTTCTCGTGATACCTTACATGAAGAGAATTTTACATCGTGCAAAAAGCTATGATGTCATAATGACAAAAAAAAGTGAAAATTTACTCATTTTGCTAAAATCACATACTATGTATCAAAAACATTTACCTTGATTGAAAAAGTTTCAATTATTTGAAAAAGCCCAGAGTCCCCCGAGTAAAAAAATACCAAATTTGTATAGTTTTACCCAAGTCCAAGGCTAGCGTAGAGCCCTAATCACCAGCAGCGCAAAATGACATTTTCAACTTTATAAACTAAAATGCACATTCTAGGGTTTTTGTGGTAAAACTACCCTAAAACAGTGGAATAACTATATAAAACTATATATTTCTGAAAAGTAGACAACCTGCCGCATCTAATGAGGGGTAACTTGCCTTCTTGCCCCAAGCCTGTGGTACCCAAATGCTTCCAGAAGGTGGCACTATAGGAAAAAAATGGCATTTTCTTACATTTCTGCCCCTTCAACTGTACTGAAATCTGTGAAAACCATGGAATTTACAACTGTATTCATTAGCTAGTGCTCTTGGGAGAAAAATTACACCCCATTGGTTTGGGTTCACCTACCACAGGGGATGCTAGAAGTGCAAAAAGACACCTACTACAACCTCTAAATTTTCTAACATTTTCTCAAACATTACTTGTCTATACAAAAATGGTTATAACAACTAGAGAATTAAAGAAAGGCTACACAAACCACACCATTTTGGAAAGAAGACAACCTGCCGCATCTAATGAGGGGTAAATTGCCTTCTTACCCCAAGCCTGTTGTGCCCAAATGCTTCCAGAAGGTGGCACTATAGAAAAAAAATGGCATTTTCTTACATTTCTGCCACTTCAACAGTACTGAAATCTGGGAAAACCATGGAATTTACAACTATATTGATTAGCTAGTGCTCTTGGGAGAAAAATGACACCCCATTGGTATGGGTTCACCTACCACAGGGGATGCTAGAAGTGCAAAAAGACACCTACTACAACCTCTACATTTTCTAACATTTTTTCAAACATTACTTGTCTATACAAAAATGGTTATAACAACTAGAGAAGTAAAGAAAGGCTACACAAACCATACCATTTTGGAAAGAAGACAACCTGCCGCATCTAATAAGGGGTGAATTGCCTTCTTATCCCAAGCCTGTTGTGCCCAAATGCTTCCAGAAGGTGGCACTATAGGAAAAAAATGGCATTTTCTTACATTTCTGCCCCTTCATCTGTATGGAAATCTGTGAAAACCATGGAATTTCCAACTGTATTCATTAGCTAGTGCTCTTAGGAGAAAAATGACACCTCATTGGAATGAGTTCCCCTACCTTAGTGGGCGCTACAAGTACCAAACTACACCTATTGCAACCACTAATTTTTCTAACATTTTCTCAAACATTACTTGTCTGTACAAAAATGGTTATAACAACTAGAGAAGTGAAGAAAGGCTACACAAACCATACCATTTTGGAAAGAAGACAACCTGCCGCATCTAATGAGGGGTGAATTGCCTTCTTACCCCAAGCCTGTTGTGCCCAAATGCTTCCAGAAGGTGGCACTATAGGAAAAAAATGGCATTTTCTTACATTTCTGCCCCTTCATCTGTATGGAAATCTGTGAAAACCATGGAATTTCCAACTGTATTCATTAGCTAGTGCTCTTAGGAGAAAAATGACACCTCATTGGTATGAGTTCCCCTACCTTAGTGGGCGCTACAAGTACCAAACTACACCTATTGCAACCACTAATTTTTCTAACATTTTCTCAAACATTACTTGTCTGTACAAAAATGGTTATAACAACTAGAGAAGTGAAGAAAGGGTACACAAACCATACCATTTTGGAAAGAAGACAACCTGCCGCATCTAATGAGGGGTGAATTGTCTTCTTACCCCAAGCCTGTTGTGCCCAAATGCTTCCAGAAGGTGGCACTATAGGAAAAAAATGGCATTTTCTTACATTTCTGCCCCTTCATCTGTATGGAAATCTGTGAAAACCATGGAATTTCCAACTGTATTCATTAGCTAGTGCTCTTAGGAGAAAAATGACACCTCATTGGTATGAGTTCCCCTACCTTAGTGGGCGCTACAAGTACCAAACTACACCTATTGCAACCACTAATTTTTCTAACATTTTCTCAAACATTACTTGTCTGTACAAAAATGGTTATAACAACTAGAGAAGTGAAGAAAGGGTACACAAACCATACCATTTTGGAAAGAAGACAACCTGCCGCATCTAATGAGGGGTGAATTGCCTTCTTACCCCAAGCCTGTTGTGCCCAAATGCTTCCAGAAGGTGGCACTATAGGAAAAAAATGGCATTTTCTTACATTTCTGCCCCTTCATCTGTATGGAAATCTGTGAAAACCATGGAATTTCCAACTGTATTCATTAGCTAGTGCTCTTAGGAGAAAAATGACACCCCATTGGAATGAATCAACATACCTTAGGGGTGCCAGAAAAGCATAACTACACCTACCTGTTTGCTTCTTCGAAAATTGCTGCTTGTACTAAAATGTTCATAACTGTTAGAGACATGATGGAAAGGTATAAAAGGTATACCATTTTGGAAAGTAGACATTCTCCCGCATCAAATGAGGGGTCACTTGCCTTTCTACCCCTGGGCTGAAGTGCACAAATATTTCCAAAAGTTGGCGCTATGGGAATAAATACATGTTTTTTTTACATTTCCACCACTTCAAAGATACTAAAATCTTTGAAAACCATAACATTTCCTGCTGTATTCAGTACCTGCTACCAACATGAGAAAAATGGTAGCCCATTTGTGTGGCTTAACATACAATATGTGGGTGCTAGGAACACGTACGTAAACCTGACACTTTTGTTTCTTAAATTATCTGCTTGCACTAAAATGGTTATAACCATAATAGATATGCAGGAAAGGTAGAAAACAATGCCATTTTGGAAAGAAAACAACCTGACGCATCTAATGAGGGGTCACTTGCCTTCATACCCAAAGGCTGGCATGCACAAATGCTTCCAGGAGGTGGCGTTAATGAAAAAAAAGGCATTTTCTTACATTTCTGCCCCTTCAAATGTATGGAGCTCTGTGAAAACCATGGAATTTTCAACTGCATTTGTTAGCTAAAGCTCTTAGGAGTCAAACGACACCCCATTGGTATGAGCTGAACTATCTTAGGGAGTGCTAGAAGTAGAAAACTACACCTACTACAAACTGATGTTTCTAACATTTTCTCAAACCTGACTTGCCTCTATGAAAATGGCTATAACACCTTCAGAAGTGAAGAAAAGGTAGATAAACTATACCATTTTGGAAAGAAGACAACATGCCGCATCTAATGAGGGGTCACTTGCCTTTTTACCCCTAAGTTAGTTGGCACAAGTATTTCCAGAATGTGGTGCTACAGGAAAAAAAAATTGTTTTACACATCAGTCACTTCAAAGATACTAAAATGGTTCAATGGCGTGGGATTTCCTAGGAGGACTTCTTGCCAGCCTAAGAAAAATGGTACCCCACTGCTGTGGGTTGACATACCAATTTACACTACAGGAGCGTAGCTACCAGTGAAACAGGAATGGGAAAGCAAACAGTGTATGTGTGATTTTATGGCTAACAAATGAAAGAAGCTAGGGCGTCAGCCAGTGTACTCGCGGACCTGTGACTACCAGTGTAACAGTGTGGGAGGGTGAGGGATTAGGCAGTGTGTGTGGGTATGAGCAGAGGAGGAAGGATGGTGGAGATGGTGGGGCAGTGTCTGAGAGTGTGTATGGGAGATCTGTGACTACCAGTGTGCACTGTATGTCCCCCTCATACAAAGTTTGATTCCCAGCCTGAATCTAGTGCATACTGGTACTCTGAGTCTACCAATAGGCAGTGGAAACAGGCTGGGGGTCAGGCTGGGGAATAGAACTGCCAGTTGGCTGTGGAACCAGGCAGGGGAATACGGTACGTGTGTGTGTGTGGGGGGGAATCGGAGGCATTTTTTGTGCATGCCACAAGGGTGCCCAATGCACTGCAAAGCAATGCGTTGGACCCTCTGTTGCACACAAAGAGGTTTTTTTTTTAATTATTATTTTGTATTCATACCTCGTTGGGGAGGCGGTGTCAGGAACATTCCTGGTGTCCCCCATCCAGGTCTAAAAACAGAATAATAAAAAAAAAAAAGTGTGTGTGTGTTACAGGGGGTCCAACGTATTGCAAAGCACTGCGTTGGACCCCCCCTGTGGCACGTGCATTTTTTGGGGCTTTCCCCCCCAATATTTTTGTGTAGACCTCGTTGGGGGCATCAGAACCCATACAATGAGGTCTAAATAAAAAATAAAAGGGGAAAAAAAATAATCCTTTGGGTGCCACAGGGGTGTCCAATGGATTGCAAAGCAATGCATTGGGCCCCTGTAGCACACAAAGGGTTAATTTTTTTATCGATACTTTGTATTCAGATGGCCACCAAACAAGCTCTGATCACAAAGTAATGATAAGAAGTCCTGTGTGTGTGCCACAGGAAGGGGGTCTGCATTGAACCCCTATCCCAGTGGCACACACAGGGTTAAATTTTTTTAAATTTATTTTTTTTTTTTATTATATACCTGATTGAGGGGCATCAGGACCCCCTGATCCCTCCCCAATGAGGTCTTAGTAAAAAAAAATATATATGTCCACAAACGGAGTGACCCTGTGAGTGCCACAAGGGTCTCCAGCGCATTGCAAAGCAATGCATTGGATCCTTGTGGCACTCAGAGGGTTAATTTTTTTTACTATCATTGCTTGGTAATCAGAGCTTGTTGGGGGGCCATCAATCCTGATGACCCCCCCAACAATCTCTGATAACAAAGTAATGATAAAAGCCCTGTGTGTGCCGCAGAAGGGGGGCTGCATTGCCCCCCCCCGTGGCACACACAGGGTTCATTTTTTTTTTTTTTTTAACTTTTTTTTATTATAGACCTCATTGAGGGGTATACAAACCCCCCTGATCCCCCCAATGAGGTCTTACCAAAAAAAAAAAAAAGTTATTAAAAAAAGTTTCCCTGTGAGTGCCACCGGGGTCTCCAGCGCATTGCAAAGCAATGCATTGGACCCTTGTGGCACTCGGAGGGTTAATTTTTTTTTTTATCATTACTTTGTAATCAGAGCTTGTTGGGGGGCCATCAGGAGCAATCCTGATGGCCCCCCAACAATCTCTGGTAACAAAATAATGATAAAAGCCCTGTGTGTGCCACAGGAGGGGGGGGGGTGCATTGGACCCCCACCTGTGGCACACACAGGGTTAATTTTTTTTTTTTTTTTTTTTCCAATTATAGACCTCATTGAGGGGCATCAGGATCCCCCCTGATCCCCCCAATGAGGTCTTTAAAAAAAAAAAAAATCCCCCCCCAAAGAATTGACCCTGTGAGTGCAACAGGGGTCTCCAGCACATTGCAAAGCAATGTGCTGGGACCCTGTGGCACTCACAGGGTTACTTTAATGTAATTTTATTTTTTTTTATTTTTTTAATACACTTTTCAGACCTCGTGGGGGACATCAGGACCCCTCCTGGTGTCCCCCCAGTCATTGATCTCCCAGCCGATAGGCTGGGAGATCAATGATGCGACCGCAGGAGAGCAAGAGCTCTCCTGCCCTTCACTCCTACCACCGGTAGGAGTGAACAGGATCGGGGAAACTTCCCTAACGTCATCGGTGACCATGTCACCGATGACGTTTGGAGGATTCCCCCGGTCCCGCCCACTCCTACCCGGAAGTTCGGGTAGGAGAGGGGGGGAAGGAGAAACTCCGTTTCTCCTTTGTGTTCATTGATCTCCCAGCCCGATCGGCTGGGAGATCAATAACTGGGGAGGCATGAGGAGTGATCCTCATGCCTCCCCATGAGTGCCAGGATTTTTTTTTTTTTTAATGCGGCCACTGCATGCCGGTTATACCGGCTCATGCAGTGACCGCATTTCACTCTTACGCCGTACGAGCGTGGCACAGCAGGTACAGCTGTGTCCACTCGTACGGCGTAAGTAGCTGGCACTCTAGGGGTTAAGTCATGTGTGCTAGGAAATCAAAAACTGGCGAAAACTTGAGAAATAAAAATATTTGCCCTTTTTTAAGTCTCCGACACTGTTGGTGGACGAGAAGAAAGAGAGACCCATGAGACCCCCCCTTTTGTACCTGACGGGCTGATGCCCATGCCACTGTGAGGGAATGATGAACAGAGACTACCTTTATATATGGACAATCTCTGTTCAAAAGGACTCACAGCTATTGACTTGGATGTGTGCTTATGCACCTCCCAGCCAATCAGCTTCAAGCAAGTTCCTCAAATCCCCTGCTCGAAGCTGATTGGTTGGGAGGTGTGCCACGACATAAAAAAGAGCAAATATTTTTATTTCTCAGGTTTTCGCCAGTTTTCGATTTACTAGCACACATAACTTAAAGGATGAATATGGGGACCTATGTTTTGTACTTTGGGTATGTTCTACAATATTGACATGCACATCTATGCATTGTTTAACCCTTTGAGTCCAAGAGAGGTATGGCACACAAGTGGTTAAATTATGCATAGATGCGCGGATTCTTTTTATGGCATATTTATTTATATCTCTCTTTTTTTACAGGTCACAAGTCCTTTTCCGTGTTTTAGTCGAAAGCACCTTTTCTCTAGTCTTGATGGATAACCTCTTGTTCTTTGTGCAGCTCTTTGATTAAATAGTTCCTTAGATACTGCTCTGTATTCACCTTGAATAGATTTATATATGGTAATCACATTACCCCTTATATATATCTTATCTAATGTAAACAAACCCAGTTTGGCTAGTTTCTGTTTATAACTCAGACCTTCCAAACCATTAACCCCTTAAGGACCCATGAGGTACCAGGACGTCTTGGCGGTTCTGCACTTTAGAACCAGTGATGGTCCTGGCACATCATGGAATTTAGTGGTCCACGAGTAGCTGCATGCCACTTGGGTACCCCTGAATAAGAATCCCTAAAAAAAAAATGCTCCATAGTCCTTAACTGCCGGCCATGGTCGTTAAGAGGCTAATCCCTTTTGTTGCACATTTCTTTACTTTTTCCAGTTCAGTAATGTCTTTTTTTTTAAGAACTGGTACCCAAAATTGTACTCTAAATTCTAGATGAGGCCTTACCACGGATTTCTATAGACGTAGAATTGTATTCCCATCCTGTGCTTCTATACCTCTTTATACAAAATAGTACACCAGTGACTCTTGCAGTGACTGAATGACACTGCACACTTCATCTACCCCTTTTCTGCCCATTCACTTAGTTTATACAAATCTTTCTGCACGGAAAAAAAATCATGTTCTTTATGTATTTCCTTACACAGTTTAGTGTCATTTGCAAAGATTGAGATATTACTTTCTCTCAAGTATAAAAGTGAGATATTTAAATATTGTACACCACAGGTCAACAGTAATTATATCTGAAACCAAAAGAAAATGATAGATTACAGTGGCAGAAAGGAAATGTGTGGCCCTTTTTAACAATTGTAACAATAGAAATTTCTATAAATATTGAGACTCTCGGCAGTCTGGGAAATTGAAGTAACCTGCGCTGCTGTAGTTCTTCAAATTAGGAGTATTTTAAACAACTGACAGCTCTGATTTTCACTAAATAAATATGTATGCACATACACATTTAGAGCTGGCACTGACAGAATTCTAGAAATTCTGAATAAATAACTAAACTAGTACTAGTTCTTTGCTCCTGATCTAATTGGCAGACAGCAATGAGATTTGCTACACTTTGCTACATTTTTAGAAAATCATTTGCCTATGGTTCCAAAGTTACAAGCTAAATTTGCATACTTAATGGACAGTTGCTCATATTGAGACGCTTTACCCCAGACTCATTCTCATCTGTGATATTAATTCCAGCTACTGTTCAATATTTATACAAATATTGCAATGGATGTTTTTAAGTTTAAATATAAATTGTCACTGAATCTGAGTGTCAATGATTAAAAATAAAGATTACAGGTTTTTTAGCTTTTATTTAAGGTATATGCATTTGATGTATAAACTAACACACTAAGGGCTTGATTCAAATGTTGGCGTTGGTAGAAAAAACTGGCGACGGTGGTTTTGTATCACCAGTAAGCAATGCAAATATTCCCACTAGTAAAAATAACGGCAGTTCTGAAACACACATCGCCCGTCGCCAGAACAGCAAGATCTCACCCATAGAGGATAATGTACAAGCGACGCCAAAAGCCATTCAAATGTTGGAGTTAGGGCTAACGCAAGTTAAGCTGCAACATTTCACTCCAGAAATCTAACGCCTATTTTTTTTTGTCGAAAATCACACAAGTCAGAGTAGAAAACCACTGTCGGGGAAAATAAAACAGAGAGTTAGGGATAACATGAGTCTGCGCTTCCCTACCCAGCCAGTAGGGGAATACAGAGAAGGCTTTCAGCACCATGGACAGCACTGAATGCCATAGGGATGTGCACTGCTCACCCTTGTGGCATTCGATGGTTTAAACAGAAACAGTACACCAAGCACTACACAATGCCCCCCTTCGACACCCCCCCTTAGTATGTCGACATATATTGCATATATTCGACATACTAACTCCATCCCACATTCACCTTATTGACTCATATAGTAGAGGAACCTGTCTTTTATTTGACAATTAACCCTTTGAGTACCAGAGAGGTAGGAAAGCATTGCTTAGCATGTTTCCTACACCTCTGGTACCCAAAGGGTTAATAGGCAAGGTATGGACTACATACTTTGCCTGTATATGTGTGTGTGTGTGTGTGTGTGTTTTAAACTTTTTTTATTAAAAGACTATTATTAAGCATATCTTTAGTTAGATCTCATTCATTTTTAATGCCCTACCTCCTGTGTCCCATTGCTATTAGTACTTTTGCTCCACTATCCTTCAAACGGAGAGTGGAGCAAAAGTACTAATGGCAATGGGAGACAGGAGGTAGAACTTGATAAATGATTGAATTCTGAGTAAAAATAGAATTGTGTGAGCAGTTCTGTGCTGTGACTGCAGCGCTTCCCTCAATTTCCATTTATTAATATCCTGGTGCTGCCAGTGGCTGTAAAGCCGGCAGCATGAAGAAGGCTGGGGACAAGAGAGGCATTGGAGGAAGCGAGTGGAGGGGAGAGAGACATTGGAGGAAGCAGGTAGCAAGCTTGTATTTGCTGCCCGCTTCCTCCAATACCTCTCTCCCCTCCTCACTCCTCGACATGGACTCACACACTGAATGACTTCTTGCATGCAGGGGACAATGTCGACATTGCAGTCACAGCGCAGAACTGCTTACACAATTCTATTTTTACTCAGAACTCATTCATTTATCAAGTCCTACCTCCTGTTTCCCATTGCTATTAGTACTTTTGCTCCACTCTCTGTTTGAAGGAGAGTGGAGCAAAAGTACTAATAGCAATGGGACACAGGAGGTAGGGCATTAAAAATTAATGAGATCAATATGAGATCAATAAGATGCAATTGTGGGAGCAGTTCTGCTCTCTGATCACTCAATCAGTCACCCAGTTTGACCTGGCTGACTGATTGAATGATGGGAACGCAGTGCCTTCACCTCCATTCATTCATTTCTTGGTGCTGTGGGCGGCTGTAAAGCCCACAGCATCAAGAAGTCAGTAAATGTATATAACATTAAAGTTAAACACATTACATTAATAAAACATAACTTGTTCACATACACATACATATACAGGCATATCTTGTCTATTAACCCTTTGGGTACCAGAGGGGTAGGAAACATGCTAAGCAATGCTTTCCTACCTCTCTGGTACTCAAAGGGTTAATTGTGAATAAAACACAGATTTGTAGACTACATGACAGTCCCTGAGGGAAATGTTGGATGGGGTTAGTATGCTGATTATATGCAATATATGTAAACATACTAAGGGGGAGGGTGTCGAAGGGGGGGACATTGTGTAGTGCTTGGTGTACTATTTCTGTTTAAACCTTCGAATGCCACAGGGGTAAGCAGTGCACATCCCTATGGCATTTAAAGCTGTCCATGGTGCTGAAAGCCATCTTTGTGTTCTCCTACTGGCTGCGTAGGAAGCACAGAGAATGCTGTTCAGAACTGTCAACGTCGAATTTGGATTTTCTGACTGATCTTTCTACTATGGAGTGCTGTGATTGGCTGTGGTGCTAGGTAACATTTTTATTGTGTGTTTTTAGGTAAGATTTTCTATGCGACGCAGGTTTAAGGTTAACGTGTATTTTGTTGGTCATCGCTCGTTATCCTTTCTGGGTAAGGAAGATTTGAATCTCACATTACCCGGTCTTGCTTAACTCGCGAAGGCAGTTTTTTTATTCACGTTGGTTTTAACGCCAACATTTGGATCGAGCCCTAAACTAGCCTTATAGGTGGCAAAAGTGTTTTTGTGAAAAAGAACTCTTAAGCACAAGTCACACAGGACACACATTTTCTGTTCTTCCACTGTGAGCTATCCTTTTCTTTTAGTTACCAATTGTTAGGGACCAGGAACCAGACAGGACAAAAAATGTAAAATGAAATACACCTTTATTAAATTGACAAAAACAAAATTGTGATCCAGGATCGTGAACCAAAAGACAAGCCAGGGTTAGGAACCAGGAGAGGTACTCAGCCAAGCCGGAGTCAGGAACACAGAAGTCCGCGATGTCAGGAACAAGCTAAGGGTCAGGGCATGCACGTCTGCGGTTGGAACCCATGAGCACTCTTCTGAACTTCGAACTCCTCATGGCTGTCAACAGGCACCGAATGGGGTCGAGGAGTGACCGTTGTGAAACAATTGCATACAAGGGGTTTCAGCAGAGAGACATGGAACATATTGTATATCTGGGAGGGAAGTCTAGGGCATAGGTCACAGGGTTCACACTTAGGAGGATACGGAAAGTCCTCACAAAGCGGGGAGCCAGTTTCTGAGAGGGCACTCAGAGGTGGAGATTTCTGGAGGACAACTGGATCTTCTCCCCGACTTGGTAAGAGGGTGCAGGTAGGCATTTATGAATTGCCTGGAGCTCCTGGAATTGTTGTGAGCATAACAACGACTCTTGGATCTGCACACATATGTAACGGATTCGCTGGAGATGATTCTCCAATGCCGGGATCCCCTGGGGAGCGAACGAATCTGGAATCATGGAGGGTTGATACCTATAATTCCCCATAAAGGGGTAGAGCAGGGTAGAAGCCGAGACATCACTGTTATGAGCAAACTCTGCCTAAGGTAGCAGTTCCGACCAATTATTCTGATGGTCTGAGATGTAGCACCGCAGGAATTGATCCAAGGCCTTATTAGCCCTTTCCGCGGCCCCTTTCGATTGGGGGTGATAGGCTGAGGGAAAGGAAAGCTGGATACCTAGTTGCTCACAGAAGGCCCTCTGGAATCCCGAGACAAACTGGCTACCCCAGTCGGAAACTATGACTTTAGGAACCCTATGTATCCGATAGACCTCTTTGACAAAGACCGTAGCCAACTCTTTAGCGGATGGAAGTTTTTTGAAGGGTATGCAGTGAATCATCTTAGAAAATCGCTCAATAACCATGAGGATAACTGTGTTACTGTTAGACAAAGGGAGGTCGATTATGAAGTCCATGGCAAGGTATGACCATGGCTTCTCCCTATTGGGTATGGGTTGGAGAAGGCCCACTGGAAGGTAGCATAGTAACATAGTAGATAAGGTTGAAAAAAGACATTCGTCCAGCCCATGCCAAAAACACCCCTGTTGATCCAGAGGAAGACAAAAAAAAAAAAAAAGCCTTCTGGAGCCATTTCCAATCTAGTCCCATGTGTGTGTCTGGGAAAATTATTCCTTCCTGACTCCAATTGGTAGTCAAATAGTTCCCCGGATCAATATCCAATCTACTTTGAAGCCATCTGTCATAATTGTGGTCGGGGCTTCCAGCGATTGGAAATGTGGAGAGGTTTGCCATAACCCGGAGCTTACTGGAAGCTCCGGTAAATGTCAACGAGGTAGGCCTTAATAGAGGGCCACCTGTTATAAACATTGAAATAATGGGGTGATGGAGGGGGGCACAACTGACAATGCGTCCCGTGGGAGAGGCTGCGGATGGTATTTATGGCTTGCAGCCCCTCCCACAAATTCAGGCACAGCCTTCCACTTGTGGTCGAGGCTTCCAGCGACTGGAAATGTGGAGAGGTTTGCCATAACCTGGAGCTTACTGGAAGCTCCGGTAAATGTCGACGAGGTAGGCCTTAATAGAGGGCCACCTGTTATAAACATTGAAATAATGGGGTGATGGAGGGGGGCACAATTGACGATGCATCCAGTGGGAGAGGCTGCGGACGGTATTTATGGCTTGCAGCCCCTCCCACAAATGCAGGCCCAGCCTTCCACTTGTGGTCGGGGCTTCCAGCGACTGGAAATGTGGAGAGGTTTGCCATAACCCGGAGCTTACTGGAAGCTCTGGTAAATGTTGACGAGGTAGGCCTTAATAGAGGGCAAAAAGAGCAAATTTATTATTAAAATGTTTAAACAAGATGACATAACTTAGATAAGTTCATAAAAGCTTGCTGAAATGTAGCTGAAGTTTTCGGAAAGTAACGTGAGAAACCTTAAGGTTTCCCTCAGCCAAGTTACATAAGATATTGGTAATCTACTTAGAAGAGGAGAATGCCGCTCCTATAATAAATGCGAGACTTGAGAATAGGTAATTATCCAGACCTAAACGTGAGGCTGGTTAGTATTTAATAAATTAATCAAGTAGTTGAATGGAAACCTAACTATAAAGGGAAACAAGGCTGGCGGCCGAGTAATGCTGGTAAATGGTAGTTAGATAACTTGCATTTGACCAGGAACCGAAGAAGTAGAGTAAGGAATGAAATGCCTACATGTACTTGTTCCATGAATCAGAAATGATAAAGGTGAAGTAGTTGGTTAGCCAATGCGTGGGTGCCCTTAAGTGAGGGTACCGGTCCCTGATGTCAGGAGCCTTGCCTGGGCAGGGAAACCCAAAGAAGGCAAGGCTGTCGGCGGCAAGGATGAAGATAATTTTAGGGTGCAAAAAGGGTGAATCAGAACCTCTTCGGCTACTGCGAAGAGGTAAGGTAAGCCTTTACGAAGAGGTAAGGTATGAAACTAGGGAACCTTCGGCCTCTACGAAGAGGTAAGGTATGAAACTAGGGGACCTTAGGCCTGTACGAAAAACTAGGGGACCTTCGGCCTCTACGAAGAGGTAAGGTATTCTGCTAGGGGACCTTCGGCATCTATGAAGAGGTATGATACAAACTAACCTTCGGCCTCATACTAAAGGTAAAGGAAGATACTAGGTCACCTTCGGCCTCTAAGAAGAGGAAAGGTATGAAACTAAGGGACCTTCAGCCTCTACGAAGAGGTAAGGTAAGCTGCTAGGGGACCTTCGGCATCTATGAAGAGGTAAGGTATGATACAAACTAACCTTCGGCTTGTAACTAAAAGGTAAGGGAAGAGACTAGGTCACCTTCGGCCTCTACGAAGAGGTAAGGTAAGAAAGTAGGGGACCTTCAGCCTCTACGAAGAGGTAAGGTAGCTGCTAAGAATCTGCCTGGGGGGACCTCCGGCCTCTGCGAAGAGGTGAGGTATCTGCCTGGGGGGACCTCCGGCCTCTGCAAAGAGGTGAGGTATCTGCCTGGGGGGACCTCCGGCCTCTGCGAAGAGGTGAGGTATCTGCCTGGGGGGACCATTGTGAAGAGGGTACATACAGTATGGTGTAACTAGACGTTGATTTCAATAGGAATGTTGTATTAATACATACAGTATGAAGTGACTGGACGTAGGTTACTATAGAAATGTTGTATTAGTACATTCGGTAGGGTGTAACTGGACGTTTGTTACGATAGGAATGTAGTATTGGTACATACAGTATGGTGAATTGGAAGCTAGTTACAAGGACAAGATATGCTGTTGGATCAAAAAGGGGGGGGGGAGGTCCGGGCTACGCATTGGACACCCGTAGTAACACCCAAAAGGTTAACCCCCGAGCACCTAAGGGAAGCGCATCAAATTACACAGCAATTCGCAGCACATCAGTCTGGCCGTCAAGGGTTAATGTTACATAGTGGGAAGGCCTGTGGTGTGTACATACATAGCCAATGAAAATTAAGCACTAAGATGTACTACTGAACATGATGATCAAATGAAGTAGAAGAACCTCCGTCACATGCTCTAGCTATTGTTGTACTAGCTTTACGTCACAGTACGTAAATCAACATTACTGCGGAGCCTAAGGTTGTTGACAAATACTACATACTCAAGTATTAACAATCCAGTCATACATTGCATATGATTACATTTAATTTTTGACTGAGTTATTAGACTAACATAACCATAATCAGCTGACTGTCGAGAATGCAAATGCTCCCTATTGCAGCCTGTACTTCCAGTAGAAAACAAGATACTGCCGTAGCACGGTGGCTCAGTGGTTAGCACTGTTGCTTTGCAGCGCTGGGGTGCTGGGTTCAAATCCCACCAAGGACAACATCTGCAAAGAGTTTGTATGTTCTCACCGTGTTTGCGTGGGTTTCCTCCGGGTACTCCCGCACTCCACAAAAACATACTGATAGGTGAATTTAGATTGTGAGACCCAATGGGGACAGGGACCAATATGAGTGTAAAGCGCTGCGTAATCTGTGTGCGCTATATAAAATAAATAAAGAAAGAAAGAAAGAAAGAACAATACAGCCGGACTATTCCGCGGGAGATGACTCCAGCCCCATCTCAGCATTGGCAATATTAAATACTGGAATAGCAGCTTCGGGTACTCCAGTGTGCGGCTCGGTTATCAAGGAGCCGAGTGGGAGAGCTGCTCGGAACAGCTCGTGGTTTGCCCGCAGCTAAGATGGCGCTTAGGGAAGTCATGTAAGACAGAGCGTTTGCCTACAGGCACTTTGTATTACACTGGATGGCCTTTGATATTCTGACTTAAGGATCTCAAAACGTGAGGAGAAGCAGGCTTATGGTAGACAGAATCGGACCATACACTCAAAGCTACAGACAGTACTGTAGGACTGACGGCTGATGACATATATATGACTATGCCTGTAGTGTAAAAGGCAGTGGACGGGATATTTGGTGCACTGATAGGGCAGGACTACGATCAGATAGAGAGAGAGATACACTTGTGGTTATATGACACGTGTAAGTACCCAAGGTTCCAAATGTGACTCACCTGCTAGACCACAAATCCAACGTCCCCTGCCGGGCACCGGCCCCAGCACTCCACAAACAGCATATCTGCTTACCTAAGGATGGTGTGGCCGCACAGCCCGCAGGAGACAAAGTACTGCAATCCAATCTTGGCGAGGCACAATATGGGAGGGCAGAGAACTAGGCCACATAGTAAGGGCTCCGACATGTGAGACGCGACCGGCAGTGACAATCATGGAAGCGGAAGTAAGCTGACTGAACGTATGGACACAACTGACGATGCGTCCCGTGGAAGAGGCTGCGGACGGTATTTATGGCTTGCAGCCCCTCCCACAAATTCAGGCACAGCCTTCCACTTGTCAATATTGTTCTGTGCTAGATAGGCATCCATTGCTTTTTTGAATGCAGTTGCATTATCTGCAAGCACAACATCCCGAGGCAAAGAATTCCATAGCCTTACCACCCTTACTGTAAAGAATCCCTGCCTTTGTTTTAGTCGAAAGTGCCTTTCCTCTAGTCTTAATGGATGACCTCTTGTTCTTAGCTCAGCTCTTTGCATAAATAATTCATTGGATGGTTATTTGTATTGACCTTGAATGTATTTGTAAATGGTAATCATATCACCTCTTAGACGTCTCTTCTCTAATGTAAACAAACCCAGTTTGGTTTGTCTCTCTTTATAACTCAGATCCTCCAATCCCTATATCAGTTTTCTTCTACGTCTCTGCACCTTTTCCAGTTCAGTAATGCCTTTTTTTAGAACAGGCGCCCAAAATTGTACCCCATATTCTAGATGAGGCCTAACCAAGGATTTATAGATAGGTAGGATAATATTAGCATCCCTTGCTTCTACACCTCTGCAGGCTAGTACTGTCTATTGTCTATCAGTACTCCTAAATCTTTCTCTAATGAGGATTTCCCAAGTTGTTTCCCATTTTGAGTATACGTAGCAAGTTTGTTTCTACAGCCCATATGCATAACCTTACATTTATGTACATTAAATGACATCTGCCACTTTTCTGCCCATTCACTAAGTTTATCTAAATCCTTCTGTAGTGAAAAAAACATCCAGCTCTGTATGTATTTCCTTACATAGCTTAGTGTCATCAGCAAAGATTGAGATGCTACTTTCAATTCCCACTTCTAGATCATTAATGAACAAATTAAAAAGCATTGGTCCCAGGAATGAACCCTGCGGCACCCCACTTATAACCTTAGACCAATTTGAAAAAGTTCCATTTACAACAACTCTCTGCCATCTATCATTTAACCAGTTCTCAATCCATGTACAGATAACACCGCCCAAACCGAAGACTTTTAATTTATGCAATAACCTGTTGTGAGGCACTGTATCAATGGCTTTTGCAAAATTCAAGTATACTACCTCAACAGCAATTCCCCTTTCCAAATTACTACTCACTCTTTCATAAAATGCAAGTAAATTAGTCTGACATGATCTGTTCTTCATGAAACCATGCTGATTCCTACTAATGATATTGTTTGTCTTCACATAGTTCTGAATACTGTCAGTTAATAACCCTTCTAGTATCTTACCCACTATGCAAGTCAAGCTCACAGGTCTATAATTTCCTGGTTTGGATCTTGCTCCCTTTTTAAACAATTGAACTACATCAGCTTTCCTCCAATCACAGGGCACTATGCCTGATGAAAGTGAATCAATAAATATTAAGTATAATGGTTTTGCTATTACTGAACTAAGTTCCTTAAGTACCCTTGGGTGTATACCGTCTGGTCCAGGCGCTTTATTCACTATAACCCTTTCCAGTCTCTTTTGGACCTTGTCCTCAGTAAGCCATGTAGATGTTGGAGGAAATTCTGTTGTTTTGTCTGTTTGCCCATAGCTTGTCATTGCTGCTTCCTTTGTATATACTGAAGCAAAGAACGTATTTAGGGTGTCGGCCGTAGCTTTATCTTCACTAATCAATTCACCTGTCTCAGTCCTAAGAGGACCAGTATCAACCTTAACTTTTTTGTTATTAATATACTTGTAGAATTGTTTAGGGTTTTTCTTGCTCTCATTTGTAATGTTTCTCTCATTTTCTATTTAAGCTAGCTTAATTGCTTGTTTGCAGATTTTATTACATTCTTTATATTTTTTAAATGATGCATCTGACGCGTTTGACTTATACACTTTAAAAGCCTGCTTTTTATTTCTCATTCCCCTGCTAACCACATTATTTAGCCACATTGGTTTTGCTTTACTTCTCTTGTGCTTATTCCCCAATGGTATATATATATATATTGAAGTGTATATTTTCCTAAGAGCATTTTAAATACATTCCATGATTCTTGTGCATTTTTATCTTTGAAAATTACATCCCACTGGAAATCCTTTAAAGGGATAGTAATGTTTCATAATAAAAGCAGCTCTAATTAATCATCATAGTATTTGGACTTTGGAGAGTGTTATTTCAATTCTGTCAGAGCTGTAGTTCCAGAGTAATTCAATGACAAAGTGTCCCCCCTCCCGCCCCTTTTACTGATGTAACACTGTTCAGCTAGAGCAGAAGGGAGGTGACCAGGTAGACTGCAGAGAGGGACAATCTTCAATTAAGATAAGGGAAAAACCTGGAAAGCTTGTCAAGGGGGCAGGGATTTCATTGTTTTCATAGGAATAAGAGTGTCCCCTTCTGTTTCTGTCTGGTCTATAGACTGCATTCCACATCTGAGAAGAGATTGCTTACACTAGGTAAAAGGGGCGGGATGGGGAAACTTTGCTTGTGAATATATCATAAACCATAAAGGTTTGAGGGATAAGACTTATATCATTCTTCATGTTTTTTAATACCTACAAAATAAAATAAAGCTAAAACGAATTATTACTATCCCTTTAATGCTTCTTTTAACTTTGTAAAATTAGCCTTTTTGAAATTGAATGTTCTGGTTAAACCCTTGCTATTGGGTTTCTCATAACAAACTTCAAAGGATACAATATTGTGGTCACTGCTGGCCAGATGTTCCCTTACCTGCACATTGTTTATCATGTCAGTATAATAGTTGGCTCCTCTACTAGTTGGGACATAAAATTATCATTTATCATACTTCGAAAAATATTTCCCTTTGTTGTGCCGGAAGTCATATTGCTCCAGTCAATTTCAGGATAGTTGAAATCTCCCACTATAATTACCTTTGCTGACCTACCAGCCTTTTTCATTTGCAGTAAAAGCTGGGCTTCATCCAACTCCCCAACATTAGGTGGCTTGTAGAAAATCCCCACCGATATCTTTTTATTATGTGCGCCCCCAGTGTGTATTTCAACCCACAAGGTCTCTACCTTTTCATTGGACCCTTCATTTATATCTTCCCTTAAACTAGGTTTTAAGGCCTGCTTTATATATAGGCATACCCCTCCTCCCCTTTTATTAACCCTGTCCCTCCTAAAAAGTGAATAACCCTCTAGATTGACTGCCAAGTCAAACGTATCATCTAACCAGGTTTCCAACACTCCAATCAGATCATACTCCTCATGTACTGCAATAATTTCTAGTTCTCCCATCTTACCAGCCAGACTATGAGCATTTGCATGAATACATTTTATCATTTTGCCATTCCTAAAGATTTCGTACTTAGTCAAATGTATTTGTCTTTTATCAGGCTGTAACGATGGCAACTCCCTATTAGCTTAACTAGCCCATTCCCCCCCTCCACCCCCACGCCCCTTCTCTAATCCCATTTCCTCAATTAAACTACCTTACCCAGCCTGTGTGGCAGCTCCCACCCCCCTTTCTAGTTTAAAGTCTCCTCCAGCCCTCTAACCATCCTATTGCCCAGCACCATGGCCCCCTTCCACTAAGGTGCAATCCATCACTATTATAAAGATTGCCCCCAAGGGAAAAGACTGCCCAGTGCTCTAGGAACCAAAACCCCTCCTGCTTACACCAAGTCTTTATCCACGCATTTAACTCCCTAATCTCCTGTTGCCTTTCTAATGTAGCGCATGGCACAGGTAGTATTTCAGAAAATACTACCTTAGAGGTCCTCTGCTTAAGCTTATATCCTAAGTCCCTGAAATCCTTCTTAACGGACCTCTATTTTCCACTGACTTTGTCATTAGTACCAACATGTACCATGACAGCCGGGTCATGCCCAGCCCCTCCCAACAATCTATCAACCCGATCAGCCACATGTCGAACCCGAGCTCCCGGGAGACAGCATACTGTACGATTGTGGCGATCTTGATGACAGATTACCCTGTCTGTCTTCCAAATAATAGAATCCCCTACCACCACCATCTGCCTGAGTCCCGGATCCCATCCGTGCTAGAGGGGCTGTTCACCCGGCTGTTAGAGAGAACAGTCCTCTCCAGCAAAGACATTCCTGTGTCAGCATCCCCAACATCATTACTCAATGTAGCAAATCTGTTAGGATTAGTAAACACAAGAGTGTCCTCCCTATTCCTCTGTCCACCCCCCTTGCTATGTCTAACTGTAACCCATCTGGCTACCTGCTCTTTCTTTGTGCAGTCTCCACCCCCAGGACTACCTACCACTGCTTCCTGCTGCTCAGTCAGCAGAACCCTCTCAAGATTGTCCATCTCTCTCAATGTTGCAACCTGCTCCTTCAGATCTCTAATACGAGCTTCCAGAGAGACCACTTGCTCACATCTGCCACAGAGGTATGCACCCTGGAACAGTTGTTCCAGGTGTGCAAACATATGGCAGTTTATGCACTGAGTTAAATGGACAATCATGCTACCACTCATATGTGCCAGTTACCACATGCTAAAAAGGCAGGCAGACAAATAATAGCTGCACAATAAGATTGATAAATGTGTTTCCCTGTGTAATCCCCTGTATTTAAAATCCCCTGTTTAAATTCCCACACTTACCACGCTTCTGCACTTACACACTGATGCAAGATTCACACGTTCAAGTATTCACTATGTATCTGCTATTTAAGCCAGGAATCCACCAATTACAAACACAGCAATTGGCCACTCCCACCACACCAGACTTCAATTATTTTCTTGTATCACCTCTCCCTCTCCTTTACCTCACTACACCACACACAATATACTTATTCTCTATTCCCAGCAAGTATCCAGACTCAGTCTTTCAGGGCACAGGTCATTGATCAACTTACAGAGCTCTCTCACTCCTTTTTATATAAGCCAGAAATCCACCAATTACAAACATAGCAATTAGCCACTCCCACCACACTTCAATTATTTTCTTGTATCACAGCAGAGAGGGAAAACAAAACCCAAAGAGATTTGTTTTTTAACCTCTCTCTTACCACACTACACCACACACAATATACTTATTCTCTTTTCCCAGCAAGTATCCAAACTCAGCCTTTCAGGGCACAGGTCACTGATCAAGGTGAAAGGGTTATTTCGCCTGCGCACTGACTGGACAAGCAGCGACAAAGGCAGCAATATCTTTGCTAAGTTCTGGCCACCAGAAGAGACGGGAAACCAACCAGAGAAACTGGTTCTTTCCGGGTATTATGGTACCTTGGTACAGAGGTTAATAGGTACATAATAGCACCCCGATGGAGTCTCAGCAGGTGCATCTACTTGGGCGGCTCGTATTTTCTCCCCAAAGGAGAGATGTTATGCTGGTACGTATGGTGGCCAGTACTTTGTCCTGAGGAATAATAGGACTAGGAGTATTCTCCTCTTTAGCGCCCGAGAAATGTCTAGACAGGGCATCAGCCTGGGCATTTTTGGTACCCGGCAGGTACGAGACTACATAATTAAAATGAGACAAAAATAAGGCCCATCTGGCCTTCCTTGGAGAGCTTAGCTTAGGACAAGTAGATAAGGTTTTTATGATCCGTGAGGAATAGGACTGACATGGTGTTATGGTTCAGTACACTCAGAAACTGACGGTCTTGGTAAAACACAATTTTATTTGCACACAACGAATAACAGTAACCCTCGCGGGTCCAGCATACAAGAAAACGGTAAACTGACACAGGACAGGTTACAATGGTATGATTCACCCACACGGGTCCAGTATGTAGAACAAATATACAGTACTGACACAGGTCAGGTAAATCGCAATTGATACAGTGTAAATATGACAAAGAGAAACTAATTAGGCCAATGAGTTGGTCCTGATGTTGGGAGGCCCAATGTAACTCTCTACGCAGAGAGCAACAACAGCGACTGACAAGTATGCAACAGGTTAAGCCAGCGTAGGTCTGGCTAAGGCAACATAGGAGGAAGGCTGCCAAGGTGAACGCCCACCGGAGACTACAAACAAACTTGAGTCAGTGCTTAGTGCCATAGGATAACGTACGCCCAACTGAGACTTCAAACTCATATACGAATGCCCAGCACCACCCCTGAAGGGGTTAATGAACGCTCCGGTCTGTAGATGGGAAGTAACCTGAGGCACCCAACTGAACCCAACCTCAGGAATGGCAGAAACAGACCAAGCGAACGTGGTGGAAATCGGAATATACCGGAGGATAACACAGGCAGTATGAGTGAGCAGATCACGGACTAGACTACTTATGTGGAACTGGACCACCGGAGCTCTGGCAAGACCACCGAAGCGTGAGCAACAACAAGAGTACAGTGACTAGCAAGCAGGAACAGTACAGGAACAAGGACTTCAACCCAGCCGGGTTGGTAAACGGAGCAGGAACGTCAGCCAAGCCGATTCGATACACGGAGCAGGATTGCCAGTCACGCAAGTGAACCCAAGCTTCATGGGCTCCACATCACCTGAGGTTTCGAGACTAGGAGGCACTGGAGGAGAGAGAGGCACAGGTGGGGACGAAAAGCTCGTAGATAAACGGATGGGATGCCTCCACAGTTGCTCCCTGAAAGAAGTCTCTCGTGGATTCGGGAGTCAGGATACAATATGAGACCAGTTTCTCTAAATCTCTGGGGAGGTCCCAGGCTGCAATCTCATCTTTAACCATATCCAAGAGCCCATTAGAGAAAGCAGCCATGAGAGCCTCATTAATCCAACCAACCTCAGCTGCCAGGGTATGAAATTCTATGGCATAATCCGAAACCGTCCTAGTACCCTGCTGGATTGGCATTAGTTGCTTGGCAGCTGAGGTGGAGCAGCCAGGTACATCAAATACCCTATTAAAGGATGCCACAAACTTGGGATAATTGTATACAATAGGTTTCTGAGTCTCACATAGGGGATTAGCCCACTCCAAGGCTCTGTCAAAGAGTAAGGAAATCACAAGGACCACCTTACTCCTATCAGAAGGGAAGGACTGTGGAATCATCTCCAGATAGATATCAGCTCGGTTCAGGAAACCTCTGCACTGGTTAGGGTTGCCCCCATAACGCTGGGGAAGCGGGGCGGACCCTGTTGTGCCTCTCGCAACATTGGAATCACCATTGGCAGCCGGAGCGACAGCAGCTGTAGGGTCATCCTGCACAGGAGGCTTCTGAGGCGGTGGAACCAGATGCACAGTAAGGAGCAACAAAGCCTGGAGGGCTGCTGTAAACTTGTCCATGCACTGGTCTACCTGGTCCAGCCTGGAAAAAATATCCGGTGGATTGCCTGAGCCTCCTGAGTTCATGGTCCTTGTGTACTGTTAGGGGCCAGGAACCAGACAGGACACAAAAATGTAAAATGCAATACACCTTTATTAAAGTGACAAAAACAGATTTGTGATCCAGAAGCATGAATCAAAAGACAAGCCAGGGTTAGGAACCAGGACAGGTACTCAGCAAAGCTGAAGTCAGGAACACAGACGTCTGCGAAGTCAAGAACAAGCCAAGGGTCAGGAACACAGAAGTCTGCAATGTCAGGAACAAGCCAAGGGTCAGGAACACAGCTAAACAGGAGAGAGGAGAATCTACAGCAGCCACCAACAACAAACGCAAGGACAATCAGGAAGCTGCTTTAAATACCCTTTAAATACCCTGAGAGGGTTGGCTGATAACAGTCAGGTGAGTAATCAGAGAGGTCAGCTGATTGAGCCTGACCCAGGAACTCAGAAGGCAGCAGCAATGGATGGCAGAGCACTAGATTAGCTCAGATAGGAGAATCAATAGGCAGAGTTAGAGCAGCTCAGCCAAACCTTGACACCAATTCTGGGACAAAACAGTAGCACCATGTGTGACAAGTTTAGAGCCACAACCGTATTCGTGGGACTACCTGGAGGACTACTTATAGTCCTCTCCAGTCCCCCTCACTAACGCTTCTGCAGAGGGTCATTCCCTAGTATCTATCTTCGGCCATCCGGTACTAGGTGACTCCCACTCGAGTAAGTCCATTATCGGCTGAAACTTGGTACGTTTTTTTCCTGCTCATTCTATTATACAGTCTTCATGTAATCATGCTGATATCATTCTCCTATATTATATGACACCGTTCAAGTCTAAACTAGTTCACATAAATTAGTTTTCAGCATCTTTCCACTTCTGTTATCTAGCACACCGTGGAAGTGACGTCCTCTCTACAATCTTGTCATATTCGGGGCAGCTTACACCATACAGTCAGCTAGATACTGCGGTCTCCATCACATGACAGAGCACCTTGAGCTCATTTCAGTATACATCCCAGGCTTTTTCTCTATAGTTATCTGTTTTTTACCTGTACTACTATTTGGAGGTTAAGTGGTTATCACATCAAACTTGGTTCGTTATATGCATAGATTCTCTGGTTAATGTACTAGGACCATGCACTGCCTTTGGCCAAACTCAGCACTTGTAATCTCAGCACTTAACACCCTCTTACCCCATTGTATGTCTCCCTTTACCCATTTAGACTGTAAGCTCCTTGGAGCAGGGACCTCTCTCCCATTGTTTCTATGAATGTCGCACTTATTTCATCCCCTCTTATTTATTGTAACATATGTCTATTGTAAGGCGCTGCGTACACTGTGTGGCACCATATAAATAAAGATACATACATACATACATACATACAATCCATCTGTTATCTGTATTACAGATGCCCAAGGCCTTCACCACATTACTGTTACAACAGCATTAGGAGGTTCTCGATTTGCTTTGCTACCCTTTCAGTCGAGGTATTATTATTTTCTATTATGATGTTCCTTGCTACTGGTTCCATTATACCTAGTTACTCTCTGAATAGGGTAAAAATGTTTAATGTTTAATCTTCCTATCGTTATCCCCATTTTATTATATAATAGATCTCTATATTTTCTTATGTCTGCTATGTTATCTGATTTCAGAACTCCAGTCATCCTATAATATATATAGGTTAGAGGGTCATTATTATTATTCACTCATTATTATTATTCACTCATATTACCCTGTTAATCATGCCATGTGTCTCACTCTCATTATTAACTTACTAGTTGAAGAGCCCGTTACACGGGCCACAGTGCCACAGCCAGCCGGTCACAGTGCAGTCAGGCTCAGTAGAAACTGCCCACGCCGCGACCGATACAGAGCGGGACGCTCCTTCAGAGCGCCCCGCTCTGTATCAGCTGCGGAGTGGGCAGTCTCTACTGTGCATGACTGCAGCACGCTCAGCAGTGTCTACTGTGCATGATGCGGCGTTACACACGATTTAGCGAATTATTATATAGGATGCTCACTATCCTAGTCGATAGCTGACCCGTTCACCGCAGCATACCCCCTATACATTTATTACTATGGCAGTCTTCACCCCATCCCCCACACTCCCCATAACCCTGTTTTCACCACAGTATCTTTCATGGAGTTTACAGATTTGTTCATATTTATGGTTTCAGGCTCTCTTTACATGCATGTCACCAGCACTATTGCTTTCTACCTGCTCACCATCGGTTATGTCCATCATAGTTTTTCACTTGTTTATTAGTTTGCACATTTCATAGCTGAACTCTTCACTAGAGTACAATATTCATTCCAACACAGCTTCTTTATAAGCACAATGTATCTGTTTTCAGTTAAGAGGTGCTAAGTCCATGTACCATTTTAGTATCATTTCTTTATTATGGGCTTTGTTTAGTCTCCTAGTATAGTTTTTCTACTGTTGTCACATCAGTACATGCAGTAGGTGTACTCCATGTGTTCAGTTTTCTTATCAATTTTGAAGCATTAGCCACTTTTGTTGGGGCACTAGTATCTTCTTACTCCTGGTAGTGACATAAGAATAGCTCATGTTATTTAATCGTACAAGTTCCTTACCTCTTCAGAGGTCAGAGGAATAACCCACCCCTTTCAAAGTAATCACTTTTCCTTTCCTCTTCGTAGAGGCTGCAGGATTAGTTATCTCAGTTTCACTTACCTTCCTTACTTCATTTAGGTCAGTGAAATAATGCACTCAGGGCTCGATTCAAATGTTGGCGTTAAAACCAACGTGAAGAAAAAAACTGCCTTCGCTCGTTAAGCAAGACCAGATAACGTGAGATTCAAATCTTCCTTACCTAGAAAGCCTAACGAGCGATAACCAACAAAATACACGTTAACCTTAAACCTGCGTCGCATAGAAAATCTTACCTAAAAACACACGATAAAAATGTTACCTAGCACCACAGCCAATCACAGCACTGCAAAGTATCAAGTTCAGTCATAAAATCCAAAACCCACGTCTCCAGTTCTGAACAGCTTTCTCTGTGCTTCCCTACCCAGCCACTAGGGGAACACAGAGAAGGCTTTCAGCACCATGGACAGCTTTGAATGCCATAGGGATGTGCACTGCTCACCCCTGTGGCATTCAAAGGGTTAAAATCAATAAAACTAGTACACCAAGCACTACACAATGCCCCCTTCCACATCCCCCCCCCCTTAGTATGTCACATATATTGCATATATGTGACATACTAACCCCATCCACATCCACCTCATGGACTTCCATGTAGTGGACAAATCTGTCTTTTATTCCACAATTAACCCTTTGAGTACCAGAGAGGTAGGAAAGCATTGCTTAGCATGTTTCCTACCCCTCTGGTACCCAAAGGGTTAATAGGCAACGTATGGACTACATACATTGCCTATATATATATGTGTGTGTGTGTGTTTTAAACTTTTTTTTAATTAAAATACTGTGATTAGACAGTTTAACTTAGATCTCATTCATTGTTAACCCCCTACCTCCTGTGTCCCATTGCTATTAGTAGTTTTGCTCCACTCTTCTTCAAACTGAGAGTGGAGCAAAAGTACTAAAAGCAAAGGGACACAGTAAGTAGGGCATTATAAATAGATGAGATCTAAGTTAACCCTTTGAGTGCCAGAGTGGTACGCAACGCATTGCAAAGCAATGCGTTGAGTACCACTCTGGCACTCAAAGGGTTAAATACAACTGAGGGAGCAGGCTGCCCTGTGCTTGCAGCGCTTCCCTCAGCTTTATGTATACATTCTTTATTTTTTTATTATTTATTTATTATTATTCCTTATTTTTTGTTATTATTTATTTATTTCTTATTTTTTCCCTTGCTGCGGGCGGCTGTGAAGCCCGCAGCATAATAAAACCCTGGTGCATAGAGAGGCATTGGCGAAAGCGGGAGGAGGGGACAGAGACATTGGAGGAAGCGGGTGGTAGGCTTGTATTTGCTGCCCGCTTCCTCCAATACCTCTCCTCTTGCGTTGGCATTGTGCCCAGCTGCCTGGCGTCGCCTTGTGCAAAGGGACGAATATGTGACATACTAAGGGGGGGGATGTGGAAGGGGGCATTGTGTAGTGCTTGGTGTACTAGTTTTATTGATTTTAACCCTTTGAATGCCACAGGGGTGAGCAGTGCACATCCCTATGGCATTCAAAGCTGTCCATGGTGCTGAAAGCCTTCTCTGTGTTCCCCTAGTGGCTGGGTAGGGAAAAGCACAGAGAATGCTGTTCAGAACTGGAGACGTGGGTTTTCTACTCTTACTTGTGTGCTGTACTCCAAAAAAAATAGGCGTTAGATTTCTGGAGAGAAATGTTGCAATTTAACGCGAGTTAGCCCTAACTCCAACATTTGAATAGCTTTTGGCGTCGTTTGTACATTATCCTCTATGGGTGAGATCTTGCTGTTCTGGCGACGGGCGATGTCTGTTTCAGAACTGGCGTCGCTTGTTTCTAGTAGAACATTTGCATTGCTCAATTGACGTTAAAAGCAGCGTCTCCAGTTTTTTCTGGCGATGCCAACATTTGAATCGAGCTCTCAGTTCTTGTTAAATGAACATGTCCCTACTTCATCGTAGAGGTTGAAGGATTAGTTCACTTAGTTATTTATAAACTCACTTTCCTTACTTCGAATGAATAAGGCACTCAGTTCAGGTTAAAAGCATATGTCCTTACCACGTCATACAGGCTAAAGGTCTAGTTCACTCAGTTATTTATAAAAGAAAAGAGAGAATGGATATGCCAGACAAAAACTTATGTGAGAGCCAGCAGTTTTTTAAATCTGTCAGCTGTCTTTCAGCTTCTTAAAGGCAATGGGCTGCTCTAACTGAAAACCTCCACCAACGAAGGACCAAACATGTGCTACAAAAAACAAGACACAAGAAGCAATAATAGTGCCTTATCACTCAGATTAGACAAGTATAGCACCAATGAACGTTACACTCACATTTAAAAGTTGCTATATATATACAGTGTATAAAACATGCAGGGCATTTCTTACCATCCCTGCATGGTATTAGCCGATATCTGCATCTGTATTTTCTTACCCAACTCCTTTGTGAAATGCAAAAGGAAGAAGAAAGCCGTTCCAAAAATGTTCTCCAAGGATATAAAAATGTATTGACGATAAAACATAAATAATACAATATATCTATTATATCCCACACGTCTACACATTTCACAAAAATCCATGCTCCTTTATCAAGATATGTAAGATATCAGAACCGTAGAAGTGTGGAATTATAATCAATATATTGTTTTAGTTATGTTTTATCATCAATACATTTTTATATGCTTGGAGAACATTTTTGGAGAGGCTTTCGTCTTCCTTTTGCATTTACTGACGGAGTTGGGATTCATATCTGAGAAGATCCAGGTGCAGATACCACCTAATTCCATGCAGGGGTGGTAAGAAATTCCCTGCATGCTTTATATGCTGTATTTGTGCATAAGTATATACAGCAACTTTTAAATGTGAGTGTAACATTCATTGGTGCTATGATTGTCCCATAACCTGAGTGATAAGGCACTATTGGCGCCTCTTGTGTCTTGTGTTTTTTGGGTTTCAGTTATTTATAAACTCACTTCCTTACCTCTTTTTGAGTCTGAAGTAACTGGGCACTCAGTTCCAGATAAATGCACATGTACTTCATAGTGGCCAAAGGTCTAGTTCACTCAGTTATTCATAAAATCACTTCCTTACCACTTTTCGAGGCTGAAGGAATAGGGCACTCAGTTCCGGTTAAATGTAGGGATTGGCAAAAATGTTCTCCTCAAACTGAAATTAGCGATGAATGGCACTTCCTGCATCGCAAAAAACTTCTCCAAGAAAATTGCCATTTTTCCTCATTTTCGCTTAGCTCATTCCATTGAAATCAATGGGAAGATTGAATTTACACACAACACATAGCAGATATTATTTTATTTCCCAAAGGCATAGTATAAAAGGGGCATGAGGGTGCATGTGTTGGTGGAGTGTGGGTAAAGAATCAGTAGAACAGAGAATGTTTTTGGGGGGTTGTTTACTGAGATTGGGGGAGACAGTAAATAAAAAAAAATAAAACTATAAACAACTAAAACCAAACTAAAACCAACAGATATGGTATAAAAGGGGTCTGAGGAGGGTGCCTGTGTTGGTGGGTG
The DNA here is from genome assembly GCA_037306005.1 of Rhinophrynus dorsalis. NCBI lineage: Eukaryota > Metazoa > Chordata > Amphibia > Anura > Rhinophrynidae > Rhinophrynus > Rhinophrynus dorsalis. The sequence continues at coordinate 391,265,752 of CM074722.1, forward strand.
AATTCTGGGGAAAGAATTAGTTGAACAGGGAATTTGTTTGGGGGGGTTTATTGACTGGAATTGGGGGGGGGGCAGTTAATTAAAAATAAATATATAAAATAAAATAAGAAATTTGTATGTAACGTGATAGGGACAGGGAACCCTTGATGTATGCTGCCACTGAGGTAGACTGATACTTTATGTGACAGAGTATTTTGTAGAGGATGGTTTGTAAGATTTGTTGTTAGAGGCCCAAGTCCTGAGGAAACATTTATTTGTAGGTCTTAGGGGTAGATTTAAATGCAGGCGTTAAAATAGCCGGTAGGGCCAAAGTGAATACCAGATGAAATAATTAAATGTCTAAGGTGGAATTCAAAGTCCCTACCAGCTAAAACCACAAAGGACGTTAAGCCACAAAAATCGTCTTGTGGCTAAACATCAGTTTTGTGTGTTTAGTTCTCAAAACACCTCTAAAAGCAGTGATACTGGGAACTTCACAGTCAAAAACGTCAACTATCGGTTCCTGACATACTGCCAAGCACCAATCGTTAACTTATATGTGCTACATTTACCTGTTATCCACTGTTCTTCTCCTTCATTTCAGCCTTCTCTTCCGTCTTCTGTCTTCTCTTTTTTCTTCCTGTTCCTGTAAAAAACAAAAATGTATAAATACAATGCAGAATACAAGATTTAGTTTAACCTCTTGAATGCCAGAGGGGTACACAGCACATTGTAAAGCAATGCATTGCGGAACTCTCTGGGCTCTCCTCTGCTGTGCATGGCCACAGAGGCAGCGGCAGTGGAGACAGTGCTGTGCACCACAGGTCACCCCCGTCTCGGGCCGATGCCCATTCCACATTGAGGGAATTAGAGCAGAGACTGCTTTTATATATGGGCAGCCTCTGATCCATTTCCCTCACAGCCATTGGCTGAGGTGTGCTTACATACACACACTTCCTAGCCAATCAGATTCGAGAGACTGTGCTTTAAACTGATTGGCTGAGATGAGTTCTGGGATGCGTTTTTAATAGAATAGTGTCATGGGGTGACTGAGGAATAATGACACTGACAAGTACAGATACAGTAAAATCAATATCTGTATTAAAATAAGAACAGAATAAATACAATTAGCACTTCCCCAGCCCTCACAGGACCAGGTGTGAAGACAATGCCTAAGCACTTCCCCAACCCTCACTAGCCAGGTATGGAGACAGCACAGGATCCACCGACTGCACAGAGGCTGATACCACTCTGACTACAGTATGCAATGGTAGCAAGGATAGCAGTAGCTACTAGTGCAGGAGAAGCTGAAATGCCCAGGCACAATGAAAGATATTCCCCTAGAACGCTAGGGTAGTACAAGGCAACAGAGACAGAAATCCCTAGAATGCTAGGGAGAGTAGGCAATGGTAAACCTACAGGCAATGGTGACAGAGAACCCCAGAACACTCTCGGTCTGGGGTAGAACAGGTAACGGTGACTGAGATCCCTAGAACGCTAGGGTATACCCAATGGCTCAATCCGGCAACAGGTAGGACAGGAATGCCAGAGACAAGATCTGGCACAGTAACTGAGCACCGCTTGAACCTGAGGAAATAACAGAGAACGGTAAGCGCAAGCAGAAACAGTTGGCCAAGGGTAGGAAATGATAGGATAGTCAGTCGGAGCCGGGGTCAGCACAGACCGGGTAGTCAGCCAAAGCCAGGAGTCAGATCGGATTGGGTAGTCAGCCAAACCAAGAGTCAGACCAGATTGGGCAGTCAGCCAAAGCCAAGAGTCAGACCAGATAGGTTAGTCAGACTGAGCCAAGGGTCAGACCGGAGCGGATAGTCAGACGGAGTCAAGGGTCAGACCGGAGAGGAAGGTAACTAGTCAGGATCAAACGTAGCCAGAGTCAAACATAGCCAGGAGTCATACATAGAATCAGAGCATCAGAATAACACAAGAGCTTAGCACACAAGTACACCACAAAAGGGCAAAGGGGTACTGGCAGGCTGAGGCCTATAAGGCCTAGCATGTAGGCGGAGAATCATTGTGGAAATTACCATCAGCCTAAAAATACACAAAGACCAAATAGTGGATTACCTACAGGCACTCAACTCTTCATAAATATCAAAAGTAATAATAACCAACAATGTCAATATCAAAAATATAAAATTTTAATTATACCAAAACATAATGCACACATGTTCATAGGAGCCAAAAAGAAAACTCACCCACCCATTTATATTGGTCTCTCTTAATAAACACTTCCCCAGTTATCATAAAAGTACAACGTTGTATTAAAAACAACACATATAACCCCCCCAACCAGATGCCGGCATCTACGCCCCTGATAATCAAAACAATTTAGAAAATATCTGAAGCGCAGACAAGGAGATAAATTAATTCTCAGATGCTTCAGTCAATAGTAGAAAAGATCAAATAATCTCAAAAAATAGTCTCTTCACTATCCAGTGGATCTTATTCGTTTACATATGAACATAAGGGTCATCACTCATTAATGTTTTCTTCAAGTTTGAAGGAAGGTTAAAATATTATCAGTGGAGAGTGGTGATAATATAGTTAAATATACTTGGATTTTCTTGAGTATCTGACTTTTGCATAAAGTGATCCTTATTAAAGAGACATAGCTCATTTGAGTGATCTGAAAGTCCCAAGGATGAAATAAAAATCATTTATGTTTTACTGGTGGTACTGATAGGTCAGATTGGGATTCAAAATGATTGGTATATGATTAAACACTCCCTAGTGATTTGGAATTTAAAGGGTAGAATGGTTAGAGGAATTTCACCTTGAAAAAGTCCTGTTAATTGGCACGAAACACGTGGGTGGTTTGTCCCCGCCCGACTACCTGTAGGTCTAATGAAGGAGATGGATGCTGACAGTTAAACAGACTTACAATTAATCCAGTGTGGATTTGAAATGCTATGATGAATATGCATGCTGCAAAAACATATGGGCCATCGATATACAAGTGAACAGCACAGATACGATTTGTAATGTGTATCCACACTAAAACGAAGTTGATTTGAGACTTTTTATCCAGAAATTGGAGTTGGGAAGTGATTTACAACTGTGTATCCAGGAGCCATGATTGGAAAGCACGAGGTTTGGAGCGCATCAAACACACGTGTTAATGGAAGATCATTGTGATGAAGCAATAGTACTGTGTATCAGCAAGCGGTGAGATTGTTCCGTTTTTGACTAATTTATTTCTGTACACCTTTTTGATCCCAGCGTGATATTTCTGTGGCAAGGATAAATACCTTTCAAGTGAGAACAAGTGATATAACCCAGAGATATATGTGGGGCACAGTGACAGTTTCTTGTCAGGAGTCATACTTTGCATTGAAGAAAACATTAATAAGTGATGACCCTTATGTTCATATGTGAAGGAATAAGATCCGCTGGATAGTGAAGAGACTAGAGATTATTGATCTTTTCTACTATTGACTGAAGCATCCGAGAATTAATTTATTTCCTTGTCTGCGCTTCAGATATTTTAAAAATTGTTTTGATTATCAGGGGCGTAGATGCCGGCATCTGGTTGGGGTGTTACATGTGTTTTTTTTTTGTGTGTTTTTTTTTTAAACAGCTTTATTAGGAATTAATACAAGCAATTACAAGCAATGAAAGAAATGCTCTATAAAATGAGCTTAAACAAGCAGCTAATGAGAGAGAATAATAAAACGAAAAAAACAAACAATGGTACACATGGAAGTACATGCAAAAAGTGTAGGTTATGACAATATGGTTACATTAAAACATCAGGACGGTGAGACAATGGCTAACCACACAATATAGGGGTTGAGGGGAGGGGACAGATCAAGCGATGAAAGGGAGAGAAATTAACAAAATCATGAGGTGTTGTCAAAATATACGAAGTCACTGAGTATAACATCTAGTTAGACTAGTGTATAAGAGGACAAGGTAGATTTAGTATAAATCATTACAAACAACATAAGTGATACTATAGGTAGAGGAGAGGCATCAAAAGGTTCAACATGAGAGGGAAAGGGACAGGAGGGGAATATCCTAATGGACATGAGTAGGGAGAAGTAGAGCAAAGAAGGGATAGAGAGAGAGAGAGAAAAAAAAAATGGAGAGAAGAGAAAGCCACAGAACACTCCGAAGTGTCACCTCTAGTACTTGAAGAAAAAGGAATCAGGTCGTCAAGCCACAAATGAGAGAGTTAACACCAAGGGGAGGTACAGCTCAAGAAAAACTAGGGAAATAAATGTGATTAGTGTGATGTGCTATTGAGCCATATTAAACCAATCCGACCATATAGCATTGTGCACATGCAAAGTACCCCTAGAGAGGGTGTGGAGACGTTCCATAGAAACATATGTTGATACCTTTGTAAGCCAAAGTTGTACAGTAGGGGGCTCAGATCGTTTCCAAGTGAGGGGAATGAGGGCTCTGGCAGAGGTGAGCAATGTAGGTAATAGTTGCCAAACCGGAGGAGGAATCTGATAGGTAAGAACATCCCTGAATGAAAAGAGACATAACCAGGGGTCAATGGTGAGACTGGTAAGTAAACACCTGTTAATCTCTGTAAGAACTGCCTTCCAGTAATCAACGATAAGCGGGCAAGTCCACCATATATGAAGGAAAGAGCCTACTTGTGATAGGCAATGCCAACAGGACGGGGACACCGTATCCGGATAGAAGAGCGCTAATTGGGCTGGCACCTGTACCACCTAGAAATAATTTTGTAGTTTAATTCTCTGGACTTGGTATCCTTGTGTAAAAGAAAAACCGAACAAAAAATCTTTGACCACTGAGATCTATCTAGGGTAGTAGCCAGATCAGATTCCCATTTAGCCAGAAAGAGAGGTTTGCCTCCATCAGCCGGACTGAGTAGCTGCGAATAGGTAAAAGATAGTGGACGAAAACCACGGGGAGGGTTCTTGAGCCTACTTTCAAAATGGCGTAAGATCTCTTCCCACATCCCCTAACTGTCTAAAGGAGTTATACCAATGGTGAAGTTGGAAGTAGAACCACCAAGAGATTTGTACAGGACCCAATTTTAGTTGCAGGTGTTCCTTGGACATCATGCCAGTAGCAGAGGTCAGAGAGGCCAGACTAGTGAGTTGCACTAGGCTCCAATGTGCAAAATGTTGAGGATTACCACTTGGTAAGAATCCTGGTGATCCCAGAAAGGAGATAAGCGGGGATGGATATGGAGCTAAGGCGTAAGCCAAATTACCCCTATGCCATTGACTTAGTAAATGCCCCAGAACACAATGGGATAGACAAGCGGGAGGACAGTTGGATTTAGATGTCAAAAATATTTGCACAGGGTCAAAAGCACCAAGAACATGTGATAATGTGTGCGTCCAATGGTGTACGGGAACAGTCGCAAAATCAAAGATCTTAGCTACTGCTGTAGCCATATAGTATCTATGGATATCAGGAAGGCCCAACCCCCCCTCGTATACCCCCCTGGATAGTAATTGAGAAGTGATCCTGGGTTTTTTGTGATTCCAAATAAATCTGACAATCAATCTCTGTAAGTGGTCAAGAAGCCGAGGGGAAATCTCAACAGGCAATGAATTAAGGATAAAGAGAATCTTGGGGAGGATCATCATTTTCATCACGTTGATTCTCCCCAGCCAAGAGATAAACAAGGAATCCCAGGCTAGAAGATCCTGAGTAATGTTTGCAATAAGTGGTTGTAGGTTTAGCTCAGAAAGGGAAGAAACATCTCCTGAGAGGACTATACCTAGATATGATAGAACAGTCTGACCACTTAAAATCATATAATGTTTTAAGCAAATCCATAGACAACCAGGGTAAAGTGAGGTTCAGTAATTCCAACTTCGAGTAGTTAATCCGGGCATTGGACACTAATGAATACTCCTCTAAGACCTCTATTAATCTAGGAAGGGACTTAACTGGATCCGTAAGAAATAGAAGGACGTCATCCGCAAAAGCCGCTAATTTAAAGACCTTACGACCAGAACATAAACCAGTAATTTGGTCATTATTCCTGATGTGTGCCAGTAGTGGTGCCTCGTGCCATTCCTGATATCAAAGGCGTTCGACAGGGTACCATTAACGAGAATCCGAGCTGAGGGAGAGGAGTACAAACTCATGACTGCTTCAAGCATCCTAGTTCCTAAACCCACATTTAGCAAGGTTTCTCTAATATATAACCAATCAACCCTGTCGAACGCCTTCTCGGCGTCAGTAGAAAGTAATACAGTGGGGACACGTGAATGACAAGCCAAATCAATTAGATTTATCGCAGCAGAGACATTATGTCTAGCCTCCCTTCCCGGCACAAAGCCCGATTGATCAGGGTGGATCAGATGCGGAAGAAAAGTTTGTAGTCTAGTAGCTAAAATCTTGGCAAATAATTTGATGTCCACGTTTAAAAGGGAGATGGGCCTATAATTACTGCACAAGACGGGATCCATAGAGGGTTTGGGAATAACTATGATATGAGCTTCAAGTGATTGCTTTGGGATCCGCTGACCCATCATAAAGGCGTTGAAGGTTGTTTCTATATGTGGGGAGAGTAAGGTCTGAAATGTTTTATAATAGAGGAGGGAGAAGCCATCTGGAAAAGGACTCTTCCCCAATTTCATCGAGGTTAGAGCCTCCCTAATTTCCTCAACTGAAATAGGATCCTCAAGTGACTCCCTCTGTGAAAGGGTGAAGGTATGGACGTTCGCCGCAGTGAGCCAGGATCTAATACGAGCTTGTCTCTGATCTAACATAAGAGAATCTCTCGTAGGTAGTTGGTAAAGATCCTCATAGAAGCTCCTAAAAGCTTCAGAAATCTGGGGATAGGTATTTAGCACCTGACCTGAAGGAGATTGAATTTTGGGAACGCTTAATTTACGTCGCTTTAGGCGAACCACCCTTGCTAGATCTTTCCCGCACTTGTCACCCGATATGAAGTTCCTATATTTTTGCCACATAAAAGATTTCTCAACGTCTGCTCGCAATAAAGAATTCAAAGTCTCCCTAGCTTTCAAGAGGTCCTGAAGAGTTTTGGGGTCCAAGGATTTTATATGAGTCGAATCTAGGTTTTTAATTTCATTTAAGAGGGCGGAAATTTTTGCCTGTTTCAAACGTCATACATGAGCCTCCATTTTAATGAAATGTCCACGCATAACTGCCTTATGGGCTTCCCAGATCGTAGGTGATGGGACGTCACCTGGAGAATTATGTTCAAAGTATTCTTTGAGAAACCCAAGTTTCTATATTCTCAATAGAGTGGAGCAAGTTCTCAGGTAGCCTCCACACCCTAGGGGATTTACTTTCACCAAAACCAGAGAGTGTTGCCTTGGTCATAGAGTGGTCAGACCACGAGATAGGCACAATGTCAGCGTGTCTAAGATGGGAGAGAAGGAATTGAGAAATAAAGATATAGTCGATACGACTATAGGAAGCGTGAGGGAAGGAGAAAAAGGAGTAGTCCCGATCAGTAGGGTGAAGGACCCGCCAAGTGTCTATTAGATGTCTATCGGCTAAATGTTTCCTAAGCTGACTGAGGTGGGAAAGTTTCAGACAGGACCTACCAGTAGAACAATCCAGCACAGGGTCCAAAGCTAAATTGAGATCACCACCCATGATAAGTCTGCCGGCGTCTATATCATCTAATCGTGTCAGGACAGTTTTGACGTAAGCGATCTGATTTTTGTTAGGAGAGTATATATTAACAATGGTCACAGGTTTATTGTAGAGGGTACCTGAAAGGATAATGTATCTACCTTCAGGGTCGCAATGTGATTCCAAAAGGGACCAGGGAAGATTAGTTCTGAGCATAATTCCAACTCCCATTTTCTTTGTTGGGGCTGAAGCAAAGTAGGAGAAGGCATATTTACGATCGGAGAACCGAGGGGAGGATATAGAAGAGAAATGGGTTTCCTGGATTAAGGCTATGTCAACCTTGAGCCTATCAAGGTCCCTAAGTACCATAGATCGTTTTCCAGGAGAGTTCAACCCCTTGGCGTTAATCGAAGCTATTCGTAAATCATCCATGTGGACGACCAGAACTGGGCTGACGAATGAGGTGACACTCTGGAGAGAGTGGGAAAAGATACGTAAGAAGAGAGGAGGGAAGAAAGAGGAATAGAGAAGGTGAGGAGAAAAGAGAGGGTGCAAAAATAGCAAACCATATTGTCAACAAAAGGGTATAATGGGTGATGATACATATAGTTAGAAAACCGCATCTCTGGGGAAAAACATAGGATGTACTATAAAAGCGATAAGTGCAGTAGGTGCCAAAAGGCCTAGGGGGCATAGGTAACACTGCAGTAGGTGCACCAAAGCGTACACAAGGGGTTGGTGTTCCGAGTCATAATAGATATCGGTAGGAGGGGAGAGGGTGCAAGGTTAGAAACTAAAGCACCCGGGAAAATAAATGGGAAAGTTCCCACATCTCTAAATTTGGGTAGAAAACCTAAATCAGGCAGGTAAGAGATATGCATTACTACTTCGTTATCTAGTGGGAGACATAGTGGGTTGACCGGGAAACAAAAGGGTAGGGCCAAAACTTTCAGTATAGGAGATACAAGAAAGGCCACGTAGTTAAATGGCTAGGCAGGAAGGTAGGCAAGAGAACACTAGTACGTTGAGTGGGGTATAGCTAAAGAAAGAACATTAACTTGGGAAATGAGAAAACAGGACCCAACAGAGTATAAAATGTGAAGATAAGATCCCCAACTAGGCACTATACATAAAACATTAGGTTTCAAATATCAGACTATGGGATAATATAGGGAGACCAACTAATAATAAATACCCCATGAGTACTAAATACCTGCCCACCATGTAACTCAGTGAGCCTAGATTGGAATCACCATGCAGTCCACATAGAGAACTGGAGATCCACTTGGAGACAACAGGGAGTTCAGGCAAATGTAAGAGAAAGAGCATATCATCTACCGTTATGCTCAACAGGAGGCAAAACACAATATAAGCCAGTCCTGATATTCTATGCAGGGTAGCACAGAATGGCTCCAAAGGAGTGAGTCTCAGATGAAAGCCCAGTACACTGGAGCTGCAAACGAGCAGGTGAAACCAACAGGAGGAAGGGTAGCTCCTTTAGGCCATCGGTAGAAGAGAATGTTCCATATCAGGTGATTCAATCCTGCGCACCTTCTGTTTCTTTTCCCATATACCTGGGGACCAGTCCAATATTTGATGCGACTTCGGATGGTGAGGAGCCGGCATGGACTGCCCGTTAGGTGGAAGAGAAATGCCCAAGGTAGCACAGAAGGTCTGAACACCGTTGTTGGAGTACAAGGTCGCCACCTTCCCATTGAGTGTGGCTGAGAGAGAGAAGGGGAAGCCCCATCTATACTTTATTTGAAGTTGACGGAGGTGGTCCGTGAGGGGCTTGACCTCTTGTCGTAGCTGGAGGGTATATGGTGATAGGTCGTTGAAGACCACAACTTTGGCACACTGTATGGGCCCAAATCACGACTGCATCTCATTATTTGATCCTTCACCTCAAATCTGTTGAGACATAAAATCACATCCCGAGGCATATTAGGGTCTTTGGCTCGAAGAGCTCGGTGAATCCTTTCAATTTGTATATCCTCTGGTGCCATGTCACCCAGCAGAGTGGAAAATGCAACTTGAACGGTCTTACGCAGGTCTTGCGGCACCACCATTTCTGGTAGGTTTTTAATTCTTATATTGCATCTCCTACTTCTGTTATCTAGGTCGGTCACCTTATTAGTTAAAGAAAATAAGTGGTCTCGTTGGTCTTGTATAATTCGTTCCAGGACTTGGGCCTGGTCAGCCGATTTGACGTTCAAATCTTCCAGTCGAGTGACCCGTTGGTGCAGCTGCGCACAGTCAGCTTTTATAGGGGACAACTCAGTAGTGTTGAGCGAGCATGCTCAGCCGATGCTCAGATCGGCTCGAGCATCGATCTGCTCGGCACATGGCGGTACTCGTACGAGTACCGCATGTGCTCGCCCGCCATGTTCGGGTCTCCTCCCCGCACGTTTTGCGGCTGCTGCGCAGCCAATAAACGTGCAGGGAGGCTCTGACATCGGTGTAATGCCAGCAGCCATGTTGGCTGCTGGCATTACACTGATTGGCTGGCCAGAACCCGTGGTCAGGTACTGTATAGCACCTGACCATCGAGTTCGGCTCAGTCTTAGCCAGGGAGAGCTGAGGATAGGAAGGGAAAGGCAGTGTAGGGAGGAAAAAAACCAAAATTGTGAAAAAAAAGAACCAAAAGTCCTTTTTAGGACTACTGTGTGTGGGGGCAGCAGGTTATTTTGTGTGGGGGGAAAAAAACAAAAAAAAAAAAAAAAAAATATTCTGTTTAGTGTGCAAAGTTGCAGATTAGAGCACATTCTGTTTAGTGTGCACAGTTGCAGATTAGAGCACATTCTGTTTAGTGTGCAAAGTTGCAGATTAGAGCACATTCTGTTTAGTGTGCAAAGTTGCAGATTAGAGCACATTCTGTTAAGTCTTCAAACTAAAATATCAAAGTCACATATTTCATTCAGTGTGCGTCGCCGCAGTTTAGCAGCACATTCTGTGTAGTGTGCAGAGTTGCAGAATAGGAAGAAATACTGTTAAGTCTTCAAACTAAAATATCAAAGTCACATATTCCATTCAGTGTGCTTCGCCGCAGTTTAGCAGCACATTCTGTGTACTGTGCAGAGTTGCAGAATAGGAAGAAATACTGTTAAGTCTTCAAACTAAAATATCAAAGTCACATATTCCATTCAGTGTGCTTCGCCGCAGTTTAGCAGCACATTCTGTGTACTGTGCAGAGTTGCATAATAGGAAGAAATACTGTTAAGTCTTCAAACTAAAATATCAAAGTCACATATTCCATTCAGTGTGCTTCGCCGCAGTTTAGCAGCACATTCTGTGTAGTGTGCAGAGTTGCAGAATAGTAAGAAATACTGTTAAGTTTTCAAACTCAAATATTAAAGTCACATATTCCATTCAGTGTGTGTCACCGCCGTTTAGCAGCCTATTCTGTGTACTCTGCACAGTTGCAGAATAGTAAGAAATACTGTTAAGTTTTCAAACTCAAATATTAAAGTCACATATTCCATTCAGTGTGTTTCACCGCCGTTTAGCAGCCTATTCTGTGTACTCTGCACAGTTGCAGAATAGTAAGAAATACTGTTAAGTTTTCAAACTCAAATATTAAAGTCACATATTCCATTCAGTGTGTTTCACCGCCGTTTAGCAGCCTATTCTGTGTACTCTGCACAGTTGCAGAATAGTAAGAAATACTGTTAAGTTTTCAAACTCAAATATTAAAGTCACATATTCCACTCAGTGTGTATCACCGCCGTTTAGCAGCCTATTCTGTGTACTCTGCAGAGTTGCAGAATAGTAAGAAATACTGTTAAGTTTTCAAACTCAAATATTAAAGTCACATATTCCATTCAGTGTGTATCACCGCCATTTAGCAGCCTATTCTGTGTACTCTGCAGAGTTGCAGAATAGTAAGAAATACTGTTAAGTTTTCAAACTCAAATATTAAAGTCACATATTCCATTCAGTGTGTATCACCGCCGTTTAGCAGCCTATTCTGTGTACTCTGCACAGTTGCAGAATAGTAAGAAATACTGTTAAGTTTTCAAACTCAAATATTAAAGTCACATATTCCATTCAGTGTGTGTCACCGCCGTTTAGCAGCCTATTCTGTGTACTCTGCAGAGTTGCAGAATAGTAAGAAATACTGTTAAGTTTTCAAACTCAAATATTAAAGTCACATATTCCATTCAGTGTGTTTCACCGCCGTTTAGCAGCCTATTCTGTGTACTCTGCACAGTTGCAGAATAGTAAGAAATACTGTTAAGTTTTCAAACTCAAATATTAAAGTCACATATTCCATTCAGTGTGTGTCACCGCCGTTTAGCAGCCTATTCTGTGTACTCTGCACAGTTGCAGAATAGTAAGAAATACTGTTAAGTTTTCAAACTCAAATATTAAAGTCACATATTCCATTCAGTGTGTATCACCGCCGTTTAGCAGCCTATTCTGTGTACTCTGCACAGTTGCAGAATAGTAAGAAATACTGTTAAGTTTTCAAACTCAAATATTAAAGTCACATATTCCATTCAGTGTGTGTCACCGCCGTTTAGCAGCCTATTCTGTGTACTCTGCACAGTTGCAGAATAGTAAGAAATACTGTTAAGTTTTCAAACTCAAATATTAAAGTCACATATTCCATTCAGTGTGTATCACCGCCGTTTAGCAGCCTATTCTGTGTACTCTGCACAGTTGCAGAATAGTAAGAAATACTGTTAAGTTTTCAAACTCAAATATTAAAGTCACATATTCCATTCAATGTGTGTCACCGCCGTTTAGCAGCCTATTCTGTGTACTCTGCACAGTTGCAGAATAGTAAGAAATACTGTTAAGTTTTCAAACTCAAATATTAAAGTCACATATTCCATTCAGTGTGTGTCACCGCCGTTTAGCAGCCTATTCTGTGTACTCTGCAGAGTTGCAGAATAGTAAGAAATACTGTTAAGTTTTCAAACTCAAATATTAAAGTCACATATTCCATTCAGTGTGTATCACCGCCGTTTAGCAGCCTATTCTGTGTACTCTGCAGAGTTGCAGAATAGTAAGAAATACTGTTAAGTTTTCAAACTCAAATATTAAAGTCACATATTCCATTCAGTGTGTATCACCGCCGTTTAGCAGCCTATTCTGTGTACTCTGCACAGTTGCAGAATAGTAAGAAATACTGTTAAGTTTTCAAACTCAAATATTAAAGTCACATATTCCATTCAGTGTGTGTCACCGCCGTTTAGCAGCCTATTCTGTGTACTCTGCACAGTTGCAGAATAGGAAGAAATACTGTTAAGTTTTCAAACTCAAATATTAAAGTCACATATTCCGTGTAAGATGAAGAAGGCGGGTAAAAAGGGACGGGGAAGTGGACGTGATCCTGATAGTTCAGGGCGCGGGTCAGGACGCGGAGAAACTGTGCCTGGTGCCAGAGCACAAGAAAGAAAGACATCCACTAGCTTCATGTGTAATTTTACAGGGCGTCGCAGGACATCACTCTCGAGGTCCGACCACTGCGAACAGGTGGTCGGTTGGATGACAGCTGATACTGCTTCCAGTCGGTTAAGCACCACCCTGTCTTCCACCAAGTCCACTCTCAGTAGCCAAGAGTCTGGTCAAAATAATCCTCACTCTGATCATCCTTCCTCCCACCATACACGGTCTGGTCAAAGAAGTGATCCCACACTGGGATATAGTGAGGAGCTCGTCTCATCACCAATCCTTCATTTGACCCTCTCTCCAAGCACGCTTGCAGAGGAACATGACATCTTGTGCCCTGATTCACAACCTCTAGAGGCTACCCAATCACAAGAAGATGACAGATGTGAACGGCATTTAAGGTCAAAGGAAGTAGTGGATGATGATGATGATGATGAGACACAGTTGCCATTAAATCAACCACTATTTCCTTCTCAAGACCTTGTTGAGGAGAATGTTATACAGTTGTCAATGACTGAGTATGTGGTGGGATCAAGACTTGAGGAGGATGATCAGAGTGAGGAAGTGGAGGAGGACTTGGTGGACGATGAGGTGACTGACCCCACCTGGGAAGGTGTAGAGCCGAGCGATGACAGCAGTCCTGAGGGTGAGCCATCTGCAGCACCGCAACAGGCTGGAAGAGGCAGTGGTGTGGCTACAGAAAGAAGGCGGACCGCACCAAACCGGCCCGCAAATGTTCCACGGAGCACCCCCTTGCGTAAATCTACCTTGCCAAAGGGTAGGTGTTCCGCGGTATGGCGTTTTTTTAAGGAAAGTGCGGACGACAAAAGAATTGTAGTTTGCAACCTGTGCCACACCAGAATGAGCCGAGGCATGAACACTAGAAACCTCACCACCACCAGCATGATCCGACACATGGCATCCAAGCACCGTAGTAAGTGGGAGGAACGCCTGGATCGCCCATCTGTGTCTGCAGGCCACACCACTGCCTCCTCTTCCCCTGTTTTCGGTGCCGGCCAATCGCCTGTCGAAGGCGCAGGCCCGCATACCTCCCGCCCTGCACCTGTACCATCTGAAGCACCATCAGCGACCACATCCACTTCCCTGTCCCAGCACAGCGTCCAAATGTCGTTACCCCAGGCATTTGAGCGCAAGAGAAAGTACCCAGCCACCCACCCACAGGCCATAGCACTAACCTCACACCTTTCAAAATTACTGGCCATCGAAATGCTGCCATTTAGGCTTGTGGACACTGAGTCCTTCCGCAGCCTGATGGCAGCAGCTGTCCCTCGGTACGCGGTCCCCAGCCGCCACTACTTTTCCCGGTGTGCCATCCCCGCATTACACCACCATGTGTCCCGTAACATCACCCGTGCCCTGACCAACGCAGTTACTGGGAAGGTCCACTTAACGACTGACACATGGACAAGTGCTTGTGGCCAGGGACGCTACATTTCCCTGACGGCACACTGGGTGAATGTCGTGGAGGCTGGGAGCGACTCGGACCCTGGGATGGCACGGGTGCTACCCACGCCGAGGATTGCGGGCCCTACCTCCATCAGGGTTTCCGCCAGCACCTACGTTATTGGCTCCTCCTCCTCCGTTTCCACCTCCGAATTCTCTACACGCAGCGCCACTCCCCCATCAGCCAGTAGCTGGAAGCAGTGTAGCACTGCAGTGGGGAAGCGTCAACAGGCTGTGCTGAAGCTGATCTGCCTTGGGGACAAACAGCACACGGCCTCAGAGCTGTTGCAGGGGATTAGTCACCAGACCGAGCAGTGGCTCTCGCCACTCAACCTGCAACCAGGCATGGTTGTGTGTGATAATGGGCGTAACTTGGTGGCGGCTTTGGAGCTCGGCAAGCTCACACACGTACCATGCCTAGCGCATGTATTTAATTTAGTGGTGCAGCGATTTCTAAAAACCTACCCCAATGTGCATGATCTCTTGACCAAGGTGCGCCGCGTGTGTGCACATTTCCGTAAGTCATCTACAGCTTCGGCCGGCCTGTTGAAGCTGCAGCAGCGCTTACAATTGCCAGCTCACCGGCTGCTGTGTGACGTGAGCACGCGCTGGAACTCCACCTTCCACATGTTGGCCCGGCTTTGTGAGCAGCAGAGGGCAGTAGTGGAGTACCAGCTGTTACACGGTCGTCGCCTCTCCGTTCAACTTCCTGTAATCAGAAGTGAGGAGTGGGAATGGATGTCAGACCTCTGCGAGGTTTTACGCAATTTTGAGGAATCGACACAGATGGTGAGCGGCGATAACGCTATTATCAGTGTAACCATCCCACTTCTGTGTCTACTGAAACGCTCGCTGCTCACAATTAAAACCGACGCTTTGCATGTGGAAGAGGTGGAAATGGGGGAGGAAGAGCTTACACAAGGTGATAGCCAGAGCACCCTCACTTCGTCTTCTCAGCGACAATTGGAGGAGGCGGAGGAGGAGGAGGAGGAGGAGGAGGAGGAAGACACGGTTGCCTCCGCTACAGAGGGTAGCCATGGAACTTTAGTTCCATCTCTTCAGCGTGGGTGGGCAGAAGAGGAGGAAGAGGATGAGGATATTGAGAGTCATCCTCCTGGTGAGGACAGCGAAATCTTGCCTGTTGGTACTCTGGCACACATGGCTGACTTTATGTTAGGCTGCCTTTCCCGTGACCCACGCGTTATACGCATTTTAGACAACACGGATTACTGGGTGTTCACCCTTCTGGACCCCCGCTACAAAGAGAATTTCTCATCTCTCATTCCTCCGGTGGAGAGGACAAGCAAAATGGTGCAATACCAGAAGGTTCTTGTTGAAAAATTGCTCCAAAATTTTCCATCTGACAACGCTGGCGGCAGAGTACGTGCTACCTTGGCCCACCGAGAAGGGGAGAAAAGGGGAGCACACAGCAGTTCCGAGAAAGGCAGGGCAACACTCTCCAAGGCGTGGGACACCTTCATGACACCCCGCCAGCACCCTCACCCTGATGCGCAGCCTAGTGTCACAAGGAGGGAAAAGTTTTGGAAGATGGTGAAGGAGTACATAGCAGACCGTGTCAGCGTCCTCAATGATCCCTCTGTGCCTTACAACTACTGGGTGTCCAAGCTGGACACGTGGTATGAACTGGCACTCTACGCCTTGGAGGTGCTGGCCTGCCCTGCCGCCAGCGTTCTGTCTGAGCGGGTATTTAGTGCTGCTGGTGGCATCATAACAGATAAGCGTATCCGCCTTTCCACCGACAATGCTGATAGGTTGACACTTATAAAAATGAACAAGGCCTGGATTTCCCCTGACTTCTCCACTCCACTGGAGGAAAGCCACGGGGGAACATAAACTCACTTTATATATGTTATTTACAATGATGGGAATACTCTGTATTCCCATTCACCCCTTCCACCCAAAAAACGGGTATATGGTTGACTCTTAATCTTCTCATCCTCCTCCTCCTCTTCCATATGCCCTGTGCTATAATTTTTATATAGGGCCAGCTCACCAGCGGGCCCTGTGCTATAATTTTTATATAGGGCCAGCTCACCAGCGGGCCCTGTGATATAATTTTTATATAGGGCCAGCTCACCAGCGGGCCCTGTTTGACAATTTTTATATAGGTCAGCTCACCAGCGGGCCTTCTCATATAATGTTTTATTGGGTCAGCTCTCTAGCGGGCCCTCTCATATAATGTTTTATAGCGTCAGCTCACTAGCGGGCCTTCGCATATAATGTTTAGGATGGTCAGCTCTGCAGCAGACCCTCACCCATAATGTTTTAGATGGTCAGCTCAGCGCACGTTTCCATCTTAATCATGGCCTCAGTTCTGAAAATCAAGGAAATTTTTGGGAGAATTTGCCTCTGCGCACGTTTCCCTCTTAATCATGGCCTCAGTTCTGAAAATCAAGGAAATTTTTGGGAGAATTTGCCTCTGCGCACGTTTCCCTCTTAATCATGGCCTCAGTTCTGAAAATCAAGGAAATTTTTGGGAGAATTTGCAGATGATATACAAGTAAATATACAGCAAATATTGTTTGGTAACAATTTTTCGCCTAAAGTCGTTTTTATTTTCCTTTTTGTGTGTTTTATGGTCAGTCTGTAAAAATGGCATACTACGGGCGAAAGATCGTTCCCAGCAGTGATGTTGGAGTCCAAGATGCATCCAGACATCCTCCCTATGCTGTCCCTGAACCATTTCTGTGGTGTTTCCATCCTTTTCTGCCCTTTTCCTATGGACCAGGCACCCTCCCCTCATCAGAGCAGGGGGTGCCTGGTGTAATGCTCGAGTCCTCCCATTGACTTCAATGGGGCTCGGGTGCTCGGCCGAGCACTCGAGCCTCAGGGGGTGCTCGGTCAGAGCACCCGAACACCCGAGCATTGGGGTGCTCGCTCATCACTACAACTCAGCTTTCAGCTTTCAGTATGGCGGTCATCCTGTCCATAAGAACATCCAGATCCCCTTTAGATGGGAGCTCAGAGAGGAGGGCTTTCATAGTCGCCGTAGTTAATGGCTCACCATCCATATTCGGTGAGAGAGAGTCCGGCTGCTGCTGGGAAACTTTCGGCACAAAACCAGGATCACCCTGCATAGCTGATTGCAATGCGTCAGGAACGTCCTGGTCGGGCAGGGGAGCAGCAGAGTCAAGGGGCCTTGCCGAAAGGTACCTGGAAACAAGATTCCTTTGATTTCTGTCAGCTTTTTTCCTACCCCTCATCTGCTCCAGGGGTGAAGGAATAGTCTCGGGGGATGAAAAAGGGCACCACTCTCTATACAATAAAGATTTTGCTGGGCTCGGAACAGAGCACACTGTCTATGCTTCTGACTCCATAGACCAGCAGGACACGCCCCCATACATGTGTTGTTTTTAATACAATGTTGTACTTTTATGGTAACTGGGGAAGTGTTTATTAAGAGAGACCAATGTAAATGGGTGGGTGGGTTTTCTTTTTGGCTCCTGTGAACATGTGCCCATTATGTTTTGGTATAATTAAAACTTTATATTTTTGATATTGACATTGTTGGTTATTATTATTATTATTATTATTACTTTTGATAGTGCCTGAGTGCCTGTAGGTAATCCACTGTGTATTTTTATGATATTTATTGGATTCAATGGCACCCTGTATTAGTTAAATACAGTTTTCTCCTGTTGTTAAATAGGTGTGCTTTACTCTCTATGAATTATTTATTTTTTTAATTACCATTCGCCTATAAGAATAGCGAATTCACCTAAGCTCGACAACCAGTAAGTAATGGCAATGTCACCTGCAGCACAGAGCAGTGCTCACAGAGGGCAATCACGGGCAACGTGATAGTAGCCCCCCTTCTATGATCTCTCCCCCGTGGAATAGATACAATTTTATTCGGAAATTTAGTATGGAATCTGCGCAGCAGAACAGGAGCGTGAATATCAGACTGATTCAACCAGGAACATTCTTCAGGGCCATAGCCCTTCCAATGTACTAAATATTGAATGCGCCCACAGACTCTACGGGAGTCCAGAATGCTTTGGATTTCATACTCCTTGTGGTCTTGTATGCGCACAAGAGCTGGTACCACTGGAGTACAAGTGTAGCAGCTACAGACCAAAGGCTTCAACAGGGAAACATGGAAGACGTTGTGAATGCGCATCCCCACAGGATGTCTCTGATAGTGCTCTGAGGACCTTCGCAATTCATTTTGAACCTGTGCCCATGTGAAGTGGAGCTGCCTAATATGCTCATCCAGAGCTGGAATGTCTTGAGCCTGAAAGGAGTCCTGGGGCAGAGATGGTTGGAACCCATAGTTGATCAGGAAGGGGGAGCTCCCAGACAAAGAGTTTATGGCATAATTCCTGGCAAAATCAGCCCACAGCAACAGGTCAGCCCAATTACCATGATGGTCAGAGATAAAATAGCGCAAAAATTGTTCCAACCCCTGGTTGGATCTTTCAGCAGCACCATTAGTCTGGGGTTGGTAGGCAGAGAAAAACGACAATTTGATGCCCATCTGGTCACAAAATGCCCTCCAGAACAGTGACACGAACTGACTCCCACGATCAGAGACCAGAACCTTGGGCACTTTGTGGAGTCGGAACACCTCTCTAGCAAACACCTCAGCCAATTCCTTGGAGGAAGGCAATCCCCGGAGGGGGACAAAATGTGTCATCTTGTAAAAACGGTCCACTATCATCAGTATGACCGTACACCCTTTGGACACTGGCAGCTCTACCATGAAATCTATGGACACGTGTGACCATGGGCACTTGCCATTAGGAACTGTCTGGAGCAACCCCAGAGAAAGGTGTCTTGGGGTCTTAGCATGAGCACAAATGGAACAGGCCTCCACAAAAGCTGCACAATCTGCTCTTAAGCTAGGCCATCAAAAGAGCTGAGAGACTGACCAAATCAGTTGGTCACGACCAATGTGTGCAGCTGCCCTTGATAAGGGGTATGTTTCCAGTAGTCTGGTACTGAGAGGTTCGGCTATGAAACATTTGCCACTAGGTTTTTCTGCTGGATCATTACCCTGTGAAGCCAAGATATCCTCGCCCAGTGGAGATGCGATACTAGTGTGTATGGGGGCCAATATGCGATCTGGAGGAATTAGAGGCACAGGTGTACTTTCAGTCTCACAGTCCGGTCCAAATTGCCTAGACAGAGTGTCAACTCGAACATTCTTGGACCCTAGAAGACACAAGACCACGAAATTAAATCTTGACAGGAACAGTGCCCATCTGACCTGCCGTGGTGACAGTCTTTTAGCCTCTGACGGGTATGTCAAATTTTTATGATCGTTCAAGATCAGGATTGGATCATTCGTTCCCTCCAGGAGGTGACACCATTCACGGAGAAAGAGAATAATGGCTAGTAACTCGTGATCGCCTATATCATATAGGCTCTGTGCCTTAGTCATCTTTTTGGAAAAGAACCCACAAGGCATGAGGGTCTTGCCAGGCTCAGGTCTTTGGGACAGCACGGCCCCCACACCTGTCTGATGCATTCACCTCCAGGGTAAAGGGCAAGGCAGGGTTAGGATGTGACAAAACTGGAGCCATAGCAAAAGCAGACTTCAGTGCTTCAAAAACACTGTTGGCCTCAGGGGACCAAGCCAAGGGATTAGCCCCTTTATGAGTCAAGTCAGTCAAGGGTTTGACTACTGTAGAAAAATTTTGTATGAATTTTCTATAATAGTTTGCAAATCCTAAAAATCTCTGTATGACCTTCAGGCCCACCAGACGCGGCCATTGTAGAACTGCAGAGAGTTTCTCTGTATCCATAGCAATACTGTCAGCAGCTATAATATAACATAGAAATGGCACTCGATCTTTATGCAATTCTCACTTTTCTAATTTACAATACAGTTTGTTTTCTCTCAACTTTTGCAATACAATAGCAACATCTCTCAGATGTGTCTCAATATTGGGACAGTGTATCAAGGTATCATCCAAGTAAACTACTACACAGGACTGTAGCAGATCTCTTAGAACATCATCTTGGAATACCGCTGGGGCATTGCACACCCCAAAGGGCATGACCAGATACTCATAATGGCCACTATGAGTATTAAAAGCAGATTTCCACTCATCTCCCTCCTTGATTCTGATTAGATTATAGGCTGCCCGCAAATCAAGCTTTGTGAACACTGGGGAGCCCTTCAAGCAAATGAACAACTCGGTTATCAATGGGATACGCATTCTTTACTATCAGCTTGTTTAGACCTCTATAGTCGATGCAAGGCCTAAGCTACCCACCTTTTTTCTTTACAAAGAAAAATTCTGCCCCCTCGGGTGAGGAAGACTTCCTGATAATCCCTCTGGCCAAGGCATCAGTAATGTACTCCTCCATAGCTCGGTTCTCCTCTACTGACAGAGGGTAGGTGCTTCCCTTCGGAGGTATCATGTCTGGCATCAAATTAATAGCACAGTCATATGCCCTATGCTTCGGCAAAGTGTTAGCCTCCCCCTTACTGAATACCTCACTGAATGACTGGTACTCTGAGGGTTTACAGGGGGAGGTACATAAAATCTTAGTGGGCTGCTGTAGACAAGACTTCTTACAATAATCAGATCAAGATATAATATCACAGGTTTTCCAGTCCATTCTGGGGTTGTGTGTCTGAAGCCAAGGAAACCCCAGAATGACGGCGTAATGTGGAGACTGAATGACTTGAAACTGTAGGGTCTCCACATGGAGAGCTCCTACTCTAAGAGACAGCAGACAGGTCTCATGTGTGACATGGGATGGTTCTAACAGTCTACCATCAATCGCCTCAAAAGCCAATGGAGAAATACGAGGCGCCAAGGGAATATTGTGCTGCTTAGCGAATTCACCATCAATAAAGTAGAATGCAGCTCCTGAATCGATCAGAGCTGGAGTCTCAACAGAGGAGGCTGCCCACCTGTTAGATGGGCTTGTTTTGTTCTAGGTCTCGGGACTGATTTACGCCGCATAGGATCTGTCCCCTCAGGAATCCTAGGTGTGTGCGTTTCCCTGACGTACTGGTAAGGCCCGTAACATGTGTCCAGCCTTACCACAGTACAGACATAGACCCTCTTTTCAACAGAAGGACTGCTCCTCCCTGGACAGGCGTGTAAAACTGACTTGCATAGGCTCAGCCCTACTGACCTCAGCACTAGGCAGCTTGGGAGGCGAGGGAGGCATGGGTGGGAACTCCCAGTTTGGTACCAGTCGAGACTCAGGCATTGCCTTGTGGTTTTTGAATGGGGATCTTTTCCTGATGCGGGTATCAATCAGAATAGCAAAGGAAATAAACTGATCCAGATCCTCTGGCAGTTCACGGGCTGCTGTCTAATCCTTGATAATGTCATTAAGCCCTTGTGAGAAGGCCATCACCAGAGCCTCATTGTTGCAGCCTACCTCTGCCGCAAGTGTACAAAATTCAGTAGCATATTCAGCTACTGTGCGTGCTCCCTGGTGAATGGTCATCAGTTTTTTTGCAGCAGAGGTTGCTCGGGCTGGAACATCAAATACTTTACGGAAGGCATCCACAAATTCTGTAAAGTCTGAAGTTATGGGTTTGGCAGTTTCCCATAACGGGTTGGCCCAAGCTAATGCTTTTCTGATCAACAAGGAAACCATAAAGTCCACTTTACTTCTTTCACTCTGGAAAGCATTAGGTACCTGTTCCCAAAAAAATTCCGAGCTGATTTATGAATCCACGACACAACGTGGGTGCCTCATCATATCTTATAGGGAGTGGAGTGGCTCCGGACAGCCCTCTATAAATCGTGTTTTCCACCTGAGTGGTTACTACCGATGCCGAAACAGGGGGGGTACCACCGGTAGTGGTGCAGGCTTATCGAGATGCTCTGTACAGTTAAAGAGCGTCTGCATCACCATTGACAACTGGTCAATGTGTTGTTCCTGAATATCCATCCTTGAAAGAATATTAACCAACTGTCGGCTACCAGTATCTGCACTTTCAGAGTTCATGGGCCTTTCGTACTGTCATGGGGTGACTGAGGAATAACGACACTGACAAGTACAGATACAGTAAAATCAATATATTTAGCAAAATAAGAACAGAATAAATACTATTAGCACTTCCCCAACCCTCACAGGACCAGGTGTGAAGACAGTGCCTAATCACTTCCCCAACTCTCACTAGCCAGGTATGGAGACAGCACAGGATCCACCGACTGCACAGAGGCTGATACCACTCTGACTATAGTATGCAATGGTAGCAAGGATAGCAGTAGCTACTAGTTCAGGAGAAGCTGAAATGCCCAGGCACAACGAAAAATATTCCCCTAGACCGCAAGGGTAGTACAAGGCAAAAAAGACAGGAATCCCTAGAACACTAGGGAGAGTAGGTAATGGTGACTGAGCTCCCTAGAACGCTAGGGTTAACCAACAGGCAATGGAGACTGAGCTCCCTAGAATGCTAGGGTAAACCTACAGGCAATGGTGACAGAGAACCCCAGACCGAGAGGGTAGAACAGGCAACGGTGACTGAGATCCCTAGAAGCTAGGGTATACCCAATGGCTCAGTCTGGCAACAGGTAGAACAGAAATGCCAGAAATAAGGTCTGGCGCAGTAACTGAGCACCGCTTGAGCAGGAGAAAGCAACAGAGCATGGTAAGGTAAAGCGGAGACAGTAGGCCAAGGGTAGGAAACGACTGTATAGTCAGCCAGAGCCGGGGTCACCACGGAGCAGGTAGTCAGCCAAAGCCAGGAGACAGACCGGATCAGGTAGTCAGCCAAAGATAAGAGTCAGATCAGATAGGGTAGTCAGACAGAGCCAAGGTCAAACCGGAGCAGATAATCAGACGGAGCCAAGGGTCAGACTGGAGCAGAAGGCAACTAATCAGGGATCAAATGTAGCCAGAGTAAAACGTAACCAGGAGTCATACACAGAATCAGAACATCGGAATAACACAAGAGCTTAGCGCACAGGTACACCACGAAAGGGCAAAGGAGTACTGGCAGGCTGAGGCTTATAAGGCCTATCATGTAGGCGGAGACTCATTGTGGCAATTACCATCAGCCTATAAGAATTGCGAATGTGCCTAAGCTTGACAGCTAGGAAGTAATGGCAATGTTGCCTGCAGCACAGCACAGCGTTCATGGAGGGCAATCACAGGCACAGGAACTGTGCCTCTCATCAGCAACTGCAATGTGCACAGTGTGTTTATGGTAAATAACACCTGTCACAACTCTATCCAAACACCATGACACCAGAACCCAAGTACACAAGTGTAACGGATGTTATCCGTTACTTAGGCCCTTGTCTGGACCACGAACAAGTTTCCTTAAAGACTATGGCCCTGTGGCCTTATTTGAACTCTGATAGGGGTTTCCCTATCATTATGTTAAAAGGATTGATGTCGAATGTTGTAAGTCTTGTATATTGTGTAATGTCGAAAGTTTAATGTATTGTATGGTTTAATGTACGAGGGATACACGATCATCGAAGCCGGTGGTTCCCCGGGTCCTTTGTTCGAGGCATCAATGCCGTCTCGAACGCGGGAAACCGGAGGCAGTGAGTCGACGCCGGATTGGCCGTCGTACGACTCACTACGCACGCTGATTGGCCAGGGTTGAAGCCGCATATTTAAACTAGTGTGTACGTGCTTCAACCCCTGGCCCAGTTCTCAGATGTGTATTCCCTCTAGTCAGTCCATTGTCTTTGTCCAGACGTTAATTAATCATGTTAAGTCTCACAGTGTCCACATTGTGTTCAGTTGCCCATCTCCCATTGGCTTGTTTCCCTTGGCTATCATTGGCCCCTCTGTTCCCCCTGCCATTGGTCCATTGTTCACTGTCACCATTGGTCTGTTGTCTATGCCCATTGTGTTGGATTGGTCCCCGGGCCAAGCCTGCATTAGAATGCCTGGCCCTTCCCCTCCCTATTGTGGTACCATGTTGTAAACTGTATAAAAGTTGAGTGTCTTGTTCAATAAAGTGTGTTACTTTTGGAGTGAACCAGAGTCCTGGAGTCTGTCTGTTCCTGTGGTAAAAGTGGCCACTCTGCCGCCCATTCGAACCAGGTTCCTGCACGTTCGTCCATCTGCTGCCAGGATCCCGCTACTGACCTTTGTATCCTGTCAGGCGGCAACGTGGACTCTGCCCTTTGGTTTCCTGCCTGAGCTCCAACCTTCGAGTCGAGCACCGGAGTGCTCGAACGGCTAGAGATACAGACTTTGTTTCCTGCCACATTTTTGCCTGATTCGGTCCTGCGCTTGCTCGACGGCGTTCGAGTGCCGTGACCCCTCCGACAGCCGCATCCTTTCGAGACATAATCGGTCTTCCCGAGGTTCGACGCCGCTTTGAGTCGACCTCCGGAACGCTGATTTGCTCGACCGGTGCACTCGACGGCGCCAGTCCGGCGTCGAGAAGGAGAGACCCGGGGACTAAGACGGAAGGCGATCCGGTCCTCTCGCTTCCTTCCGTTACAACAAGACACAACACTGCCGCTGTCAGTATGCCCCTTGTCCACACCCCGCTAAGGACACATGAAAACACTGCCATGTGTGGTCAGTGCACCACATAGTGTGCAGTGGTTTGACATGAACTGCCACAACCTAACATCTACAGAGTGGCGATCACTTGGCAGTGGAGGTAATGATGCATGAGAAGCATTGGCAGAAGATATAGTTACCCTAGAGGAAGAATGTGATGGCAAGCTAGTTGTTTCGCTTGTCATGCTGCCCCTGTTGCCACCAGTGCTGTACCTGCTGCCAGTGCTGAACCTGCTGCCACCAATACTGGGTCTTCTGTCAGACGTGCTGCCAGTGCTGAACCTGCTATCACCAGTGCTGAACCTGCTGCTATTGTGTCTTGTAATACTCAGGAGGGGGGGGGAGAAGATGATGCCAAGTGTGACAACCATAGAGTAGCCATCATCAATAGGCACTGTGCATAATTTGTGACAAGTCAGTGAGAAGAGGAAAGGAAGGAACACACCTTGGCAAAAGCGCCCATATATCACATATGAAACACAGACCCCATGACATTTATGTCAAACATGTTAAAGCCCCTGACTCTCCGGAAAGGCAACAACAGGCAAGGCAAAGAGCAAAGAGGAGGTATAGTAGAGAAACCCAGGCAGAGACTGGAAGTTCCATGACGAGTGAAACAACCATCTTCCCATCACCATCACCTTCTTCCTCTAGTGTAACTACATCTTCTGACAATTCACCTCGTTCATCATTACCTCCCCCATCAAATGATAGTCACTCTGTTGATGTTAGGATGTGACAGTGTGTCTCCAATCATTGCACACTGTGTGGTGCACTGACCAAATATGGCAGTGTGGTGAAGGAGAATTGCAACCAGGGCATCAAGTGGCATCAGAGGAGTTTCCATCCTGCAAAATATGCTAAGATGATGGCAGGAGGGTTAATCATTACTATTAAACTGTCAGCAAGTTGTCATGTGTCCTTAGTGTATTCTGGACAAGGGGTATAGTGAAAGTGGCAGTATTTGGGTTCTGGATCATGGTGTTTGGATACAGTGTTATTTTCCACACACACTGTGCACATTGCAGTTGCTGATGAGAGGCACCGTTCCGGCTCTCAAGGAAAAAAATTATATTCTAATAACAATACACCCATGATTGTGGAGGAGGGGTAGGTGGAGAAGAATTATTGGCTAACTTCTTCTTTTCTCCACGTACACTGGGACTACCTATTGTGCTACTACTGCCTCAGGCACATTGCTGGAGCTAGTTATGGCACCTTCATCATCCATTACCCATGTTACTGCTATTGTTGATCCCATTCCCTTTCAGCTGCCTAATCATCCTGTTGCTTAAACAACTCAGCAGCAGCAAGAACAGCAGTTGCAAATGTCATCTCATCGCCCCGGTCCATCGTGGGGTGTTACTAAGCAACAGTGATGGCGTCTCTGCTCTCCCCTATGTTGCGCTGTCATGACATCAGCCTCCTTCCATATATAAGGCAGCAAAGCTGCTGATCTGGTGCTCAGTTCTTCGAGCCTCCCCATGTGTGTACATGCCGTTTGCTTTTTCTGCCCTGTGTCCCAGACCTTCGGATCGTCCTTTGACTCCTCTCCTGGATCCATTTTGCCTTCTCTGTGTACCGGACCTCTGCCTGACTTGATCCTGCATATTGAGCTGTCTACCCTGATCTTTGGCTGTGGGCTTGACCATGCACATTGAGCTGCCTGCCCCGAACTTTGGCTGTGGACCTGAACTTCCATCCTGTATCTGCCTGCCCGGATCTGTACCATTCAGACTCCCTGTGGACCTCAGGTACCTTTCATATTTGTGTGTATATATAAATATATATATAACTGAGCCACTATAGATGCTGAAGGATTAGTGGAGGCCCTAGCAGCCCTGGGTAACCAGATATCCTCCTTGGCAACGACTGTCCATGATCTCCAAGCCAACTAGTCAACGTTACAGCAACGTCTCCAGGACTTACAGCCTGGGCCGTACCTTGCCCAAGCACCTGTGGCTACTTCTACTACCCTGGAACCCAGGATCACCATGTCAGACAAATTCCATGGTGAACGAGGAAAATATAAGGGATTCATCATTGCCTGTGACTTATTCTTCTCTTTGCAGCCTCGTACCTATTCCACAGACGCTATGAAGACACGTACGGTCATCACCCTACTCATGTGAGAACCCCAGGCATGGGCCCATCACCTGCTATAAACCAACAGCCTGCTTCTAATGTCCTGGTCAGCATTTCACCAGGCTATGGATACACTCTACGAAGACCCATTATGGAGATCCTCCTCCCAGTCTGCTCTAAGGCACCTCAATCAGGTCGAGGATTATGTCTCTGGGTTCCGGCGTCTGTCCATCAAGAATGGTTGGAACGAAGCGGCTTTGCTTGATCAATATTGTCTAGGCTTATCTGAAGGTTTTAAAAATGAATTGGCATGTGTAGGGGTACAATCTACCTTGGAGGACCTTATTCATCTCTTCATTCAAATTAATCACCGTCTGCGGAAGAGTCGAATTATAACAATCGGTCCTCATCCCCAGTTTCATCTGTGGCCCTGGTAGCCCATGAGGGACCTCCTGATGAGCCCATGCAGTTGGGTTTAGTGCGTGGCCCCCTATTCGACTTGAAACTCAGACATTGTCAGCAGCTTATCTTATGGACAAAGCCACCTTCTCCATTTCTGTCCCCGCAGACTGCGCAAACCGGATAACCCGGGAAGCCCGTTGTCACTTCCCTTATTCTCGGCTCCTCTTGGTGTTGTGTTTCTCCTCATCTTTCTCTCTCTGTTTGTCTCCAGTGGACTGACCAGACTCATATACTACCAGCTATCCTTGATTCCGGAGCCAGTGGCTGCTTCCTTGACTCCAGCCTTGTGGCACAACTACACATCTCTGCCAGACAACGTACTCATCCTCTTACTCTCCAGATGGCCGACCTTCAAGCGCATGGTCTAGGACCAGTCAACCATGAAGCCGATCTCCAGCTGTTGTGTGGTCTCCACCATAAAGAAAACCTTCGGATCAACATCATACCCTCTCCTCTGTTTCCGGTGATCCGTGGGCTCCCTTGGTTGAGAAATCACAACCCTGTAGTAGACTGGTCTACTGGTTAGGTGGCCTTTACATTCGTCTTCTGTCATAATCATTGCCTCTCATATTCCCTTTTGCTGGTGTTTGCCTCACTCTCACCTACAGAACCTTTCTTACCTGCACCTTATCATGACTATAGGGACATGTTTGATAAGAAGGGGGCTGATCATTTACCACCACACCACCTGTACAATTGCCCAATTGTGTTACTACCAGGGGTGGATACTCCCTACGGTCAGATATACCCCCTTTCTGGACCAGAACTACAGCATCTTCAAACATACATTGTCACAATCCGTCGGATTCCTCCTCCCCAGAGGAGTTCTCACATGTCTGTGGCCTAATTAAGTCTGGGACTTTTCTCTTTTCCCTGCCCTTTGATGGTCAGTGCTCAGCGTCCTTCTGTCCTGTGTACATGCTTACCTGATATCCTGATTTCTGATTCCCGTTGTGACCTCCGCTTGTATCTCGTTCATCCGAATTTCTGGTTTCCTGATACTGGCTTTGTTCCCGACTACTCTCGACTGTTTGCTCCAATTCCTGTTTGCCACATTGTGTATCGAATCCAGCTTGTCTACGACTCTCTGCTTGTCTACATTCCCAAGGCTCATACTGTCTCGTTACTCGACTCCTTGTGTACCGAATCCAGCTTGTCTACGACCCACCGCTTGTCTACGACTCCAAGGTACCGACTGCTTCATTTGCTCAAACCCGGCTTATCAACGACTCTCCGTTTGTCTACGATCCCTTGGATCGACTCCTGCATTATTCAACGACTAGTAGTCAACTTCTGTTCTACCTCGACTCTCCGGTCGCAGTCGACCAGTTTCTGTCTGCCGACTACTGCCTCACTTAAAAACATTTGCTTATCCTCGACTGTCGACCTCCTGCAGTAGGGTTCCAACTCTGTGTCGGAGATTGAGCCTTCCTTGCATGGCTGAGAGACAGTGACAGTATCCAAGGGCCTGTACTATGGAATCTGCAGAGGTCAGACAAAAACTCAACACCTGTGAGGCCAGGATTGAGGGGCTAGATCATCGGATGGATCAGTTTGCCCAAGCTTTGCAAACTTTGTTAGTGCGTACAGATCCTGCTCAAATTTCTGCTCTACTACTTCTCCTCCTGCTCAACTGGAGACCAGCACTTCTATGCCTACTATGTGACTGCCAACTCCCCTCCAGTTAGGAAGGTGATCCTGCTGGGTGTCGAGGCTTTCTAAATCAGTGTTCTATACACTATGAAATGACTCCACATTTATTTATTTCTAATAGAATAGGATATGTTATATCTTCTCACTGATCATGCCTTTGCCTGGGCCTCCCCTCTATGGTAGAGGGGCACCCCCTGGTGAAAAATTATTCTGACTTTGCCCGTAGCCTCCGCCAAGTCTTTGATTCACAATAAGACAAGGCTCACGTTCCCTAATGGACTATGCTATAGCGTTCCGCACCTTCGCTGCAGAAGTAAGTTGGAACAATGAGGTCTTGATCTCTGCCTTTAATAATGTACTGTCTGACTGGTTGAAAGATGAGCTCACTGCTAAATATCTACCCATGGAGCTTATCCGTTTCATTACCCATATTGATCTCAGGCTCAGGGAGAGGCAACTCCAACGGGACCGCATCAGGAAACCGGTTGTCAGACTGGCACCCAAGTTCACCCCTCCTGAGCCTCCGGTCATTCCCCCACCAGTACAGCCCATGCAAATAGGGTCCATGGGGCTGAGCGAGGAGGAGAGACAACACAGAAGAAGGGAGAATCTGTGCATGTACTGTGAGGATCTGGCCATTATACACTTGACTGTCCTAAAAAGAAGGGAAACATTCGCACCTAGAAGGTATCAGGGGTCCTGCTCTGGGTGTAGTCTCTTGTACCCCTGAGGCTAAGGATAACCATCTATTAGTTCCTCTGCAACTATCCTGCCAGAATCTACAGGTATCTACTTTTGCACTAATAAACTTTGGGGCCGCTGGCTTATTTGTCGATGAGACTTTTTGTATGAAAAATGGGATTCCTTGCCTTGCCAAGTCACAGCCATTATTGCTAGAGGCCATTGATGAGAGACCGCTTCACCCATCCCTTATCACTAATGAAACTACACCCTTGTGTCTCCAAGTTTTACACTCTGAGATCTTAAACCTTTATGTGATCACCTCTCCTTCCTGTCCAGTTGTTTGGGATACTCCTGGCTCTTGTTACATAATCCGCATATTGACTGGGAGTCAGGACAGATCGCTTCCTGGGGCTCTTTTTGTTCTTTGCACTGCCTTAAAGTCACAGAACCTGTACTAATTCAGTCTGCCCTGTCCTCCATTCCTGAAATTCCAGTACAATATCGGTAGTTTTCTGATGTGTTCAGTAAAAGGGAGTCTGAGAAACTACCCCCTCACAGGGCTCTGGACTGTCCTATTAATCTTTTGCCTGGGACCATTCCTCCACGAAGCAGAGGCAGAAGCCATGGAGGAATATATTAAAGAAAGTCTAAGGAAAGGATTTATCCAATGCTCCACTTCCCCGGCAGGAGCGGGGTTCTTTTTTGTTAAAAAGAAAGAGGGAGACTTGCTCCTCTGCATTGACTACAGGGTACTCAATAAGATCACCGTTAAACATTTGTACTCTTTACCTTTGATATCAGAACTGTTAGACTTAAGGGAGCCTACAACCTCATCAGGATTTGTCAGGGAGATGAATGGAAAACGGCATTTAATACCCGCTCAGGACACTCTGAGTATAGAGTCATGCCCTTTGGGCTCTGCAATGCTCCTACCGTCTTCCAGGAATTCGTAAACGAATGTCTCAGAGACTTCCTGCACCAATTTGCTATCGTGTACTTGGACAATATACTGATTCACTCTCCTGATCTTCCTATCCATTGCATCCATGTCAAGCAGGTATTACTTCATCTCCGTGAAAACCACTTATTCTCCAAGTTGGAGAAATGTACCTCTGAGGTGGATAAGCTACCCTTTCTAGGATACATCATCACCTCCACTGGTTTCGAGATGGATCCCTCCAATCTAGACTCCATACTCAATTGGCCACAACCCTCTGGACTCAAGCCCCTTCAGAGTTTCCTGGGGTTTGCAAATTATTATCACAAGTTCATCAGAACTTGTGATTCCAAGATTGTTGCTCCTCTCACTGCTCTTACTAAGAAAGGTGCAGACTCTGGCCTCCAGAGGCTATCAAGGCCTTCAATGTAATAAAACAAAAATTTTCCACAGTGCCAGTCTTGAGACATCCAGTCCCCACTCAGTCTTTTGTGGTTGAGGTTGACACCTCCGAAGTCAGAGCTGGGGCTGTCCTGTCCCAGAGAAGCTCCCATAACCGTCTTCTCCATCCGTGTGAGTTCATGTCTAAAAGGTTCTCGCAGGCTGAGAGGAATTATGATGTGGCCAGCAGAGAGTTGTTGGCCATCATTCTTGCCCTAGAGAAATGGGGACATCTCTTGGAGGGGGCACGCACACTCAATGATTCTCACGGACCATAAAAACCTCCTGTACATCAGCTAAAAGGATGAACCCAAGACAAGCCAGATGGTCTCTGTTCCTGGCGCAGTTTAATTATGTTATTACCTACCAGACAGGTACTAAGAATACTAAAGCTGATGCACTGTCCAAGATGTTCACTGCAACTTCTGAGGAGAATCAAAGGACAGAACCCATCATACCACCCCCACCCCCTGTAGGGTATTGGCAGCTATCTCCCAATCTACTTTCTCCTCTCCCCTGTTAGACTATCTCTGTGACAAACAGAGGAAGGTTCCTGCCGGCTTGACCGTCGTAAAGTTATATGTGCCGCAAGAGAAAAGAGAGGAGTACTTAGGGCAATGCCATTACTCCAAACTGGCAGGACATCCAGGAGTTGCCCGTACTCGGGACTTGGTCTCCAGAGTCTTTTGGTGGCCAGAATGGAGACGGGATGTTCAGGACTTTTTTTTTTGTCTGTCAGCCCTGTGCTGCGTCCAAAACCCCCAGGTCACTTCCATTTGGCTTACTGCACCCACTCTCCATACCCTCTCAACCTCACATCTCTCAATGGACTTCGTAGTAGAGCTACCACCCTCCAAGGGTAATACTACTATACTAACAGTCGTAGACCTTTTCTCCAAGATGGTACATCTTGTCCCTCTCTGCAAGCTTCCATATGCCCCAGAACTGGCTCAGATTTTCATCAAAGAGATCGTCAGGTTACATGGAGTTACTACCCAAATAGTGTCTGATCATGGCACTTAATTCATCTCAAAGAGACTTGGGATTTCCTTGGCTTTTTCATCTGCTACCATCCTCAAACAAATGGAGCAGCAGAGAGAGCCAACCAAGAGATGGAGAAGTATCTCAGACTATTCTGCAATGAAAGCCAGGACGACTGGTCTGATCTACTTCCCTTGGCAGAGTTTGCCAAGAATAATTCTCTACAGGAGTCTATCCAGATGTCTCCCTTCCATTGTTTCTACGGGATGAATTCAGTAGCTATTCCTTCTGCCTTCTCTAAGTCCGGTATTCCAGCACTTGATACTCATCTGGACAACATCGCTCAGCACTAGAGTTCCACGGAGGAGGATTTACTTAAGACTGTGGCTAGGCAAAAGAGGACGGCAGACAAAAGATGTTCTATTGCTCCCATCTATCTTCCAGGTGATAGAGTCTGGCTGCCCACCCTCCACCTACATCTTAAAGTACCCACTATGAAGTTGGCCCCGCATTTCATTGGCCCGTTCCACATTACTAGAGGAATTAACCCAGTGGCTTACAAACTCTCTCTACCTGAAGCTCTCCGTATCCCCAGAGTCTTCCATGTGTCTCTTTTGGAACCTCAAGTCTGCAACAGATATACTAAGAGATTTGTTGCTCCTGGACCAGTGGAGGCTGTTCATGAGGATGAGCTTGAGGTACAGGCCATAGTGTACTCCCGTTTCCTCAGAGGTTCCTTACAGTACCTCGTACAATGTAAAGAGTATGGTCCGGCAGAGAGGTCTTGGATTTCTGCTAGTAATGTTCATGCACCCGACTTGTCCGAAATTACCACAGGAAGTATCCAGCTCGCCCTGGTATCAGCCACCCAGAAGTAGGCCCTCGAGGAGGGGGGACTGTCACAAACCGTCAGATTCCTCCTCCCCAGAGGCTTTCTCACTCCTAATTACAATACTCCTTCACCTGTCTGTGGCCTACTTATGTCCTGGACTTTTCTCCTTTTCTCCTTTCCCTGCCCATATATATATAATGTGTGTGTGTTTATCCGCTATATAGATATATATATATATTTTTCTATTGGGCCTTGCTTTCCTGCTTTGGGTATCCAGTTTACCTTTGCCTACTGTTAAGAGTATATCTGAGCTGCTTGCGCATACTTGTAGTAGCCTTCTGCTTCGAGTGGTGTTCCACGCAGTGCACACTATCCCCTTATCTGTCTGGGGGGGGGCAACAGCAAATACCGCAATTATGAACTCAAGAGGACATTTGATAATGACCAGTTGCCACTGGCCAACATGACCTGCTGGCACTAGGACAGTAGGGCATTTTTTTTCTCAGGGCTTGTGCTTTAAAAAAAAAAAATACAAAAAAAACCATAGTCCTACAAAAAAAATTAAGCAATTTTTGGGGGTTTGTTTCTAACAAGTTCTAGGGGTAGATTTAAAGGTTTGTGTTAAAATTGTGAATACAGGCTGAATTAATAAAATGTCTATCGCAGTATTCAAAGGTCCTACCAGCTAAAACCACAAAGGATGTTAAGCCACAGAAACAGACTTGTGGCTAAATGTTCGTTTTGTGAGGTAGGTTTGCAAAATGCCACTGAAAGCAGTGATATTGAGAACTTAACAGTAAAAAAAGTCAACTATCCGTGCCTGACATACTGCCAAGCACCGATCGTTAACTGATATGTCTTACACTTACCTGTTATCCACTGTCTGTTTCCTTCTCTCTTCTCTTCTTTCCTGTATTTTCTGTCCTTCACTTCTTTTTTCAGTCTTCTTGCTGTAAAAAAAAAGAAAGTTATGAGTACAATGTAGAAATAAGTGTCACACTAATACATACTTTAACCCTTTGAGTACCAGAGGGGTACGCAACACATTGCAAAGCAATGCATTGCTTACCTCTCTGGTGCTCAAAAGGGTTAAAGAATGTATTACTACTGATTCCATAAATATGCTGCCAGTTAGTAATATACAATGTCCAAGTTCTTCCAAATAAATGTCTTTATTAATGTCATGATAAAATAATGCCATGACAGAATTATTTCTACAAAATACTTAGCTTAAGGCTTACTATTGTTTGCTGTCTCCGACTCTGAGGCATTGGCAGCGGAGACAGTATTATGCAGCACAGAACCCCCCATCTTCTTCCTCATGGGCTGATGCTCATTACACATTGAGGGAATTGGAAGTGAGCCTGCCTTTATATTTGGACAATCTCACTTCCCATTCCCTCCCAGCCAATCAACTCTGAGCGGCTATGCTTTAAACTGATTGGCTTAAACTGATTGGCTGGGATGTGCATGAGCACATCCCAGCCAGTTGCTGTGAGGGAACTGGAAGTGAGACTGGCCATACATAAAGGCAGGCTCACTTCCAATTCCCTCAGTGTGTAACAAGCATCGGCCTGTGAGGTAGAAGATTGGGGGTTCTGTGTTGCATAATGCTGTCTACACTGCCGCCACCTCTGCAGCTGCACACAGCGGCAGAGACAGCAAACAATATTAAGCCTTAAGCTAAGTATTTTGTAGAAATTATTTTATCATGGCATTATTTTATCATGGCATTTATGGAGACATTTATTGGGAACAACTTGGACATCGTATATTACTACCTGGCAGCATATTTATGGAACGGGACAGTAGTAATACATTCTTTAACCCTTTTGAGCACCAGAGAGGTAAGCAACGCCCTCTGGAGCTCAAGGGGTTAAAGTATGTATTAGTGTGATGCTTATTTCTGCATTGTACTTAGGGCCCCATATCAATACATCTACTGTGGACTTAGTTTTTTTTTTGGCCCATTAATAGCTGCGTTAGCTGACTAAAGATCTGATAAGAGACTTTACGGCCAAACAAACTTTTTATCCGATAAAGTGAGTCCTTTATCAGATTTTTACAACTAATGCAGTCCTTTAAATGGCAACTTGGAGTTTTTTTTTCTTTTCAATAGGCCAAAACACGTTAGTGTAGCGGACGGTAGAGGGTATTTTTGCCAGCATTTTTTTTATAGCACTGATCGTTAAATAGCTTACTGTGCTTGAAAAAATGTCAACACCCGTTTGCTGCCTTTAAATCTACCCCTAAGTCCTACAAATGAATGTTTCTTCAGGATTTGTGCCTCTAGTAAGTCTAAGTCCTAAAAAAATAAATGTTTCCTTAGGGCTTCTGGCAAACAAGCTTAAGTCCTACAAATCAATGTTTCTTCAGGGCTTGGGTGTCTAATAAGTCTAAATCCTACAAATCATCCTCTACAAAATACTCAAGTCAAGTATCAGTCCACCCCAGTGACAGCTTATGTCAGGGAGTTGCTGTCTCTAACACTTTACATACAAATTTCTTATTTTATTTTATTGATTTATTTTTTTATTAACTGTCCCCCCAATTCCAGTCAAGAAACCCCCCCAGAAAAAATTCCCTGTTCAACTGATTCTTTCTCCACACCCCAGCAATACAGGCACGCCTCATGCCACTTTTATCCTATGCCTTTGAGCAATAAAATAATATTTCCTATGCATTGTGTGTAAATTCAATGTTTCCATTGGTTTCAATGGAATGAGCTAGGTGAAAAAAGCTGAAAAACTGCACTTTTCACAGGAAATTATTTGCCAAGCGGGAAGTGCCATTATTTGAGTGCCATTATTTGTCGATTTCAGTTTGAGTGGAAGATTTTTGCCCATCCCTACCTATGGCATCTGCATGGAGTTCGCTGCAAAGAGTTTTATTATTTTTGTCCAAAAATCTTTGACATTGGCTGACATTCTGGTTTGGCCACTGTTAAACTATGCTCGCTGTCCAATAGTTATCCACTATTTGGATGATTTTCTACTTACTGAACCTCATTCTCATGTGCCTTCCAGCCTTCTCAAATTGCAGGACCTCAACATACCTATTGCAGCTAACCAAACACATGGCCCATCCACATTGGTAGAATTTCTTTATCACATTTGACTCTGCAAACATGGAAGCCCCCTGACAAGTTACTTAGAATCAGAACTATTATTCTCAATTTTTCCCAACAAAATTTCTGCTCTAACACAGAACTGCAGTCAATCCTAGGGCATCTTAGCTTTGCCACAAAAATCCTGCCTCAAGGCAGATCATTCATCTCACATTTGCTATGACTCATTTCTCATAAAGCACACTCTCCATCACTTTATATTAATCAAGCAGTAAAATCAGATTTAGCCAGGTGGGATAGCTTCCTGGGTCAGCAGAATGGACAGTCATTTTTTCCCCCTACCCCATCCAATTCCTCCCCGCAGCTGTTTACTGATGCCTCTGACAGCTTTGCGGCCATTCTCTGTTCAGAGTGGTTTGCTGAGGCATGTCCAGTTGAGGTATGGGATTTGCCTCAATTTTTCTCATCCTCTCCTTTGTTTGAGGTTTATACCATTGTGGAATCAGCTGCCGTACGGGTCCCTCTTGGTCTGGTCAGGTTGTTTTATTTTACACAGACAATCTGAATATATGCCATTGTATTCAGAGAGGTAGATCATCTAACCCTTCTATATGATGTACTTTCATATAATTTGTCAATTCATACCAGGCTCACAAAACCAAGTAGCTGTCTGTTTGACCCGGTTTAAATTTCAGGAATTCTTTCAATTATAACCAATGGCAAATTCACAGCCGTGCACCCCACCTCAGTCTCAGGAGCTAATCATGCCCTAGGTTGTCATATCTCTAACTCCGAGGATATCATCAGCAGGGCATTAGTGCCAAACTCCAAGAAGACTTATTCTAGGGCATCTAGAAACTTCCATCAGTTTCTAACCTTAGTTAAATGTCCACAGTCATACACTATCAACACTGTCCTTGCTTTTGCTTAATTTTGTCTCACAAATTTACACCTCTCCCACCTCACTATTAAGTTATACCTAGCTATGATACAGCATCTCCTAAGTTTGTTATTTCCGCATAATTCATCCGTATTTTCTTCCTGTCGGGTTAAATTGTTCTTTAATGGGCTTTCCTATTGATGGACAGGTCTTTAGAAAATTAGTAGATCTCCTTTCTAATCTTTATGCAATCACTCACTGTTCACATCCTCTTAGCAGCTATTCACCTGGTATTCTTTGGTTTCCTTAGGCCTATTGAATTCACAGTCTCATCTTCGCACTCTTCTTTCCTTAGCTTTGCACACATCACGTTCAGGCAAGATTCCTGTTCCTTTCTGTCAAGGAACCAAGAAAACCAGATGGAAACAGGAGATGCTGGTAAATAAAATACCTTTTATTAAATAATAAAATGAATAGCAAAAAATAAACGTGAAGCACAATCCAAAATCGTAGTCAAAACGGGTAGTCAGACTAGCAGAGTCAGGAGCACAGGCAGTGTCAGGAAAGGAAGCCACGTTCAGGAACCAGACAAATCAGTCAGCCAGGCCAGGGTCATACACCTAAACAATAGCAGCAACAGCAGGAATACACAGGGAGGTCATAGACCACACAAGGGCAGAGAGATACTGAACCTTAGCAGCTAAATAGCCAGAGTACAGCAGGAAAGGGCTGGCTAACTGACAAGTAACCATGGTAACTGAGATTGACGGACAGTAGTAATCAGCTGAGTAAGCCTGAGACAGGGTAGGAAGGCTGCTCGTTAGTGATCAGCTGAGGTGTGTACCTGTATTGCTGAGAAAAAAGCAATAGTGGAGCGGGGGAAGGTTGAGAACCCTAACACTTTCCGACTGTAAAACAGATCAGCAGGCTCAGGGTACAACAATCAAGACATGCTACTCACGATAGATGGTGTTGAGTCATATCACTCTGGTCTCTTACCTCTCTATTAGCAAACAAGTCTATCACATCCCTAATACTCCCCCTTGGCAAGGGGACCATGGAAGACATCAACACTCACCTCTTATATTACATTATTATTATACAGGTTAGGTCTGTTAATCCGTTTATTCCTTTAGAATTTGTGTGGCTACTTCCGCATCCAGGCATCAGGTGCCCCTATATCATCCCAAAATTAGGCAGGTGGAAATCAAATTGTTTCTAAAAAATATATCCATAGCCTAGATAATGAAATTAAGATTACACTTTCTTCTCTCTTACATTAACCATCCTGTGCTCTTACAGTCAACGCAGTAAATTATTTTGCAAGCATTCATGTGTGTTTTTATTTTTTGGCCTCATATCAGTTTGACCATATATACCAGATACCTGCCTTTGTAGGCACACTGGTATCCTTTTGAAATGGCGCACATTTGAATCGAGAGTGTCAAAATGTTGTATTTCTTTTGTCGCCCTCCTCAAAATGACGTATTAACGATGTAACTTGTGCATTCCTTATGTCGTCTTCCATCCAATGCAGCTGTCAATATGTCGCCTGCATCAAAATGTCGCTCACATATTAAGGGCGCTCATATTTTAGGGCACACATCTTATGTCACACGCATATTCAACTTACAATCAGGTCTCCTTATAAATGTTGCCTCAGTGTCGCCTTAGATTCAGGTCACCTTATAAATGTAGCGCACATATATTCATAATTTATCTATGCTGTGTCATAACTGCATTGATTGCCTCAAAACTTTGTTGATCTTGCCCTGATCCATACAGGTAGTGCATCACTGCTGAAAACAAAACAGGAAATACACGAACAGTGAGCCAAATACAGCAGACACTTATGCTGATGCAGCTACCTAACATGCCCAGAGAGCCTCCCTTCACACAAGAGGAACTGGAGATACTTGCCCAGTACATGGACAAGTATCTCCAGGTCCGGATCAGGGACAAGGTGGACTCTGCATTTCGCAGACACATTTTACATAAAATGGCCTGCAAAATGCAGAGGTCCAGGGGCATCCAGCGAACCAGAAGGCAGATACTTCAAAGGTGGTCTGATATCAAGCGTAGGGAGTCAGGACTGCTTTATGTAATTCAATCTGGTATGTTTGCTTTTATTTTTATTGCTGGGTGAGAGGTGTTGGTTGTAACATAACTATTTTGGATGTTTTTTAACGTTCACACACACTTTGCTTTTTCACTTACCTCATAGCATGCAACCCACCTCGAAGTGACACTTCTGCTCCTCTGGTGCCCACTGCACCTCAGACCGTGCCTACTGCAAGTAAGTATGTTTGGGGCATGTAAGTAGTGGAACCAGTTAGGCCGTAAACATGTTCACTTTTTGGAATCACTTTATTTATAGCATGCCAACCATCCCGTAGAAGGACTAGGACTGCTGCCTTTCCACCTCCTGCTTCACCCTCCTTCTCCTTGTAAGTACCATTGTGTGCTACAAAACTGTACATTATGATGGTATAAGCTGTGAAATATAAGATCGTTACGCAGCCTGTCAATCTTCACCTCTTCCCTTCCCCTGCCAATTTGTTCCCCATTGCTACATCCTACTCTGATGGAGGAATCCAGCGTGTGAGGGGAAGAGGCGAAGATTGACAGGCTGCGTAACAGTCTTGTGTTACATATCAGACTATACTGCATAAAATAATAAACAAAAAAAAACCCACTAAAGATTTGCTCACATGGAACAGTAAGATGAGAAGCACTTTAATAGGGGTGGGAGTTCCCCTTTGTTATACTGTCTTAAAGTATTTTTTTTTTAATAAAGAATGCTAAAAAGTTGAAACTTTTTATTGCTATTTAATTATTTACTGAATGTTTGGTTAATTTGTTATATATACTGTGTTACATTATTAATCTGTAATCTAATCTCTTTACAAACACACACCCAAGGGAGGCAGTATGGAGTGGATATTCAAATCTACTCAATACTGCTAGGCATCAATAGCGCAGGTACATATATACGATAATGAAGTGCTCGAGATTATAATCAATGCTTATTTGCCGCAAGACATTATGATATATATGCACGTATATATGTGGCCTTTTACCACCTTTCTCCACCTTTCTTGCTCATTGAAATCAATGGGAAGAAAAATATTTCTCCAACAAACTAAAGTTTTCTACAGCCATATAAAAGGCTGTCAGGCTCTCACAGCATGCCATTCTGTGTTTGTGACAGGAGAGAGCAGCACCTTGCTTGAGCTAGAGAAGACAGAGAGGGAAATTGAAGTTTAGTGAATCTTTTAGTAGGGCATTTGTTCTGTGTAAGTGTGCAGTAGGAGAGTCAGTGGGGCACTCCACTCTAGGGAGAAGAAGGGAGGAAGGAAGTTGACCCCAAATACTACAAAATTCCATGTGACTGACTGGCAAGACACAAGCAGCTAGGAACCTATTTTCTTGCTGATCTTGCCAGTATTGTCTCTGTGCTGAGTGGGGAAGTCTGGGGAAATGTCACAACTTTGACTTTCAGCCACTTATTTATAAACTTCAGCCCTCAGAAGAAGCAATATTACAGTGAAAACTCGGCACGTTTTTGCAAAAAGTCATGCAGGAAATTTTTCACACTTTTCGCCCACCCCTAGTGGTGATGATGATGGTAGAGAAGCTGGGGTGGAAGAGACATTGATGGCCTTTTTAGCAGAAACTGAGAAGGAATGAGATACGAGGATGAGGATGGGTGTGATGCTTATCCTTATCCCTGTTTCCCATTCCTTCTAGCAATAAGCTTTTGGAATTTGCAGAATTTGCAACTGCTCTAATTCCTGCTGCTGCTGAGATGCAAGGGCAGCAGGGTGCTGAGGAGCAGGCTAGTGTGCCATAGACCACAGTGGACAAGTGGGAATGGGGTCAATAAGTGATGTGATACTAGGACAGGTTCCACTTGCCAGCAGTAGTAACACTTCTGGTACTAGTTGCAGTGCTGATTCTGAGACAGTAGCAGCAACAGCAACAACAACATTTGCTGCCAGCACAGACAGTGAAGGTGATTGTGGAGGAAAAGAAGAAAGAGGCCATTCTTCTATACCTTCCCCCTTCCCCCTGAAATCATGGGTGTGGGACCAATTTTCTCTTGGGGCAGGCACAGTGCAGTCATCACCAAAGGCACTGTGTACAATTTTTGACAAGTCAGTGAGAAGGGGAAAGGAGGGAGCACACCTTGGCACAACCTTCCTGATATCACACATGAAGCAGATACCATGACATTTATGTCAGCCAAGTTGAAGCCAAACACCCATCGCAGAAATCTAGCACTGTTGTTACTGTACCCTCTGACTCTCCAGAAAGTCAACAAGAGGTGAGGCTGAGATCAAAGAGGAGGAAGAATAAAGAAAACCAGACAGACACTGTAAGTTCCATGACGAGCGAAACAACTAACTCGCCATCACCATCACCTTCTTCCTCTAGGGTAATAACTACATCTTCTGCAAGTCCACCTGGTTCATCGTCACCTCCCCCACCAAATGATAGCCACTCTGTTGATGTTAGGATATGGCAGTTCATCTCTACCCATTGCACACTGTGTGGTGTACTGACCACACATGCCAGTGTGGTGGAGGAGAATCGATACCATGTCATCAAGCGGCGTCCGAGGAGATTCCATCCCGCAGAAAATGCTACAATGCTGGCAGGGAGGGTTCATCCTTACTACTAAACTGTCTGTAAGTTATCATGTGTCCTTAGCGGGGTCTGGACAATGGGTATAGTGACAGCGACAGTACTTGTGTTCTTTTTGGTGTCATGGTGTTTGGATACTGTTGTGCCCCCAGATATTATTTACCACACACACTGTGCACATTGCAGTTGCTGATGAGAGCCACAGTTCCTGCTCTCAAGAGAAACAATTATATTCTAATAACAACACACCCATGAATTTGGAGTAAGGGCAGGTGGAGAAGAATTAATAGCCATCTTCTTCTTTTCTCCACATAGATGGTGGCTACTTATTGTGCTGCTACTGCCTCAGGCGCATCACTGGAGATAGTCATGGCAAGTGGAACCTTCATCATCCCATTCCCTTTCAGCTGCATACTGCTGCTTAACCCCTTAAAGACCCATGACGGTCCAGGTCCGTCATGGGTTGTTTTCCAGTAAGGACCCATGACGATCCTGGACCATCATGGAATTCCAGGCTTAATGTGCGGCTGCATGTCGTTCGGGGAGCCTGGAAGCGAATACCACAAAATAAAATAGTCCATGGTCCTTAAGTGACAGCCGCATGCGTGATCGGCCATCTTTAAAGAGTTAAACAACTCAGCAGCAGCAGCAAGAAAAGCAGTTGCAAATTCCACAATTATGGATTCAAACTCAGGAGGAGGAAATTTGACAATGGCCAGTAGCCACTGGCCAACATGACCTGCTGGCACTAGGCCAGTAAGGCATTTATTTTTTTCTTAGGGCTTGTGCTTTAAAAATAAAAATAAAAAATAAATAAAAACATAGTCCTACAAAAAAATAAACAATTTTTGGGGGTTTGTTTCTAACACGCCTAAGTGCTATAAATCAATGTTTCCTCAGGGCTTGGGCCTCTAAAAACAAATCTAGGGGGGTGGAGCTACCACGGACTAAGATGGCCGCGCTTTCATAAGGCTCCTGCTGATGCTGACATTTATTCTGCCTTTTCTCCATAATTCTGGTCTTTACCTGCTGCTATACCTCACAGATACCTTTTCCAGTTGATGAGGAATCTCCGGATACCCCATGACCCGCATTTGCACGTCCGTTAGGCGGATGACCTGGGGCTGTTTTTTCTCATGCCTTCTGGACCAACGGGCTTTGCTGTGGGTCATGTTGGATGAGGGCCTAGTTTCTCGGAGGAGTGAAACTCCTACATGTCTAATAGCGGTTATTCCTGATCCTGAAGATAGAATCCCTGCTCTGCCACCACTCTCTACTGTTTCCTCTCAGCATCCCACTGCTCCGAATTTCACATTGGTTCTGATGCAGAAAGCTTACGGGGTTTGCCCTGAAGTGTCCCGTAGTGTTGGGAGTGAGGACGCCGTGGACCTGCGTTCTGTCGCTGGGAATATGAATCGCTCTGCTGAGTTACAACAACTTCCGACACAGTTTCAGATCATTGGCTCTGAAGTGCCCGGAGATACATCTTTTGGAATCATCATCCATTGCACCGTTCTACCTACCTTTTCTCTCCGATGGAGGCTATCGAGGGTTTTCAGACCAGAGCTCCAATGTGCAGCTGATTCGGCCTCTTGGGTTACTCAACTCCTCCTGCCGTGGGGCTTGATTCCGTCTTCTGATGTTATGCCATGGGATCCAGGAATTACAGAACTTGGACCAAATGTTGTGCAGGGATTCCATCTGATCTGTCTGTACACATCTACACTGTGAATTATTGACGCTGTCCGGGACTGTCTGTTTATTGGTGGTCTCCCCTTGGGCCCAGGGGAGATGGCCTATATTGTTTACCGCGCCCCTCGGTGCGGTCTTCCGATGCTACAGAACCTTCTACTCACTGAACTGTGCTGAGGGTGAAGGGTTGTTTGTCCTAGGGGGGTCTTTTGTTATTTTTGCAACACCACTGAAAGATACGTGGGTTTCGTTGCCCTGATATTTTCGAATACCCTAGGTGGTACTTTAGTTATGGAGATTGTTCCACTTCTCCTGTTACTTTGTAGTATTATGTAGCTGTGATTCTGTTGGACTTGCCGTTGCTGCTCCCGTCTAGTGCGCGGGTCGGGACCGGCTTTGGTGACTCTCAGACAGTAAGGGAAGCATTGTTTGGGTCTGTCTGTCTTCATAATTTCATAAGCCTATTGTGTTTTATATACTTGTTATGTCTTGCTTTGCTATGTTCCTTACTCAGTACTTACTTTTTATCTTCCCGATGGGTGAGCATTAGCTTATTCAGCAAGTCCCGGTCCTTTGAGCTTCACTTTCGGTAGTACCTCCCGAACACTACCTTGCCCTCCCCTCATGGTCCCGTCTCCTGAAATAGCCCCTATATTTTCGCTCTCTTCATTTTCAGAGGGTTGCTGTCTCCACATGTTGGATTTTCCCCCATTTGCCTTTTAATATTTTGTTCTAGCAGACTTTTATGTTTTCACTCCTGTCTCTCCGGGAGATTGAACTTCCTAAAATACCCTCGCCCTCTGACATGATCTGACTTATAGGCCT
The DNA here is from genome assembly GCA_037306005.1 of Rhinophrynus dorsalis. Classification (NCBI taxonomy): domain Eukaryota; kingdom Metazoa; phylum Chordata; class Amphibia; order Anura; family Rhinophrynidae; genus Rhinophrynus; species Rhinophrynus dorsalis. The sequence continues at coordinate 391,309,820 of CM074722.1, forward strand.
GTATATCCATATGAGTCTGCTGTTTCTATTCTCCTTTTTTTATACACCCCCCCATCTCACAGCTTCTCTGCATTTGAAGACTAATGCAGACTATGTTCTGTCGGTGTCTTCCTTCTAGTCTCTGACTAGATTCTACATTGTCCCTTTGTTCTCTATGTTTAGATTCTATGCTTGCTTTTATGCTACTCCAAATATATTACCAACACTCTGCACTGATTCCCACGGCTGGGATACAGATTGATTACTTCCCCGATATTACACTGTTTTATTTTGTAGTTTTCTACTGTAGGACATAACTGCTTCAGACATTGTTTTGTTACATATTTGCCCTCTTAATTCTTGATTACTCCTGATATGGTTATGCTATGTAACAGCCCTTTATTATTCTCTTTATTTGCATTCAGATACTCAGCAAAGATGTTATATGTTATACTATGTTTTCCTCAATATTGAGACGTATCTGTACCTTCTCCTTGACAATTATGTGGAGTTTCATTTAGCTTCTTTTTTTCACTATGTAACACATGTTTTCTCTCAATAAAGCTTTGAAAAAAAAATAAATAAATAAAAACAAATTTAGCAAATCATCCTCTACAAAATACTCTATCAAGTCAAGTATCAGTCCACCCCAGTGTAGCTTATGTCAGGGGGTTCCTGTCTCTATCACTTTACATTCGAATGTCTTAGTTTATTGATTTATTTTTTTATTAACTGTCCGCCCAATACCAGTCAAGAAACCCCCAAAACAAATTCCCTGTTCAACTGATTCATTCCCCAGACTCCACCCACCAACCCCCCCCCCATGTTTTCTGGGGGGGTTAATTGTATTTAGGATTTACTTTGTATTAACTGCCCCCCAATCCCAGTAAACAACCCCCCACAAAATCATCCCCTGTTCAACTGATTCTTTCTCCACACCCCACAAACACAGGCACCCTCATGCCCATTTTATCCTATGCCTTTTGGAAATAAAATAATATTCGGTATGTGTTGTGTGTAAATTCAATGTTCCCATTGATTTCAATGGAATGAGCTAGGCGAAAAAAGCAGGAAAAAGTGGAAAATATGCACTTTTTGCAGGAAATTTTTCACCAAGCGGAAAGTGACATTTTTTGCCGATTTCAGTTTGAGGCGAAAGGTTTTGCCCATCCCTACACCCTACTAAGAATGGACCAAAACTTTCTCCTTAAACTAAAAATCTGTAAAATAACTTAATGCGAAAAGTGCCATTTACCTGCTTTTTTTTGCCTAGGAAGAAAATTTTTTCCCACCACATGAAAGTTTTCTCTACTTTTCTACAGCCATATAAAAGGGTGTCAAGCTCTCACAGTATGCCATTGTGTGTTTGTGAGAGGGGAAAGCAGTACATTTTTGAGCTAGAGAAGATAGGCAAATAAATGTGAATAGAAGCTTAGTTTAGGGAGTTTTTAGGTAGGACATTTGTTCTCTGTATTAGGGGAGTCTGGGGGCACTCTGGGGTAGAAGAAGGGAGGAAGGCGGTTGACCCCAATTATCACAAATTTTGGTGTGAATGACAGGCAAGACACAGGCAGCTGTGGTTCAAATTGCTTGCTGATTTTGCTTTTTTTGTCTCTGTGCTGGGGAAGTCTATGGGAAGAAGTTGTTGATTTTGTTTTTTAGTTATATATATATATATATATATATAATTTTTTTTTGCTTTTTGGACCAACGTAAAAAAAAAAAACTAAATACATAAATAATGAAACAAATAAATATATTAGGTGACAGACAGCTGGCTGCGAGCCTGATGTGATCTCTGTGACTGAGCCACACTTGATAGACAGCAGACGACATTGAGAATTTTGTTCAGTGCTAAGGCAAGACATCACATTGTCACATTCTTCACCTGCGGTCCAGTGCGCATCTGTTCTTCTGCGGCGTGCTCGCTGCATTTTACCTGCCTCTTCTTGCAAGGTTTTACTGGCCGAGATCTTGTCGCTGCATCATCATTTGTGCACCCGGGCAATGGGATCCCTTCCTCCTTCCTCCTCCTATGTATGTTTTGTGGGCTATGTATTGCACATGTGTGCTTCCTTCGCACTCTATCAAAGCGTTATATGCTTGCATTGAAGTATTCTGTATTGATCCTCCGTAGACTGACCTTGCTCTGTCTCTGGATTTTGTAACTTTAGCCTCCCAGTTGCCTTCTTCTGTGTTTGACCAGGTCCTTGTCTCCTGATTCTGTACTTTACTGACAGTCTGTTGCTGACTCGGTCCTTCTGACTATCCCCTGGTGCTAGTCAGCAAACTAGATGGCCTCCTTCGGTTGAGCCGAAAGGTGGCCCATGATATACAACCACGGATGGACTATACCCCTGCTAATCTCAGGGAGAAACAGCAAATATCCAACAGGAATAATACAAGGTACCTACTAGCAAAAGAGATGAGTGGATGATGGCTCTTCAAACGTAGGTAATATCATCTCTGAGAATGACCACATTACCTGCGTTTGAAGATCCACCATCCACTCATCTCTTGCAAGTAGGTACCTTGTATTATTCCTGTTGGAGTTTTGCTGTTTCTCCCTGAGGTTAGCAGGGTATAGTCCACCCATGGTTGTGTATCATAGGTCACCTTTCGGCTCAACCGAAGAGGGCCATCTAGTTTGCTGACTAGCACCTTTATATGGCTAGGCCATAGGCACCTTTATATGGCTAGGTCACAGCGCACACAGCCACAGTTGGCCTACATTATCCAGCCCCGATCCCTCGCTTCTAGCCCTGCTAACCCTTGTTAGAGGAGTCTTACTATTCCATTTTTATCTGGCACCTGCCTTGCATGGAGTGTGTGACACACACTCCCTCAGTTGTGTACTGTAGACAGTAAAAACACACAAGTAGTTGAGTAATGTCCAGCAAACGCACAAGGTGTGGGGTAAAGATGGAGCAGTGCAGGGACATGGGAGTGTGCAATAAATGATTATCCCTCTCCTCCTGTGGTAGATGCAGTTTGTCAAGGTCCCACCAATCACACCACACCAGTCCCACACCACCACTACTATACACATCTGCCACATTGTAGCTTGTGTCACTTAAGCAGAAAGTGTTGTGGGTAAAGGAATATGCACTCTGCATGCTAACAAATTTTTCAAGGTATATGTTGCTGCAGTAGTCACAATTTTCAGCTTCTACAGCCCTCAGAAGAAGTAATATTGTGCTGGGAAATGTTGCACCATAGGAAACATAGGAGAAAAATGTGTTGGAATAGGAGAAAAATGTGTTAGAATAAGCAAAATATTTGCTGGAATAGGAGAAAAAGAGGAACATTTTGCATTGGAGAAACGGAGAAAAGCTCACAAAAAAAAGAGAAAAATCAACCAATTTTCACAAAACATCATGTGGGAAATTTTCCTCACTTTTCACACCACCCAACTCCCTACCATATAGAGATTTGGGAGCAGTCCAAAGGGAACAATAAAATGCTTCAAGAGTCACTGTCCCATATAATGTGAGAGGTGAAGGTAATCTAGGGTTCAGATAGGAAATGCCTTCTTGGCATGCCTTAATTAGCAAAATATATATATGCAAATAATTAAAGAATTAGTTTTCTAAATAGAAAATATAGATGATTTTGAAAGCTCTTTAAAATTTCCACAGTTGTTTTAAGTGGTAGTGTCCCTTAAATATAGGTTAAAACTTTAAATAATAAAAAGCATTGTCATATTGAAAGAAGAGAGAAGGAAAGATAAATGTAAGGGCCTAAATGAAGCTTGCCAGTGTGAGACATTTCCTATATATGAATATTTAAGTATGCACAAACACACCCATTTATCCTTGTTTATATATGTTTAACTACCAAAGGAACAGGGACCCTTATGCCATACTTCCCAAGTGTCCCTTTGTATGAAGGGCAATTCCTCTTTGAGACCCAAATCCTCCTCGCCCTCTTTCCCACCATAGTTCCCTTAATTTAGGAGATCAGTCTGTGTGGTGTGTGTATAAGTTTTTCATATTGCTCCACAGCGATAAAACTGACATTAATGTTTTTTTTTTTAACTTTAGTATATGTGAATAAAATATTTTAGTCTTTCTCTAATTAATTTATTCAGTTACAGTTTGCCATGAAATAACCTAAAAATTCCTGGCATTGCCTCACCCCCCAGGTATACCACCTAAAGCAAATGTGTTTCTCTTTGGCCATTTGAAAGGTATGCTTCTACTATTTATAAATGGAACACATGGATATGCTATTTACCATTGTGATGTATGTAAATGCCATAAGGTTTTGGGGGCATAGGCTCCGTACGGAATACCAGAGTAGGATGTCTCTTGACAGCCCTGGTCATCTATAAGTGCTGAGAGCCACCATCAACTCACTACAATCTGATGGCTCTGAATGAGCTTCTGTACTGAGGAGCTGTCAGATGTAACAGAATGCTCCCATTAGCATGACCTGGAATGGAACTCTGCCAAAAGTGACAGCATGGGTGCTCTCTGACTACTGGGAACCAATTAATTCAGTTCCCAGTAGACATCACTCAGTGACAGATATCTTTGTGAACTCTGTGATTGGGTGTCAGAGTGCACACTTAAAGAGACAGGGGCATCCTTAAGTGCATGTCCCAGAATGAGGAAGTAGGCTATTGCTCACCTAGAAGCAGACCTGCTAATAAAGCCTTTTTTACATTTGTGTACTCCAGAGGATCATCAGGAGGCAGAGGTAATGAATAGTGGTTCCCCATGATCTCCTGGTGGTAACAAGATTTCCAGTCCCACAGTTTAGAATAATGTGGTATCTGACCTGGCAATCTTCATAAGAGGTGAGCAAAATGGTCACATTTCTTTACATGAATCAAATAAAAGCTTCCATATGTTAACACAAACCATTTCTGTTTTGCATTGTATTTTTTTCCAAAATTCTGAAACCAGGACCTCTCTACAGTTTCTCAGCATTTTCAAACCAGTTACATTTGTTTTAATTGATTTACAGTTAGATTGCTTGTAAAGGATTCAACATGCATACATGTGTTTGATGAAACATTTGCTCTGAAGAGTGTTATAATGTAAATGTAATTGTACCCGGGGCTTCCGGAGTATGAACTAGATAATGGTGGATGATAACCTGTGTGGTGCCCCCCGGGTAACTCTGCCCCCAGAGGTAGACTTGATGTGCTGAACCTGATTAGAGGTTCCACCTTTGAGAATTGTTGAAAAGAGGGATGGGGAATTAGAACTGGGGGGCCATTGACATAGTGAGTCCCAGCGAGAGAAGCTGCTGCCTGCTTATATCGGCCTACAGCCCCTGCCACAAATTCAGGCCAAGTCTTCCACTTAAAGAAACATATCCAATGGGTTATAAAAGAGTATTTTTTACTGCCTATCTTTCATGTTACAGAAAGTTCCCTTTATTAAATCTTCAGATATAACAAGATTACTAATTGTCAGACTGTAGCAGATGTATATTAAGAGTCAGAGATGCTCAACTAGGAACGAACCTGCAATGCAAATTTGCAGGCTCTATAGGAATGGTATCCTACCCAGGTTACAGTCTCTTTTAGGGGTACTACTATTTTGACTTATAATTCAAACAAAGAATATAGTGTACAGCAATATATTAACTGTCGAACTACACATACTGTTTATGCCATTACATGTGGTGGTTGTAAAAAACAATATGTGGGTCGTACCATCAGACCCTTGAAACAAAGAATAAGGGAGCATGTGCTTAGCATTAAAAATAGGGATTTAGCAAAACCAGTTGCTCGTCACTTTGTAGAATGTGTTAATGCCGAGCTTTCGGCATTCAGATTCCAAGGTATTGAACGGGTTTTTTTGAAAGAAAGAGGTGGCGATATAGAGGCCCTTCTTAATAGAGCTGAAGTTAAGTGGATTATAAATTTGAACACTAGAATACCCCATGGTTTAAATTCTACACATGATGTATCTTTGTATATTCATAACAATTAAGGGAAAGTGGGTTTCCTTTATTTGTTTGCTCTTCATTCTTTATTTTTGGTTATAGTAATGATTATCGTTTTGTCCCTCTGAAATTTATTAAGTAACAAGAAATATTCCTTACTATTTTAGATCCTTATTTCACTTTATGAGTAGGTGGTGAGATTGTTCATGCACATCATTAAGATGTGTCTTTATATGAGCAATCTTTGTATGTTTAATGCATATTGAGCATTGGATGTAATGACTAATTCTGATTGATTTTGTTATTGTATAGTGGATGTTGGCTCTCCGGGTGCGTGAGTGAAATATACCGTCATAGTCTGGCGGTGTTTGTTCACTCTTAGCGATTTGGGGAGTTAAATGAAGGAGAGTTTTAGTCTTATTACATCTCCTTTAAGGAGAATTTTGGCCGTTTTCATTGGTTGGTGGGTTGAATACTCACTTATGTTGCAATATTGTAGCATTTTACGGATTGGAGGATTTGAATTTCCACCACCAATGATGGGCAAATTGCTTAATTGCTATATTGAATGCTAATTATGGGTTTTAGGTTTTAGTATAAGAGAAACCAGTTTGCGTTTGTATGGCAGCCTATGAATAAGTGATTTATGCACGAAACATGTTAGGTGTCTCGTGAATTGGTTTTTTGAATTTGTTGTGTAAGCCTGTTGCACAATAAGCTGGATGCTTTTTAACAAGTGATTTAATAAATCTATTTATTTTAAACACGGCTTGAGATCATCTTTGGGCTATGGATATATTGTGGATCCGTTGAAGCACCTCCTCCGGTGTCGTCTCGTTTGTCGAAGTCTGTGGCCAAGATTGTGGAGGTTGCTCCGGATCTGCAACGGCTTATTGCCGTGGTGAGTTTAAAAAGTTCATGATTGTTACATTGCTTCATTATATAATGATTAGAAGAGTTTTGAATTAGCGACCTCTTTATACAGTGCTTTTTGTTTTTACAGTCTCTTTTAGCCCACTTCTGCCTTTCACAGAGAGGAAATATCCTAAAGCATATCATATTAGACCTGCCATTACAGCAGTCCAAAAATGAAATGCCAGGCAATTCGTCTCTGAACAAGAGAAGTAGCCAACCTCAGACATATGTTTCAGCCTTGTTGGGCCTCATCATTGAGGTGCAGCTGATCTCTCTAAGCACTGTGAGCAAGGATCCAATGCTGGATTCCCCCTATTGCCCTTGGGGTGACTAATCCCAAGGATAATTTGCATATGTATATTAAGAGTCAGAGAAGCTCAACTAGGAATGAACCTGCACCATTCCTATAGAGCCTGCAAATTTGTATTGCAAGTTCGTTCCTAGTTTAGCATCTCTGACTCTTAATATACATATACAAATGTATGAAGCAATTCTGAAGCTAACTGCATCACAGGGAAAAAAAGAAACATTCCATAAATCCCTTATGATTTTAATGGGGTTTTAATACCCTTTAATGGTAGACAGATCTCCAATGTACTGGAAAGCAATAACATTGCTCTATTGCTCAAGGGATTAAATCCCCATTTTGATAATTGTGAATGTACAGTAAATAGCAAAATAAGAGGGAGCGCATTGAGCATTTCAAAAATGAGATGGATGAGTTGATTAGAGATGATAAGGAAAATGCTGATGTTATAAACACTTTAACAAATACAACCATACCATTATCAGATATTGGGTTAATACAAGAAAACGTCATGGGAAAACTGAACAAAATTAAGACTGACAAAGCACTGGATACTGATGGTGTATATATCCAAGGTTTCTTTTTTTTACTTTTTAAAGATTCACACCACATGAATTATAGACATGTGAGTTTGACCTATGTAGTGGGAAAATGCTAGAAGGGATAATAAGGGATTATATATATTATATATTTTAAAACACAGGCAGAGATTCTTTACAGTAAGGGTAGTATGGAATTCTTTGCCTGGGGATGTTGTGCTTGCAGATAATGTAACTGCATTCAAAAAAGCAATGGATGCCTATCTAGCACAGAACAATATTGACAGTTATGACAGATGGCTTCAAAGCAAATAGGATATTGATCCGGGGAACTATTTGACACACACACACACACCTACACACCTACATTGGAAATTGCTCCAGAGGGCTTTTTTGTTGCCTTCCTCTGGATCAACAGGGGTGTTATTGGCATGGGCTGGACTTGATGGACGCATGTCTTTTTTCAGCCTTAGCTACTATGTTACTATGTTATTCAGGGTTACACCACAGAAAATAATATTATTAGCAGGAATCAACACGGTTTTATGAGGAATAGATCGTGCCAAACTAATCTTTTGAGCTTCTATGAAGAAGTATGTAGCAGCCTAGATGATGGTAAAGCAGTAGATGTAGTATATCTAGATTTTGCAAAGGCATTTGATACACTATCATACACTAGGCAGGGGTATAAAATAAGGAAATTAGGGCTGGGCATAAACTTTGCAATTGAATAGAAAACTCGTTGAAGGACAGGGAACAGTGTGTTGTTTCAAATGGAAAATCCTTCAGTACAGTTAAGGTTGAGAGTGGAGTACCCCAGGGTATAGTACTTGGGCCTCTGCTTTTAACATGTTTATAAATTACCTAGAAATAGATATAGAAAGAAAATATCAATATTTGCAGATGACACTAAATTATGCAGGGTAATAAATTAAAGGGATAGTAATACTTCATTTTAACTTTATTTTATTTTGTAGGCATTAAAAAAACATGAAGAATGATATAAGTCTTATCTCTGAAACCTTTATGGTTTAAGAGATATTCACAAACAAAGTATCCCCCCCCTGTTCAAATAGATCAGAAGGGAGATGCCCAGGTAGACTGCAGAGAGGGACAATCTTCAATTAAGATAATGGAAAAAGCTGAAAAACTTGTCAAGGGGGGAAGGGCTTTCATTGTTTTCATACAAAGAAAATTGTCCCCTTCTGTTATCTGTACTGTCATACAACCAGACTCACATCTGAGAAGAGATGGCTTACACTAGGTAAAAGGGGCGGGGAGGGGAACTTTGCTTGTGAATATCTCATAAACCATAAAGGTTTGAGAGATAAGACTTATATCATTCTTCATGTTTTTTTAATGCCTACAAAATAAAATAAAGTTAAAACGAAGTGTTACTATCCCTTTAAGAACAGGATATTTGTTCTTCAGATGGATTTATATAAATGACAGATTGGGCGAACAAATGAAATATGAAGTTTAATGCAGGAAAGTGTAATGTCACGCATTTGGGAAGAAAAAATGCCAATGCTACTTATGAACTCAGTGAAATCATTTTAGGGACTCTTTGCTAGTGAAAGACCTGTGAATCCTTTTAAACTACAAACTTGGAAGCAGTGACCAGTGTCAAATAGCAATAGAATAAGAAAACAAAGTCCTGTCTTACATAAAAATGGATATTGAAGTAAGAGAGAATAACATAATTTTACCACTGTACAAATAATTGGTAACTAAGACCTCACCTTGAATATGTAGTGCAGTATTGGACACCAGTTCTAAGAAAAGAATATTCTAGAACTGGAAAGAATACAGCAAAGAGTAACAAAAATAATTAAGAGAATAGAAGATTGGATACATTTCTTTCAAGAGGGAACATACGTACATACATAACAGGGTTATATTGTGTATTAGTAGGAAAAACAGGAGGTTCAGACAAAGACTTGTTTGGCAGCAGGAAAGCTTATATAATCCTCATTTCTCTGTGTTATGAGGCAAAAGTTGAACTTGATAGACTTGTGTCTTTTTCAGGCTAATTATGTTACTATGTATGTTCTCATGCATGTGTTGAGCCAGTATTTTGGCTCTCCATGTGTGTTCTGTTTGTATGCTCTGTGGAACATACCTGAATGCCTACTTACATTGGCAAATGTGTCAGAGTGCCAGTGCTAAAATGATCAATTTGATATGTAATGCCCTTTCTTCCCTTGCCCTCCAGCCCTCTTTCCCACATTGAAAACGTACCCCTCTATTATCCCTCTCTTAGGCCTCGCCACCTTGTTGCCCAGCTCTGCCCTGTTTCACTACCCTCATTTTCCCTCTCTTCCAATTCCCCACATTGGCATTACTACTCATCTTGCCTTTCCTCCTTTCCCCTTTACCTTCTCTCCCCTTTTGCCCTTTCCCTCCACATTTTCCACTTCCTCCCTTTTCCTTCCTCCTACCTTTTTGCCCCCTCTCTACCACCAGTTGAAATATAGCTACACTGATAATACCAGAAAGCTTACAAGTCTATGAATACCCATTGGACTAGAATTATAAGCTCTGTGATATCACTAATGTAGCTATATTTCTATTGTAACATCTGGAGTATCACTATCGTAGCTATTTTTCTATTGCAAGCTCTGTTGTATCCTAGCTATACTTTTATAGTAAGCTCTGTGGTATCACTGGAATAGCTATATTTTTATTGTAAGCTCTGTGGTATCACTAGTGTAGCTATATTTTAATTGTAAATGCTGTGGTATGACTGGTGTAAAGCTATATTTCAATTGTAAGCTTGGTTGTATCGATAATGTAACAACATATCTGTTAGTTCTATGGTATCATTAGGTTAGTTTCATTTTAGTTGTAAGCTTTGTGTCATGTGCCCTTCCCTGTGGTCCCTCCTATCACGAGAACTCATTGATCATTGTTGCCTTTACCTATCTGCTTGAAGTTCAGGAGGATACTTGATCTTCGTGCCCTGATCCTGAGAGTTCCTGTTGCTCCAGTGTCATATATCTTGTTCCTGACTATCTTGCCTGACATGACTTGTTCCTGACCTTGCTTTTTGACTGCTGATTTCATCTGATTCTGACCTGGCTTTTAACCTGGCTTGCCCTCCGATTAGATTCCTTTTGCTGATTTGCTTCATCTCAGACCTCTGGCTTTCAATCCAGCTTGTTCTCCACTTGATTCTGTTATCTCCCCTTGGATTCTCCACTCCCCATCTGGTACCAACCCCAGTCTGTCACTGACCTTCTGACATCCTCTTCTCCAGGTGCTGAGGGGCTTCACCACCTGGGATTCCTGATGGCTGGTCGGTATTCCTCTGAGTCGATAACATACAGCTGCCCACTTACAACTAAGCTGGCTTATCTGTCTTACTGAGTTGATAAAATCCCCCTACCCTCCTACAACCAAACCATCTTGGCACTGACTCACTTAGTTTATACCCTGCAACTCCCTGCCTTTGACCAAGTGTCTCACTGAGTCGTAAACATTCAACTCTCTACTCCGTCCAGCACCATTAGTTGACGAATATCTATCCAAATACAAAATGTATTCCTAAACCTAATTTCCTCATTTCATCAGCCATTTACCTGGGCACTGACAAAGATGTACTATGTCTACAACCATTCTTTGGGTTTCTACTTGCTTGATGTAAGCTCAGTTGATTTGTTTAGCAGGTTCTATTCCTCATGAAACCATGATGATTTCTGTTAATAATTTTTTTTTAAGTATCCAGTAATATAATACCTTATTATGCCTTTAAACAATTTCCCCACTAGAGGAAATATACACTGAACTTGTGAAATAGAAACTGAATAGATTTAGATCTGGTCCACATAGAGGCATATTCTTCCCCCTCTTTTATTAATCCTGCTTCTTTTAAAAAAGAAATAACTCTCAATATTTATAACCCATTCATGTGTATCATTCCACTTTGTTTCCGTAATGTTAGTTATGACAAAATGCTTATTTGCATCTTACATTTACAAGTCTCCTATTTTGCAAACAGTGATTCTTGCATCAAACCACTCCTCCCTAAATTCCTCTTTAGTTATGACTCAATTTTCTCAAGCCGCTTCTTCGCACACCACTGCCCAAGCTCATGCAGTTAGATAAGTATGAGGGTCTTCATTGCATTTGTGGGAGGGACTGTAAGCCTTTGTAAACCCATGGATTGTGTGTCTCATTGTTAATGTCATATCTGTGAATAGAGAACTGAAAAGTTTGTGGCTGTGCTCAGCTTTCTAAAAGTCTGCCAAAAATGCTTGTATCGATACCCCTATGCACCTTGTACTGTCTACCTTTTTCTCTGTCCTTTATGTAAATTCACTCCACCTATTTTTTTATCCTCAATTATTATTTCAGTCACCCAGCCAAAGTTTTTATTCCCCTCAACCCCCCATTTGACCATCCGCTCACCCCTACACCCTTATACTTTTACCTTTCTTCTTCTCCCTTTGTTCTCCCTTTCCCTGTTATCTTGCCTTCTTGGCCATGATTTACAACAACCCTTATCTCTACTATACCTTCCCTAGCTTTCCCTTCCCATCTTGCTCGGCCTTCCTTTTTCATTTCAGTTGACCCTGCACAGTCCCCCATCCTTTATTTTACTCCCCATAGTGTCTTTCATTTGGACAGCCTTTTGGCACTTAGAGAGTTAATCAGCCCCCCATTCTATGTTATCCCTCCACCATTTCAGCTGCTGAGATGGCTCAGTTGGTTAAAGCACCAGCTGCAGAATCTGTTCAAACTGCAAGGTCACAGGTTCTAGTCCCAGCAGGGTCAACTTAGCCTTTCATCCTTCCGAGATAGATAAAATGAGAACCATTAAATTGGGTAATAATATCTGTACTCCCAGGACAAAATAAGAGAGAGAATTGAAATTAATCCTTCCTGATAAAATACTTTGATATTATTATTTCCTTCACCATATGAGTTACCCCTCCCCCTTTCTTCTGTCCCAGCTCCACTTGTACCCATTTTTTCTATTCTTTTAAATATCTGTTTGTTCAGCGACCTCCACCATTTTCTCCTTCAAGGATGCTGCTTTGTAAAAACACTCTCTAATTCATCCCCCTCCACCCATCCACCATTCTTCATTCCCCTCACATTTATTTTGTCTCTTTACCTCATACTCATACTCCCTTCTATCTCTACTCAGATCCTATACCCTCACTCCTGCTTCTCTCCAACACAGGACTAGCCTATCACAGTCTCTCAGCCTGGGTCAGGGTTAGCTAGTGTGTAGAGGATGTCATAAAGCAGAGACACACTAGCACTAACACAGGGTCGAACCACAGGCCTAGATTTAAAAGCCTGTTGGTCGTACACAGAAGAAAACCGGTAGTCATACGACAAGCCAGGAGTCAGTACACAGAAACAGGCAGAAATATACAGTTATTCATTACCTTAGAGCTGAAGGGGTGGATAGGTACAGATAGTCATAGGGCAAGCCAGAGGTCAATGCACAGGAGGTCGAATACTAGAGACAGGTAAAAGGTCATAGGCCAGAGCCAGCGCCGGTACACAGTAAGTCAGAGTTGGTACACAGAAGAGCAGGGGATGGCCCTTGAGCAGAGACAGAATCAGTAAACAGGAAGACAGATAACTAGAGTTTAGCGGGTAGTCGTAGAACAGAGCCAAAGTCAGGAAGCCAGATATCAGGGATAACGATAAGAAAACTGGGTTACAACAGGAAACAGATGAAATCAGTATCACAGGTACAAGATGCTGAGTAATGACCATCCTAGGGTGAGGATAGTGTGAAGGACCAGGGTTTAAGTAGGCTGCAACAAGGTGTGGATTCTTAGCAATCAGTGCTAGGTCCACCAATGAACAGGATGAGTTGAACGGGTTGTGATAGTACCACCCCTCGAGGACCGACCCCCGGGCTGTTGACACCAGTCTAGTATTTCCTATGGTACTGTTGGACAAGGCTGGGAGCATGCACATTGGTAGCTGACAACCAGGATCTCTCCTGTGGACTGTATCCTTTCCAATGTACCAGGTACTGTAAGGACCCTCTGAGAAAGTGGGAATCTACAATGACCTGGACCTTAAACTTATCCTCATGGACTGCCTGCACCAGGCCAGGAGCAACCACCTTCCGGGTATATCTGTTGCAAACTAGAAGTTTAAGAAGTTTCATGGTGGGTACATTGAGATGTAGATGGTGAGTAGAGAGCCACACCCTATCGCCAGGAACATAGACGGGAGCAATAGAACGCCTTTTGTCTGCACTCCTCTTTTGTCTTGCCGTAGCTTTGAGCAAAGCCTCCCTTATGGAACTCCAGTGCTGTCTGATGTTGTCCACTGGCTCTTTACTAGATGAAGAGCCCGTTACACGGGCCACAGTGCCACTGCCAGCCGGTCACAGGGCAGTCATGCGCAGTAGAGACTGCCCGCGCCACGGCTGATACAGAGCTCTGTATCAGCCGTGGAGCAGGCAGTCTCTACTGCGCATGACTGCAGCACGCTCAGCAGTCTCTACTGAGCATGACTTTGTCGTTACACACGTTTAAGCGAATTATTATATAGGATATTATAAATATACAGTACATGCAAAGCAATATTTTGTACACCCATCTGGCACTAAACAAGAGTTAATCCACTTTAACTATTTGAATGCCAGAGAGCTGGGCACTAATTTGGTATTCAGAATTACTTTTTTTTTTTTTTATTAACACGTTTATTAAATCCAAAATGTACATAACAGAGAGATAATATATCAAATCCTTCCATACAAAGGAGTTACATAAGAAAGTACATTATGACATTAAAGAAGCATAATACAAGTTAGGATATGCGTCCAAACATATGTCATTTAGGATAAATGGACATTAGTTAGTGCTGTTGGCAGGAATGATACACTGTATCAGAGTCCAAATAGGAAAAAGAAAAAAACAAAAAAACAACTAATAGAGCAACTGTAACATATTAAAGGGATAGTAATACTTCATTTTAACTTTATTTTATTTTGTAGGCATTAAAAAAACATGAAGAATGATATAAGTCTTATCTCTGAAACCTTTATGGTTTAAGAGATATTCACAAACAAAGTATCCCCCCCCCCCGTTCAACCAGATCAGAAGGGAGATTCCCAGGTAGACTGCAGAGAGGGACAATCTTCAATTAAGATAAGGGAAAAAACTGAAAAACTTGTCAAGGGGGGAAGGGCTTTCATTGTTTTCATACAAAGAAAATTGTCCCCTTCTGTTATCTGTCCTGTCATACAACCAGACTCACATCTGAGAAGAGATGGCTTACACTAGGAAAAAGGGGCGGGGAGGGGAACTTTGCTTGTGAATATCTCATAAACCATAAAGGTTTGAGAGATAAGACATATCATTCTTCATGTTTTTTTAATGCCTACAAAATAAAATAAAGTTAAAACGAAGTATTACTATCCCTTTAATATCTGGTATAACAAGAGAGAGAGATATAATGAAAAGAGAATGTGAAAAACAAACGAAGAAAGGAGAAAGAGTGTCTACAGCAAAAAGAGGAATAAAGCAGAATAGGCAAGTACCTGTAGAGAGGTTAAAAGTGGGCCTGGAAAGAATGAGAGAGAGAGATGGGAAGGGGGCTAAAGGAAAAGGCAAGGGTAGGGAAGGAATTTGGGTGAGAAAATGAAGCCCTGAAACCACATCACCCAGACCACGAGAAGTAACTGGAACCTGATGCTAGAACCACTGTCCATACCAAGCCATCCACAGAAAGGGACAGTAAAAAGCAGAGTACGCCAGGGCAGAGCATACAAACTCTCCTTAAATGGAGGACAAATAGAGGGACCAATTGGTCCATTCAAAGGGAATGCCGGTAGTGGAGCCTGTCGATATATTCCATAGTTTATGCATGTCATAAACATAATTAACTTGCTGTCACTACTCAGTCACCAAAGGGGGAGATGGGGATCTCCAGTGAAGTGGCATGACAAATTTCACGGCGTTAGTTAAATGGAAAAAGGGAGGCCTTAGACCATTAGAATATGTAATGCCCGCCGGTAAGGAGTAGTTGAGAAGAAGAGAGAGCTATACCCACCATCAAAATCTTTTGGATGACTGCTTGAATCTCACTCCAAAATTGTGTAAGTATGGGGCAACCCCAAAAGATATGAAATAGAGAGCCTTCACTGCGTCCACACCTCCAGCCTAATGAAGAGGAATCAGGGTAGAATTTGGACACTCTGGTAGATATATCTGGCAAATACCTCAAAAGGAGTGCCCAGATCCGAGTCCATTGGTGGAGATCAAGTGATATTGATAAATCACTCTCCCAATCTGACAAGAATGGAGGAGTGGTAGGCAGAGAAAATGAAAGTAAGAAAGAGTACCATTTCGTCAACGAGTGAAGGAAATCAATGGGTTTTGGAACAAAGTTTCAAATGGAGTAAAGGAAACTGATGGGTCAAGCCTGGGTAGTAAAGATGCACAAAGTGACGGAGTTTGTAGTATTGCCAAAAATGTGAGGCCGGAACATCCCTGTCCCTAACCAGTTCCTCAAAGGTTAACATCCGGGAATCCTGGATCAAACCTCACAGAGTGTCAATATTCCATGTCTATAGCAAACCTCCCTGGATGCCAGACTGAAATGCTGGGCTGCCCAACAAGGGCATCCTTGGTGAAGGAAATGGAATTAGACCAAGCAAAGCATTCCAGGAGCGCCAAGAAGATAGCAAGTGATGGTATGATGATTGCGACTAGAGGTAGGAAAAGAGTCAGGATCAAGCCAGCAGAAATGGTGTAAGTCTATCCCAGGAGCAGAGTCAGACAGAAGGGAAAACCGTTCCCTAGTCGGGGGTTCTGGCTAAGTCTGAAAGTCGTGCCAACGTGACAGCTTTGTAGTAAGCATGTAGGAATGCCCAATCCGCCTCGTTTCGGTGGCATGAGCATAATGCGTAAAGGCAACCTGGGCTTCTTACCCTTCCAAATGAAAGAGGAAATTATTTTCTGTAACGCTCGAATATAATGAATGGGGATGCAAATTGGGAGAGCATTAAACAAATACAGAATTTTTGTAAGACATATGATTTTTGTGAGGTTAATATGACCTATTCATGAAATAAATAAGTTAGACCACCTTGATATATCCGCTTTGACGGATTCTATAAGTGGGGTCATGTTGGCCCTGGCTAAAGTGGAGCTTGGGTAAGAAATATGCACTCCCAAATATCTGAGTCCCCGAGAGGACCAGTGGAAGGAAAAATGATTTTTAAGTGTCTCTAGCAAAATAGAGTCCAAGTTCAGACCCATAGTGGTCGATTTAGTCATATTAACCTTGTAGAAGGAAAGGTCGCTAAAATGTTCTAAGAGGTGCAAGAGGGGGGCAGAGAAGTTTTAGGAGAAGAAAGGAGCAAGATTAAATCATCAGCAAAGCAGGCTAATTTGGGCTCAGGTGATCTAAGAGATAAGGAAGGGAGTCCCTGAATGGAGGTGGTAAGCCTAATAGTTTGCAGTAGCGACTCAATCACCAATACAAAGATTATAGGCGAGAGTGGACAACCCTGTCTCGTTCCGTTCTTAATGTCAAATACATCTGAAAGAGATCCATTTAATTTCACACGTGCAGAGGGAGCCGCGTAGACTCATGACTGAATCGAAAAGACATTTGCCTAAGCCTAAATGTTGGCGTAAACTGGAAAGGTACTGCTAGTTGGTTCTATCAAACGCCTTCTCACAACAAGGGATAGTAGGATGGTAGGGGTATGCTTCTGCTCTGCCCAGTGCATAAGAGATATAACTTTTGTTACATTGTCTCTAGTCTCTCTGCCCAGCATGAAACCAGACTGGTCAGGATGGATAATGGAAGCAAGAAGTGGTTTTAGCCTGTTAGCCATAACTTTAGCAAACAGCTGTATTCTGTATTCAGCAATGATATGGGATGATAGCTACCACAGAAAAGACAGTCTTTATCAGGTTTCAATATCACTTTTATATGGGCCTGTAAGGGTTGTTTAGGAAGGACGATACCATTAGCAATTTGGTTGCAAGTATAAGTAAACCGTGGAAGCAGAATGTGAGAAAAATTTTTGTAGTATGCTACATTAAACCTATCCGGGCCTGGACTCTTCCCCTTGGAGTGGACCTTAGAGCAAGAGATGATTCCTTTTCCATAAAGGGAAGCTCCAGTGCCTCCCGTATCTGAAATACGGCTCAGTTTGGAGTTCTGAAAGAAGGCCTTGATTGCCATCTCATTAGCCTCGGGAGTGGTATATTTTTGTGAATCGGGTATATTATACAGAGTCTGGTAAAAGGACCTGAAGGCACCCACCATGTCCAGATATGTATTACAAATTTTGTCTGACGGGTCACTCACTTTATGAATATAGTTTAATCTTTGTCTGACCTTAACCAACGCCGCCAGCTGTCTACCACATTTGTCCCCCTTAAGAAATCTCTGAAACCTAAGCCACTGGAATGACTTGAACATTCTACTGCGTAATAGAAGGAATAAGGACGCACGTCTGAAAGATCTCTGAGAGCATCTAGAGAGAGAGTGGCTTTATGGATTGCGTCTTGCTTTCGAATCCGTTCTAGAAGGAGATTTATTTGCTGCTGGTGAATTTTCTTCTTACGAGAGGCCATTTGAATGAGAAACAAAGGCAGAAACAAAAACAGAAACAAACCCCCCCAGAATTTTCATATATAGTAATGTTAGATAGGAATTAAAGGTGCAATAGAGTAGGTGCTTGCCAGAACTTGAGATACCTTGACGGGGTTGGCAAGCTTACATTCTTTGGCCAAATGATGGACTAAATTCTCAATTTTTAATAGTTTAATATATATATATATATATATATATATATATATATATATATATATATGTTAAGTACACATATTTACACATTTTTATTATTATATATGCCTAAGTTAGGGCACACATTTCCACATAGGTATGGAGGAGCGCAGGTTTGTTCTTTTTGTATGTGCACTTTGGGTTTTGGCCCAATGTTATTTTTGGGGATTGGAGAACCCCCTCATTCCTTGCTGCTATCTAGATGCCAACTATTTAACACTTTTTTATTTATACACAATATGTATTTATTATGGTGAGCTAGCGCTGTGGGCTTTTTTTGTTTCTGCTTTTGTTTCTACAATTCTTCTTTGCTCATTCAAGCTGCTTTTCACCCTTTTTCACCACTAATACACATAATGATATTTCAAAAAAATTCTTCTCTTAAAGGTCCTTAAAGGCATGTTATTTGCCCTGCTTTATATTTAAATACCTTGTCTGTCCAAAGTTGTTATTTGGCCTTTGGGGGTGGTAAACACAGGCTTATAAATGGGATTGAAGGACCCACAATCCTCTTTTTTCTGGTGTCTACATCCTGCAGGCCAAGGAAGTTTTACACCAGGCAAGTACTCTCTTAAACCTTTTGAATTAGTAGTGTCTTTTGTTTTTAATTGCATACAATGTGTTATAGAATTAGATACGCGTTTACTTATAACATCTTCAGCTGCTTTATCAAACCCAGAATTTTAATTTATTTTAATGTTAGATAGGAATAAAAGGTGCAGTAGAGTAGGTACTTGACAGAACTTGAGATACCTTGATGGGGTTGGCAAGCTTACATTCTTTGGCCAAATGATGGACTAAATTCTCAATTTTAATAGTTGCCAAAGCAAACGTAAGAGAAACAGTGACATTATGTAGTTGATACTGGTCAATAAAGATGCAATCGATACATGAATAAGTAAAATGCATGGCAAAATAATAAGAATAGTCTCTATCTGTTGGGTGTTGTAAACTCCATGCATCACAAAAATGAGCATCCACTAACAAGGAGCGTAATAAGCGAAGAGTACTAAATGAGTATGGCAATTTACCTGAAGAAGTGTCTATGTCAGGGTTGACAGCGACATTAAGATCCCCTGCGAGGATAAGTGAACCAGATTTAAAGGAATCCAATAATCTGAGAACTCTAGAAAGGAAGTGAGGAACCTTAACATTGGGGGCATAAACACAGGCAAATGTAAATGTATCATCTGGGATTGTACCCTTGAGAAAAAGGAACCTGCCTTCCGGATCTGCCTCCAAAACCCAAGGGGCCTCTCAGTGGAACAATATAGCTACCCCCCACTTATGCTCATCTGCAGAGGCAAACCAGCCCATCGGATAATATGAGTTGGAAAGTTTTTGTGACCAAGTAGCAAGGAAATGCGTCTGAATGCAGAATACATTACCCTGCGAATGACATGTCTCCCTAAGGGTCATGGACCTCTTCTCAGGCGAATTTAAGCCCCTGGCATTAAAATATACAATTTTCAATTGTTGTCATACTGGATATATGGTGGGGGAAGCTCATACAGCAACTGGATGAAGACATCAGGACCAGAACCAAATCCCATTAGTCGACAGGGCGGGCTAGAACGAACATCCCAACACACCGAAGGGACAAGGGGAAGGGGGGAGGGAGGAGGTGAAAGGAGGTAGAGAAAGAAAATAAGAAGTAGTAGAGAAAGCGATAAAACGGGATGGGAAAGGGTAGAGAGGGAGCAGAGCCTGACGAGGCTGTATGATGAATAGTAAGGGGACCCTTGCAACTATAAATCTACCTATGCATATTGGATTTTTTAACTAAATAAAATCGTGAAGGGGGAGAATGACATGCAATATAGACAAAAATTGGGTTATTGGATAGAATTTACAGTTGCATATACACGTGTTTACAGAATAAACAATAAAAAATTTAGTTGGATACAACATGAACAAACATTGTATAGTAACAGTAAGTCCAGCTTGTAATGAACATATGAATCAGCTAAAGAAACTTCTATCTGGAACATAAAAGGAATGTTGAGAATCAGAAGTAATGGGAGTCATTCCCAGGTTAGTAGGACCCTCAGGAGGCCCAGCCCAAGGACACCTAGGGCCACTGGTGCCAGAGAAATGCAAAGTTTACATAATATCCCCAGCCCACTGCGGCCCCAGAACCTCACACAAGGCCCCCCATCGCAGCACAACCCGAACATGGCTCCAAAGAAAGTGAAGCTATAGGTGGTCATCAGACTGACGAGATTTCTTCTGAGCCGGAATGGACACCACAGACCAATGTTCATGCTTCTCTTTGGGCAGCGGATCTAGATGTGAAGGGTCTCTATTTGTGAGAACCAGAACCGCGATGCCAAGAGCCTTGCAAAATTCGGGTACATCCACTGGATCGCGGACAGATGCAGAGGTCACATTATGCATGACAGATAGATGGAAGGGAAAACCCCATTGTGGAGATGATAAGTTATCGGTAGCAGAGTCCAACGCTTCTGCAAAGTTGCAAGCAATAAATCATTGAAAAAAATAAAGCAAACACCCCGCAAACTTGATATCCCCCATTTCTCGAGCTCAAGCCATAATCTTCTCCTTCTCTGGGAAATTATGGAATGTGATGATTACAACACGTGGTTTAGATCTGGGTGGGCCATGAGGTTGTAAGGCCCTGTGTGCCCTCTCAAGTTTCAGTGTAGGAGCGTCTGGGTTTTCTCCCAGGAGTTCCTGGAATAGGTTTTGTAGTGATGCATGTAGGTCTTTAGGGGGGGCACTTTCTGGAAAGTCCTTTATTCAAATATTGCTCCAACGTGAGCGGTTGTCCAGGGCATCTAGTCTAGAGGATAACATAGATATTGTGTCATCCTGCTGTTGCATAAACTGTTCATAGCCTGCATCTGTGACCATGAGGCCTCACGGTCCTCCTCCAGCAAGTTAAGCCTCTGGCCCAGTTGAAGGAAGTCTCTTTTCAATTCCGAGATCTCAGACTTAACAGCAGTTTTCAGATCTTGTTTTATTTCTATACGGAAGCCCCGCATGTTGTCCTTCGTTATGAAGGGAGCCAAGTCTTCTTTCGTCAGAGCAGACGACATTTGTACTGTCAGGGAAATATTCTCTTTATCCTGCCCGCATACTAAATGTGAAGGTGTATCAGTGTCTGCTCGGATGTTAGAGTCCTCAGGGAACTCCACACTCCAATCATGAGAAGATTCTGCCACTAGGAATTTCAATGGCGTCATAGCTGGGGAGCGGTTCTTGTGTTTGGTCGGCAAAAAGTCTGAAATGCGTTTGTAATCAGGGCGACCTTGCTCCTTCCTCCCATGGCCCTTCATGAAGGGATATACTTTTTAACAGTGGAAGAGCTCTCCAACAGGAGTAAAAGCGTTAAGGTAGCTGTAGGTCTGCGGAGTAACAAGCCTACGCGTCCATCTTGTTGGGCACCAACACTGTCCCCCCAGAATTACTTCTTTAAGAGGTGTTCAATTTGTGGCTCACCAACTCCCACTATCTGGAGGATGATGGCACTTATAATCCAAGATCAATTGCAGAACCAATGATTGAAGGCTCTTTGTATACAAGTAACTCTCTAATTGCCAAAAGGGGCACCCAACATTCTACCTTTCAAATGGTTAAAGTGGATTAAGTGTTTGAATATCAGACGGATGTTCAAAGCGCAGTGTGTTCTCTTTAACCCTTTGAGTGACAGGGGAATGTTCAGCCTATTGTCTCTCAACACAAATAAAAATGATATATATAATAAAGGGCCCGGACAACCCACTCCTATCTGATCAAGTTCTATTGATGCAGCTTTATCCTCAAAGATGCCAACGATCCAAATGGCGAACAATATGTAAAACAAGAGAAAAAGAGGAGAAGCGCAAGAAAAAAACTAAGTGTAGTAGTGAAGGTAATCACATATAAAAATATATAAATATGAAATATTGACAATGAATAATAGATAAATCAATATACAGAGCTCATAAAAAGATATTGAAAATACAAGAATAAATCTTTATTCTAGATATAGAAACAGGACAACAGATTAAATTAAAAATATTAAAAATTAGTAAATAAGTAAGTAAAATACACTCTCAAAGAGAGTGCAAATTACCAATCGCTAAAAAAGTCTTGTAGTACTAATATGTATCAATATCCCCAGTTGGGGTCCAATGTCACAGTGTAACAATAAGTAGGTATAGTAACAATGTAAAAGATATATATGGACAAAAAGTATCCACCAAAGCGGATGGATGGCCCCTTACTTGATAACTAGAATGAATGCACCTTGAACAGAGGAAAATAGTGACCCTGCACACCGTCCGATCCGTTGCCTCACTGGGATGTATCACAGGAGTGATCAGTAACTCTGTTAGCGGGGTGAGATCCAAAGTCCTCCTCAGTCGTTTCGTCCTCCGGAAAACTGAAACGCTCGGTGCAATAGTCCGGTTGCAAAGACAGGGCATCCAAAACAATTGGTCAGTGGAGTGGAAATTGTCCAAAAAGGCTCAACGCGTTTCGGCGCCAAAACTGCGCCTTCGTCTGGAGCGTGGGGCGCCGGGCCGACGCTAATCATCATTTAAGTATTCATTAGCCAATCAGAATTTGGCAATTAATGATAATGATAAAACAAATATTCATATAAGCTAAATCAAAGCAGAATAGGAAGTAATAGCATTTAAATCTTTCTCCTCCATTTGTTTATTATACATATATATGCAAAATAGCAAATCTTGCCTGGAGCTCACATGAGCTATAGTCACCAGTGAGGGTCTCCCTCGCATCGCGACCTATAGTAAACACAGCACCCCAGACAAAACGCGAACAAACTTCTGTCATCTAGATCACATAACACATCTTCTCATTAGTTCAATAAACTATATCTTCTTGTATCATGAGAATCATACACCACATAAATAAAAATGAATATAAAATTAAAAATGAAAATAAAAATAAAATGGCATAAACTAGTGTTCATTATGTTTCTTCCTTCCATATTCAATCTCATAGCCCTGGGTGTCACCCAATGTCCAACAGGATCTGTATGCAGACACTGGTGGACATATACAATAATATTTTTATGTCTTTATTGAAATGGAATATGATTGATATTAACATTATAATGGATAAGGGCATAAATATATATATATTTAGAAATCATCCATCTGTAGATAATATAGAACCAAATACAGGGAGTAGGATACAAGACATCATAATGAAAAAATATAATAACTATTGACCTATGCAAAACATGATATTATAAACAAAGTGAAAAAATGAAAAAATTTAATATTGTTATTATTTAGGGCACCATCATTATTATAAACACCATATATCTAGATCTTCATTTAAGCCATTAGGGGTTAAACTTTGAAGTTAAAAAATCCAATATGATTCCTGTTTTGCTAATACCTGATACCTGTTCCCCCCTCTCTCTCTTGTGGGCGTACATGGTCTATAATTGTAAATTTTAAAGTACCCGGATCATTATTATGATATTGATGAAAATGACGGGGTATAGAATGATTCAATTTTCCTTGAAGAATATTTCTTCTATGTTCTAGAAATCTTTCTTTAGCTGGTCTAATGGTTCTACCAATATATTGAAGATGACATGGACATTCAAGTAAATAGATGATATATTTGGTTGTACAGTTGTAAAAACTTTTAATTGGGTACGTTGTTCCTGTAGTGGTACTAGTAAATTGATGGATTCCATGTTGGATAAATCCACAAGTAATACAAGAAGTATGTCCACATCTAAAGGTACCAACTAATTCTTCCCTTGTATTTATCTTTGTAAATATATAATCGTTTTGTGAATTGGTTTTTATTCTTCTTAATGTACTAGGGGCTAATTTATTTTTGAGATTCATTGTTTTTTTAAAGATAATCTCCGGTTTATTAGGGATAGTATTTGCCAAATACTTATCACCCAGTAGAATACCCCAATTTTTATTCAGAATCTGTTGAAACTTCTTTCTTGCTGGATTATATTTAGTAATAAAAGGAACCATTGGTTCTTTTTTTGTTATTGTTGTTTTCTGTTTTTCTTGAAGTAATACGGATCTAGGTATAGATTGCACTTTTCTCATTGCTGTGGATAAAGTGTTGTCATCATATCCTTTTTCCTTAAATCTACTATGTAGAATCTTTGCTTGTTCTTCAAATGTTTCATTATGAGTGCAGTTTCTCTTGATCCTTTGTAATTGACCATATGGTATACTTTTTAACCAATTGGGGTGGTGACTACTGGAAGCTTCTATATAACTGTTGGCATCAACAGATTTATAATGAGTTTTGGTGACAATGGTACTGAAATGTGAACTAAGGTGAAGATCCAAAAAAACTATTTCATGTCTATTATATTCAACTTTAAATTGTAGACCCAAAGGATTTTGATTAATAATAGACTGGAAAGAGTGTATTGATTCCTCATCCCCTTTCCATATAATTAGTAAATCATCTATATATCGTGAATAGAGAACAAGGTTGCCCTCAAATTGGGTATATAAATAATGGTCTTCCCAATATCCCATAAAGATGTTAGCGTAACTGGGGGCAAACCTCGTTCCCATAGCAGTCCTGCGTTTTTGTAAATAGTGATTTTGATTAAAAATGAAATTGTTATGTTCCAAAATGAATTGAATTGATTGAATAATGAAAGATTGTTGGATGGATGGAAGGTCTTTATGTTTCTCCAAACAATAATGAATTGCAGATAAACCTTGTTTATGATCAATCACTGTATATAATGAAGTAACATCACACGTGATCCACCAAAATTCAGGATCCCACTCGATTTTTGAAAGTTTGTTGAGAACATGTGTAGAATCTCTAGTATATGATTGAAGTTTCTGTACATAGGGTTGTAGATAAAAATCTACAAACTGTGATAAATTACTGGTTAATGAGTTTATCCCAGAAATGATAGGGCGTCCAGGAGGGTTATTGATGTCTTTATGGATCTTTGGAATATGGTAATAAATGGGTGTAATTGGAAACTTAATATTGAGAAAATGATATTCATTAATGTTGAGAATCTGTTCAGAGTATGCCCATTCAATCAAGTGCTTATATTCTTGATGAAAACGATCTGTTGGATTATGTGATAATCTTTGATAAAAATGTTGATCTCCTAGAATACGTTCAGCTTCTGTTAGATATTGTTCACGAGATTGAATGACAATACCACCCCCCTTATCTGCTTCTTTGATTACAATCTCAGGATTATCAAGAAGATTTTTAATTGCTTGACGTTCTTTATGGTTCAAGTTATGTTTAAATTTGACAGGTTTTTCAAACATCTTCTTAACATCCTTCATCATAATTTCTAAGAATGCCTCAATAAAGGGGCCTCTTGATTGATGGGGATAAAAATGGGATGTAGGTTTAAAATGACTATGTTTAATTGAATTGGCAAGTATCACTGTATGAGGCATTTCTGAAAATGTATTACAATCAGTCGAGGTATGTGGATCCTGATATTGCTCAATTGCTATATTATGCGGTTGAATGTTAGATTTTCCATATCCAAAAAATTGGAATCCATACTCTTGAAACTTTTGTTTCGCATTAGTTCAAAATGTCTGCGCAAAGTTAATTTGCGAACAAATTTATGGATATCCATAAATAATTCAAAATGGATTGGACCTTGTGTGGGGGCAAATTTTAGACCCTTAGACAATACATTAATCTCTTGTGGAGATAGATTATATGTGGATAGGTTATAGATTCCTACATTAGATTGTAAGGTGGTTCTTGATGTTGTCTTTTGTTTTGTCTTTCTACCTGCTCTTTTTCCTCGTCTGAATCTTCTGTTCGTTTTCGACGATTGGAGTGCCTTCTCGGGCCTTTGAAGTTCTTCCATTCCTTCCTTATCCAATCTTGGATCGGTTGATGATGACCCTCTCCCAAAAAAGATGGTGCAGAGGACTTTGAGGTTGACTTCTTAGGTGCTTTAGCCACTGACTGGATTTTTGGTCTTGCACCTTGTGAATGTATTTGCAACGTATTTGTTGGTATTGAAGAAGATTTTGATGGAACAGTGGACTGAACTTTTGGTCTTGCTCCTTGTGGATATGTTGGTAGCGTATAAGTTGATATAGAAGGTTGTTCTACTGAGCTTGTCTCCTTTCTATTTGTCAATCCATTTTTCTCCAATTTACCCATTTCTTTATCCTGTATTTCTTGAACCAAAATTGTAATAGGACTTACAGGTTTGCTTATAGATGTTACGTGTTGTATTTCTTGTGTTGAGGGAACAATGAGATTTGTAGGTTTAATAGGAGATGTTCTTTGTTGTTGAATCACTCGTATGATAGAGTTAGTAGAATTTTTTGTTTCTTCGTTGAGGATTGTCTGTTGTATCTCCTGTATTGGGGGAACCATGGAATTATTGGACCTAATAGGAGATATTCTTTGTTGGATTACTGGTATAGTAGTATTGCTGGGACCTGCTCTTTCCTGGTTGGATGTTATGTCAAATTCTTCCACAAGAGGGGTATATCTATTAGAGGTGGCAATAGGAATAGTTTGCTGAGTCATATACATAGTCTTCTGTATGGTAGAATTAAATTTACTAGGATTAGAAATTGATTTTCCAGATCTAGATATCAACACATTAGTTTTTTGTTGATGTTTATCATTTAATTTAGAAGCTGAAGATTGTGTTTTGGTTCCATGTTGATGTTTAGCTCCTGATCTAGAGCTAGATGATTGTAAAATATTCCTATTTTGATTATATAGAGATTGCCTAACTATATGGTGCTGTTGATTGTAAGAATACCATCTTCTTATATGGTTGTTCTTATAATCATTTTCATCCCTTTCTAGTTTATTCTTCTTTCTATTGATCACTTCAACTTCAAATTTGATAACATTGTTGCTAACGAGTGTATCCAATTTAGAAAACTCCTTATGCTCACGGAAAGGTAATAGTGAAGTGTTAACAGTTTCAATTTCCTGTATAGTTTCATCCAAATTATTAGACCTGAGCTCAATGATTTGTTTCATCAACGAAAAAGAACATTGATCTAATGTACTGTTCCAATTAATCAAAAATTGTGTATCATTTGAAACAAAAGCTGGTTCCTTAATGATTCGTAGGCCCCTAGGAATTTGTTTAAGCTCAATATATTTTTATAGAGTCACAATCTCCCACCAACAGCTCATTTCTTTCTTTAAAAGTTTTTCCAATTTAAAAAAATGTTTTTTTTATAATAGATAATGAATCTGTTGGTTGTGAGTGATTGGATGTAGCATTTCCAGAAGGTTCTATATTAATTTCTGATAGAAATTGTTGTTTCAAATTGTTACGTCTCTCCTGTCTATTTAAACAGTGTAGAGACCCAGCCATAGTAACTTAATGAGACCAACAAGAAAAGATGATTAATGGTTTACTCAATCACAAATCAATAATAGTATCCAGCAGCCAGGTAATAGGATCTGTATACCAATTACTAACCAAGCGATATAGGACAGTAATGTATATCTAAAAAGACACAAATAAAATATACCGGAGCTAGGAGAACTATCCTAGACAAATGATAGAGTGAATGGAGGAGAATACTACAAAAATATACAAATGAATATAAAGCAGAAAATAAAAGTTATATATATAATAATGGACCCGGACACCCCACTCCTATCTGATCAAGTTCTATTGATGCAGCTTTATCCTCAAAGATGTCAACAATCCAAATGGCGAACAATATGTAAAACAAGAGAAAAAGAGGAGAAGCGCAAGAAAAAAACTATCTAAGTGTAGTAGTGATCCGTTGTAATTGACCATATTGGTTAAAAAGTATACCATATGGTCAATTACAATGGATCAAGAGAAACTGCACTCATAATGAAACATTTGAAGAACAAGCAAAGATTCTACATAGTATATTTAAGGAAAAAGGATATGATGACAACACTTTATCCACAGCAATGAGAAAAGTGCAATCTATACCTAGATCCGTATTACTTCAAGAAAAACAGAAAACAACAATAACAAAAAAAGAAAAAGAACCAATGGTTCCTTTTATTACTAAATATAATCCAGCAAGAAAGAAGTTTCAACAGATTCTGAATAAAAATTGGGGTATTCTACTGGGTGATAAGTATTTGGCAAATACTATCCCTAATAAACCAGAGATTATCTTTAAAAAAACAATGAATCTCAAAAATAAATTAGCCCCTAGTACATTAAGAAGAATAAAAACCAATTCACAAAACGATTATATATTTACAAAGATAAATACAAGGGAAGAATTAGTTGGTAACTTTAGATGTGGACATACTTCTTGTATTACTTGTGGATTTATCCAACATGGAATCCATCAATTTACTAGTACCACTACAGGAACAACGTACCCCATTAAAAGTTTTTACAACTGTACAACCAAATATATCATCTAATTACTTGAATGTCCATGTCATCTTCAATATATTGGTAGAACCATTAGACCAGCTAAAGAAAGATTTCTAGAACATAGAAGAAATATTCTTCAAGGAAAATTGAATCATTCTATACCCCGTCATTTTCATCAATATCATAATAATGATCCGGGTACTTTAAAATTTACAATTATAGACCATGTACGCCCACAAGAGAGAGGGGGGAACAGGTATCAGGTATTAGCAAAACAAGAATCATATTGGATTTTTCAACTTCAAAGTTTAACCCCTGATGGCTTAAATGAAGATCTAGATATATGGTGTTTATAATAATGATGGTGCCCTAAATAATAACAATATTCAATTTTTTCATTTTTTCACTTTGTTTATAATATCATGTTTTTCATAGGTCAATAGTTATTATATTTTTTCATTATGATGTCTTGTATCCTACTCCCTGTATTTGGTTCTGTATTATCTACAGACGGATGATTTCTAAATATATATATATTTATGCCCTTATCCATTATAATGTTAATATCAATCATATTCCATTTCAATAAAGACATAAAAATATTATTGTATATGTCCACCAGTGTCTGCATGCAGATCCTGTTGGACATTGGGTGACACCCAGGGCTATAAGATTGAATATGGAAGGAAGAAACATAATGAACACTAGTTTATGCCATTTTATTTTTATTTTCATTTTTATTTTTAATTTTATATTCATTTTTATTTATGTGGTGTATGATTCTCATGATACAAGAAGATATAGTTTATTGAACTAATGAGAAGATGTGTTATGTGATCTAGATGACAGAAGTTTGTTCGCGTTTTGTCTGGGGTGCTATGTTAACTATGAGTCGCGATGTGAGGGAGACCCGCACTGGCGACTGTGGTCCATGTGCGCTCCAGACAAGATTTGCTATTTTGCATGCATATATATAATGTGTGATTCATATGACAGAAGTTGTTTCGCGCTTTGTCTGGGGTGCTGTGTTTACTATAGGTCATGATGCAAGGGAGACCCGCACTGGTGACTATGGCTCATGTGCGCTCCAGGCAAGATTTGCTGTTTTGCATATATATGTATAATAAACAAATGGAGGAGAAAGATTTAAATGCTATTACTTCCTATTCTGCTTTGATTTAGCTTATATGAATATTTGTTTTATCATTATCGTTAATTGCCAAATTCTGATTGGCTAATGAATACTTAAATGATGATTAGCGTCGGCCCGGCGCCCCACGCTCCAGACGAAGGCGCAGTTTTGGCGCCGAAACGCGTTGAGCCTTTTTGGACAATTTCCACTCCACTGACCAATTGTTTTGGATGCCCTGTCTTTGCAACCGGACTATTGCACCGAGCGTTTCAGTTTTCCGGAGGACGAAACAACTGAGGAGGACTTTGGATCTCACCCCGCTAACAGAGTTACCGATCACTCCTGTGATACATCCCAGTGAGGCAACGGATCGGACGGTGTCCAGGGTCGCTATTTTCCTCTGTTCAAGGTGCATTCATTCTAGTTATCAAGTAAGGGGCCATCCATCCGCTTTGGTGGATACTTTTTGTCTATATATATCTTTTACATTGTTACTATACCTACTTATTGTTACACTGTGACATTGGACCCCAATTGGGGATATTGATACATATTAGTACTACAAGACTTTTTTTAGCGATTGGTAATTTGCACTCTCTTTGAGAGTGTATTTTGCTTACTTATTTACTCATTTTTAATATTTTTAATTTAATCTGTTGTCCTGTTTCTATATCTAGAATAAAGATTTATTCTTGTATTTTCAATATCTTTTTATGAGCTCTGTATATTGATTTATCTATTATTCATTGTCAATATTTCATATTTATATATTTTTATATGTGATTACCTTCACTACTACACTTAGATAGTTTTTTTCTTGCGCTTCTCCTCTTTTTCTCTTGTTTTACATATTGTCTCTCAACAGATAGCTCTTTAACTACCAATAATCTAACAGCAGCTAGAGAGCCATATGTTGAGCATAACCACTATAGATGCTCCCTGAGCACTAGGGGGTTGGATGCTGGGGACAGGTGCATCAGGGTTAATGGGGAGGGGGGTAATTGAGTTCCTGCCTAGCGCCCTGTGGAATCTTAATCTAACTCTGAACAGGTGGCATTGTTTGAATCTGCCACCCACATAATCTATTCGTTTTCATGACCTTCAAGGTCCTGTATTCCAATTGTACAGCCAGATGGTGACATCCAGCTGTACAGTGGCATCTGGGTGTGCACCTGGTAGGTCCTGAAAGAGAAGAGAGGGAGATAGGTATGTGGCATCACATTTACAATAGAATTTTAGCTATGATACCACAGCGTATTATTTAAATGGGGTTACATAAGTGATACAACAGACCTTACAACTGAATTGAAGCTACACAATTCATACCACTGTACTTACAACTGAAATGGAGCTGCACTAGTACTGTGGCTCAATTTCAGTTGTAAGCTTTGTGGTATTACTCGTGTAGCACCATTTCAATTTCAGTTGTAAGCTCTGTGGTATCACTAGTGTAGCTCCATTTTAATTCTAAGCTCTGTGGTATTGCTTTATAATGCCAGTTGCAAAATTAGGAAAAGGTGATGGGCTGGGACAGTGGGCTGGAGTGATAACTATTCCAACACATCATTCTCCTATTCCAACACATTTTTCTCCTATTTTAACACATTCTAACACATTTTTCTCCTAATCCAACACATTTTTCCTATGTTTAATATGGTGCAACATCTCCCAGCACAATATTACTTCTTCTGAGGGTTGTAGTGGAGAAATAAGTAGCTGGAAGTCAAAGTTGTGAGTCGTACAGCAACATATACCTTGAAAAATATGTTAACATGCTCACAACACTTACTTCCTGCTTAAGTGACACTGGTGACAATGATGATGTCAAGTGATTAAAAAAAAGTGCACCCTACAATGTGGCAAATGTGCATGGTAGTGGTGGTGGGGGTCTGGCATGGTGTGATTGGAGGGACCTTGACAAACTGCATCTACCCCTGAAGTAGAGGGATCATCATCATTTATTGCACATGCTGCAGCAACTATTGCTGCAGTCAGTTTTTACTCCCACGCCCCTGCACTTCCTCCACCTTTCCCCCTCTCGCTTTTGGATTTGCTAGACATTACTCAATTACTGCGTGTGTTTTTACTCTCTACAGTACACAACTAATAGAGTGTGATGTCTTGCCTTAGCCCTCAACAAAATTCTCAATGTCGTCTGCTGTCTATCAAGTCTGCCTCAGTCACAGAGCTCCTAGTCAGCTGTCTAATATATTTATTTGTTTAATTGTTTATGTTTTGTTTTTTTTAAGTTGTCCACCATATCTTGTCACAGTTAATCCCAAAAAAATATCGATAACTAAAAAAGAAAATCAACAACTTCTTTCCCCAGACTTCCCCCAGCACAGAGACAATAAAAGTAATATCAGCAAGCAATTTGGACCCCAGCTGTCAATTCCCCTTTATTTGCCTATATTCTCTAGTTCAAAAACATGCTGTTCTCTCCTCTAACAATTACAGAATGGCGTGCTGTGAGAGCCTGACAGCCTTTTATATGACTGCAGAAAATTTTTTCTACCCATTGATTTCAATGGAATGAGCTAGATGGAAAAAGTGTGAAAAAGCAGGAAAAACTGCACTTTTCACCGGAAATTTTTGCCACGCGGAAAGTGCCATTTTTTGCCGAATTTAGTTTGAGGCGAAAATTTTCACCCATCTCTACTCAAAACCAGAGCCGCGATCTTGGAAAGTCTCTGATAAACTAGCGATAATAGTTTGCAAACCCCAAGAATTTCTGAAGAGTTTTAAGCTCAGAGAGATGTGGCCAGTTGAGAATGGCATCTAATTTGGAGGGATCCATCTCAAATGCAGTGGACCTGATGATATACCCAAGAAAAGCCACTCTATGCACCTCAGAGACACACTTCTCCAGCTTAGCATACAGCTGATTTTCTCATAAGTGAAGTAAGACTTATTTCACATGGGAGCGAAATCGGCAATTAATGTCACTTCCCACTTCGCGAATAATTTCCCCGTGAAAAGTGCAGATTTTCCTCTTTTTACGCCTAGCTTATTCTACTGAAATCAATGGGAACATTAAATTTACACACAACACATAACAAATATTATTTTATTTCCCAAAGGCATAGTATAAAAGGGGCATGAGGGTTCCTGTGTTGGTGGCCCAAGCCCTGATGAAACATTTATTTGTAGGACTTAAGCTTGTTTGGCACAAGCCCCCCCAGGTTTTTTTTTTGTAGGACTATGTTTTTTTATTTTTTAAAGCACATAATTGCATCCATAATTGCGGCGTTTGCAACTGATGTTCTTGCTGCTGCTGCTGCTGCTGCTGCTGCTGAGTTGTTTAAGCAGCAGAATGATTAGGCAGCTGATGGGAAATGGGATCAACAATAGCAGTATCATGAGTGATAGATGATGAAGGTTCCACTTGCCACGACTAGCTCCTGGGATGCGCCTGAGGCAGTAGCAGCACAATAAGTAGCCTCCAGGAGAGCAGTAACTGTGTCTCTCATCAGCAACTGCAATGTGCACAGTGTGTGTGGTAAATAACATCTTGGGGCACAACTGTATCCAAACACCATGACACCAGAAACCAAGTACTGCCACTGTCACTATACCCCTTGTTCAGAACCTGCTAAGGACACATTATAACTTGCTGACAGTTTAATAGTAATGATGAACCCTCCATGCCACCATCTTAACATATTCTGCAGGATGGAATCTCCTCAGATGCCGCTTGATGCCCAGTTTGCGATTCTCCTCCACCACACTGCCATGTGTGGTCAGTGCACCACTCAGTGTGCAATGGGTGGAGCTGAACTGCCACATCCTAACATCAACAAAGTGGCTATCATTTGGCGGGGGAGGTATTAATGAAAGAGGTGGATTGGCCGAAGATGTAGTTACCCTAGAAGGTGATGGTGATCTAGTTGTTTCACTTGTCATGGAACTTCCAGTCTCTGCCTGGGTTTCTCTACTCTTCCTCTTCCTTGATCTTTGCCTCACCTCTTGTTGCCTTTCTAGAGAGTAAGGGGGTACAGCAACAACAATGCTTTATTTCTGTGGTGGGTGTTTGGCTTTAACATGGTGTTTCATATGTGATGTGATGCCATGGTGTTTCATATGTGATATCAGAGTGGTTGTGCCAAGATGTGTTCCCTCCTTTCCTCTTCTCAGGGACTTGTCGCAAATTATGCACAGTGCTGTTGGTGATGACTGCACTGTGCCTGCCTCAAGAGAAAAGTAGTCCCACACCCCTGACTTCAGGTGGGGAGGGATAGAGAACAGGTGGAGAAGAATGGCCTCTTTCTTCTTGTCCTCCACATTCCCTTCACTGTCTGTGGCAGAGGATAATGTTGCTGCTGTTGCTGCTACTGTGTCAGATTCAGCACTGCAACTAGGACCAGGAGTATTGCTGGCACTGGCAAATGGAACATGTCCTAGTCCTGCATCACTTGTTGACCCCATTCCAACTGTGTCCATGGTGGTCTGTGGTACACTAGCTTGCTCCTCAGCATCCTATGCCCTTGCATCTCAGCAGCAGAAGGAATTAGAGCAGTTGCAAATTCCTCAAATTCCAAAATCTTACTGCTGGTTGTAGTGGTGATGCCCATCCTCATCCTTGTCTCCCATTCCTTTTTAGTTTCTAAAAAAGGCCATCAATGTCTTTTCCACCCCAGCTTCTCCACCATCATCATCACCACCACCACCACTAGTCCCTACGTGCTGCTGCTGCTGCTCTATAACAGACATCTCACTGCTGCTTGGAGGATGTGACGAGCAATGTATCATGGTTTCTGTGATTGCCTCCAGTGTTTAGTTGCTGTAACAGCGACCTTATTATTTCCTGGCTGTTGCTCTATGCAGGTCGCTATTCTTATAGAGACTGGTTAGTGATGTCATCTCTCTGCCCTCCTACTAGGCCTTAAAGGCCTCAGCATTTCCAGTTACCAGTGCCCTTTCGTGGTGTACCTGAGCGTAGTGCTGTGTTGGTCCATTGCTGTTCCTGTGTGTTACTCCTGCTCCGTCTAACTACCCAGTTTGGCTCTGATTCCTGGCTACGTCTGAATATCCAATCCGGCTCCGACTCCTGGCTTCGTCTGATTACCCGATCCAGCTCTAACTCCTGGCTTCCTCCGACTACTCTCCCTCTGTTGTGCTCAGGCTTGTTATTACCAGCCTTGGCTACCCAGCCCCGGCTATTGAGATCTTTGTTGCCTGGGACTACCATTTCACCGTGCTCGCTACCCCTGTAGCAGTGCCTGTCGGTCAGTCCGTGTCACTGACCTCCTGTGGTCTAAGTCCGGTTTGGTTGTTGCCTCACCTAGTAGTCTGGTATACCCTAGAGGTAGGGTATGGTTGAGCTATTCTTAACCTGCCTGGTGAAAGACTGAGAAAGTGCCATGCACTGTCCTCCTATCTAGTCTTGTGAAGGTTATCAAGGGCCATACGAATACTAGCTACACCTGCCTAGTGAAGGGTTGAGGAAATATCTTGCACTGTCCTCACACCTGGCTTCTTGAAGGTGGTGGAGTTAGAGTCACTACTGTGTTGCTCCAGTGCTCTGGAGTTCCTCACTCCTATTGCCTGAGTTTACCCTAGCGTTAGGGTACAGACGTGGGTCATATCACACGTGCCTAGTGAAGGGTGAAGAAAGTGTGTGCACTGTTCTTCCCTGGTCTTGTGAAAGTGTATTATCTTTGCTGCTACTATTGTGTTTAAATAAAGTTTATTTAATTTTATCGGTACTCGTCAAGTGTCTTTATTTCTTAGTCACTCCGTGACAGTACGAAAGGGCCATGAACACTGACGGTACAGATACCAGTAGTGGGCAGACGCTCAATATCATGTCCAGGATGGATATGCAGGAACAACGTCTTGATCAGTTGTCGGTAGTGTTGCAGACACTCCTACACCGAACTGTGCACCTTGACAAAATTGGGCAACCACTGATGGCCTCCTCAGTATCGGCATCAGTAACAACCACTCAGGTGGAGAATGCGAGTTTTAGAGGGTTGTCTGGTACAGCTCCACTTCCTCTAAGATATGATGGGGATCCCATGTTGTGTAGTGGGTTCATTAACCAACTCGGAATTTTTTTGGAACTGGTACCCCATGCATTTCAAGCCGAGATAAGCAAAGTAGGCTTTATGATTTCCTTGTTGACCGGCAAAGCATTGGCATGGGCCAATCCGTTGTGGGAGACAGCTAAACCCATAACTGCTAATTTCACTCAATTCGTTGAGGCTTTCCTCAGGGTTTTTGATGTTCCAGGCCGGTCAATCTCTGCCACAAAAAATTGATGACTATTCAACAGGGCACCTGTACAGTAGCAGAATATGTTGTAGATTTTCGTACACTAGCGGCAGAGGTAGGCTGGAACAATGAAGCTCTGGTGGCAACCTTCTCGCAAGGGCTGAATGATGCGATTAAAGATGAGACAGCAGCCCGTGAGCTGCCAGTAGATTTGGATCAGTTGATTTCCTTCATCATACTGATTGACACCCGTATAAGAGAAAGGTCCACATATAAGAACCACATGCGAAGGCATGAGTCATGATTGGCACCTAACGGGGAGTTCCCACCCATGCCTCCCTCGCCTCTTTTGCCACCTAGCAAGGAGGTTAGTAAGGTTAAGCCTATGCAGGTTGGCTTTACACGTTTGTCCAGGGAGGAGCGGTCCTTCCTCCATAGAGAGGGGCTATGCCTCTATTGTGGAAAAGCTGGACATATATTACGGGCTTGTCAGGTACGTCCGGGAAAAGCCCGCAACTAGGATCTCTGAGGGGACAGATCCTAGGTGGAGTCAGTCAGTCCCCAGATCAGGATCAAAGCAAGCCCATCTTACAGGTGGCTATTTCTTGGGCTAACTCCTTAGTGGCTACCCCAGCCCTGATCGATTCTGGTGCTGAAGGCTATTTTATTGATGGTGAGTTCGCCAAGGCACATAATATTCCTGTGATGCTCTGTGAGTCTCCATTGGCTGTAGAGGCTATTGATGGTCATCCTCTAGAACCATCCCATGTCACATACGAGACTTGTCCACTATCCCTAAGGGTAGGAGCTCTCCATGTCGAGACTCTACAATTTCATGTTATTCAGTCTCCACACCATGCCGTCATTTTGGGTTTCCCTTGGCTCCAGAGGCATAATCACAGAGTGGACTGGGAGACTTGTGACATATTATTGTGGTCTGACTATTGTAAAGGGGCCTGTCTACAGCAACCTATTAAGATATTGTGTACCTCCCCCTCTTTACCCTCAGAGCACCAGTCTTTCAGTGAGGTGTTCAGGGGGAGGCTAGCACTCTGCCGGAGCATAGACCATATGATTGTGTTATTAATTTAATGCCAGGCTCGATACCACCTAAAGTCCGCACCTACCCCCTGTCGGCAGAAGAAAACCGGGCCATGGAGGAATACATTACTGATGCATTGTCCAGAGGCATAATTAGGAAATTTTCCTCACCCACGGGGGATGAATTTTTTTTTGTCAAGAAGAAGAATGGGGAACTTAGACCTTCCATCGACTATAGAGGTCTAAATAAACTGATGGTGAAAAAAGCATACCCCATCCCTTTAATTACGAAATTGTTTGACAGCCTGAAGGGTTCCTCTGTGTTTACGAAACTTGATTTAAGGGTGGCATATAAAACAATGTTTTGAGAAGTCTACTACAGTCCTGTGTAGTGGTTTACCTGTACGATATCTTGATACACTCTCCTAATATCGAGACTCATAGGAGAGATGTTGCTACAGTATTGCAGAAACTGAGGGAAAAACAACTGTACTGCAAACTTGAGAAATGCGAATTTCATAAAGACCAAGTGCCCTTCCTGGTTTATGTTATCTCTGCAGAAGGTATTGCTATGGATAAAGAAAAATTCTCGGCAGTTCTGCAATTGCCACGTCCGGTGGGTCTGAAGGCCATACAAAGATTCCTAGGATTTGCGAATTATTATAGAAAATGTATTCGAAATTTCTTTACTTTGGTCAAACTCTTGACTGATTTAACTCATAAGGGCGCTAACCTTCGGTTTGGTCCCCTGAGGCTTTTGAAGCCTTGAAATCTGCCTTTTCTGTGGCCCCAGTATAGGTACATCCTAACACTGCATTGCCTTTTACCCTGGAGGTGGATGCATCTGAGACAGGTATAGGGGCAGTACTGTCTCAAAGATCCAAGCCTGGCAAGACTCTGATGCCCTGTGGATTTTTCTAAAAAAAATGACTAAGGCTCAAAGCCTATATGATATAGGGGACCGTGAACTGCTAGCCATTATCCTTGCTCTTCATGAATGGCATCAATGGCATCACCTCCTGGAGGGGACTAAGGCTCCTATTCTGATATTAATGGATCATAAAAACTTGACATACTTTCCTGAAGCCAAGAGACTGTCACCAAGACAAGCCAGATGGGCATTATTTCTGTCTAGATTCAATTTTGTCATTTCGTACCTCCCTGGTTCCAAGAAATTCGTGCTGATGTCCTGTCTAGACAGTTTGGCCCAAAGCGTGAGACTGAAAGTGAACCCGTTCCGATCATTTCCCCAGATCGCATTTTGGCCACAATATGCACTAACATTACTTCTCCCTTGAGCGAAGAGATTCTGACTTCACAAGGTAATGCTCCAGTAGAGAAACCCAGAGGCAAATGTTTTATAGCTGACAATCTCCACACTATGCTGCTCCTGTCTTTCAGGTGGGGAATAGAGTCTGGTTGGCCTCCAAAAATCTGCACATGCAAGTGCCCTGTCATAAGATGGCTCCACATTTCATAGGACCTTTCTGGGTGCTCTGCAGAATAAAGCCTGTGTCTTATGCTTTAGACCTTCCCTTCAAAACGTCTTTCATGTCTCACTCCTGAAGCCGTTGGTCTGTAACTGCTCCTGTAGCACCAGGTCCTGTAAGCATTCAGAATCAGGATGAGTATGAGATTCAAAGCATTCTGGACTCCTGCAAGGTCCGGGGGCACATCCAATATTTTGTCCATTGGAAAGGTTATGGTCCAGAGGACCGTTCCTGGGTAAATAAGAATAATATTCACGCTCCTAGCTTGCTGCGCAGATTTCATACAAAATTTCCCAATAAGGTATGGTCTCCTCCATCGGGAGGGGGGGGGATCGTTGAGTGGGGGGTACTATCACGGTACCCGTGATTGCCTCCATTGTTTAGTTGCTGTAACAGAGACCTTGTTACTTCCTGGCTGTCACTCTATGCAGGTTGCTGTTCTTATAGGTCACTGTTTAGTGATGTCATCTCTCTGCCCTCCTACTAGGCCTTAAAGGCCTCATCATTTCCAGTTACCAGTGCCCTTTCATGGTGTACCTGAGCCTAGTGTTGTGTTGGTCCATTGCTGTTCCTGTGTATTACTCCTGCTCCGTCTGACTACCCGATTTGGCTCTGACTCCTGGCTATGTCTGACTACCCGATCCGGCTGTAACTTCTAGCTTTGTCTGACTACTGATCCGGCTCTGACTCCTAGCTTCATATGTGTCACGGTTTGTTAAGACGCTCAGACAACAGGTTTGGTAAAAGCATAACTTTATTGAAAAGTTAAAGCACTCCCCATAGGGTTCACATACATATACATACAATATATTAGCAACTGAGAAATAGAACAGGTTCTACCGGCCTTGCCAATAATACCGAGCAAGGCAACCCAGGCGGCTATAAGGAATAGCAATAGCAGGCTCTACCGGCCTTGCCAATACCAGGTAAGGCAACCGTGAGATGGAATATACCGGTTCTACCGGCCTTACCAATACCGGGCAGGACAGCCCCAAAGAAGGAGACCACCAGGTGACAATGATCGTCAAGAGACTATTACAGGGACACGAACCAACAGCACTTGACTGTGGTATGGAGCAAGCAGCGTCCATACGCTGGAACTAACAGTAGTAATCTCCCAGGTTAATGGAGTAAACCAGCACCCGCACGCTGGGACCAACAGTATAGAATGCCACCAGGTTTAATGGAGTTAACCAGAGTCCGCACACTGACACCAACAGTATAATACGCCACCAGGTTAAATGGAGATAACCAGCGTCCGCACGCTGGGACCAACAGTATAATATGTCACCAGGTTTAATGGAGTAAACCAGCGTCCGCACACTGGGACCAACAGGATAATATGCCACCAGGTTTAATGGAGTTCACCAGCGTCCGCACGCTGGGACCAACAGTATAATCTGCCACCAGGTTTAATAGAGTTAACCAGCGTCCGCACGCTGGGACCAACAGTATAATCTGCCACCAGGTTTATTGGAGTTAACCAGCGTCCGCACGCTGGGGCCAACAGTATAATCTTCCACCAGGTTTAATGGAGTTAACCAGCGTCCGCACGCTGGGGCCAACAGTATAATCTTCCACCAGGTTTATTGGAGTTAACCAGCGTCAGCACGCTGGGACCAACAGTATAATCTGCCACCAGGTTTAATGGAGTTAACCAGCGTCCGCACGCTGGGACCAACACAGTGAGAATATCGCCGAGGCGAGAGAGTGAGCAATGTCGGCAAGCGACTACCGGATGGGAACACTGAGACCAAGTGAAGGTGGAGCACAGCGAGCACCGCTGCACAGACGGCAACCGGAACAAGCCAGACAAAACAACCGGAGCATCAGACGTCACGGAGAAGTCCAACCGGAGTGGCAAGCAGACTGGACAGGAACAGGTGGAAGCAGGAACACTGGAACTCAAGACTCTGTAGCTCAGGACTCTGGAACACTGGAACAGGCCTCAAACAGCATGACAGGAAGAACAAACAGGTACTGTCAGAGACACCACGAAAGGGCAACCAAAGGGTGCCCGAGCTGAGTATAAATAGGCAGTCAGAGGCGGGCAGACAATAGGCAGCCAATAGGAGCCCCTGCAGGTGATAAACAGAGTATAGCACCAATCAGGGGCACCGTGATAGTACCCCCCTTTCAAAGACCCCCTCTCCTAGAATGGGGTCTAGGCTTCTGAGGGTACTTGGCATGAAAATTTTGTAGTAATCTTGGTGCATGAAGGTCCTTACTGTCCACCCAAGATCTATCCTCAGGACCATAGCCTTTCCAATGCACCAAGTACTGTACCTTTCCTCTAAGCCTACGGGAGTCAATGTACCTCGTTTTCCTCTTGCCCTTCAACCTCAACGGGCCCTGGCATTACGGGTGTCGTAGTGTAACGTTTGCACACCAGAGGCTTAAGGAGAGACACATGAAATACATTGTGAATGTGCATGGATGCAGGTAAATCCAATGCATAGGAAACGGGGTTAATTTTGCGAATAATTCTGTAAGGACCAATGAACCGAGGTGCCAACTTATTAGATGGGACTTGGAGCTTCAAGTTTTTAGAAGACAGCCATACTCTATCCCCAACTTGGAAGGAAACCGCTGGAAGCCTCCTGCGATTAGCATGACGCTGATGGCGCTGAAAGGACTGACCCAGTGCCCTCTGAACTTGTGCCCATGTGGAACGGAGTTGCTCGATATGCTCGTCTAGAGCTGGAATCTGCTGTGTCTGAAAGGAATCCGGGAGCAGGCAGGGTTGGAAACCATAATTAATCAAAAATGGAGAGCTCCTGGATGAAGAATTAACCGCACAGTTCCTGGCGAACTCCGC
This sequence comes from Rhinophrynus dorsalis, assembly GCA_037306005.1. Taxonomy (NCBI): domain Eukaryota; kingdom Metazoa; phylum Chordata; class Amphibia; order Anura; family Rhinophrynidae; genus Rhinophrynus; species Rhinophrynus dorsalis. The sequence continues at coordinate 391,351,264 of CM074722.1, forward strand.
CCAAGGCAACAAGTCGGCCCAATCGTCATGATGTTCAGTCACAAAACATCGCAGGTACTGTTCCAAGCCTTGATTGGCACGCTCAGCGGCCCCATTAGTCCGGGAATGATATGCAGAGGAAAAAGATAGCTGTATGCCCATCTGTTCGCAAAACAGCCTCCAGAATCTGGATACAAACTGGCTCCCCCTGTCGGACACCAGTACCCTGGGTACCCCATGCAACCGGAACACCTCTCTAGCAAACACCATTGCCAGTTCTTTAGCAGAGGGAAGGCCATGGAGAGGTATGAAGTGAGCCATTTTAGAAAACCTGTCTACCACCATCAATATAAAGGAATACCCTCTAGACCTGGGCAATTCTCCCATAAAATCGATAGAGACATGAGACCAAGGACGTTCGCCATTAGGCACTGGCTGGAGCAATCCCACTGGGAGATGTCTAGGGGTTTTGGCACGGGCACAGGTGGCACAGGCATTGGTAAAATCGGCACAATCAGATCTCATAGAAGGCCACCAAAATAATTGAGAGAGGGACCATAACAATTGGTCTCTACCAATATGTCCCGCAGCCTTAGAGGAATGGTAGGTTTCAAGTAATCAAGTACTGAACGGTTCAGTGACAAAACATTTGCCCACTGGAGTTTCATGGGGAGCAGAGGCCTGAGAGGCCAAAATCTCATCCCCAAGTGGAGAAGTGATACTAGTATGTATGGTGGCCAAAATACGGTCAGGTTGGATGATAGGTGCTGGTGCTTCTTCTCTGTCAATTTCAGCCTCGAATTGTCTTGACAGAGCATCAGCCCTAATATTCTTTGATCCAGGCAAGTATGATACAATGAAATTAAATCGAGAAAGGAATAATGCCCATCGCGCTTGGCGAGAGGACAATCTTTTGGCCTCAGAGAGGTATGTCAGATTCTTATGATCAGTCAGAATCAAATTCTGCAGAGTAGAGAGCGCAAACACAGAACAGAAATAACAAATAAAATAAAATAAAAAGGAACAGAGAGAAGAAATGCTCTAAGTGTAGTATTTTAATAAGTACAGATATATGCAGAATATAAAAATCCCCCCCTTCTCCCAATGTACTTACAGGACGCCCATCTTGGGCTATAGCGTCTCAAGGGTCCCAGCCCTTTAGTGTCACGGTGCTGTGCTTTTGTATTGTTCTTAGTACAGTGTCCGTTCGTCTGAGCGCTGAGGTGATAAATAAATACATAAATAAATATATATATATTATTTGAATGTGAAACAAGGAGTGAGATGTGTGAGTGTTAATTAATTGCAGTCCTCCTGTATGTTGTGGATTGGCATTGGTTAGTGAAATAAAGTTAAATGATGTGTGTAATATGTGAGACAAACTTATTCTTTTAAAATATACCAAAATATCAATAAAAAGGATTATGGATAAAAGCAGACATAATTATATGTAAAACCTGTTCATATAAAATTTACTACAACAAGCTAATGTGGTTAAAACTATTTTTGAATTAAATAGATTAAAAACAAGAGACACATGATTTTGAATATAAAATTAAAATACTATAAAAAGGCTGTGAAATCAAAATCTATATTCAAACCCCATGGGTCTGTTGTTTTCAATGTATAAATCCAAAAGGATTCTCTCTGTCTTAGTTTTAATAATCTATTTCCCCCTCTATGATTTAGGGTTACTTGTTCGATACCTAATATTCTCAGATTTTCATGTCTACAGTTGTGGACTAGTTTGCAGTGTTTAGACAGATTATGTGTTTCAATTCCATTCTTAATGTTCATTAAATGTTCAGAGAACCTAGTTTTAAGTTTTCTTTTGGTTCTTCCTACATATTGTAGGTTACATTCACAAGTAATTAAATAAATAACATAAGTGGAATGACAATTTATAAAATTTTTTATAATATAGGACTTGCCTGTAGTGGAACACTGAAAGTTCAAAGTTTTGGATTTATCTAAATGTGCGCATGTAGTGCAATTTTTAATTCCACATTTATACATGCCTGTGATCTGAGGTAAGAAGGAATTGTTAATTGTTGGGGGAGACAATTTGTGTGTAATATCACTAGGGGATACATAATTTGCTAAATTGATATTTCTACGGAAGACAACTTTGGGTCTTTCCCCTAGTTCTTTCTTTAAAATTGGGTCTTGCATAAGCACATGCCAATGTTTATTGATTATTTGCTTAATTTGTGGTGCTTTATGGTTATAATTGGTAATAAACAGAGGGACAGTGGGTTGTGAATCCTTTTTTCTATTTTTATCTTGATATTGTAAAAGAGCTTTTCTATCCATCTTTAAGGTCTGAGCTAGGGCTTGTTGTACTACTTTGTTGTCATAACCTTTTTCATGAAACTTGTGTTGCAGAATTTCTGCTTCTTTTAGAAATTCTTGTTCTGTACTACAATTCCTTTTAATTCTTTGGAATTGGCTAAATGACCGCTTTTGGCATGTAGGTAATTATTGGAATCTACGTTCTTACGGTAATTTGTGGTATGTATCTCATCTTCCACCTGATACAACATGATATCCAAAAATTCTATGCTATTCATTTGTAAATTGCTCGTAAAGCTGAGGTTCAAATCATTATCGTTAATGTACTGTGTAAATGATGTGAACTCCTCCTCTGATCCTTTCCAAATAAAAATGAGATCATCTATGTATCTCTTATAAAGTCTAATATTCTTTTTGAAAGGATTTTTATCATTATAGATATAATTCAACTCCCAAAAATTCATAAATATATTGGCATATGATGGAGCAAATGTTGATCCCATTGCTACGCCTGATACTTGAAGGAAAAAAATATTATCAAAAAGAAAGTAATTGTGATACAAAATAAACTCAATACATTTTACTAAAAAGGAGACCTGTTCTTGGGGTAACACATTGTATGTATTAAGAATATCGGTTATGGCTCTTAGTCCTGATTCATGGGGTATGTTGGTGTAAAGACTACAAACATCACACATAGCCCATTTAAAATCTTTTTCCCATTTTATGTTTTGTACTTCCTGTAAGATGTGTATAGTATCCTTTAGGTATGATTTTTGAGTCGTAACTAAAGGTTGTAAGAACTGATCTACATATTGTGACAAGTGATTTGTCAAAGAATTAATACCCGATACTATCGGTCTTCCTGGGGGATTAGTGATCGATTTATGTAGTTTAGGTAGATGATAGGAAATTCTTGAAAAAGAAAGTGAAATTCATCTTTATTAATAATCCCTTTGTTCAGAGCTGCTGTAAGTATACTTTGGAGTTCATTTAGAAATTTTGATGTTGGATCTGCCTTCAATGTATTATAGGTTGTAGTATCATGGAAGTAATCTTTTAGCCTCTTTAAGATAATCACTTGTATTTTGGATGCAAATAGCCCCTCCCTTACCTGCCTGCCGAATAACACTAGAAGTATTTTTCTGTAGAGCTATTAAGGCTATTTTTTCTTCTTTATTTAAGTTCTGTTTTCTAGAAGTTATATGGGTACAGAGATGTTCGATATCTCTGTTGATAAGATCATTAAAAACTTTAATATGCTCACCTTGAGCTTGTACTGGATAGAATGTTGATTTGGGTTTATATGTACTGTGTATAACACTCAGGGAGTTTGGATCAGCACAATCATGTTGTAACATTTCCAGCTCCCTGAGGTTATACTTATCCTTCATAGTGCAGCACATGTTAGGGACCATAGTTTCTTGTATTTTGGTAGCAAAAAATCTTTTAACCCCTTAGGGACCCTTGACGTACCAGGACCGTCAAGAGTAAATTTGCTTGAAAGACCCTTGACGGTCCTGGTACGTCACGTACTTTTTACTTACAGCGCTCTACCGGGAGCGCTGTAAGTAAAAATAGGGCATGAAATAGACCGCTCCAAGATTGGAGCGATCTGTTTCAAGCCCCATAGTGACGCGCCGATACACGTGACAGGTCACGTGTACCGGCGCCTCAAAGTGCCCCTATGCGGTCGTTATGGGACGGAAATGTCCCATAACGTCCGGTCCTTAAGGGGTTAAGAGTAATAGACCTGACATATTTATGAATATCAACATAAAGGTTAAAACCGTTAGGATCTTGATGAGGAGAAAAAGATAAACCTTTTTGTAAGACTTTAGTTTCCGATGCTGTAAAAACATGATCACTGAGATTGTAAATATTGTTCACAGAATTTAATCGACCTTGGCAACTTTTACAGTAATTCCTTCCTGCTCTGCATCCTCTTCTGGTTGCAGAGGTCTTTTTTGTCCTTTGTTGTTTTGTTCCACTGATATTTTGGTTGTGGATGGATGTCTGTGCGATTGTTGTTGAACTTGGTTCCTTTGGTTTGGTGGGTGATATCTGTGATGATATGTTGGTGGTTGCCTGAATCGATTGTGCTGTCTGTGATAGTGATGGTGGTGTTTGTTGCGTCTGGGAGGACAATTGCGATATCCCAAAAAATGCTGATTAGAAGTGAAGCGATGTGTAAGATTGTAAAATCTTTGGGAATGATCTTTAGGTCTAGCCCCTTCCTGCGCGAATGACCTATTTGGAATTGGAGTTAAAGGGGCAAATCTGTTTGAAATAGGTACATTAAATGACTCATTGGGATCTACAGATTTGTCTACAGGAGAATCTTCTTTAATATTATGTGAATCAGAAGTGTTTTGTGTAGGGGGTCTGTGATTTGGATGTTCCATTAGTACTCTAGTGTGATATGAAAAATGACTATTATTAGTCTTGCTAATATTAGTATGTAATGTGCGTTTTTGTTCGTAATCAGATTTGTCTCTTAGAAACTTTTTTTGTTTGGTAAGTATAATATTTTGTTCCAATGTTATAAGTCTTGTATTGATGTTTTCCTGGAGCTTAATTTGTTCTGCATTCAATGTGGTACTCTTAATTAGTTTTTCCATACTTTCAATCTCTGTTTTATTGACAGACAGCCGATGTTCTCTATATTTGATAAGTAACTCAATAAGTCTCATAGAACATTATTCAAGGACAGTATCCCATTCAGTCAAAAATTCAATTTCATCAATTTCCATAGCTGGGAGTTTATAAATTCTAAGTCCTCTTGGGACAATCTTGTGTTTCTTATAGTTTTCTAGTGAAATAAGATCAAACCAATCTTTAGTTTCTGTAATTAGATGTTTTTCAAAATTTCTAAGAAGACTGAATGGGTCTTCCTTAGGTAATGTTCTAGTGTACCCATCTGTAAAATCCAAAGACCTTTTTCAATTAGATCTGATATCCTTGAAATCAGCCATTTCAAAACAACGTGCAGCAGAAATGTACAAGGAAAGAAACTAAATACACAAACAAGAAATCTGCGCAACTGTAGCAAATGGAGATATATGTAATATTCCACAGGTATGGATAAATATCAGAAAGACTTGAAATAATAAATGTCTAGAAGTCTATATATAGTCCTTATATCAAGTACTTGTGATCCTCATAAGTTAGTGGTCTTGATGAATGGATGGGTTAGGATGACATGTATTAAATGGGATAAACAAATGAAAAATGAATTGGTCAAGGAACACAGTCTCTGTCCGTAGTCTCAGTATTTTCTGGTGCAGCTCTCTGTTCAAGGTATCCTTGTATACCTCTAAAAGAAAGTCCAATTCTGCAGAGTAGAGAGCGCAAACACAGAACAAAAATAACAAATAAAATAAAATAAAATAAAAAGGAACAGAGAGAAGAAATGCTCTAAGTGTAGTATTTTAATAAGTACAGATATATGCAGAATATAAAAATCCCCCCTTCTCCCAATGCACTTACAGGACGCCCATCTTGGGCTATAGCGTCTCAAGGGTCCCAGCCCTTTAGTGTCACGGTGCTGTGCTTTTGTATTGTTCTTAGTACATTGTCCGTTCGTCTGAGCGCTGAGGTGATAATCGCTGGTCTTTGCTGAAAATAATGTATCTTTATGTCCTAGGTGTATCGCTGGTATGTGTTTCACTGGAAACAAAGTATCTCCGATTTGCAATAGTTGCCAGGGATGCGGTATAGCTCGCTACAGAGCACAGTGTTTCCACATGTGGAGATGATGCTGCAGAGCCACGTGGAAACGTCTACCGCTAAAGCGGCTTAGCCGCTGTTACCTCGGTCGCTCCGGACCGGAACTACTAGTTCTCACAGGGGGCAGGGCGGGACTCGGTACAGTCAGTGCAGGGGGCGGGGGGATCAAATGTCCAACGCGTATCGTGGATGCTCAGATCCACTTCTTCAGGGGAAGCAAAGAGTATGCACAAGCTTACACCCTGCTATTTATACCTTGCTACCAGAAAGACATTTGGTTACAATAGTTAAAAAATGTGCAAAATTCAATGAAATAAAGACTGATAGAATATTTGCAAACTAATAAAGACAATGATACAATGATATCCACAACATACAGGAGGACTGCAATTAATTATCACTCACACATCTCACTCCTTGTTTCACATTCAAATAATATATATATATATTTATTTATGTATTTATTTATTTATCACAGTCTTCTAATATTTAATTATTTCACCTGTACAAATACCATATATTGTCACAATTGCATTTATTTATTATGTTCTTTCATTTAGCTCACATTACTGTTTCTATCATTGCCTTTATTAGTTTGCAAATATTCTACTATCAGTCTTTATTTCATTGAATTTTGCACATTTTTTAACTATTGTAACCAAATGTCTTTCTGGTAGCAAGGTATAAATAGCAGGGTGTAAGCTTGTGCATACTCTTTGCTTCCCCTGAAGAAGTGGATCTGAGCATCCACGATACGCGTTGGGCATTTGATCCCCCCGCCCCCTGCACTGACTGTACCGAGTCCCGCCCTGCCCCCTGTGAGAACTCGTAGTTCCGGTCCGGAGCGACCGAGGTAACAGCGGCTAAGCCGCTTTAGCGGTAGACTTTCCACGTGGCTCTGCAGCATCATCTCCACATGTGGAAACACTGTGCTCTGTAGCGAGCTATACCGCATCCCTGGCAACTATTGCAAATCGGAGATACTTTGTTTCCAGTGAAACACATACCAGCGATACACCTAGGACATAAAGATACATTATTTCCAGCAAGGACCAGCGATTATCACCTCAGCGCTCAGACGAACGGACACTGTACTAAGAACAATACAAAAGCACAGCACCGTGACACTAAAGGGCTGGGACCCTTGAGACGCTATAGCCCAAGATGGGCGTCCTGTAAGTGCATTGGGAGAAGGGGGGGCTTTTTATATTCTGCATATATCTGTACTTATTAAAATACTACACTTAGAGCATTTCTTCTCTCTGTTCCTTTTTATTTTATTTTATTTTATTTGTTATTTTTGTTCTGTGTTTGCGCTCTCTACTCTGCAGAATTGGACTTTCTTTTAGAGGTATACAAGGATACCTTGAACAGAGAGCTGCACCAGAAAATACTGAGACTACGGACAGAGACTGTGTTCCTTGACCAATTCATTTTTCATTTGTTCATCCCATTTAATACATGTCATCCTAACCCATCCATTCATCAAGACCACTAACTTATGAGGATCACAAGTACTTGATATAAGGACTATATATAGACTTCTAGACATTTATTATTTCAAGTCTTTCTGATATTTATCCATACCTGTGGAATATTACATATATCTCCATTTGCTACAGTTGCGCAGATTTCTTGTTTGTGTATTCAGTCAGAATCAAAACAGGATTTTTAGTGCCTTCAAGTAAATGACGCCATTCCTTGAGAGCCAGGATAATGGCCAGTAACTCTCTATCACCAATCTCATAATGGCTTTGGGCTCCCGTTAATTTCTTTGAAAAGAACCCACAGGGTCTGAGTGCTCCACCTTTGACTTGTCGTTGAGAGAGTACTGCCCCAACCCCAATATCTGAGGCGTCAACCTCTAAGGTGAACGGAAGTAATGGATTGGGGTGGGATAACACAGGAACGTTAGCAAAGGCTACCTACAGTTTCTCAAAGGCCTCTTCCGCAGCCACCGGCCAAAGAGCTGGGTTAGCGCCCTTATGCGTGAGGTCAGTCAGGGGTTTCACAATGGAAGAGAAATTCTTAATAAACTTCCTATAATAATTGGCAAACCCTAGAAATCGTTGGATGGCTTTCAGACTCTTAGGTTTAGGCCACTGTAGGACTGCGGTCAATTTTTCCTTGTCCATGGCAATACCGTCTTTGCCAATTATAAACCCCAAAAACGGTACACTGGTTTTGTGGAACTCACATTTCTCCGCTTTACAGAATAACTTATTTTTTCGTAATTGCTGCAGTACTTCAGACACATCCTTGATGTGTTGTGACAAGTCTTTAGAGTGGATGAGTATGTCGTCGAGGTAGACTACAACACATGACTGTATCATATCTCTGAGGACATCATTAATTAGTTCTTGAAAAACTGCGGGGGCATTACACAGACCAAATGGCATGACTAGATATTCGTAGTGCCCAGATCTCGTGTTAAAGGCAGTTTTCCACTCATCACCGGCTCTGATTCGTATCAAATTGTAGGCAGCACGTAGGTCCAGTTTGGTGAAAATCGAGGAACCCTTGAGTCTATCAAAAAGCTCGGTGATGAGTGGTATCGGGTAAGCATTCTTTGCCATCAGCTTATTTAACCCGCAGTAGTCAATGCAAGGTCGCAATTCGCCATTTTCCTTTTTAACAAAAAAGAACCCGTCTCCGGCCGGAGAGGTAGATTTCCTAATGATCCCTCTATTAAGGGCATCAGAAATATATTCTTCCATAGCTTGGTTATCCTCGCAAGACAATGGGTACGTGCGTCCCCTAGGTGGCACCGTTCCAGGTGTTAATTCGATGCAACAGTCATATGGTCTGTGCTGAGGTAAGGCGCCAGCCTCTCCCTTACTAAAAACATCGCTAAATTGCTGAGAGACATCAGGTAGTGAAGGGGAGGTGCACAAGACCTTAACGGGATGGGTGACGCAATTCTCCATACAGAACTGAGACCAAGCAGAAATCTCGCATTTTTGCCAATCGAATTGTGGATTATGCAACTGTAACCAAGGAAACCCCAATATTACGGCATGGTGAGGAGAGTTAATTAACTGAAACTGCTGCTCCTCCCTATGGAGGGCCCCAATAGTCATGGATAATGGCATAGTTTCAAACATAACCTGAGCGGGTACCAGGGGTCTGCCATCAATCGCTTCAATAGCAAGAGGGGTTTCTCTTTCAATGCGTGGCACCCCATGCAACTCAGCAAAGGTATTATCCATAAAATACCCAGCTGCACCAGAATCGACTAGGGCCAAAACCTCCACAGAGCGCTGTGCCCAAGACAATACCACCTGTATGGTGGGTTTAAGAGCGCCAATCGTTGGGGATGATTGCACACCACCTAGGGCCTGTCCCCCAAGGTACCCTAGGTGTGTTTGTTTCCCGGACGTACCGGACAAGATCTTAACAGGTGCCCATTCTTACCGCAGTATAAACACAACCCTTGTTTCCTGCAATATGTTTTTTCCTCCTTGGTTAACATAGTGAAACCCACTTGCATAGGTTCCCCTGGTTCCTGTACTGGTACACTAGGTTTAGCTGCCAAGGGGGAGGTGGGTGGGAAAAATGTGTTACTAGACCCATTATTCTTAGATCGTATTTTACGATCTCTGGCAGTTACTCTCTCCCGTATTCTGGAGTCAATTAGAATAACATATTCAATATAATCATCAAGATCAGTAGGCAAATCTTTTGCTGCGATTTCATATTTAATCTGGTCACTCAAACCTTGGACAAATGCTGCCAACAGAGCCTCGTTATTCCACCCTACCTCTGCTGCCAAAGTGCAAAATTCGATGGCATAATCGCCCACCGTGCGCCTGCCCTGTTGTATATCCATAAGACGTTTGGCTGCAGAGGTGGTTCTACCAGGAGGCTCGAATACTCTCTGAAAGGATTGCACAAATTCACAGAAATTCTTAGTGCAAGGTTTCGTATTTTCCCACAAGGGGTTAGCCCAAGCCAATGCTCTACCAGTCAGCAAGGATATCATGAACCCAACCTTGCTGCGATCATTATGAAATGAATGTGCCGTCAATTCCATAAAAATTTCCAGCTGATTGATGAACCCTCTGCAGAGTTGGGGGTCTCCATCATATCTTAGTGGTAAGGGTGCAGAAGCCGTTAACCCTTTTATTGCAGCCCCAAGGGCCCCAGTATCATTCTCCGGTGTCTGACTGGGCAAGACCACCGGGTTGAAACCGGACTTATCAGCAAGTACTGTGCGTTCAAGAATAGTATGAATAACAACTGCCAACTTATCCAAACGTTGCTCGTGCATATCCATCCTCCAATGGATATTCTGTGTATTACCATCACTCTTAGGGCTCTATTTAAAGGCAGCCGTTAGTAAAAAAAATCACTATCGGGTGCGTTGTGTCATGTTGCAATTCAAAGATCCGTCTAAAGAACAGCTAACGGCAGTTGCAGAATCCTAACGGCCGATACACTTGCTTGCATTCAGACGAATTCAACAACATACCTCAGAGCTATTCAAAGGCTTGCGGTACTGATAACGCTGAAAAAAAGACACACCTAACGGCTAAAAGTTAAGACCCACTTTTCTTAGCCGTTAGACACTTAACGGGCAAAACAAAACACCCGTTACATAGGAAAATACACAAAATGCTTACCACACAACCATGTAAATGGGAAAATTATCCCGTGCAATGCCAAATCAACACAAAAACATGCACACACAACACAAATCACTCCACACACAACAACAACCAACACCACAGGGACAACGACACACAAAAAAACAACAACACAGCATGGCACGGAACAATGGGGGTTATCACACAAAGCGGACACCTGCAAATACAAGCTCACCTGGGCAACATCAATACGCGACCTGCACCCCACAACTGCACATCCGCAAATGGCACACACATAACAAACACAACACACCACATCTTATAACACACATACCTGCAAACACTTACATGGACAAAAACAACTCTCCATTGGTCAGCACTCACCTCATCACCACACCTACACAACGCCCTAACAAGTACTTAAAGGGACAACTCAACACACTCACTTGTGGCTTGTTTTCCACTCAGGGAGGGAGAGATAGAGAGAGAGAGGTAGAGAGAGAGAGACAGATAGAGACAGATAGAGCAAACAGTATGTTGGGTTACATATTGTTGCGAAGGCTGCGGAGAAGGCGTGCAAGGGAGAGAGCTGGGGAACATCAGCAACCTCCAAGCACGCCTGATAAACAGCCTCCACCTGTTGCAAGTGAGGAGGCTCTGGCTCAGCAGCCACACAGGAGCCCACCCCACCCGGAGGACACCTGCCTGCAGATGCACAGCTGCAGCAACAGGATGCTCACTATCAACAGGATGCTCCCCAGCTGCCACAGGGACCCCTGCAGCAGCCCAGGATGCATAGACGACCACCAAGGCCCAGGGTATACCGCCCAAGGGTCACTCTCTTTGGAATGACCGATGACGAGGTTATTGATAGCTACAGGTTGAGGCCACACAGCATCATTGCCCTGTATGAGGTCATCAAGGATCAGGTGGATCCCATATGCACCCACAACCATGCTCTAACTGGCCTTCAAAAACTCCTGTGTGCCATACACTTCATGGCAAGTGGCGCCTTTCAGTCGACAGAGGGTTACGCATCTGGCATGCCCCAGGCCACATTCACCAGGGTGCTGGCCCAGGTCTTGCCAGCCCTCAAAGGCAAGGCCAGTACCTACATACATTTCCCCATCACCGATATGGAGTGGACACATCTGAAGCAGGGCTTCTATGCAAGGGGAGGCATGCCCAGGGTCATGGGTGCAATAGATTGCACCCATGTCCGTATCAAAGCACCAGCACATCAGGGACATATGTTCCTGAACCGCAAAAACTTCCACTCCATGAATGTGCAGATGGTGTGTGACAGCAACCTGGCCATCATGAATGTCTGTGCGAAATTTCCCGGGAGCTGTCACTATTCACATATACTCAGAAATTCATCTGTGCAGAGGGATTTTGAAAATGGGACCTATACAGGTGGATGGCTTCTGGGTGAGTTAACAGCACCAAATGACACCACATACACATGTGCTAGTACGTTCACCACATAAAACATCATTCACACAATATGTGCTCCTTGTCACACCATGTCACTCACTTTCCACAGGTGATGCTGGCTATGGATGCAAGCCATGGCTCCTCACCCCGGTCGACAATCCCCAAAACGATGCCCAGGAACGATATAACCAGGCTCATGCCAGAACACAGAATGCCATTGAGCGGACCTTCGGCCTCCTGAAGTCCCGATTCCGATGTCTGGACCAATCGGGGGGAGCATTACAGTATGCACCAGGCAAGGTCTGCGACATCATCATGGCATGTGCCATCCTACATAATATCGCGGTGGACACCAGACTCATCGACGATGTCCATCCCCCACCCAGACCTGAAGCCCCTATGGATATCGTTGAGTGTGAGGAAACCCCAACAGGGATGCAGACAAGGGACAGATTGATCAGGGATCACTTCTGCTGTGAGTATAATACATGTATGCACACAATCCATGCATACACACCCACCACAACACACATGTTCTGTTTCACCCCACAGGATCAGTGACACAGGCCTGACACTGGCTGCAGTATGGACCACCAGCATCAACTATTCTGTGGACCAGTCAGATTGGGCCTAGAGATTCCGATTACATCTGACAACCTGTCATACATGTTGATACTGCTACCTCAAGGATATCATGCATGCCCCCCTGGAAACCAAGGTACAACACTTTAACCTTGTTCAGCATATCCCAACGCTCCCTAGGCACCAACTAAAGTGTTTTGCTAGGATCAGACCCATAGCAACCATGGTACCCCTGTAGCGAGGGAGTCTCATCCAAGTCAATGTATCGGATAGCACTCTGTCATATAAGGGGTTCAGGGGGCATTCGAGGGGACATGGGACCAGTAGCTTGCTACAGCTGAAGAAAGCAGCAGAGGGGTGGATCTACAGTAATAGTGTGTTACACAACATGGAGCTCATGAAATGTGGATCACATCTCCAGGGACACCATGCTGCCCTGTGTGTGTGTGTGCAGTGATATGTGCCCCAGAAAAAAATACACACATTAACAAATATGTCCTACTAGCTCCATGAACCAAACATATTTGGGCTGTCTCTGACAGTGGCAGCCCAAATATATTGTTGTCAGGAAGCTATTAGGACATATTTGTTGATGTGTGTAACCATGTCAGGGGTAAATATCCCTAAGGATAGTTAACATCCCCTTAGTTCCCCCCATGATGGTTCATAGACCAGTACACAACACATTACAAAGCAGTGGTTTGTGTAGACTTATGTAACGAGAAAGATTAAGAGGATCATGATGTTGTAGCTGTTGCATGACGATCACTTCGAGGGTGATGTTCCAAATCCTGTCCTCTTGTCCCACAGGCATCCATAGCACGATCCATCCTTGAACAGAGGAGTTTCCATATGACTGGACTGAAGTCTGGACAACACTTCCATGAAGCTCACCCCTTGGTGTTTCAAGTGATTGTGTTGGTGATGCAATGTTTGACCTGATGTTCACAGCAACCTCTACTGGAACATTCACATATGTACACGAATTCATGTGTGTACTAACATCCAGGTATCAGACCTGTACAGTAAGACTGCTCATACACAGATGCCAAACTATGTGGACAACACATGAGCAGTTCACTAGCATTTCTAATGTATTCCTATTTAGTTCAGATGTACCGTTTTGTGCTCATACAAGTGTTTAATGCATATTGGCTAAATACACAAGAAACATCACTACTCAATCCGTGTCTGTATGAATGAATGTTGGATCAAACACCTGTCAATGTGGAACCATACCCAAGGCTAGAGTATACCTCATACAAAGGAAGGCATGATTTACATCACAGGAGTCCACTAGTTGCCTGACCATGAGTGGACTTTGTGATGTATACATACAATGACATGATGGCAGTGATACACTGATGTGTGTTGTGAGTGATTAGCTGGTGATACAGGGGACACACTTCCACTGTGATGTGATGTCCACAGTTTGTGTGTTGCTCAATATAATCAATGTCCTGAGATTGCTGTAGGTTGTCATATCTCAGTACATGGGCTACATCAACAAACAACCATGTGGACAAGTGTTATCATTGGTGAAGTGTGTTACAACCTTAGTTAAACAACAACACAACTTAAAGGGATAGTAAACCTTGAAAATAAGTTTATTTCACATTGTAGCCCTTTAAAAAACATGAAAAATGATATGTCTTATCTACCAAACATATATGGTTTGGGAGATAAGACTTATATCATTTTACATGTTTTTTTCAGGGCTACAATATAGAATAAACCTATTTTCAAGGTTTACTATCCCTTTAATACATAACCCAATGCTCAGCCTAAGCTTCCAATGTGCGTGCTACACAATGAAATCTTAGGAAGATCATTGGGTTATCCAGTAAGTTAGGCTGTGATTCAAACTCCTGTTGTGCAACTGACTTGCAGGAGAACACAATGCTCACCCTAGGATCACAATGTGTAACACACACATTGAGATCCTAGGGTGTACATTGTGTTCCCCAGTAAGTCAGCTGCACAATACAATTTTGATTTAAAGACCATATTGATGCATGTTCCATCTGTCCTGCTTGTTATTTCCCTGCTAAGTCGCATAGCTGATTGTTTGGTTTTCCCCTCAAACACAACAATTGATGCAGACGAATGTTCAGTGTTGCACCAGTTGTTGTGCTAAGGGGTATGTTCTGATCAAATCTGACACACATCATGGCCATGTAACACTGTCGTGTTATATGGCTACAGGGCTGGGTTGCCAGGTGAATTTGGACAACGGTGTGGGTGTGTGTGAACTCATGTTGTAACATCACACAAACATTTCCCCCAGGCAGGAGTTGAGTTCACTGCATTGTTTGGCAATGCATTGGAGACAACCCTGCCACCCAATCTATAACTGAATACACAGCAGATCAGACAGGATTCAAAAGCACAATTTTCCTTTATTGAGGGGGCAGATGACTGGTTGGGCCTTTCATTTCTTCTTTTTTTTGGGGGGGGCCTTAGACTTGGTGGCAGAGGTGGATGCCCTGGCTGATTGCCTTGTCACCCTCTGTCCCCTAGGTGTGGCTTCTGGGGTAACACTGGAAGGGGTGGTGGGTGCAGTGGACCCCTCTGTGGAACGTAGGTTCTCCCTCTCCATCCTCAGGTTCTCTCTGCCGGTTAATCTCTTGCAGCTCCACGAGCACCTGTGCAAACATGTCCATCATCCCCGTATGGATCTGGTGGAGTTGTGTGTTCCCCCTGGCAACCTCTGACTCCAGAGCTTGGATTCTGGTCTCCAACCTGTTCGTGTTCCTCCGGGATTCCCTCCGGTTCCTCGTGAGGTTGTTGTTGGTGGCGTGGGTTGCCCGGAGCTGTCCTCTTTGAAGGGCCATGCACTCAGGCTCCAGATCCGTGGTGCGTTGACTGCTGGAGATGGGAGTGCCCGGTGACTCATGTGCTGTCTCCCCAGCTTCAGCTGTCTCCTCTGTTTCCACAGCTTCAGCTGTCTCATCAGCCTCTATCTCCCCAGCCTCTGCTGTCTCCTCTGCTGGTACTGGGTGTGCTGTGGCTTCTACTGCTGTTTCTGTTGGTGGAGTGGCTTGCACAGATGGTGTGTGGGTGCCCACCACATCAAGGGACCCACTGCTGCCCACTGATGTCTGTGCTGGTTGAGGTGGTGGGGTGAACAAGTCCCTCGGCTGAGGGCGCTGGGGCTCCCCAATCAGGCCCAGGTGTTGGTAGTCAAGTGGACAAGGGTCATACCTTGGCCACTGGTAGGTGCTTGGCCCCCACCTGGGATCATACCTGGGGCCATCCTGGGGAGCCATCCAGGAGGGTAGATCCAACTCGGTGGAATATGGCCCATATTGGCTGGTGGCCACATTCCATGGCAGCCATTGCCTCCCTGGTGGTGGTGGTGCTGCTGCTGGAGGGTAATAGCTCCCAGAGGTAGTGGGATGCATCCATCTCTCCCCCTGAATCCAGCCACTGTACATTTGTGGAGCATCCTGTGGTGGTGCAGCCAGTTGAGGGGCAGGCAGTTGAGGGGCAGCCAGTTGAGGGGCAGCCAGTTGAGAGGCAGGCAGTTGAGAGGCAGCCAGTTGAGAGGCAGGCAGTTGAGAGGCAGCCAGTGGTGATGCAGCCAGTTGGGGAGGAGGTGTGGTGGTTGTATACGGTTCCCATTGGATAGTCCCCTCCTCTGTATACTCCTCACTGGGTGGTGTGGTCGGTTCCTCCACGGGCTCCTGCTGCGATGGAGGCCCATAAGCTGTGTGTAGAATTGAGATTGTGTGATTAGTAAACGTAGAAATGATGGGATTAATGGGATACTAATACATGAAATGCGGAAAGGGAAATATATGTTGTGTGGTTTATCACCCTGAGTGAAACAAGGGTACTCCCACTGCTGGAGGGGGTTTTTGTTCAAAAAGTATACCAGCTCAGAACAGAATTGCTTTGGTGCTATATCCCAGTGGCCTAAAGTTCTACATTGGCACTGTTGCTACATTATCCTATGGGAATTTATGGCGTCTGGACGTAAGCTGTCCATAGGATGGTCTAGCACCACCGCCATTGTAGAGTTCCAGGCCACTGTGATATTGCCCCTGGAGTAGTCAACTTTGAGCTGTGCTACTTTTTGAATGAAACACCTTTCAGCAGTGGGAATACCCTTGTTTTGCTCGGGGGATGAACCCTGCAATATATTTTTCTTTTCACGTTAGGTATTACTATCCCTTTAACGGAATAGCAATGGTTAATTTCACAATGATGTAATATTGTAGGCATCGTAAGAGATAGATGTGGATCGATGTTAGTCCTATCCCTCTAAACCACATGGTTAGACAGATATTGCTCTATTTGACAGTCATTTTGACATGTCTGACAGTCATTTCACCACACGGAGGCTCTTCAGCAGAGCCTAAATTGCCCCATTCAGAGATGTAAACTTCATTGGAATGGTGAACAGAGTGTGCTTGCAAACCATGCACACTTTGTTGACCATCTCAAAGATGTATTCATCTCTGAATGGGGCAATTTAGGCTCTGCTGAAGAGCCTCCGTGTGGTCTAATGACTGAAATCTCCAGCTGTCAAATAGAGCGATATCTGTTTAACCATGAGGGTTGGAGGGATAGGACTAACATCGATCCACATGTTGGTGAAATTAACAATTGCTATGCCATTACAGTTACATACAAGGAGAAATGGTCATATATGCATGTGGATATGTACCTTTCATATGGATATGAATATATCCTTTCCAGATATGAAGCCAGAGATCATTTCAGTAGGTGTGATTGCCTTACTGGCTATATATGTGCACCCATCAAAATATACATTGGATTGATATGATGGATATGAACATACCTCGTATATCCCATCTACGTAGAGTGGGATATACTAGGTATGTGTATTTGGATGGTATCAATGTAAGTTAGTTTCTGATGGATGCACATATCTGGCCAGTAGGGCAATCACAGGCAGTGAGATGATCTCTGGGTTCACATCGTGTTGGGACATATTTTGAGCCATTTGAAAGGTACATATCTGATCATTTTCCTTTGTGTGCATATCTTTTTTGAACAGATGTGCAGTGGGAATCAAGTGTTATTCAACCCTATCTTCTTAGCTGATCCCGTACAATGCACAATTTTTCATTACTTGACAGGTGACTCTCTGGTTGTCAGGATCATATCCTATGCATTGCATTGTAGGGCATGGGATACCACCCTGGCAATCAGAGATTGATGAACTGGACAGGATCCTGTCCATGTCGTGTGTTCCAGTTGAATCCTGAAGGGCAACAATCACGCCAGTAGTGAGGGATATCTTTGATTAAGGCCTGTTTTTTCTTGGAGAATGAGCCCATCCATCCTTCTGAGTGAGGCAACCGTAGTCAATCCCAGATATCCATCATTCATGGCCTGTTGGTGACCAAGGTACAATCGTTGATATTTGGTTCCCATGTGTATCCTGCAAACAGTGTCTGGTGTACCATCCATCCATGGCATCAGCACCCCCGAGGATCCATGTGGGAATCAGATGTGAGAAATGTCATTTCAAGTTAGAGTAAATGATTGCAGACACAACACCAAGGCCTGCTTTTTCCACCTTTAATTCTGGGGTATTGTTTGAGGCCTGTGTGTTGCACATACAACCAGTTATTCTCAGTGACACTGTGATGTGTGACCTGCTCCATCCTTTTTGTGATTCAGTAAGCGGTGTTGTCGACATGATGGAGTGTACATGATGCTGACTTCTCCAGTGATTTCATTTCTCCATTTCCAGTGTTTTCTATGGAGTCTATACGATGGGAGCTTAGCAACTTGATTCATGTTATTGCATATTCTCCATAGACTAACACTGGTATTGGTGATGTGAGGATGTGTAAGGGTGAATTTCTCTCCACCATCTGTTTGTCACCGCTTAGTGAATGTCCCCTGTGTAGCATGTGATCGTTGGCCTATTGACTTGATTGTTGTCTGGTTAACCCTTTGAGTCCCAGAGGGGTTGCCAAAGCATTGTTGATCGATGCATTGATGATCCCTCTAGCACTCAAGGGGTTAAGTGCTGACTTCCCAGTGGGGAAATGGGTGACATTGTGTGTGAACAGTGATGATATTTAGCAGACGACATTTTGAACAGCATGGTTTGTGTAGTGTGTGTGATGAGCACAGCGACAGGAGGGTTGAAGTAGGACTTGGACAGGTTTGTTCCAAGTTGGACCTTGATCTTTGTCAATGTGTTGTGTCCTGTTTTTAACCCTCAGGGTGCTGTGTTGGTGCAGTTGTGTGGATAAATGATGGGCATGTGTTGTGCATTAACATGAGCGACAACGGCTTTTGTGTTACGTGTTTTTTGTGTGCCTACGCTCGATAGCTATTCTTGTAGAGTACCTATTGAATCTGCTGTAACTCCTGTATTATTTGCAAGCGATGTGCCTTTTTCACTTAGCGGCTGGTTTAACGGCTGACTTTAAATCTAGCCCTTAGTGTCTGAGGTGATGGCCCTTTCGTACTTTCACGGTTTGTTAAGATGCTCAGACAACAGGTTTAGGTAAAAGCATAACTTTATTGAAATTTTAAATCACTCCCCATAGGGTTCACATACATATACATACAATATATTAGCAACTGAGAAATAGAACAGGTTCTACCGGCCTTGCCAATAATACCGAGCAAGGCAACCCAGGCGGCTATAAGGAATAGCAATAGCAGGCTCTACCGGCCTTGCCAATACCGGGTAAGGCAACCGTGAGATGGAATATGCCTGTTCTACCGGCCTTACCAATACCGGGCAAGGCAGCCTTGGGAGATGCTGTGGATAGGCTCTACAGGCCTTGCCAATACAAGGTAAGGCAACCGTGAGATGGAATGTACCGGTTCTACCGGCCTTACCAATACCGGGCAAGGCAGCCTCAGTGAATACTGTGAAGGGGCTCTACCGGTCTTGCCAATACCTGGTAAGGCAACCGTGAGATGGAATGTACCGGTTCTACCGGCCTCACCAATACCGGGCAGGACAGCCCCAAAGAAGGAGACCACCAGGTGACAATGATTGTCAAGAGACAATTACAGGGACACGAACCAACAGCACTTGACTGTGGTATGGAGCAACGCTGGAACTAACAGTAGTAATCTCCCAGGTTAATGGAGTAAACCAGCGCCCGCACGCTGGAACCAACAGTATAGAATTCCACCAGGTTTAATGGAGTTAACCAGCGTTTGGATGCTGGCACCAACAGTATAATACACCACCAGGTTAAATGGAGATAACCAGTGTCCGCACGCTGGGACCAACATTATAATATGTCACCAGGTTTATTGGAGTAAACCAGCGTCCGCATGCTGGGACCAACAGGATAATAGGCCACCAGGTTTAATGGAGCTAACCAGCGTCCGCACGCTGGGACCAACAGTATAATCTGCCACCAGGTTTAATAGAGTTAACCAGCGTCCACACGCTGGGACCAACAGTATAATCTGCCACCAGGTTTAATGGAGTTAACCAGCGTCCGCACGCTGGGACCAACAGTATAATCTGCCACCAGGTTTAATGGAGTTAACCAGCGTCCGCACGCTGGGGCCAACAGTATAATCTTCCACCAGGTTTATTGGAGTTAACCAGCGTCAGCACGCTGGGACCAACAGTATAATCTGCCACCAGGTTTAATGGAGTTAACCAGTGTCCACACTCTGGGACCAACACAGTGAGAATATCGCTGAGATGAGAGAGTGAGCAATGTCGCCAAGCGACTACCGGATGGGAACACAGACCAAGTGAAGGTGGAGCACAGCGAGCACCACTGCACAGACGGCAACCGGAACAAGCCAGACAAAACAACCGGAGCATCAGCCGTCACGGAGAAGTCCAACCGGAGTGGCAAGCAGACTGGACAGGAACAGGTGGAAGCAGGAACACTGGAACTCAAGACTCTGTAGCTCAGGACTCTGGAACACTGGAACAGGCCTCAAACAGCAAAACAGACTGGAACACAGGACTCTGTAGCTCTGGACTCTGGAACACTGGAACAGGCCCAAACAGCATGACAGGAAGAACAAACAGGTACTGTCAGAGACACCACGAAAGGGCAATCAAAGGGTGCCCGAGCTGAGTATAAATAGGCAGTCAGAGACGGGCAGACAATAGGCAGCCAATAGGAGCCCCTGCAGGTGATAGACAGAGTATAGCACCAATCACGGGCACCGTGATAATATGACTACCCGATCCTGCTCTGACTCCTGGCTTCGCCTGACTACCCGATCCGGCTCTGGCTCCTGGCTTCGTATGACTACCCGATCTGGCTCTGACTCCTGGCTTCTTCTAACTACTCTCCCTCTATTGCACTCCGGCTTATTACCAGCCTCGGCTACCCAGCCCCGGCTATTGAGATCCTTGTTGCCTGATACTACCATTTCACCGTGCTCGCTACCCCTGTAGCAGTGCTTGTCGGTCAGTCCGTGTCACTGACCTCCTGTGGTCTAAGTCCGGTTTGGTTATTGCCTCACCTAGTAGTCTGGTGCCATTTTACCTTGCCTCCGGTATACCCTTGTTGGTACCTTCCGGACCCCATGGGCCAAAAGTGGAAGCATCTGATGCCAGTTTGGGCTTCCGCATCACTGGAGCGCATGCGCCGGCGTCACGCCAGGGTGCGCACATCGGCGCCGGCGCTCTGACGTCACTCCAGGAGACCCTATAAGTAGAGCGCTTGAATCTTGTTCGGCGCTCAGTTCTTGAAGTTTGTTCAAGCTTCTACTTCTCCAGAGTATTCCAGCTTGCAATCCGGACATTTGACCTGAGCCTGTCTGACCTCTCCTCCTCGCCTCTTCCTTTTACTCCTGCTTGATCCTTGCCAGCATTTGACCCTTGGATTATTGAGTCCAATCTGTTGCTGCCTGCCTTGGTACTTGGCTTACTCAGACCGCCTCCTCCTGCCCCAGTGCCTGCTCTAATAATTCTGTCACTAGCCTGCCATGCTATCCAGCTTCACCACCCAGGTAAGCTCTGTCAGTCAGACTCCTTAGCGTGCCCCGCTCTCCAGCTTCACTACCCGGGTAAGCTCTGTTCAGTCAAACTCCTTATCCTGCCACGCTTTCCAGCTTCTCTACTCAGGTAGCCCTGCACTACCTGCCTCGCTCCCAAGCACAGTACTCTGTAGTGACTCTCCACTCTCTGTACCTCATACCCCACCCAGGTAACCCTGTGTTACCTGCCACGCATCTGAGCATGCTTTCCTGTGAAGGTAATCCACATTTTCCTTACCTCCTATGCTAGTTCTCAAATGCAAATTATTGTATATCTTGTATCCTCTGCAAATCTTATTATACTGCATGTTGTGCCTTGTCCTGCTCTCTCTCCTTGGATTATCATCTGTACGGGTTTTTCCTAAAGATTGCCTAGGGTTCCTAATCCTTCTCTCCACCCCTTGCATCCTATAGGGGTGCTGACAACCCTAGGGGTAGGGTATAGTTGTGCTATTCTTAACCTGCCTGGTGAAAGACCAAGGAAGTTCCGTGCACTGTCCTCCTATCTAGTCTTGTGAAGGATACCAAGGGCCGTACGAATACTAGATACACCTGCCTAGTGAAGGGTTGAGGAAGTGTCTTGCACTGTCCTCACACCTGGCCTCGAGAAGGTAGTGGAGTTAGAGTCACTACTGTGTTGCTCCAGTGCTCTGGAGTTCCTCAATCCGATTGCCTTGGTTTACCCTAGCGTTAGGGTACAGACGTGGGTCATATCACACTTGCCTAGTGAAAGGTGAAGAAAGTGTGTGCACTGTTCTTCCCTGGTCTCATGAATGTGTATTATCTTTTCTTCTACTATTGTGTTTAAGTAAAGTTTATTTAATTTTATTGGTACTCAAGTGTCTTTATTTCTTAGTCACTCCGTGACACAATATAATATATGGTCACCTAATGTCAGACTTGGCATTTCATTTTGACCTGAAGAAGGCAGACTGGCAGCAGTAGCAGCAGACATAGGCAGCTGATCTGTGCTCCTGCTGGTGGTGTTGGTATTAATTGTGCACCTGCTCTCCCACAACAACAGTTCTGGCCCCTTAGTCTTCAGGATCATGTTCCACTTGGACACCTTAGAGAAGGGAAGAGGAGGAGTTTCAGGGTCCTGGCAGGAGGTACTGCTCTAGTGGGAGCAGGGACTGAACATCTGGCAACAGGTACATCAGCACTAGTGGCAGCAGGGGCAGCATGTCTGGCAGCAGGTACAGCAGCACTTGTGGCAGCAGGGGCAGCACATCTGGAAGCAGGTACAGAAATGGTGGCAGCAGGCACAGAAATGGTGACAGCAGGCACAGAAATGGTGACAGCAGGGGCAGCACATCTTGCAGCAGGCACAGGCAGCTGACCTATCCTGCTCTCACTACTAGTACTACCCTACTCTTCCTCCCTTCCCATTAAATTCCCCAAGATCCCTAAGGGTGATTTAGGGGGTCTGGACCGCATTGGATCAGTTGTGCTCATTTCTTCCTCAGACTCAGTGGACATAAAAGGGTCCTTCCAGTTTCTCCTCACAGTGAATCTCTTCTGCTTCAATTTTCAAAATAAATAACAGCAGAACAGTACAGCATGTCTACCGAGCTCTGTAGCTGCTTCTTGTGTTTCACTTCCATAAATACGTCACATTTTATAGCAAAAAAAGCGAAAACAACGTAAACCAATGGGCTAAAAACGCAAACATTTTAATCGCTCTTTTAAAAGCAGATTTTTCCATGAAAAAGCAGACAATAATGTGATTTTGCAGAATTTCTCATGGGAACACAGTGACAACGTTTGCCCACCCCTACTCTCCATCTTTTGCCACCCTTCCATGGACAAACTAGGCAGGTAGATCAATTTCCATGGTCAATCCACTGCAGCTCTAAGGTTGCTTCTATGGAGCTTGTTGCCTTCTGCATATTTGATCCCTCAACAGGAAGGCCCACTCCAAATCCATTTCCCAAAAAAAGTATCCCAATAATTGATTCATATATGAATCTAACCAGTCTCTTACTTTACTTATGTCCCATCTGGATATTTCCCTGATTGATTTTCTCTACTCTGGATTTTTACTAGGTTTCTATGCAGGCCATGCTTCATGTTCTTCTGCCATTGTTGTATATTCCAACCTCGTTTCTGCCTTGGATGACCCTCTATTCATAGATCAGATCATGGTCAAAGAAGGATTCATCATCGGCTCCTTCCACCACCACCCACACTTTTGTGATTTGGAGAGCTAACTGTCACGGTTTGTTAAGACTCTCAGACGTGAGGTTAGGTAAAACAAAAACTTTATTGAAAAGTTTAAGACAATCCCATAGGGTATTATACACATACAAATAATATAAAGGAGAAGCAAATGTCCAAAATAATAGCAATGCAGGTTCTACCGGCCTAGCCAATATACCGGGCAAGGCAACCTATAAGAAGACCAATAGGTGGCTCTACCGGCCTTGCCAAATACCGGGCAAGGCAGCCCAATGGAAACTGAAGACTAGGCTCTACCGGCCTTGCCAATATACCGGACAAGGCAGCCTGATTAAATATAAGTAGTAGACTCTACCGACCCTGCCAATACCGGGTAAGGCAACCTTGCGATGGAATAATAGGAGGTTCTACCGGCCTTACCAATATACCGGGCAGAGTAGCCTAATGGAATACTGATGTAATGGGCTCTACCGGCCTTGCCAGTACTGGGTAAGGCAACCTTGAGTTGGAATATATTAATAGGTTCTACCGGCCCTACCAATATACCGGGCAAGGCAGCCCCAATAGGAAAGTGACAACCACAATGACTCCAGGCACTGTCAGATGGACAATAGACAGTGGAATAGGATGTAAAGACTTCTGGTCAGTGGTTTCACCAGAGTCTGACACTCAGTATCCGTGCATCGCAAAATGGAAGCTGTCTAGGACTGGACAGCGCACTGAAAGGCTTCAAGTGCAAGAGTAAGACACAAGGAGTAAACCAGTGTCCTTACATAGGGTAACATCAAGCATAATAGGAACAGACCCACAGGTCATGGAGCAAACCAACGCCCGCGCGTTGGTAACCAACAATGTCAATAGTGCTAGGTAGTGGAGCAAACGAGTGTCCGCACACTGGTACCATACAATAGTAAGCCACAGGCAATGGAGCAAACCAGCGTCCGCACGTGGGACCAACAGTATTGCAAATGGGCCGCAAGGCCAATGGAGCAAACCAGCATCCGCACGCTGGGACCAACAGTCTTGTAAATGGGCCGCCAGAACAATGGAGCAACCCAGCGTCCGCACGCTAGAACCAACAGTATTGTAAATGGGCCACAAGGCCAATGGAGCAAACCAGCGTCCGCACGCTGGAACCAACAGTAATGTAAATGGGTCGCAAGGCCAATGGAGCAAACCAGCATCCGCACGCTGGAACCAACAGTATTGTAAAGGGGCCGCAAGGCCAATGGAGCAAACCAGCGTCCGCACGCTGGAACCAACAGCAATGTAAATGGGCCGCAAGGCCAATGGAGCAAACCAGCGTCCGCACGCTGGAACCTACTGTATTGTAAATAGGCAGCAAGGCCAATGGAGCAAACCAGCGTCCGAACGCTGGAAGCAACAGTATTGTAAATGGGCCGCAAGGCCAATGAGGCAAACCAGCGTCCGCACGCTGGAACCAGCAGGATAGCGACTGTCGCTGAGGCGACTGATGACAATGTCGCCACTATAGCAGGAACTGGAAGCAGGAGCCGAGCAGGAACAGACAGGCGTATACAACCAGAACAGTAACGGCAGGGATAGACTGGCAGCTGGAACGGCAACCTCACTCGATGGCAACTGGAACCGGACTGGAACAGACTCAGCAGGCAGGAACTCAGGAACTGGATGATACAGCAACACAGGAACACAGCAGCAGGCCCAAATACCAGCAGCAACAAGGAGAAGGAGACTGTTGTCAGAGACAAACTAAAGGGCAACCAAAGGGTGCCCAAACTGAGTTTAAAAAGGCAATGTGAGGCGGGCTGAAGGCAGACATCCAATGAGAGCCCCCTACAGGTAATAGACATCTGAATGCAGCAATCACGGGCACCGTGATACTAACCCACTAGGCACTGCTTTAAGTAAACATGTCTCTTTTGAAGGGATCATACTCTGCAAGTATTCTAAGATTCCTCATCCTCCCAGTTTTGCAACCTTACAGAACCCTGGCCTCAATAAGCGCTAAACATTCCCAATATCTCTGACACCTCTCTTCTGTTTGAGATACGCCTAGTAGTATGAGCAGTGGGTTAATAGGGCTAGTTGTGGTCAGATCAACCTGTTACCTTTCCCACTGACAACAAGCCACTCTCCAATCATAAGCTTAAATCCATACATTCCTTTCTTTACATCATGACTTGATGCACAAATTTTACCTGGTTCTTACTCTACTATAGATTTTTCATTCAATGTTCCTTCATACCTGTAATCAAAAACTCAGTAACTGATGCTCTCTCCCATTGTAATTTTCAGGCCTTCTTTAAGATACACCCATACACCAGCCATCAACCATCAGACCCACCTTTATGCAAACATCTGATCCTGAATCTTCACCTAAAATATGCACATGCCATCATTCTGCAAACTCTAGCTCCCAAATCCAAGAGATCTTATGATAAAGTTTGAAGTCTTCAAAAACATCCTCATCAGTATTCAACACAGCTTTTTTCTTCTTACCTTACCTCAAATTTTCACCCAAAATGATTAGCTTATTATTTACTGGCATCCAATATCACTTTGCACTTTCTCATCTACATCTTCCCTCCTTTCTTCCTTCTACACATATAAAATAATTTATTGAAGCCCTTCTTAATCACTCTGATCCTCAAGCACACACATCTTCCTATAGATGTTTACATCTTTACTAGAATATCTGATCTCTTGCACACTAATCCTTTTGCAAATCACATTAACCTTATCCTTCTAGTTACTATTGTATTTGGATTTTATCAGGTTTCTTAGACCCTGTGAATATTTGTTTTCCACCTACTGGGCTCCTTCCTTCAGAAATCCACCTCTCTAGACTCCACTCACCTCACCCTTCAACAAGCTCAGTCTATAACTGATAC